>CM070717.1:1732164-2332164 GCA_036346275.1 Otatea glauca | reverse complement strand
TTAAAAATGAGTAATATGCAATTTTAGGAAATTCAGAGAGATGCTTAGGTGTGAATAGGGTCATTTAATTAAAAATATTTTTAGATAAAGTTTATAGGAAATGAGATAAATTTTATGAAATCACTGGTTGTGAGCACTTCAATTGGGTAAAAACAATTACAAATTACTTACATAAGCCTAACTGATATAAGTTTCAGAATAATTAAAATACTTAGCAATTTCAACAGCTTGTAAAGTAGCTCGTACAAGTAAGAATTTTAGAAAGAGTAATGTAGAATTGATAACCAAAGTATGCTTTAGCTAGTTCAAGATTAAAACCCTAATTTTTGTTAGATGTTGCACTTAAATCTTAATAGATGTATAACCCTAAATGACATAGTTTTGAGTGCTCATTTCTTGAAGTCTTGAAGAGGCAGAGAGCTCTGTTTTTGCTAGTACTGCTCTTCTTGCTTTCTTCCAAAGAAGTTAATGAACAATCTTCTTAATCTAAATAATTTTAGCATCTATAATTTGATGTATGAATTCAAATAATTCGTATAAAGCAGCCTCATGTTTGGTTCGAACTTGTGTTTATTTGTTGTCTGTCTGTTTTCTTTTTATCATTTGGAGTTTGCTAATGTTCTTTTGTTCTTCTTTTTCTCGACGAGTAGACACCGACGTCGTCGAAGAAGAAGACGACGGTTCCGCAGATCTGGATTATATTCCTGACAGTGAATTGCAAGGCAAGCAACCCCTTGAGCATATTGAGCCCAATAATTTACCTACATTATGTTGCTATTGCTTATGTACAGTGCATCCAGATAATTCTCCATAAAAGTGCTAATTTGGGTTAGAACCGTAGTTAAACCTGTAAATTATGGTTTGTTTCGATCTGTATGGACATGTGAACCTTGTAAACCCTAGTTTGAGCTAGACATACTTAATGTCATGTTTGGGTATAATCGCTCGCATAATATTCCTGCTTAAGCTTCTCGTTGGTGTTTTCAGTCTTTTCAACAAGTGTATGATCTTTTGGGAATTGGTTGGTGATAATTTGCTAAAAACCCTCAAACAAAACTATGGTTTGACGTGGGTGATTATTGGCACTAGCCGGTTGTGCAAAAGGATATGCACGTAGCTAGGGTGGAGTATCGCCCGTGTCGGATTAAGGACCGAGCGATGGGACGGTGAATCCATATTTTTCGTACAACCACGAGGAATTGTATGGGCGGGTCTTAGCTTAATAAGTTGTTTAGATGTGGGTTTGCATCTATGGAAGGCGGGAGATTGCACAGACATTCCGGTCAGATCTGTCTGTAGGGGTTTCTACATACCAATGCAACGGTGTACGCCTTGCCCTGGACAGAGACGTGGTGTTGTGTGCAATAAATGTGGATCCACATCTTGGGGAGTGTCTCTGTCTTCAGGGTGAGGGTTAACGTCCCGGGCTGGTGTAAAGCCACGTCTAGATAATGTAACTGCTCTGTCTGATCTCCTTGCCGACACACCAAAGGAAGTGTGTTAATTGGCCTGGCAAAAGAGGTTGATCATTCCTTGTGGGTAAAGCTGTACACCTCTGCAGAGTGTAAATCTAATTGATTAGCCGCGCCCGCGGTCAACGGCACTTGGTGACGTTATTCCATGCTAGAGTCTTTTGGTACTTTCTTAAAAATGGGTTTGGTTTGGAAACCGTTTTGCAACCAACTTTTGTGTCAAAGGATCGACGCCGGGGTCATATGCAGTCGGGTAGACTGGGTTGAAAATATGGAATAATTGCTTATCATGTTGTCTTTCAATTGCTTTTATTAAAATGCAATGTTTCAATCTAATATGCTTATACATTTTTAATGCTTTTATGCAACTGCAAAATAACCATAGCATGTCTATTGTTCATCCTGCATAATTACTTATTTGCATCTGTGAACCACTATAAGTCTTGCTGAGTACCAAAGTACTCAACCTTGCATCTGCTATCTCAGAGGAAGAAGACTGCGATCTGCCAGGCGACGTGCTTTTCCAGGCAGGTCTCAGGGGTTTCGACGATAGTCTTTTCTAGGTTACCTAGTCAGTTGCCTGAGGGTTTAGTGGGCAACCGCAAGGATGTTTGGAGTTATTCAGCTTTCTTTTGGTTTCCGCTGTTAAATGTTTTAAATTTGTACTGAACTCTGTATAATTAATATTGTTATGTATGTCTTTCTGTTTGTCTGCGTGTATGGTTATGATATGAATGTTGTAAACATGTGAGTGCTAGCTACTGATCCAGGGAATAGCACAGTAATCACATGGAGGTTCCTGTTCATCAGAACGGGGTCTCACAAGATGCGAACAGACACGTGGCGATCTCCGGACCACTGGATCGCGATCAAACGACTATTATTTTCAAATGTTGAAGTGTTGTGTTCTTTGTAACTTTCTTTTTTTTACCATGTCTGAACTATTTTAAAATCTAGCTACATTTTATACTCATGGTTTCATTCAATTTAGATTTTTTTTCTCGACATTCCCACCATTATTTTGCATTTTGTGTAACATCCCATACAATTAAAAAATAAGAAAAATAAAATTTTAAAATAGAATTAAATAAAAATTTCAATTGGAATCAAGACTTTGATTTTAAACAATATCTTTTCTTCTTTTCTTGCATTTTAATCTTAAGAAGAGAGGAATAGCAATATTAAAACAATTTCTTCCAAAATAAACAAAATATAAAAATAAATTTGAAATGTGATACTTAATTTGAATTTTAATTTCTTGAGTTTTCTAAATTATTAGTTTACCTTGAGTTTTTGTTCTAAAAGAAAAGTTATATATATATTGAAATGGTAAATGGTAAAAGTAAAAAGATAAAAATCTAAAACCAATAAAATTTGTAAAAATCTTAGATAAACCCCATATCCATCCAGCATCCTGATTATGTGACTTGCACTGATTTGGATAAATAAAATAAATTAAAAAGACAAAAATAACCCTGTCTAGATACTCGAATCGATTTTGTAAGAATTCTTTAGATGTCATTCTACCTTAACCTGAGTTAAAATTTTAACCATACTGACATCTTAATCTTACCCATGCCTGTTAAAAATATCAAGAATTAAATCTTAAATTTAGTATTTTTAGAAATTTAAAAATAGACAATCAGAAAAGTTGAAAGTGGCAATGTCAGAATTATTAAAATTAAAATATACAATAAAAAAATCAGAACATTTTATATCATGTCAATAATGACATTACAGATTCTCATAAAAAGTCTCATAAAATAATAAACTAATTTTGATCTTAAATTAAATAAAATTCAGAATCAATAGAAAATGACAACTATGCATTTTCAGATTTTTATCAATATTTTTACCAAGAATTTTTATCCAAAAAGTTTACTGGACTCTCATCTTTACCTTGCCGACCTATAGAAAAATCTACATAAAATCTTGAGCCAGCCTGTTGACCCAAACCTTGATTTTTATCTCGTGCTATCCAGAGTCTTCCTGCATTTCGTCAATTCATTTCACTGCCATGTGGGCCCATCCCATAACTCGGCCCGATGAGCCAGACCGAACCGCCTTTTCCCTCAGTCACTGCCAACCGTGCCCCACTCGTAAGCTCAATCTCCTCCAGCCTCCTCCTGATTTCTCTCGCGCGCGTAGACGCCAAACCGAACCGCCTCTCCGCTGTCATTTTGCCGCCGCAAATCGCGTCGCCGAAGCCCCAACATGCCATCCATGCCCAGAGCTCTGTCGCAGCTGTCATTCAGTCTGTATTTGCGCTACCTCAGTCAAGCAAAACCTCGCGTGACTTTCCCGCGCCATCTCACCAAATCGAGGCACAACTCATACCTTGCATTCAAACCCTGTGAAGACGAATTCGCCACTCATAAATACTGCCTTGGCATCGCATTGAGACCTCCTCCATTCATTTGTTCTTCTCCCGAACCAAGCAACTCGACCAAGCCAGTTCTGTCCGCCATTATCATCAAAACCCGAAATAGGGGCAAATCCGAATTCGAGCAAATCGGTGAGTTATTCTCAAATTGCTCGCAACTGTAGCAACTTAGTACCTCCCAGAGTACTCACCAATCTTGATTTGTCTGTTCCTTCACCTGAATCGCCGCCGCATCCCTCTACTTCTTCCTCAGCTCAGGCGCTCGGTGGCAGTTCAACTTGGCGCTTCTCCGATTGGACTAACCGCCAAAACGGAAACCAGGTGACTCTCTGATGCACACCTCGTTACCCACTCGAGCTCAGACTGACCCCTTTTCTTCCCCAGTGAGCCGCCATCTCCTCCGCCGCAAGCCCTCGGCGGCAGGCTGCTCCGGCCATCACCGGAGATGGTTGACCCCACCATCAGGTGTGGGGTGGTGCATTGAAGCTTATCGTGCCTTCGCCGGAGCTCTGCCGGAATGCCGTCGTTGTCGCGCCCTAGCCGCCTCCCCTGCCTTGTCTCACTGACCGATGGTTCGCACTCGTCAGTCTCTTGCGCGTGCAGGTGACGCTGCTCCCTTGGGCCCGCTTGTCAGCCGCTCGTGCCGCTCAAGTCTCCGGGCCCGCGCGCTAGTCACTTGCCCGCGCACAGCCTCCCTCTTCCATCCGGGCCCAACCGTCAGCGTCTCAACCCAGCCGAGCCAAAAGCGGAAAGCGCATTCGGAGCCCGAAGGCGTATTTTCCCTTTATGGTAATATTTCTATTTTCTGTATTTTCCAAACCGCAATGCATTCAAATACTTATAACTTTTGAACTATCAAGCTAAATGAAGTAAAGTAAATTTCTAAATTCATAATAAATTCTTTAGATTCATAATATACAAAAATATTTTGAAAATGAACTCTGTTGAAATTTTAAATTTAATTTAAAGAAGGGATCAAAACATGTCATATATAGAATTTTTGGAAATGAACTCCAATTTGAATGAAACCAATTTTGTTAGAAACCTTAAATCCCCAGGAACCTAAATATACAAAATTATTTAGATTTTGACTTGATTTATATCATTTTCTAAAGTAAGTTGTTTCCAATGCATTACATATTCAAATGTGAATATCTCATGCAAAAATAATTCAATTCATGTCAAACCAGTTTCTATGTGTTTAAAAGTTAGAAATCTACCTAGATATCCAAAAACATTTAGAATTGAATCTAATTTGAATTAATTTGAGGATAGATTACTTTCCAATGTATAGAAATTAAAATAAATATAACTTAAAACATACAAGTTCAAATAATGGTAAAATGATTCCTAGATCTTTAATAAAACCATAATACCCCTGTTATGCAAGAATACCTCATGTTTGTATATATTTGAATTAAGTACGTATTAAATCTTAATGTTTACTTATATGGAAAACATCTCGGATAAAAGCAAAATACTATGAAACCAACTTTAAAACACTCTTAATGATATCCCATGCTAATGCCTAAAAACGAATAAATAATTATGTAAGGGTCATTCGCAAACCAAGAACTAAAACTGAACCTTTATCGTGTAAACTATAAAACTAATTAATCATTTTCAACTGGCTGTAGGATATCTCGTCTTAATACAAATTTTATGAAGATCAGTTTAGAAACAATATTTAGGATATGTATTACCATAATCTAGAAAAATATTCTTATTATAACCTGCTTTGCATCTGAATCCGGCTAGCCCAATACCCTTAAGTGATATGGTCGTCGTAACTCTTAATATCATATAAGCTATTTCGGCGATGAATATAATATCTCGTCTAAACACTAAAATGTATAAAATCTGCTTAAGAGTGTTATTCAAAGTATATACTATCCTATTCTGAAGAAATAATCTTATTTCATCATGTTTTGCATATAACTCCTATTAGCGAAATAACCTTAAGTATTATGGTTTATGAACTTCATAATATGAATAAAGCAAACTTTGTATTAGAGAAGAAATCTGTAGCTAGTATATTTGTATCACCAGAACCTTCTTAAAAACCATAAATAAATGCAGTAACCTAGCTCAATAGATCTAACATATTCAAAGTCACTTCTTATGCAAAATCACTTAAGGAATTAAGTGTTATTCGCGTAGCCCTTTAATTTGTGTTTTAATTCTATTAATTCAAATAATTTTAGCATCTATGATTCGAAGTTATAAATGCAAGAATTTATAATTTTAGCCTCTTGAATTCGTAATTCAAGAATAGATAATCTATAAAAGGAACCATGTTTGTTCATCATAAAAAGTCATTAACAATATAAATGTATAAATAACTAAATCGTGAGGCCTTGAAATCATAATTCTAACCCTAAAACATCCCTGTTTTCTTAAGTGAATCTTTATTTGATTTTCTGTCTATTTTTCTTTTGCCCTTATTAAAGTTGGATATTTGCTATATTTCCGATTGAACGACGTATAGAATCCGACGTCGCTACCTCCGTCGTTGCCTCCGTCAGCCGTGGCTTCGTCTTCGTCGTAAGCAATAAATAAGCAAGGCAAGCACCCCCTTTGATCATATTGATCCCTGTTTTATAAATGTTTTCATTAAATATTTTACTGCATACTTTAATTTTATTAAAGTATGCTATATTACGAGTATTGGTAGTTGTACCTATAGTTACATAGAACTTCTTTGATAAGTATGAGATTATGAACCTTGATAACCCTAGAATAACTTAGACAGTAATTGATGTCAATTTGGATTAATCACACCTAGTGTTATGCTTAGCCATGCTTAAAGCAACATAAAACCTTTACATGATTAAAAATGGTGGATATGACATTTAATGGGTATGATCTTTCTTTATGAATGGTATTTTGGTTGAAAAATGAAAATAAAACTATGGTTTAGATGCGGGCAATTATTGGCAATAGCCGAATGTGCATGTCTTTGCACGTAGTGTAGGGGGAGACTATTGCCCGTGTCGAGTTAAGGACCGAACTATGGGTTGTTTTCAGGCCAAGAATTACCGTACAACCACAAGTGCTGGTATGGGACAGCCTTAAACTGATTAAGTTACCTAATTTAACTTTGCACTTTGGAAGGCTGGAGCAGTACGAGCTATTTCTTAATGAATTGCTTGAAGGGACGTCCACATCGAGGTGATCATGGATCAAACGTTTATCGATACACCGGTGTACGCCATGCTATGGGGAAGTTCCATCGTTTCTATGCTCTGAGTTCTTCTGCCATAGTATGGGTTTAACGTCCCGGAGCTGGTGTAAAGTTAACTTAGGTAATGTAAAGGTTTTGTCATGAACATTCTGGCCACTACGCTAAAGGTGCATGAACTATGCGACAAAAGGAAAAGGTCATGACTTGTGGGAAAATATGTACACCTCTGCAGAGTGTAAAACTAATCGATTAGTCGTACCCGCGGTTATGGGAACTTGGTAAAGTCATCACATAGTTAGCTGTTTTTATTTTCATAAAACTGTTTTCTACCGTGTGTCGGTAATTTCTATTGTGTGTCAGTGGAAATGATTCTTAGATATGATCATGATACCCAGGTTTGTGAAACTTACTTACTCGTACTCTACATATTGTTATTTCAGTATTAAATTGCTTTTACTTAAGTTCTGTTTTGCAATCTACTATTTTGTATTTACATTCCAAATTGGCTTTATGCAAACTAACTGTAGTAGCCTTTCCTTTGAAGTGGCTTGCATATATAATAGGCTTTGCAAAAGTCTTGCGGAGTACGAAAGTAGTCACCCTTGCTTAATTGTTGTTTTTAGGTGAAGAATCAGATTAGTCCGATGCAACATATTTATCGCAGGATTCAGGAATGTTAACGATGAAGCTTTTCTAGGGATTATGCCTTGTCAGTTGCCTGAGGTTTGGATGGGCACACTACAAGAATTTTAATCCTTTCCGCTGCACTTCACTCTGTATTATAAGATTTTATTGTATAAATTACCATTATCATTTGTAATAAAGAGTGTGGATGTGATATCAATTGTTGTAAATGTGCATGCTAGCTACTGATCATGAGACTAGTACTGTATGCACATGAGATTCCCATTTTTGTATTTATGTAAAAATGGGGGGTTATTACATTTTTGTTATACGTGATGATAAAAATTGTTGCACGTATTGTTAAAAAATATTGCGCTGATGCGTCCGATGGGACATCTGATTCCTAGTCAAACCCAAATAGAAAATATGCAGGTTGTGTCGCACCACAAATATTCTTCTCTACATACTCTATTGTGTTCTTCCTTTTATTCGTGTGCATGTGCTCATCATGTGGGCTAAAACCCACACGGCACACATGCTGGCGGGGAAACGGTCGACTCGGAACATCGGCGGCATTGCACACCAGCATCGCCAACAACTGCAACCTCGCGCTGCTGCGGTAGCTCCAGTCCTAGGTTATCTCATCAAAGGTGAGAGAATAGAATGTAGCTAGTGGCGATCAGCCTGGCACCTACACTATGGTGTTCATTCACGTAGACCTCTTCGCGTCTCATCTAGCAGCACTCGCATGACTTGCGTGATGCTCTCAGGCTACGTGTTTCTTGCATGGCTTCTTCCCGACCGGCAATTTGCTTGCATCACGTACGTCTATGCTGCATCTCCTGTTACAAGAAAAACCAACCAAACACAGTACTTTGGTCTTCCAAAAATAAATTTTTCCATTAACCATCACATATATATATCGGAAATAGAATTAACACTATAACTGATAATGATGATGCCGTCTTGCTCGTCCTTATTCTGCAAGTACCGAGAGGGCCGGCCACGTCGGGTATTTATATAGTCTCCGGATATATTAATTGATTTTTGTTTGGAGATGAACGGGTGTGTCAAATTAGATGGATACTTTGCCTCCGTTACTACAGCACTTAAGCTGGACTTATTGGCCGGACTAAAATCAGTAGCAAAGGAACCCACCGTTGGAATATTTTTTTATGAAAAAACACTCTACCGGTGACCCTTTTATTGGACTAAAATCTTCTGTGGATAATTCGTTTTGTGCAATCTCTGTTTATCTGCATAAGCACTGTAGTTGTACATTGATTCCATGTGTTGATAAAAGCTGCTGTATAATACATGCAAGTGAACAGTTGATGTTTATTTTAAGTCAAAAGTTTAGTGAAATTATTTGATACCTAAAACTAATACAAACTTTCTTATAGTACCAGCAGTAAGTCTTTATTAGCTGGCCATGAATTTTCCCTTGTGGCAATTGCCGTGACTCGCCATCGTCAGGGCCTGAATGAAAAAATGAAGAACGGCATGAACAGATTGTCTGTCTGAGCATTCTTGTATGGATGCTCCTGGGGATCAACCCCAGCAGACGCCCACGTCCTCATCCTTGTTCAGCGAAACTGAATTAAGTCTGCATAACAGTTCAAAGGCATGTTTGGAGCGCATGTATTTCACAAAAATTTGTTAGGAATTTCTCGGGAAAAAATGCAAGTAGTGTGGTGTATGAGATGCATGGAGATGATTGTGAGTCCTGTAATGTTCTCTGGTGGATGGATGAAGCATGGAGTGCAGCTTCCAGAAGGAGACTGCGCCTTTGATGGATGAATGCATGTATAAGCTGGATTGGTCTCATGTGCCTTGTGTTTTTGTTTCTTTTTGTTTTTGTTTTGCACATCTTATGCTTCCAATCTGCTACTTGCTCTGATGCAAATTGTAACTGATAAATCTCTTGAGATGTGGTAATGTAGTAATTAAGATACTTTTCTTCCTTGTGAGGTGCCATAAGTCCTGTATATTTAAGCCTATCTGTATCCTTTTGTTGCCTGTTGCTCTTTTTAGCACTTATTCGAGCTCTGGTTTGGAAGGGACTCAAGTACTGTGAATGGCCTCGACTATGTTTATTGTCCATGACATCATATAAGGTGCAATCTGTGCTACGAGGTCGATTGAGGCACCAAACCAGCATGAAAAATTCCCAAAAAAAATGACTGTATTTCTCGAATTACTCTACTTATATATAAAATTAAAAAGTTAAATTTATTCTACGTTATGAGTACCAAAATGAGGAAATTATGACAAAGAATAAATCAAAAGGAAAAAAAAGATAAATACTACTATTAATATCATAGTCATTTTTTTATTATTTTTTTAACACACTATGAGTTGGAAATTGAAACTTTAAAGGGTACTGCTACAAACTACATGGACTACACCATCATTTTTTTTTATGTTGATTTGCTGCCTCAACCGACCAGGTTGCACAGTGCACTAGTATATTGGCACCGTTCGATCATCTGAGAGAGAGAGAGGTAGCCGGATTCTTGCTCAGAGAATACAAAATGAAAGTTTTATTCATAGACACTGGTGGGAGGCGGTACATATATATAATTCTAAGCTGGTATTACTCTTGAGAGACTGTTTTAGCCCGGTGGAAGCGTAAAAGGGCTAAAATTTCAGTTATTTAAGTTGAAATTTCATTTTACTTAGTTTAAAATTTACCAGATTTCAAATTTATTTTTTGAATTTCATCATGATTTTATCTGAAATTCTAAATCTCATCGAAATTTCGGATTTCGGTCCCCTTCGAGATAAAATCCGAAAACGAAATTTGAAACCTTGATTATACCTGAAGCTTTCATGTTCGTTCATCTGACAAACACACACAGAGAGAGAAGTTGCCGGATCCATGCTCAGAGAAAACAAAATGGAAGTTTTACATGGCAGTTGTTTTATTCATAGAAACACTGGTGGGAGGCGGGTACATATATATTTCTAAGCTGGCATTAATCTTGAGAGAGTGTATTAGCTAGCTTGCTGACGTCACTCGCGTATCACATAGTATCTAGGTCGCAGGAAGCACATAGATGCATCGATGATACATAGATGCTTGGGGCTTCTCCATTGCTTATTATTATTAGCTTAATTAGTAGTTGCTAGTACTCCACTTAGCTAAGGGAGTTGTTGCTTGGGGCACGGCGGGAAGAAGCATGGAGCTGGTTGAAGTGCTATGGGCGGCTTCTCCTCACGGAAGAATGGAAGCAGAACTGCACGAGATAAAATACCCAATCAATTGAAAGTGTTCATTTATTTCTCAGAAGAAAAGAGATTTTATTTAAAAAGTATTATCATTTCTAATTATGAATGTTGCTAAGTGGAACAAGCTAGCATGAAGGCATCGTCAATCTTTTCGTAAATTACGAAACTAAGACAAACACTGTATTTTCTGAAAAAAAAAATGTAAAAGCTAACTAGAACTCGCACTCACATCGCGCGCCCTCGCAGGTGTAGCTGCTGCTCATGATCATCACACAGATTAGCACCATGGCCTGGGTAAACACAAGCAAACCGCGAGCTTTAAGGTTAACTCCAACCGGTGATGATGATGAGGAGGCCATAGTGACCTTCCCGACCTACAAGCTCTCAGATCATCTGAAATGTGGAGGGCTCGTCTGCTGTTTATATAGGCTCGCACGATATTTATTTTCCTCGTCTTGAAGACTCCAAGGTGACGCCCCTTACGTGTGCCAAAATTGGATATAGGCGATTCATACTTTGCATCTATTATTGTCAACAGTCCAACCACATGCGTTTGACTTCGGACAGTAGAGGAGGGCCCGCTCATGAATGCATCTTATCAGCGCCGCAATTGCAGTTAATTTGCAACACACGGTTGTTATTTCCCAGCGAGTAATTTATGATCATTTTCAACGTCTTCTTCCCTGGTCAATCTATATATGTAGTATTTCTCTCTAATTTTTCACAAGAGCGCATATATATATATATATATATATATATATATATATATATATATATATATATATGCACACACATATACATATGCATAAATATATATATACACATATACATACATATATATACGTATATATACACACGGAAGCGCTATTCTATACGCGCTCGCGCTGGTCGTAACTCCATGTCATGCAAAACCAAGACAGAAACGCATTCAAACCATTCACGTAAGCCAATCAGTAACGTCTCCTACGAAACGGAACAATAAATGACTAATAAATGTTACTTCTTATTTGTATATAAATCTTTTTTCTGATTTGGCCATAACTTTCAAATTAGGATAATTTTTATCTTAAACTTTTTTACGACTGTAGAATATCACCTCCCCTACGTATGGTATTTTTTGAAAAAATTTGAAAATGTTTACATGTGGTTTTCATGGATTTTATAAAACACTGGATATTTTACCTTCTACTATCTAGAAAATAACATATTACTCGCTGTTACATGAGTTATTACTATATCCTATGTAAACCATCTTTTTATGTAAAATCCATAAAACTCATATGTACAAATTTTAAAAAATTCTAAAAAATTATCATACATAGGAGATGTGAGATTCTACAACCTTGTAAAATTTGAAAACTAAACTCAATCGCATTTTAAAGATATGAAATTGACAAAACGCTAAACAGTGAAAAATCACTATTTAACCAAATTTGTCTTTTTAATATCTTTGATTTTTGTCTTCAAATTTCATAGGATTGTAGAATCTCACCTCCCCAATGTATGGTAATTTTTTGAGAATTTTTGAATACTTGTACCTATGGTTTTCATAAATAAGAATTTAGTTATATTTGTCGGAACTGCAGTAAAATGATTGAAAAATTCTGAAAAAATTATCATATGTAGGGGAGGTGAGTTTCTACAATCTTGTAAAATTTGAAAACCAAACTCAATCGCATTTGAAAGATATGAAATATACAAAGTGCTAAATAGAGGATATATCGTTTTTACTATCAAGAAATTAATATTTTACTACCTATTACTTAAAGTGTTACTGTATCATGTGTAAAGCACCCTCATAGTGTAAAATCCATTAGAGTCATATCTAAAAGTTTTTAAAAGTTCTTAAAAAATTACCATATGTAGAGAAGATGAGATTCTACAGCCCTTTAAATTTTGTTGACCAAACTTAATTGCATTTGAAATATATGAAAATGACAAAGCACTAAACATTAAAAATTCGCTAGTTAGGCAAATTTGTCTTTTTCATATGTTTCAGTTGAGATGTGTTTTCATCTTCAAATTTTACGGTGTTGTAGAATCTCATCTCCCCTATGTACAGTGATTTTTTGATAATTTTTGAAAACTTGTACATGCGGTATTCATGAGTAAGAATTAAGTTTTATTTGTCGATCTTGTAGTAAATTGTTTAAAAAATCTTAAAAAATTATCATACGTAGGGGAGGTGAGTTTATACAGCTCTGTAAAACTTGAAGTCCAAACTTAATGGCATTTGATAGATATAAAATTGATGAAGCGCTAAAGAGTGAAAAATCAATATTTAGCCGAATTTTTCTTTTTCATACCTTTTAACTAACATTGATTTAGGTTTTCATATTTTACAAGAATTTCACCTCCCCTTTGTATGGTAATATTTTCAGAATTTTTGAAAACTTGTACATGTGGTTTTTCATTAATAAGAATTTAGTTCTGTCTGTTAGACATGCAGTAAAATATTTGAAAAAATCTTTAAAAATTACCATATGTAGGGAAGATAAGCTTCTACAACCCTGTAAAATTTAAATACCAAACTCAATCGCATTTGAAAGATATAAAATTAACAAAGTGCTAAATAGCAGGATATGCTATCTTTTACTATCAAGAAAATAACATTTTACTACATATTACTTAAAGCGTTACTATATCATGTGTAAAGCACCCTTATAGTATAAAATATAAAAATGATTTGTAGAAGTTTTCAAATATTCTCAAAAAATTACCATATGTAGGGAGGTGAGCTTCTAAAACCTTGTAAAATTTTAAGAACAAACTCAATAACATTTGAAATATATGAACTTGACAAAGCACTTAACATTAAAAAATTATTAGTCAGTCAAATTTGTCTTTTTCATATCTTTCAGCTGATAATGATTTTGGCGTTCAAATTCTGCAGAGTTGTATAATTTCACCTCCCCTATGTATGCTGATTTTTTTAGAATTTTTTTGAGAATTTTTGAAAACTTATACATGTGGTTTTCTTGAATAACAATTTAGTTCTGTTTGTTAGACATGTAATAAAATATTGGAAAAATTCTCAAAAAATTACCATTCGTAGAGGATGTGAGCTCTACAACCCTGTAAAAATTAAAGACTAAACTCAATCACAATTGCAAGATATAAAATTAACAAAGCGCCAAACAGTAAAAATCACTATTTAAACGAATTTGTTTTTTTATATCTTTCATATCTTCTCACCTATACGCCTTCTCCCATCCCGTCGCTGACCACTGAGGCCCACTGGCATCCACTAGCCCTGCCATGGCCGTGCGTGTGTAGCTTTTCCATGCAAGTTTTTTCGCTTCGCTCGTCTAACAGCTCACCCTGTCGATCGCCTCGAGCTCTCTGCCCGATGCTGCCGCTTTGCCTGGATATAGGCAATTCATACTTTGCATCTATTATTGTCAACAGACAACGCACATGCGTTTGACTACGGACAGTAGAGGAGGAGGGCTCATGATGCATCTTATCAGCACCGCAATTGCGGTTTGCAACACACGGTTGTTATTTCCCAGCGAGTAATTTATGAAATTTTCGACGTTAACATATATATATATATATATATAGTATAATTACTTGGGACACTATGGTGCGTGGGCACCATGATCTAAAAAAGATATTTTTCCTATGTATTTTCATGCGATTTTTTTTAAATTTTCAGGATGCTGAGTTTAACTAGTTTACTAACTAGATTAAACAAGTTTAAACTGAAATTCAAACTATAGTTTCCCTTTTTGATGATAGTTTGGTTGTAGGTATGTGCCGATTTTATATATAAATCAGCAAAGCATGTGATCCAAATTCGTTCAAAATCTTTGAATTCGAGTATATTTTTTCAAAGATATGTGTTTCATTTGAATTATTATAGATGGGTATATACTCTAAAACTGAATTTTTTGATAATTATACTCGAATATGGCTTGAATTTGCGTATTTGAAATCATGGTGCCTAGGCACTATGATGCCCCATTCCGGCTTCCTATATAACACACGGTAGTCATTTCGATTTTGTAACATCTTATGTAATACTCATGTGTAAACTATTATTATCGTGCAAAATTTATAAAAATCACATATATAAGTTTTCAAAAATTCTTAAAAATTTACTATAAGTAGAGAAGGTGAGATTCTACCTCCTATAAAATTTGAAAACCAAAATCAATCTCATTTGTCTCCGTTACTACAACAATTAAGCTGGACTTATTGGACTATAATCAGTAGCAAAGGAACCCACCGTTGGAATATTTTTCATGAAAGAACACTCTACCGGGGACCCACTTATTGGACTAAAATCTTCTGTGGATAGTTCGTTTTGTGCAATCTCTGTTTATCTGTCTAAGCACTGTAGTTGTCCATTGATTCCGTATGTTGACAGAACCTGTATATATAATACATGCAAGTGAACAGTTGATGTCTATTTTAACTCAAAAGTTTAGTGAAATTATTTGATACCTAAAACTAATACAAACTTTTTTGTAGTAACGGTAGTAAGTCTTTACTAGCCATAATAGCGCGCTACGTCGCGCCGCTGCAGAGATGATCTATCAGTATGAACATATCGTCTAAAGTAGTGGGGTCGCAGTCTTGAATTTGTGATAGAAGTTTGGATGGGTAAAATACAAACGTATGTTCAAAGTGAATAACACTAAGAAGTTGTTCTGTTAATAGGTCTCACTGGTTGTATATTTATATAGCATACGCGGTATGGTAAGTTCCGTATTTGTATCGGCAGCGTAATCCGTGGTTAGTCTAACCAATGTATGAGGTTTGTTCGATAAGGTGAACTGTGTTTTTTTGAAGGAATTTTCTATAATATGGTGTGAAACAATCATCGTTCTGTATGGGATTAAACAAATCGGGGCTAAGTAATAATCCGATTGTAGAGCAGTTGAATTCCAAAAATGTCTTAATTGCTAGTTACGTTCAATAGGTATGCACTTAGAGCAGAGAAACAAATATGTGTCCGGTAGTTGAGCAGCGTTCTGCTCGTGACCGATTCCGCGTTCGTTAAGGACAATATACGTTATTGGTTCGAATATTGGAAACGGATTATAAGCTACGTATGTATAGGTATGATTAGAGTCATAATGAAGGGTTGATAGGAGTCGTCGGCGAATGTGTGGATTTGTTTTTTGAGAAAACCGCGGAGGGATTTAAACATTATTTAATTTTTTTTGCGTAAAAATGGATCGGTAGGACCCGTCGGCTAATTTGTAGACTTCTATTAACCTTCGGCGAATCTGTGATTTTTTGGGAGAAAATCGAGGATGTATTTTTTTGTTTTTTCGGGTCCATTCTGCAAAAAAAAAGATTTAAACGTCATTTAGTTTTTTTACGTAAAAATGGGTCGGTAGAACCTGTGGGCTAATTTGTGGACTGCTATAAACCTTCGACGAATATGTGTTTTTTTAGAAGAAAACTGCGTCCATTCTGAAAAAAAAATATTTAAACGTCATTTAGTTTTTTCCGTAAAATTTGGTTGATAGGACCCGTCGGCGAATTTGTGGACTGCTATAAACATTCGGCGAATATGTGTTTTTTCGGAGAAAACCGCGGACGTATGTTTTGTTTTTTTCCGGTCCATTCTTTTTTTGTGTAAAAATGGATTGATAGGACCTGTCGGCTAATTTTTGAAATGCTATAAATCTTCGACGAATCTGTGTTTTTTTAGAGAAAATCGAGGATGTATTTTTTTGGGTCCATTCTGCAGAAAAATGATTTAAAAGTCATTTAGTTTTTTATGCGTAAAAATGGATCGGTACGACCCGCCGGCTAATTTGTGGAGTACTATAAAGCTTCCACGAATCTGTGGTTTTTTTGAAAGAAAACCGCGCCTATTCTGAAAAAAAACAATTTAAATGTCATTTAGTTTTTTTGCGTAAAAATGGGTTGGTAGGACCCGTCGACGAATTTGTGGACTACTATAAACCTTCGACGAATTTGTGTTTTTTTTGGGAGAAAATAGCTAATGTATTTTTTCTTTCAGGTCCATTCTGAAAAAATAGCTAGAGCTGAACGCAAACTGTACAGGGGCCTAAACATAATTTTGTATTTTCCAGGATTTGATATTATAAAAACCTACAGAGGACCTAAACGTAATTTAGTTTTGTTAGATCCTTTCTGTTAAAAACCGACCGGAGGACCTAAACGCGATTTCTAATTTTTCAGAGGATCTTTCCGTGAACCTGCTGACGTGGCATGGCTGTGGGCGTCATATTTTCCAGGATTTGGTATTATAAAAAACTACGGAGGACCTAAACGTAATTTTAGTTTTTTTAATCCTTTCTTTTAAAAACCGACCTGAGGACCTAAACGCGATTTCTAATTTCAAAGGACCTTTCCATGAACCTGCTGACGTGGCTGAGGGCGCCAGAATTCTCTCCGCTTTGAAGTATACATACATACATTAGCTAGCCATGAATTTTCCGCTGTGGAGCTTTCCCTTGTGGCAATTGGCGTGACTTAGTTGGAGCTCACGGTGATCCGTCAGTTGTAGTCCATCGTCAGGGCCTGAATGGAAAAATGAAGAACAGATTGTGAAGTTACTCATGACTCATGAGGTATGAACAGATTGTCTGTCTGAGCATTCTTGTATGGTGGATCAGTTATCTGTAATATGGATGCTCCAGCCTCCTGGGGATGAAGATCAACCCCAGCAGACGCCCACGTTCTCATCCTTGTTCAACGAAACTGAATTAAAGTCTGCATAACAGTTCAAAGGCATTTTTTGTTGTTGCCAAGCAAGAAAGAACAGCTATGAACACAGAACTATGAACACAAGATCTGTTCTTTTGGTGCTGTAGAAAAACGATACAGCTTTTCTCTATATTTCCATTGCTTAAAAAGAAAGACTGAGCTAAATACATAAAAGGAAAGCATGAGAGACTTGGCACTAATTGTGCGCTATCAACTAGAAGAGGAAAGCTATGCTTGACTAAGAAAGACACACTCCAAGAAAAAGGAAATGAGCTAATCACACCAGGACTTGCCATGCTTAGAGGAAATTTGAAACAACGGAGATTAGGCAACAGGGATTACATGCATAACATTTCACCCCCCTAATCCTGTTGCATGGACTTCACCTCCTTGACGCCGAGCTTCTGTCGCATCTTGATGAACTTGATACGCCCAAGCGCCTTGGTGAGAATGTCGGCCAACTGCTCATTAGTGCCGACATGATCGACGTCCACCTCACCATTCTCGATGCACTCACGAATAAAATGAAACCGAGTGTCGATATGTTTACTTCTTTCATGATGCACCAGGTTCTTGCACAATGCTATCGCCGATTTGTTGTCCACACGAAGCTTGACCCTCGATGGCTTCTTTCCTAGCATCTCGGCCGATGGTCGACTAAGCGGGCATACGACACGCGCATGATCGCGCGCGCTATGTATTCTGCTTCACACGAGGATAACGCCACAATCTTTTGCTTCTGCGAGGCCTAGGTGATGATGCTTGCCCCAAGAAAGAAGACGACGTCGGTGGTACTCTTGCGGTCATCAACATCACCAG
Organism: Otatea glauca; assembly: GCA_036346275.1. NCBI lineage: Eukaryota > Viridiplantae > Streptophyta > Magnoliopsida > Poales > Poaceae > Otatea > Otatea glauca. The sequence goes on along the minus strand of CM070717.1, from coordinate 2,313,758 downwards.
CAAGGTCGCTGTCGCTGTAGCCAACCAGAGTAGGCACCGCTGTGTCGGTCTCGTACCTGCACCCGTAACCCAGCGTACCTCGGACATAGCGCAAGATCTGTTTCACCGCAGCCCAATGCTGCACGCCCGGGGACTCCATGAACCGGCTCGCGATCCCCACCGCGTAAGCGATGTCTGGCCGTGTGTTAACCAGGTACCGCAGGCTACCAATCACACTGCGGTAGCGTGTGGCATCCACGGCATCACCGCCGTTCAGTTTGCCAAGCTTGAGCCAAGTCTCCATCGGCATGTGGCACGGGTTGCAGTTACCCATGCCGGCAATCTCCAGTATCTTTGCCGTGTAGCTCGCCTGACAGAGCGTGATCTCACCTCTGCTCTTGTTGACCTCGATCCCTAAGTAATAACATAGGAGACCAAGATCACTCATTTTGAACAGCTCATGCATCTGCTTTTTGAACACGTCAATATCGTTGTCGTTTGTGCCGGTGATGACCAAGTCATCCACGTAGACGCCCACCAGTAGGAAGGATTCTGTGCTTCCCCTTCGATACGGTGCGTGCTCCAGCGAGCATCGCTTGAAGCTGAGCGACGTTAATGATACATCGAGCTTCGCATTCCACGCACGCGGTGCTTGACGCAGTCCATACAAAGCCTTCCTCAGCTTGAGCACCTTGTGCTCATTGTTGACGTCGATGAAACCGGCTGGTTGATGCATGTACACTTCTTCCATGAGCTCTCCATTCAAGAAAGCTGATTTGACGTCCATATGATGAACTCGCCAACCTCGGTTCGCAGCCAGAGCGAGAAGTAGCCGCACCGTCTCCATGCGTGCAACCGGTGCGAAGACCTCGTCGAAGTCGATACCCTGCTGCTGTGCGTAGCCCTTAGCTACCAAGCGCGCCTTGTGCTTGACGATGTTGCCGACTAGGTCCTTCTTTGATTTAAAAACCCATTTTAGCCCTATAGCTCGATGTCCGGCCGGGAGCGCGACAAGCTCCCACGTACCATTGCTGTGGATCGACTCCATCTCCTCTTCCATGGCGCGCCTCAGACAGCGCCTCCTCCACACTTGCGAGCTCCTCTGCAGTGAGAAGGCAGAGTTCGATGTACTCAATGTCACATGCCGGTGCCGTTTCATAGACATTGGCCACGGTCCGATACCGGAGTGGCACCCCCTCTGTGTCGTGCGATGCACCAGTGGGCGGCGTAGCCCACTCAATGTCTCCTGGAGATCCTTGTACAGGTGCCGCTGGTGTACTTGGCTCCACCATTTGCGGATCTGCGATATTGCACTACCGGTGCACTAGGACATGTGCCCGGTTCAGTGATGTGGTCGCTACTGTACACCACTGTGAACTGGTCGAGGCTGGCAGGTGCGTCGCTCGTTGAAGGACCGAGATGGCGAACAGAGGGGGGGTGAATGGTCGCAAATAAAAATTCCCCCAAAATACTCCAACAAAAACCTCGACAAGATCGTTTAAAAGGAATTGTGAAAAACCCTAAAAACTAGACAACTATGTGTACCCCAAGCTTGCATGGATAAGTACCATAAAATATGTGGGGATTTTTGAGTCACAATCCTGGTTGTCTAGTGTCCAAAAGAAAGAGGAATCAATTCAAACTCTTGCTTTTAGAAAGGACATCAATTCAAATCACAAAAGTCACTTTCAGAAAAGCAAAAGCAGGATTTCTAGAACTTGTCCTCAATTTGCACAGGAGGTTGGTGGGTTTCTGTAGCTCACAAAATTTTGAGACTTTTTCTCCCTGTGAGCATTAGAGTCGTGAAGAACTCCACCAAATTTCTCCTCAAAAATCCTTACAGAAAAACAGGAAAAATCGAAGAACACAGTCTGGTCAAGAACTTCGAGCAGAAAGTTTGGGGCTCGGTTTTCACCTCATGGCGCCCAAACGGTGCAACAAGTGAACTCAAAAATTTTTCTGCAAGCGGATATCAGAGTCCCGCACATCCTCCAACAAGAATCACTCAAAAGGATTTTCTATATTTTTACAAAAATCAAACACTGACTTTCTGCGAAGAACAAGTTCAGAACAAAGTTGGAACTTGAAAGAAAAGATGTTCTCTACTCAATCCAAGAGTGCAAAAGAGATGTAAAACCATATGAACACACTCAAAACATCCAAGAACAGCAGCATTTAGAAGGAGGAGGCAAATCCAAATTACTTGAAAGTAAATTGCGGGAATGTAATTGCGGGAAAGTAAATACTGAATTTAAATTGCGTAAAGTAAAGACATAATGTAAATCATAAAATAAATTCAGAGGTGGATGAATAAAACTTTCATTTCTGGAAGGAGGTTACAAAGCCTCACATTCATGTGGGCAAAGCTCAAATGAGCATCAAAACCTCAACACCTTCAAGGAAGGAGGCTACCCTCCACCCCTATTTATACTACTCTTGGGCCACCTACCACCCTTGGATGAGTCCCTCAACCTAGAGCACTCATCTAAGGGCTAGGATTAACCCACACACACAGCCATGCAAGGGCTAACCCAAAACCCACACACATACCGGGTTTTCTTGCAGTTTTCAAAGCATACTACCTAGACCCGCTAACCTATCAACTAGACCTCAATCAAGCGGTCCTCATTGATCCACGCGGCATCTAGCTAGCATCATCTCCTTTCCTTGTCTTCTTGACTTGCCGGACTCCGTCTCCGATCATCTTCGGCGATCTCCCAACCGTCTGGACCTCCGCGCTCCTCGCCTAGTCCGGTCATCCTTCGCCTCACCATGACCTAGTACCGTCGTCCTGCAACCATCAAAGACAAGGAAACTCCTCACATAGCAATGCCCACAAAGATGTGCAATAAACCATCCAACTCATCACTACCGCGTCCATCGACCAGTCACGCCACTCTGGCAGAGACAACTCAAATTGCTTCATTTTGAAAATCAATCCAAATCAAACTCAAACTTGAGCACACCTTGCTCAAATAAAGTCAAATACTCATCACAAACATGGATGGACCTCCACATGGTCCTTCAATCTCCCCCTTGATGAGTATATTGACAAACCACACAAAAGGCATAAATTTGAGTTTGAAGAAAATGAAGAAGAAAGCAATTTTTAGTTGCAAAGTCAAACTTGGTCCAAAGATAGAAATTAGAACCATGACCAAGTTGACGAAGAGGAACTCAGATTTTAGAGTTAAATTTAAGAAAGAGCATGTTTTCAACAAAAACTCTAAAATCCAACTAAACATGTCAAATGTGATTATGAGATTATGATCCAACAGAAGTAGTAGCATAGTTTTACAAAGATCATAATAACCAAATAAGCATTCACATTTTTATCATTTTAGTGATGCCTTTTCTACGTTTTCTCCCCCTTTTGGCAATATAGGCATCAATTTTTTATGTATGCATGAAATGCAATCGAAAGAGCTTTGAAGATTATCCAATTGATCAAAATGGAAGGATATTACACCAACCTTGTCAATTTAGAAGATGACTAAACTAAGACATGTCCAAGTGCAAATCGAGCTTAGTTTTGAATATTTCATTTTAGCAAGATTAGACAAGTGCAACACTTAGCTTTAGTTTCAAAAATAGAAGAATAGCCACTCTAAGGATCAAAGGAAAACCTAGAGTTCAACCTACTCAACACTTTGGGAATCTAGAAGAGCATACAAGGTCCTTGGGCTCATTTATCACTTAATGCAAATTTTGATTTATCATCATACAAGACATAGCGGGTGCAAATGTTTGACATTATTTGCATTCTTTACCCACATATGTCTTTGTTTTTAATTTATTTGCATTTTCTTTTGACAACCAATTGACTCAAGCCGTGTCGACCATCTCAAGATGAACTCTTAAGAGGATGGTCTAGGTCAAACACGATGTATTCCAAGTTCATCCCAAGTGCAATGGGAAGCGGTCTTGTGAATGCAAGGTGTTGAGTCATATGTGCACAAGAAGAGTCAATTTTGTTTAATTTTTTTTGCACAATGATTCATGAGCAATTGAAGAACTCTAGCATGGATCAAACTAGTTTCACCCAAGTTGCTATAGGGACTCTAGAGAACTCCTAAATTTCTCAAATTATGGCACAAACCTCTAGAGAAGAAACCTAGCAAGTAAAAGCAACAAGTTTCATCAAGTTTTTCATTTAAGGCTTATTTCATTTTTAAGCTTAGCAAGTTAAATGAACTTGGACATACCTAAGCTAGTGATTTTCTTCAAATGATGTAGCATGGTGTATAGCATGAAGAAGAAATCAATTGCATAATAGACAAAGCTCATAAAGCAGAAAATGCAGTCTAAATGCAATGCATGAACAGATTCCCAAACTCCCCTCAACAAATGAATCAATTTTAAGCTCAAATCTGGTTAAAGTTGAGTTATTATCAAGATTAGGCATAAAGAAAACCGAATGAACTCAATAATAACGAGAAAAATAGAATGAGGAGAAGAAGTCGAGAAGCGCAAAGCTGGATGGCTATAGAGCATAGAAAGATAGAAGAGACTCACTACGGCTCGGACTCGCTCTTATCTTCCCAGTGGTGACATAGGGAAGCGACTCTAGATCCCAACTAAGGAGTGCACAGACACACTGTCTACCCGGAGGCCCAATACCGCTAGACTTATAAGGCGTGAGGAGCTCAACCTAGAGAGAGAGAGAACGACTAATCACGCATGATAGCAACCTAAAGCACAAGATAAGAGGTCAATGCAAGGCATGCCAGAAGTCTAAGTGAGTGAACTCAACTCAAGAAAACAAGCCCAAAGTCACCCAGAAGAAACACAAAGAAAAGAAAAGTTGGAAGAAAACATATAATACATAATATACAAACCAGCTCCCCTTCACGAAAGGCCGTAAGGGCTCACGACTCCAAGCTCACTCCTCAAGGCAACAAATCTGGAGCTATCCAAAGGCTTGGTGAAAATATCGGCTAACTGAAGGTCACTCTCTACGAACTGAAGCGCGATATCTCCCTTCTCCACATGGTCTCTAAGGAAGTGATATCTAATATCAATGTGCTTGGTCCGGAATGTTTCTTTGGGTTTTTAGCAATGCAAATAGCTGAAGTGTTGTCACGAGAAAAGTGGCACACTCTCTATCTCTAACCCATAGTCCGTAAGGTCGATCTCATCGAGCACAGCTCTGACAACTAGCTGCGACAACATACTCGGCCTCGTGATGGGGTGTGCAACTCGGTTGCTTCCTAGATGACCAAGAAACAAGAGAAGTGCCAATGAATTGGCAAGTGCGAAGTGCTCTTCCTATCTATCCTCTGACCCGACAAAGTCGGCATCGAAAAGGCTCTAAGAGATAGACAAGAAGACGAAGAGTACCAAATACCATAATCGGTGGTAGCACGAAGGTACTGAAGATGCGCTTGACCCTTTGGCGGTGAGAGCGCGAGGAGAAGCTTGAAATCGAGCGCATGGACACACAACAAAATGTATGTCGGCCTCGAAGCGGTGAGGTACAAGAGGAGCCGATCATGCTCCGAAACTCCTTTTGATCAGCAGGCTCACCATCCTCATCGGGCTCGAGGACAGCAGTGGTGGCCATAGGAGTCATCACCGGCTTCCCATCAGACATGTCGAAGCGCCTCAGGAGGTCATGGGTATATTTGCCTTGATGCAAGAAAGTACCCTCCCGAGTCTGCTTGATTTGGAAGCCAAGAAAGTAGCTCAACTCGCCCATCATACTCATCTCAAACTCTGTGCTCATCACCTCAGAAAACTGAGACACAAGCGAATGAGATGAGCCACCAAAAATTATATCGTCCACATAAATCGGGACAAGAAGAAAATGAGACTCATGGTGTCTGATGAACAGAGTTTTGTCTACTATGCCCATTTTGAAGTCATGGCTGAGAAGATAAGACTTGAGCCTCTCATACCATGCTCTGGGGGCCTGCTTGAGTCCATACAAAGCTTTGGAGAGCTTGTATACATGACTCGAAAACTTGGGGTTCTCAAATCCTGGAGGTTGTTTGACATAAACCTCTCCTCAATATAGCCATTGAGGAATGCACTCTTGACATCCATTTGATAGAGCTTGAAGCCACGGGATGCGAGAGAATGCAAGCGGGATCCTAATAGCCTCTAGTCTAGCTACGAGGGCAAAGGTCTCCTCAAAGTCAAGACCCTCAACTTTGAGAAAAGCCCTGTGCAACTAGCCTAGCCTTGTTGCGAATGACAACCCCATCCTCACTCTGCTTGTTTTGAACACCCACTTGGTCCCAATGACATTATGACCGGATGGGGCTCGACAAGCTGCCATACCTTGTTCCTCTCAAAGTTCTCAAGTTCCTCATGCATAGCATTAATCCACGATTCATCGGATAATGCATGAGAAACATCTTCGGCTCAAAGGAGGCAACAAAGGCGAGTGGAGGCGGCTGGACAAACGATTTTGAGCGAGTGGCGCGCTCAAGCAGATCACCAATGATCGATCGGTGGATGAGCTTCTGGATATGACGGGAGGACCGAAGCGAGTGGCCTCTACCTCATGCACGAAGAGGTAGGAGCGAGCCACTCATTTGAAGGAGAGTCGGAAGGCAAGAGTGGTCACTCGAGGTGCGAGAAATGGAAGCAGGAGGCACCTCGGTATAGAGGGAGCTGGATCGGTGGAACACCATCATCTCCATCATCCTCATCTTCTACAAAGATGGTCTCGGAGGGATAAGAAGAGCACGAAACATCAGGTCTAGCTCTGGGCTAGCCTCATCGAAGGTCACATCACGGTCTCTATGATCCTATGCGCATCAACACTCCAGACCCTATAGCTACGAGAAGAAGTCGAGTAACCTAGAAAGATACCATCGAAGAGCGAGACTCAAACTTATCTAGGTTACCAAACTTCAAGATAAAACACTTGCAACCAAAAGCGAAAATGAGACACTGCTGGGCTTTCGCCCATACCTCAACTCATAAGAAGTGCGATGCAAATGTGCTCTCAAAAACACGCGATTAGAAACATGGCAAGCATAGCTATAGCCTCACCCAAAACTTCCTAGAGTCTTGTACTCGTCTAGCATCGTCACAGCCATCTCAACGTGGTCTGTTCTTCCTTTCCACTCGCCATTCTGCGAGGAGCGTAGGGAGAAGAGAAGCGATGTTCTAAACCGGACTCCACACAAAAACTCTCAAAGTAGGAATTCTTGAACTCCGTGCCATTATCACTGCGTATAGCTCGTAATGCACACAGGAGCTCAATAGACAACCTCTTGATCAAACCCTGAAGTGAGAAAAGTCTCATCCTTGAGGCCATGAAGAATACCCAAGAGTATCTAGAAAAATCATCAACGATGACAAGAACATACCACTTCCCTCCTGCTTGTTGCACTCTAGCATTTGGACCAACGGTGTCCATATGTAAAAGCTGTCTGGTGCATCAGTCATCACTACGGTGGTGGAGGATGAGAAGCGATAACCATCTTGCCATGTCGGCAAGGAGAGCAAACTAAGTCTTTGACCATCTTGAGTTTGGGCAAACCCGAATGAGATCATGGTCGCTAACTCGGGTCAAATGATCAAAACCAATGTGACCAAGTCTCCTATGCGGAAGGAGAGATCACGGGACTCGAAGCAATCAAACATCGAAGAGAGTCTCGGAAGAAGCGGAAAAATCAGCACAAAGACTCTCCCAAATCTAGAAATCCATAAACTAACCCTCTGATGAATCAAGGATTCTCGGGCATTACTCTTGAAGCTTACCTCGAAAGAGTCATCGATAAGTTGAGAAGCAGAGAGCGATTGTATTGCGACTTACTTACTAAGGCAACATCTTTAAGAATGAAATTTTGGTTAATGCAGATGGTACCTTTAGCAATGACTCTACGAAGATGCATCCCCAAAAGTGATTAACTCATCACCGGGGCTCGGACTAGGAAGAGAACCAACGAGAATCTCGGTCATATGGCGAGAACAACCGAGTCAACAATCCAAACATCGCCCTTCCCCATCCAAGCGAACTGATCAAGACACAAGAGAGAAAGATGACTCGATCTTGGGATAGAGTGAAGACTTAGGAACCCAATCTTGAACCATCGACACCTCAGTACGTACCACCAGAAGAAGAAGATCGGACTCGAGTGTCTCTCTGACGCTCAACTCTCACACGATCGGGAGCAACTCGGTAGATAATCTAGGAGTCAAAGCGGGTTGTACGCCGTGGTGCAAAAGCGGACCATCCCGATGAAGGTGCTGGATCTCCTACCGAAAACACCTCACGCGCCGATATCTACCTCGATGGGAAAAGCGAGGAATATCAAGAGGGCGGCGGAAAAGATCGACTACGAACAGCTCGGGACTAAAACTCGAAGAACTAGCATGAAAACCAAGTCACGGACGCTTTGCCCAAAAGCAGCGACTCTCTAACTTTGTCTAGAAGCGGTGTGTGTCTTAGGACCACTCAAAGTGCAGGGATGACCACGAATACCCTAAGAGCGACAACACGCTCACACCGAGTGATCTTGGCGCTGAGCGTAAATCTACTAGGTGACCATCCTTCTTCTGAGAAGGTGCATGTGTGCCGCCTTGCTAGAGGCGAAGCAATAGGAGTAACACCCTTCGGGTCGGAAGTCCTATGGACAACCCCCAGACCTAAACACGGTGGTACTCACTCAGGAGCTACCACAATCTCACCACTCTTGGAGCCGCGCACAATGGTGGGAGGATGCGCCGGCGTGCTCAAGGGATCAAATCCTAGACCTTGATTGAATCTACTAATCTTGGATTGGTCTAGAATAAGATTGAGCTTCTTCTTGCCTCCAACAAACTTCTCGAGAGTGCTCATAAGATCTTGGCAATCTCGGAAGAAAGAAGCACAAGAAGAGCAGGGGAAGGAGAGGAAGAAGAACCGGAAAGATGAGCTCTCTCGGCACGTGCATTTTCTCCTCGGCCACGGTGCCTCAATCTTGAGGGCCTCACAAGAAAGCGCAAGGAGCATCTCTAATTCTATGGGCTTGGTCTTCTAATTTCTTCCTAAGCTCGACATGGATTTTATCCAAGTCCCCACAATCTCGATTACATCATAAGCAATATTTTTGTGACTTATCTAGTAAGTCCTTAGCAAGTTTAGCACACTTGACATTCAGGGTTTCATTGTCAAGTTTTAATTGCTTCTGACCCTCACATGGTATTGGGTCCTTAGAAGCATGTGATTCAAGTTCATTGTTTCTAGTGAAAGCTTCCTAAGGTGTTCGCTCATGGCATCAATTTGGCAAGCAATTTAGGGCAATTAGAGCATGATGGAGTGGAGTGAGCATGAAGAAAACTAGCCTCAACAGGAATAGCATCAACAGAACTAGTGCTAGCATTCTTCAACCTAAGACCATCAAGTTCAACAAGCACACTATCATGTATGGTCCTTAGGTTCTCCAACTCCACAAGAATAGCATCACACAAAGAGCAATCATCAGTGACTCGGGAGGGAGAAGATCTAAGTGAAGCTAACTCCGAGTCAAGGTACCTACTTCCTTCTCAAGCTCCGTACACCTAGCTCTAGCTCTAGCATGAAATTTTCCTAATTTGCGAAAGCTTCGTTGAGTGGTCATAGGAGGGTACCTCGTCCGAGTCATTTGTAGAGCTGGAGTCGGTGATGTCGTTGGTGTCGGCCATGAAGCACATCTTGGAGAAGTCATCGCCGCCTTTCTTCTCTTGCGGATCATCCTCGCCTCGTCGCTCCATGTCTCCGTGTCGGAGAGGTTGATGTCGTCAAGCGCGGCAGGGCGCGGTGGAAGAGCTTCTTGTTCTTGGAGAAGTTGCGGTACTTCTTCTCGTGCGCCGGTTCACGGCTGGAGGCTTCTTGTTGCGGTTCTTGTCGGTGTAGTCGTTCTTGCCCGAACCGCCAACGCGTCATTCTTGCCTTTCTCGGCTTGGGACAGTTCGCGAATGTGGTTGGGGCCACCACACTCAAGCGGTGATCATGCCACCTCTCTTCCTCTCTCTCACCCTCTTGTATGCATGAGAAAACTTGCGGCGAGAAGAGCAAGCTCATTTTCGGAAATTTTCCAGTTGGTCATCGCTTAGCTCGCAAAGGCGGAAGAGAGAAACCAATAGAAGGATAGAAGAAGAAGATCCAATGGGATCGGTGACCAAAGCCATCGTGAGATTTCGTCTTAGAGAGGCGACATCGATCTCATGAGTCTTGAGGCGGGAATAAAGCCCGTCAAGAGTCGAGTCGATAAGTCGGTGGTGTCCTTGATGGTGGTCACCTTCATCTCCCAAACCGAAGGTCGAGTGCGGTCAAGAAATGCCGAGCATTGTCGAGTCGGGGTATATGCAACCAAGCTGCTCGGAGGTCGCTCAAAATCTTTGTAAACCGACCAAAACACTCGTCGAGACTCTCACGGTAGCGTTGATCAAACTTGTTGTACTCGCGCTTGAACTGAATCTGCCTCACGTCTTGATTTGAGTAGAGCCCTCATGGTAAGCATCGAGGTTACCCAAATCTCGTGGCGGAGCGAAGGTGAAAATCTATCATACTCACATGGCTAAGACCACTGATGAGAATGTTCCTTGCCTTAGCATTCGCCTCAACGTCAACCATATTGATGGCCGTGACATTTTCATCGCCAGGAACCTCATACGGGAGTTTCACCTTACGCCATATCAGGTAGCCACAGGCGATGATGTATGACTCCATCAGGGACTTCCAAAAGGAAAATCAACTCCATTAAAGATTGGAGGCTTGGTGGAATATTTGTCCGTCGCCATGGCTCTTGAGACCGGTCAAGATCTATGGAAGAGCAAAACCGGCTCGATACCAATTGAAGGACCGAGATGGCGAGCAGGAGGGGGTGAATGGTCGCAAATAAAAATTCCCCAAAATACTCCAACAAAAACCTCGACAAGATCGTTTAAAAGGAATTGTGAAAAACCTAAAAACTAGACAACTATGTGTACCCCAAGCTTGCATGGATAAGTACCATAAAATATGTGGGGATTTTGAGTCACAATCCTGGTTGTCTAGTGTCCAAAAGAAAGAGGAATCAATTCAAACTCTTGCTTTTAGAAAGGACATCAATTCAAATCACAAAAGTCACTTTCAGAAAAGCAAAAGCAGGATTTCTAGAACTTGTCCTCAATTTGCACAGGAGGTTGGTGGGTTTCTGTAGCTCACAAAATTTTGAGACTTTTTCTCCCTGTGAGCATTAGAGTCGTGAAGAACTCCACCAACTTTCTGCTCAAAAATCCTTACAGAAAAAACAGGAAAAATCGAAGAACACAGTCTGGTCAAGAACTTCGAGCAGAAAGTTTGGGGCTCGGTTTTCACCTCATGGCGCCCAAACGGTGCAACAAGTGAACTCAAAAATTTTTCTGCAAGCGGATATCAGAGTCCCGCACCTCCATCAACAAGAATCACTCAAAAAGGACTTTTCTATATTTTTACAAAAATCAAACACTGACTTCTGCGTGAAGAACAAGTTCAGAACAAAGTTGGAACTTGAAAGAAAAGATGTTCTCTACTCAATCCAAGAGTGCAAAAGAGATGTAAAACCATATGAACACACTCAAAACATCCAAGAACAGCAGCATTTAGAAGGAGGAGGCAAATCCAAATTACTTGAAAGTAAATTGCGGGAATGTAATTGCGGGAAAGTAAATCTGAATTTAAATTGCGTAAAGTAAAGACATAATGTAAATCATAAAATAAATTCAGAGGTGGATGAATAAAACTTTCATTTCTGGAAGGAGGTTACAAAGCCTCACATTCATGTGGGCAAAGCTCAAATGAGCATCAAAACCTCAACACCTTCAAGGGAAGGAGGCTACCCTCCACCCCTATTTATACTACTCTTGGGCCACCTACCACCCTTGGATGAGTCCCTCAACCCTAGAGCACTCATCTAAGGGCTAGGATTAACCCACACACACAGCCATGCAAGGCTAACCCAAAACCCACACACATACCGGGTTTTCTTGCAGTTTTCAAAGCATACTACCTAGACCCGCTAACCTATCAACTAGACCTCAATCAAGCGGTCCTCATTGATCCACGCGGCATCTAGCTAGCATCATCTCCTTTCCTTGTCTTCTTGACTTGCCGGACTCCGTCTCCGATCATCTTCCGCGATCTCCCAACCGTCGGACCTCCGACGCTCCTCGCCTAGTCCGGTCATCCTTCGCCTCACCATGACCTAGCACCGTCGTCCCGCAACCATCAAAGACAAGGAAACTCCTCACATAGCAATGCCCACAAAGATGTGCAATAAACCATCCAACTCATCACTACGCGTCCATACGACCAGTCGCCACTCTGGCGAGACAACTCAAATTGCTTCATTTTGAAAATCAATCCAAATCAAACTCAAACTTGAGCACACCTTGCTCAAATAAAGTCAAATACTCATCACAAACATGGATGGACCTCCACATGGTCCTTCACTCGTGGCCTCCCAGTTCCACTTGCGATCCTCCTCGAACACCACATCCCGCGTGACATAGAGCCTACCAGTGGCAGGATTGTACACATGGTATGCCTTAGCTCCGTCCTCATAGCCCACGAACACCATTGGCGTTGATCTGTCCGCGAGCTTTGTCACACCGGGTCCAACATTCTTCACATGAGCCACGCACCCAAACGTGCGCAGGTAACGCACATTTGGCTTGCGCTTGTTCCACGCTTCGTATGGCGTGATGCCATTGAGGCTGCGTGTCGGCGATCTGTTGAGGATGTGCACCGCCGTTTTGACTGCTTCGCCCCAGAACATGGCCGGCATGCCCATGCTTTTCAGCAGGCTGCGAGCCATCTCGACCACTGTCTGATTCTGCCTCTCTACGACACCATTCTGCTGCGGCGAGTAGGGTGCGGTGGTGAATCGCTTGATGCCCAGCTCGTTACAGTAGTCAGTGAACTCAGCCGAATTGAATTCACCGCCGCGGTCCGTGCGGAACGCCTTCAGTTTCAGGTCGTTCTCATTTTTAGCAAGTGCCTTGATCTTCTTGAAGAATCGGAATGCCTCATCCTTCGATCGAAGCACCTCCAGCCACATGTATCTGCTATGATCATCAACAATCAGAAGGAAATACTTGTTACCACCCGAAGTGGCTGGAGTAATTGGGCCACAGAGATTGCCGTGGACGAGCTCAAGACTGTGTTCCGCGTGGTAAGTTGATGCGCGCGGGAACTAAGCCCGGTGCTGCTTCGCAAGAGAGCATCCTTCACAGAATTGCTCCACACGATCAATAACGGGCATTCCTTCCACCATTCTCTTTGCGCCAAGATCATGTAGCGCGCGGAAATGGAGATGGCCAAAGCGTGCGTGCCATCGCCATGCCGCATCGCCCACCTTCGCCAACAGACACACAGGTGCAGCCAAGTTCAGAGCCACGGTGTACAACCGGTTGCTCGTCCGCTGCACCCATGCCAACAGCAGCCGCTGGCGATCAAACACGCACAGCTCTCCGTTCTCAATGACGGTCTTGCATCCAGCTTCATCGAGCTGGCCCAAACTGACAATGTTGGTGCGCATCTGAGGTATATAATACACCTCAGTGAGCACCCGGTGCTCGCCGTTCTTGCATGTGAACAAAATTGTGTCGCGCCCTTTGATCTCAACAACTGAATCATCGCCGAACTTAATCGTACCTTTCACCGTCTCGTCGAGAGAGATCAACATGCCCTTTGAGCCCGTCATGTGGTTACTGGCTCCGGTGTCGAGGTACCAGCGGTTGTCATCGGTTGCCACTGGTATCACTCGCTCCTCGTTGAGGTACACACGCTGCACCCCCGTGCTTGCCGCATCGCGCATGTTGGTGTCAACGGTTGTGGAGAGCAACAACGCCGGCTGCTCCTCCTCTGCTTGTGCCAGATTTGCCTCCTCACAGCGCTCACGGCGCGGCTTCCGACACTCCTTAGCCCAGTGGCCAGGAATCCCGCAGTTGTGGCATTTGCCTCTCGGTTTGAACTTGCCACACGTGTCGTTGCCCCCGCCATTGCCCAACGTCTTCTTGTCTCCCGCAGTAGACTTGCCCTTGGACCTCTTCTTGCCGCTGGTCTTGTCACCGCCACCTGATGACCCCTCGCCATGTGAAAGCCGCTTCTGCCGTGCGACCCATTCTTCTTCAGTGAGAAGAAGGTGACCACCACCACCTCCGCCGCCGAAATCGTTGTCGCTGGCGTATCGCTCCTCGACAGCCAACAATCGCCTAGTTAGTTCCTCGATTGTCAGTGTGTTGAGATCGACCAACGTTTCGATGGACATGGCGATCTGGGTGTAGCGAGTTGGTACACTTCGCAGGAACTTGAGCACAGCCTTGCGCTCCTCGAGAGGATCACCGTGCAACTGCAAGTCATTCATCAGACTTGTCAGCCGCAGCGCAAAATCCTCAATGGACTCGCCATCCTTGAACTTCATGTTCTCGAAATCCCTTCGGAGTGTCTGCGCCTTCGCCTCAAGAACGCGCTCTGCCCCCATCCGCATGGTCTTGATTGTGTCCCATGTAGACTTTGCAGTGTCCTTCACTGCCAACGTCCGCAACATCTCTGGCGGCACGGCTCGGAGAATTGCGGATAGTGCACGCCTATCCTCGCGGTAGTCGCCGCCACCGACATCAATGACGTCCCACAGGCCCTGAGCCTGCAGTTGCACCCGCATGACAAGCGCCCAATCAATGTAATTGGTGCGCGTCAACATCAGGTACTGTGCAGCGCCATCGTTTTCCTTAATCACCCGCTCGATGATGCGCGACTCACCACTCGTCACCGGAGTGCACGAGTGCGTGCTCGCATCATCTTTGCTTGCTCGACATCTTTCTCGACGGATCACACACCGCACAAGTGCGTAAGCGGATCGAACACCGCTCGATACCACTTGTTGTTGCCAAGCAAGAAAGAACAACTATGAACACGAACTATGAACACAAGATCTGTTCTTTTGGTCTTTGTAGAAAAGCGATCTGACTTTTCTCTATATTTCCATTGCTTAAAAAGAAAGACTGAGCTAAATACATAAAAGGAAAGCATGACAGACTTGGCACTAATTGTGCGCTATCAACTAGAAGAGGAAAGCTATGCTTGACTAAGAAAGACACACTCCAAGAATAAGGAAATGAGCTAATCACACCAGGACTTGCCATGCTTAGAGGAAATTTGAAACAACGGAGATTAGGCAATAGGGATTACATGCATAACATTTTTGGAGCACATGTATTTCACAAATATTTGTTAGGAATTTTGAGGGAAATATTGCAAGTAGTGTGGTGTATGAGAAGCATGGAGATGATTGTGAGTCTTGTACTGGTCTCTGGTTGATGGATGAAGCATGGACTACGGCTTCCAGAAGGAGACCGCGCCTTGATGGATGAATGCATGTATAAGCTCATAAACTGGATTGGTCTCATGTGCCTTGAGTTTTTGTTTCTGTTTTGCATATCTTATGCTTTCAATCTGCTACTTGTTCTGATGCAAATTGTAACTGATAAATCTCTTGAGATGTGGTAATGTAGTAATTAAGATAGTTCTCTTTCTTGTGAGGTGCCATAAGTCCTGTATATTTAAGCCTATTTGTATCCTTTTGTTGCCTGTTGCTCTTTTTAGCACTTATTCGAGCTCTGTTTGGAGTCTCAGTAATGTCTCTCACGCAACAGAATAGTAAATGATTAATAAATGCTACTTCTTATTTGTATATGAATCTTTTCTAAAAAATTTGTCCATAACTTTCAAATTAGGACCATTTTTATCTTCAAATTTTATATGGTTGTAGAATATTACCTCCCCTACATATGGTATTCTTTTGAGAATTTTTGAAAATATGTGCATATGATTTTTATGGATTTTATAAAATATTGGATATGTTGCCTCTTACTATCCAAAAAATAACATATTACTCGCTATTACATGATTTGTAACTATATCTTGTGTAAACCATTTTTTCATGTAAAAACCGTAAAACTCATATTTACAAATTTTAAAAAATTCTAACAAATTACCATACGTAGGAGAGATGAGCTTATACAACCTTGTAAAATTTGAAGACCAAACTTGATTAAATTTGAAAGATATGAAATTAATAAAATGCTAAATAGTGAAAAATCACTATTTAACTGAATTTGCCTTTTTAATATCTTTCAGATGAGATTGATTTTAGTCTTCAAATTTCACAGAGTTGTAGAATCTCACCTCCCCAATGTATGATAATTTTTTGAGAATTTTTGAAAATATGTACCTATGGTTTTTATAAAAAAGAATTTAGTTCTGTTTGTCGGATCTGTAGTAAAATGATTGAAAAATTCTCAAAAAAAATATCATATGTACGGGAGGTGAGCTTCAACAATCATGTAAAATATCATACGTACGGGAGGTGAGCTTCAACAATCATGCTCCAAAACTCCTTTTGATCAGCAGGCTCACCATCCTCATCGGGCTCTAGGACAGCAGTGGTGGCCATAGGAGTCATCACCGGCTTCCCATCAGACATGTCGAAGCGCCTCAGGAGGTCACAGGTATATTTGCCTTGATGCAAGAAAGTACCCTCCCGAGTCTACTTGATTTGAAAGCCAAGAAAGTAGCTCAACTCGCCCATCAAACTCATCTCAAACTCTGTGCTCATCACCTCAGAAAACTGAGACACAAGCGAATGAGACGAGCCACCAAAAATTATATCGTCCACATAAATCTGGACAAGAAGAAAATGAGACTCATGGTGTCTGATGAACAGAGTTTTGTCTACTATGCCCATTTCGAAGTCATGGCTGAGAAGATAAGACTTGAGCCTCTCATCCATGCCCTAGGGGCCTGCTTGAGTCTATACAAAACTTTGGAGAGCTTGTATACATGACTCGGAAATTTGGGGTTCTCGAATCCTGGAGGTTGTTTGACATAAACCTCTTCCTCAATATAGCCATTGAGGAATGCACTCTTGACATCCATTTGATAGAGCTTGAAGCCCCGGGATGCAGAGAATGCAAGCAGGATCCTAATAGCCTCTAGTCTAGCTACAGGGGCAAAGGTCTCCTCAAAGTCAAGACCCTCAACCTGAGAAAAGCCCTGTGCAACTAGCCTAGCCTTGTTGCGAATGACAACCCCATCCTCACTCTGCTTGTTTTTGAACACCCACTTGGTCCCAATGACATTATGACCAGATGGGGGCTCGACAAGCTGCCATACCTTGTTTCTCTCAAAGTTCTCAAGTTCCTCATGCATAGCATTAATCAACGATTCATCGGATAATGCATGAGAAACATCCTTCGGCTCAAAGGAGGCAACAAAGGCAGAGTGGAGGCAAAAACTGGACAAACCTGATTTTGAGCGAGTGACCCGCTCAAACAGATCACCAATGATCTGATCAGGTGGATGAGCTTTCTGGATATGACGGGGAGGATCAGAAGCAGAAGTGGCCTCTACCTCATGCAAAGAAGAGGTAGGAGAAGAGCCACTCGCTGAAGGAGAGTCGGAAGGCAAGGGCAGGTCACTCTGAGGTGCAGAAATGGAAACAGGAGACACTTCAGGTGTAGAGGGGACTGGATCCGGTGGAACACCATCATCTCCATCATCCTCATCTTCTACAAAGATGGTCTCGGAGGGATAAGAAGAGCCTGAAACATCAGGTCTGGCTCCTGGGCTAGCCTCATCAAAGGTCACATCACAGGTCTCTATGATCCTATGCGCATCAACACTCCAGACCCTATAGCTACGAGAAGAAGTCGAGTAACCTAGAAATATACCATCAGAAAAGCGAGACTCAAACTTATCTAGGTTACCAGACTTCAAGATAAAACACTTGCAACCGAAAACGAGAAAATGAGACACACTGGGCTTTCGCCCATACCTCAACTCATAAGAAGTGCGATGCAAATGTGCTCTCAAAAACACGCGATTAGAAACATGGCAAGCAGTAGCTATAGCCTCAGCCCAAAACTTCCTAGGAGTATTGTACTCGTCTAGCATCGTCACAGCCATCTTAACCGTGGTCTGTTCTTCCTTTCCACTCGCCATTCTCTTTGGGGAGTTGGGAGAAGAGGCGATGCTCTAAACCAGACTCCACACAAAAACTCTCAAAGTAGGAATTCTTGAACTCCGTGCCATTATCACTGCGTATAGCTCGTAATGCACATGGGAGCTCAATAGACAACCTACTGATCAAACCCCTGAAGTGAGAAAAAGTCTCATCCTTCGAGGCCATGAAGAATACCCAAGAGTATCTAGAAAAATCATCAACGATGACAAGAACATACCACTTCCCTCCTGCTGACTGCACTCTAGCTAGACCAACAGTGTCCATATGTAAAAGCTGTCCTGGTGCATCAGTCATCACTACGGTGACTGGAGGATGAGAAGTAGTAACCATCTTGCCATGTCGGCAAGGAGAGCAAACTAAGTCTTTGACCATCTTGAGTTTGGGCAAACCCCGAATGAGATCATGGCTGCTAACTCGGGTCAAATGATCAAAACCAATGTGACCAAGTCTCCTATGCCAGAAGGAGAGATCACGGGACTCAGAAGCAATCAAACATCGAAGAGAGTCTCCAGAAGAAGAAAAAAATCAGCACGAAGACTCTTCCAAATCTAGAAATCCCGCAAACTAACACTCCTAATGAATCAAGGATTCTACAGGCATTACTCTTGAAGCTTACCTCGAAAGAGTCATCGATAAGCTGAGAAACAGAGAGCATATTGTATTGCAGCTTACTAAGGCAACATATTTAAGAATGAAATTTTGGTTAATGCAGATGGTACCTTTAGCAATGACTCTACCTGAAGATGTATCCCCAAAAGTGATTAACTCATCACCGGGGGCTCGGACTAGGGAAGAGAACCAACGAGAATCTTCGGTCATATGATGAGAACAACCGGAGTCAACAATCCAAACATCGCCCTTCCCCATCCGACGAACCTGATCAAGACACAAGAGAGAAAGATGACTCAGTACTGGGATAGAGTGAAGACTTAGGAACCCAATACTGAACCATACGACACCTCAGAGTACCAGCCACAGAAGAAGACTGGACTCGAGTGTCTCTCTGACGCTCAACTCTAACAAGATCAGTAGTAACTCTAGTAGATGATCTAGAAGCTGGAATTGGGTTGTACGCCGTGGTGCAAAAGCGGACCATCCCAAAGAAGGTGCTGGATCTCCTACGGAAAACACCTCACGCGCCGATATCTTCCTCGATGGAAAAAGCGAGGAATATCAAGAGGACGGCGGAAAGCCCGACTCTGAACAGTTCGGGACTAAAACTCGAAGAACTAGCATGAAAACCAAGTCCTGGACGCTGCCCAAAAACAGGCGACTCTCTAACCTGTCTAGAAGCAGTACGTGTCTTAGGAGCACTCAAAGTCTAGGGATGACCCTGAATACCCCTAAGAGCAGCAACACGCTCACGCCGAGTGATCTTGACGCGCCTAAAGCAGAAATCTACTAGGTGACCATCCTTCTTACAGAAGGTGCATGTGTACTTCGCCTTGCTAGAGGCAGAAGCAATAGGAGTAACACCCTTCTGGTCAGAAGTCCTATGGACAACCTCAGAAGACCTAAACACGGTGGTACTCACTCTGGGAGCTACCACAATCTCACCACTCTTGGAGCCGCGCACAATGGTGGGAGGATGCGCCCAAGCGTGCTCCAAGGGATCAAATCCTAGACCTTGATTGAATCTACTAATCTTGGATTGGTCTAGAATAAGATTGAGCTTCTTCTTGCCTCCAACAATCTTCTCGAGAGTGCTCATAAGATACTGGCAATCTCGAAAGAAAGAAGCACAAGAAGAACAGGGGGAAGAAGAAGAAGAACCAGAAAGATGAGCTCTCTCAGCATGTGCATTTTCTCCTCAAAGACGGGCTGCCTCAATCTTGAGGGCCTCACAAGAAAGCATAGAGCGCATTTCTAATTCTATGGGCTTGGTCTTCTAATTTCTTTCTAAGTTCGACATGGATTTTATCCAAGTCCCCCACAATCTCAGAACATCGCAAGCAATATTTTTGTGACTTATCTAGTAAGTCCTTAGCAAGTTTAGCACACTTGATATTCAGGGTTTCATTGTCAAGTTTTAATTGCTTACAACCCTCACATGAGCTAACTAGGTCCTTAGAAGCATGTGATTCAAGTTCATTGTTTCTAGCAGAAAGCTTCCTAAGGTGTTCGCTCATGGCATCAATTTCAGCAAGCAATTTAGGGTAATTAGAGCATGATGGAGTGGAGTGAGCATGAAGAAAACTAGCCTCAACAGGAATAGCATCAACAGAACTAGTGCTAGCATTCTTCAACCTAAGACCATCAAGTTCAGCAAGCACACTATCTTGTATGGTCCTTAGGTTCTCCAACTCCACAAGAATAGCATCACACAAAGAGCAATCATCAGTGACTCGGGAGGGAGAAGATCTAAGTGAAGCTAACTCCCGAGTCAAGGTACCTACTTCCTTCTCAAGCTCCGTACACCTAGCTCTAGCTCTAGCATGAAATTTTCCTAATTTGCGTAAAGCTTCGTTGAGTGGTCATAGGAGGGTACCTCGTCCGAGTCATTTGTAGAGCTCGGAGTCGCTGATGTCGTTGGTGTCGGCCATGAAGCACATGCTGGAGAAGTCATCGCCGCCTTTCTTCTCTTGCGGATCATCCTCGCCCTCGTCGCTCCATGTCTCCGTGTCGGAAAGGTTGATGTACTTCTTCTCGTGCGCCGGTTCACGAACTGGAGGCTTCTTGTTGCAGTTCTTGTCGGTGTAGTCGTTCTTGCCCGAACCGCCAACGTCGTTCTTGCCCTTCTCCAGCTTGGGACAGTTCTCCCGAATGTGGTTGGGGCCACCACACTCGAAGCAGGTGATCATGCCACCTCTCTTCCTCTCTCTCACCCTCTTGTATGCATGAGAAAACTTGCGGCGAGAAGAGCAAGCTCATTTTAAAATTTTTCCAGATTGGTCATCGCTTAGCTCATAGCGGGCGGAAAGAGAGAAACCAATAGAAGGATCAGAAGAAGAAAATCCAATGGGATCGGTGACCAAAGCCATCGACTGAGATTTCGTCTTCCGAGAGACGACATCGATCTCATGAGTCTTGAGGCGGGAATAAAGCCCGTCAAGAGTCAGAGTCGATAAGTCGGTGGTGTCTTTGATGGTGGTCACCTTCATCTCCCAAACCCGAAGGTCGAGTGCGGTCAAGAAATGCCGAGCATTGTCCGAGTCAGGGTAATGCAACCAACTGCTCGGAGGTCACTCAAAATCTTTGTAAATCGACCAAAACACTCGTCGAGACTCTCACCAGCTCGTTGATCAAACTTGTTGTACTCGCGCTTGAACTGGTCTCGCCTCACGTCTTGATTTGAGTAGAGCCCTCATGGTAAGCATCGAGGTTACCCAAATCTCGTGGCGGAGCGAAGGTGAAAATCCTATCATACTCACCGTGGCTAAGATCACAGTATGAGAATGTTCCTTGCCTTAGCATTCGCCTCAACGTCAACCATATTGATGGCCGTGACATTTTCATCGCCAGGAACCTCATACGGAGTTTCACCTTACGCCATATCGGGTATACAGGCGATGATGTATGACTCCATCCGGGATTTCCAAAAAGGAAAATCAACTCCATTAAAGATAGGAGGCTTGGTGGAATATTTGTCCGTCGCCATGGCTCTTAACACCGGTCAAGATCTATGAAAGAGCAAAACCGGCTCTGATACCAATTGAAGGACCGAGATGGCGAACAAAGGGGGGGTGAATGGTCACCAATAAAAATTCCCCCAAAATACTCCAACAAAAACCTCGACAAGATCGCTCAAAGGAAATTGTGAAAAACCCGAAAAACTAGACAACTATGTGTACCCCAAACTTGCATGGATAAGTACCATAAAATATGTGGGGATTTTTGAGTCACAATCCTGGTTGTCTAGTGTCCAAGATAAAGAGGAATCAATTCAAACTCTTGCTTTTAGAAAGGACATCAATTCAAATCACAAAAGTCACTTTCAGAAAAGCAAAAGCAGAATTTCCAGAACTTGTCCTCAATTTGCACAGGAGGTTGGTGGGTTTCTGTAGCTCACAAAATTCTGAGAATTTTTCTCCCTATAGTCATGAAGAACACCACCAAATTTCTCCTCAAAAAGCCTTACAAAAAAAACAGGAAAAATCGAAGAACACAGTCTGGTCAAGAACTTCGAGCATAAAGTTTGGGGCTCGGTTTTCACCTCATGGCGCCCAAACGGTGCAACAAGTGAAATCGAAAATTTTTCTGCAAGTGTATATCAAAGTCCTGCACCTCCTTCAACAGGAATAACTCAAAAAGGATTTTTCTAGATTTTTACAAAAATCAAACACTGATTGCTGCGCGAAGAACAAGTTCTGAACAAAGATGGAACTTGAAAGAAAAGATGTTCTCTACTCAATCCAAGAGTGCAAAAAGATGTAAAACCATATGAACACACTCAAAAAATCCAAGATCAGCAGCATTTAGAAGGAGGGGAGGCAAATCCAAATTACATGAAAGTAAATTGCGGGAATGTAATTGCGGGAAAGTAAATGCTGAATTTAAATTGCGTAAAGTAAAGACATAATGTAAATGCGCAAAATAAATTCAAAGGTGGATGGATAAAACTTTCATTTCTGGAAGGGGAGGTTACAAAGCCTCACATTCAAGTGGGCAAAACTCAAATGAGCATCAAAAACCTCAACACCTTCCAGGGAAGGAGGCTACCCCTCCACCCCTATTTATACTACTCTTGGGCCACCTACCACCCTTGGATGAGTCCCTCAACCCTAGAGCACTCATCTAAGGGATAGGATTAACCCACACACACAGCCATGCAAGGGCTAACCCAAAACCCACACACATACCGGGTTTTCTTGCACGGTTTTCAAAGCATACTACTAGACCCGCTAACCTATCAACTAGACCTCAATCCGACGGCCCTCATTGATCCACGCGGCATCTAGCTAGCATCATCTCCTTTCCTTGTCTTCTTGACTTGCCCGGACTCCATCTCCGATCATCTTCCGGCGATCTACCAACCGTCTGGACCTCCGACGCTCCTCGCCTAGTCCCGGTCATCCTTCGCCTCACCATGACCTAGCACCGTCGTCCTGCAACCATCAAAAACAAGGAAACCATCACATAGCAATGCCCACAATGGTATTCACTAAACCATCGAACTCATCACTACCACACCCATACGGCCGGTACTGCCACTCCTGGCAGAGACAACTCAAATTGCTTCATTTTGAAAATCAATCCAAATCAAACTCAAACTTGAGCACACCTTGCTCAAATAAAGTCAAATACTCATCACAAACATGGATGGACCTCCACATGGTCCTTCAAAAGTTATGACTAAATAAAAAAAGATTCATGTACAAATAAAAAGTAGCATTTAGTCATTTACTAGTTGGAAAATAGTCTGTGTTAAATGGCATAGTTCAATCGGCTTGCGACTGGCGCATAGAATATGCGTAGCTGTAGAATAGCACATATATATATATATATATGAAATTCACAAGCAGCGAGGAGAATAGTGCTAAATAGTGAAAATCACTATTCAACCCAAAGTTGCTATTTTCATATCTTTTAAATGCGATTGATTTTTGTCGACTTTTGTAGTCGGCAATAAAATTATGGGGCAGGCGCTAGATCTCAAACTCGAAGGTCACACAAGACAGGGATTTTAGACAGGTTCAGGCCCTCGATGGTGGAGGTAATACCCTAATCCTGTGTGCTGGAACTATGTAGATCTCTTGGATCTAGGGTTGCTCAAAGCGCAATGAACTCTGGGCGATATGATGTGTTCTATGCTCTATGACTTGATGCCTTGTTGTTGCCCACCCTCTCCCTTATATACTGGGGGTGGTGCGGCTTACAGAGTCCTTCTCGGTCTGGAGATTCCGATCGGTTAGTAGATTCTAGTCAGTTACAGGATAAAGTTTACATCTTTATCTATCCTATAAACAACTTGGATTACTACTGTATCTTTTATATCTAAATACATATTTAACTGTCTATAACGTATGCACCTTTCCGCACGGCAACTTGGCTTGGAGCAGGGCGCAGCTTTCGGGCCTCTTCTCTGGGCCTTTCCTTTCTTCTAGTGGCGTTGGGCCGGTCATAGAGATACCTGGTTCCATATATTCCACAATTTTGATCTTAAAATTTTAGAGAGTTGTAGAATCTCATAATTTCTAGACACATTCCAGGTGTTCACGCAGTATTTAATTTGTACTAAATTTCATGTTCTTAGCCTTTCTTGTCACAAGACATAAGTCATCATAATTAACAATCTTCACCTTGACTCTTATCCGTTGAAGTCACCATACTCCTCCCAAGAGCTTGTTCCAAATCAGCTTAGCATTTTTTTATTTTTCCTCTCACCTTTGAAAGTGCTTGTAACATTCCAAAATTTTCACTGTTGTAGCCTCTAAGAATTTTTTTTTTCAAAATTAGCCCTCATGCAATTTTTTTTTTAGAAATGGCCCCCTGGCCCGTAATTCCGTGCTCCCCATGCGCTGCAATGCTAATGCCGCTCACGAGGAGCGTATTGCATATAATCAATGGACGGAGTCTTTGCAAACTAATGTCGTGACTCCCCTCCATTGCAACACAAAATTCAAAAAATACAAAAATAAATAAATAAATATGCCATGGTACTGTAGCGTATCATTGCTACAGTACCACACGTGATTTTTTTATGAATTTGGATTGCCACTGAAAAAATATTTCTTGGTCACCTTCGACGGTAAATATATTGACCGTAAAAAAATATTATTGAAGGCCTGCAGAATTATTGATGGTAATAGGACCCACAAAATTATTGATGGTAATTGAGCTTGCAGAATATGTGTCCTCGAATATATTGTGTTATATTCTGCCCCCTGCAGAATATGGGGCCTCAAATATATTCTGCGGGCCCAATTGTGTTATATTTTTACCACAAATATGGGCCTGCAAATATGGGTCTCACAAAAATATTATTTACAGTTCAAGTCAATATTATTTTTTCAAAATTATTTTGGCTATGAATTGGGCCCTTGAAAAAATATTTGAGAATTATTTGGAGGCATTGCTGATGTTATTGCTAATATTTGCAAGCATATAGCCCCAAGAAAATATTTGCGAGCATATAGCCCACATGCCCTATTTGCTGGCTAGGGGCCATATTTGCCAAGTAATTCTAAAAAAATAATTTCTTGGCAAATATGGCCCTTCTTAAAGAATATTATGAAAAGGTCCGACAAGTTATGAAAGTTGGAGTTCACCTACCCAGAGGGGGAAAGAGCACCACTAGTGGAATCGAAGTGCTTGGGTTAATTCGTGGAGCCTTTCCAATTCGTTTGGGCTTACCTCAATGTGGATTAGGGGAGACCGACAAGTCTCTGAACACCACGGTAAAAAGATTGTGTATCAATCTTGGTTTGCTTTCTATTGCTCATTTACATTATTGCAATTTACATTCATAGAGTTGAATTGCTTGCTTGTCAACCTAGGATCGCAAATCTTGATCATAGACTTAAGTTGTTGGTGCACATAGTTGAGACTAGTTGATTTAGGCTTTAATTGGACAAAACCTTTTTGATTTACGCTTTCGTATATAAACTTGGTTTTGTCCAAAGAGTTTTTAAGAAAAAAATTTCAAAACCGCCTATTCACACCCTCTAGTCGATATCGTTGATCTTACAAGTGTGGCATTGATTTTGCCCTTCTTCTTCGTGCAACTCTTGCTTTTACCTGCAACACAAACAACATCTAATGTTTGATAACCCGATGATTAAGATTCTAATGGCTTTTGCAAGGACTCTTTCTCCAATAGATTTGCAACTGTCTCATTGAAGTTGATAGTGCTTTTTTCAACGAGAATATTCATCACCAATTGCTCTTAAGATGGTGGAAGAGATAATGCCAATATGTTGACCTTGCTGTTCTCCTCAATTTTCTCATCTACACTAGTCTGCTGCGTGATAAGCTTATTGAAGATATTAAGATGGTCAACGAACCGCATACCTTCCTCCATACGTAACCTATGTAGTTGTCACTCTAGGACCCACCTGTTTGTTAGCAACTTCTCCATATACAATTCTTCTAAATCTTTTCATAGTTGTGAGGACTCGCCATTAAAGAACGGAAGGCCTCCATATGCCTATAGTAGTAGTCCTATGATCAGTGGCTGGTACGCACATGTTTACAACATCGACATCACATCCATACACAGAATATATTACATGATGATATTTAAAAGTTTAATTATACAGAGTTTTTATAAACTGTATTACATAGCAGCGGAATAAAACAAGAACCAAAAGCCTTATGGTTAGCCCATCTAAACCCGTAGGCAACTGACAAGGTTAACCCTAGAAAAGATTGTTATTGAAATCCTCGTATCCTGCGTTGAAGTAAGAATCGTCGGGAATCTCGTATTCTTCGTCCTCTAAATAAACAATTTAAGCAAGTTTGAGTACTTGTGTATTCAACAAGACTTATAGTGTTTTACAAATATAGATATAATTAAAATACAGATTATGACAATAAAAAGGCTGTACGGTTATTTTGCATCGGCATAAATGAATCATAAGCATACGATAGATTGCAAAAAGAATTAGTAAAAGCCAACATGAGTAATATTAAAGTATTGACTGAATAATAGATTTCGCAATCTGATTGACCCATTATTTGAGCCACTTTAATGTCGACCCCCTGACATGAAGTACAGTTCCCAAACATGTTTTCCAACCAAAACCAGTTTTAGAAAAAACCAAAAATTCTAATTAGTGTTGGCGCACTAATTCTCCCATAAACCACGGGAACGTCTTTTTGAAAAGATTTTCACTCTGTAGAGGTGTACAATTTTACCTACAAGAAATAATCAATCTCTTTTGTCAAGCCAATAACACACTTCCTTTGGTGTGTCAGTAAGGAGATCATGACATAACCGTTACATTATCTAGACATGACTTTGCACCATCCCGGTGACGATAAACCCTTGCTATGGTGGTAGAAACACGCAACCAAGACATAATATCATTCACACAATAATCCATGCAGTTAACCCTGCCTACACACGTTTCTCCCCATACCAAGGCGTACACCGTTGTATTGGTATACATTTACCCACACCTTGGTGTGAAAGCCCCCACGAGCAAACCTAACCGGAGAGCCCGTAGTACTTCAGCCTTCCAATGCGTAAAGCCAAATCTAAGTAACATAATAGGTTAAGGCCATCCCATATCACTACGTTCGGTCCTTAATACAGCCAACTCGTTCGATCCTTAATGCGACTCGGGTGATAATCTCCCCCTACACTACGTGCAAACCACATGCACAATCGGCTATTGCCAATAATCGCCTTTGTCTAAATCTTAGTTTTATTTTCATTTTTAACTAAAATACCAACAACCTTAAAAGTCATATCCAACCTTTTTAAATTACAAGGAACAACTAGGTTCTTTACTAAGCATGATTATTAGGCTATCGAATACACCCAAGTTGACATCATGTATTGTCTACCTTATCCTAAGGTAATCAAGGTTTTCATTTCAATATTTAGTGAGGATGTTCCATGAGTCTTCAGGTATATCTACCAGTATCCCAATATAGCGATTTTATATAAAAGTAGGCACATACATAATAGTTTGACAAAAGCAACACAAAGTATTTGAAATAGTAGGTCCAATATTGTCAAGGAGGTGCTTGACTTGCTGTTCATTGTCGGGTATGTAATCTTGTCGTCGGCGAGATCGTTGTCAACAAACTCGGAAACGTCAGAGTCTACTCGTCGTACATCGGAAACATATCAAATAATAAACTTTAATAAGGGTAAAAAGAAGACAGACAGTAAAGAAAAAAAAACTTCTATAGAAAACATGCATAGTTTAGGGTTGGAGTTCATGATTTTATTTGCATGTACTTAGCTTATCTTTTATTCTGTATTTACCTCTAACAGTTTTTAGGTTAAGCGATGTTACAAACTTTTGTTTTCTATAGATTGTTTATCCTTATTTTATGAATTCAAGAGGCTAAAATTATGTATTTGCATATTTAAAATTTCGAATTCAAGAGGCTAAAATTATTTAGATTATTATTATTAAATCATTTAATCACCACATGGTATAACATGTGTATACCCAATAGATCACCCTAAGTATCTTTGCATATTTAGGTAGGTTATTGACTTAAAAGCATGTAGAAATTGATTACGCTCAATTTGGAGTTCTTTTGATTAAGATATGGTCATTTAAGTATTTAACACATTGATTCAAATCTTTATTAGAAAAGGGGCTAAAACAACTTGAAGTGCAAATGTTTTTATATATTTGAGTTGCTTATGATCTACGAATTCCAACAAAACTAGTTTCATTCATTTTTGAGTTCATTTTCAAAAAGTATCTATATAGCATATTTCAAACCTAAACTTTAAATTTAATTTTTAAATTTACACAGTGATCATTTTCAAAATATTTTTGCATATTCTGAAACTATAAAATTTTAGATGATTTTAAAAATTTATTTCACTTTATTTGGATCTATAATACGTAAGTTATAAAGGGTTGAATACTTTTGGGTATTAAATTTTTTTGGAAAAATGGGAAATACGCTTTCATACTAATGAAAATGTAGTCTTTAATTACGCGGTGTTTATATGAATGCGGTTGCCATCACTCACATTTTGGGCCCGCGTGACAGTGAGAGTAGAACAGAGCATAGCCTAGGGCATCACGCCGGCGACGATGGCGCGGCGGAGCCTACCTGCCGAGGGTACACCGAGCATTGGGATGCTATTGCGCGTCTGCCAGTGGGTATTGTTGCCACTGGCAATGGCCGGACCACTCCGCCATTGTGGGCCGCATGGCGGCGCCATGGTTGAATGATGGCGAGCTAGCTAGGCGTCGCATTTTCACCGGGCGATGCCTTGTTGAGCATCAGTGAGCTAGTGGGGTTGAGTTTTACCGGAAAAAGTGTTCAAGGATTGGCCTAGGTGGGCTACCAACAGGCGCCGGCTGCGGAGAAGACAAGCAATGGTGCGACGGCGCTTTAGTCGTAGAGGACTGAAAATGAAGGCAGATTAGTGCTTATAGGTGTACTAGTACGCTTTGGTCTCAACCAATTCGGACGATGCTCACTGGGCTGGCTTAATTTGCTCTACCCCCCTTTTTTCGGAGTTCTTCAGAGATGGGCAAATTTCAGTGGAGCCTGAACACGTTTGCGAGCAAGCTCGGGTTGAAAGGGTTTAGTGGGGTATGAAGGTTGCTATGGAAGCCTTGGAGCCAGTTTTATAGGAGGGTTAAGGCGGTGGCAACAGGAGGTTCACTCATGTCTTGCAGCCGGGGAAAGAATGGGGAGTAGTTCATCGACGCATAGCTCTGCAGAGTCAAGACCGGTGATTGAAGTGGCCTGGCCGAGCTAGGGAAGCAGGGAATGGTTGGGCAGTAATGAGGGGGCAGTGAGGTAACTAGGTATCGCCTCTGTCATCTTGCGACTTGGCCTTGCGAGTGCTTTGCCACGGCAAAGGAAGAAAGGCGGTTCGCCCTGTCGCGGTGAACATCTAGTAGTGGGTGCAAGCCACCGAAGCAGGAGCCAAATGTGAACCCTAAGGAAATTGCGGCGCTGCTCTAAACTGGGCTTGACGGCGCACCAGCTGTGGCAGTGTTTCGTTGGCAGATTCACTGCCGTGATCGGCGTGCGGTTGATCGGGATGGAGAAAATCAAAGCGAACAGAGAAATGAGCCAGTCAAGCTCGTTCGCAAGATTCGGTCGGCGAGGTAAGGCGCGCGAAGACGGAGGTAAGGTGTGGCAGCAGTGAGGAGAGGCGACGCGACTGATTGAGAGATGATGTGGCCGGTGAAAGATTGAGAGAGCAGGCGCAAGCCATTCGGCTGGAGGAGAAAGAAGGAGGGGGAGAAGGGAGGCCGAACCCACTTGGCTGAGACAGAAAGAGAGACATGCTCAGTTCATCTGGCGAATGGGTCCCATACAGGCCAATGGTCCCACATGACAGAGCCACACGGACGAACTGATTTGCATCACAAGCTGTCAGGCAACAATAGTTCTCATTAATTGAAGGAACATTTCGAGTCTATATTTTCTAAAACTTTTTTAATAGGTTCAATAAATAAGTACTATTATCCAGTAACAATTTTGGATTAAAATATCTCACATAAAAATTATAATAATTCTGACAATGATTACTGTCTTATTTACTCCTTTTTATTTTTATTCTATTTGTGGATGAAAATTGATTTAAGATTTTTTAAAACTTTTTAAGAGAGTTTTATATGGACTAATAATGCTTGTGTAAAAATGTCAAATCAAGATCATACATATTTATTTTCTATTAATTCTGACATTTTTGATTTCATATTTTTGTGATTTCTGTTTTTGAATTTTAAAAGGCATTAAATTAAATTATTAATTTTTGATATTTTTACCAGAGGTTAATAATGTTCTGAGAAAGAGTTAGTAAAATGTTTAGCTAGATATAAGTTTGAAAAGTTTTATAAAATTCTGACATTGTTTTTGCATTCAAATTGAGTCATTTCACATTTCACCTTATTATCTATTGCATTAAAAATCTCTTAACAGCTGAAAAAGGTCACTGAAAACCTTCAAAAATTGATTATAATTTTTGTAGGTTTTTACTGATATTTACTTTTATCCTTTTATCACTACCATTAAATGATTTTTCTTTAAAGCCAAAAATCAAAGAAAAATCAATAATATGAGGAAAATTCAGAAATAAAAATAAAAATGTCCATTTTTACTTTATTTGCATTTTTCAGGATGTTACAATAGTTTATTCGTCAAATTCTCCTTCATCACTTAATACTTTGCCTCATTAGAGAGACATAATCAGATTGTACTAAGAGACTTTCACTCTATCACCTTCCAGTCTTCATCTTCCACTCTATCACCTTCCAGTTTTTATTGATAGCATCCATTGGATCATTTTAGGATCAGATCATAGTTTTGTGAGATACGGTACTACATGCATAGTAAAAAGAATGAAGAAGATGAATCTCGTGCAGAGGACACAAATAACGATGCTGAGGCAACCACGACAAAATAAAAAGATTTGGCAAAACTAACCGCAAATTCTTTAAGTACAACCTCAAAAAAATACAAAGTATTGCCGCTCTCTCATAATCTCTTGAATCTTTTAGGACTCTCGGATATTACTTCGTGGTTGGTCTTGCCAAGTCTTTCTTCTTGCAATAGCTCGCACCTTTGACTTTTCGTCTGCTATATTTTACAACCGTCTTTGCAGTTCCGCACATAACTACAATTGAATCTGATTATCTATCATTGACGACACGGTTTACTTTATTAGGTCCCCTATTGATTACCCTTCTTTTAGATTTACCTATCAATCAGTACCCTCCACGGCTCTAAATACTAGAAACGAACTCCATTTTATCAGCGGTAAAGATAGAAATGGCTTACTTGTTTCTTATCTCTCTGAAGCCCATGCGAGCATTGCAACTGCACTGCCTAGTGTAAAAGGAAGAGCAGTACAAGAGACAGAGGGTGTAGTTTTGACTTTTGAGAACCTTGCCATCTAATCTCTATTATTGCAACACAACAGATAGATCTACATATCTTGCAGACAGCTCATGCAGCAGGCCAAGGTTCAAAATTTCGGCGAATTTCGGAGAAATTTCGGAGAAATTTCGGATTTCGAACCACCCCGAAATATCAAGTACCGGCCGGGGGAAAAAATTTTAAATTGCTACAGTAAAATCCGAAATTTCGTTTGTTTGGGCGAAATTTCGTGTTTTTTGGCCGGTTTTGAAAGTTTTAGGGGCGGATTTGGTCCAATAACCCTTAGAAAAGTCATCTCCTTTGAAAATTTGTTGAAAAACCTAATTTTTTAAACATTTTAAAATTTTGATAGAAACACTGTCAGATTTTTATAAAATTGTACAAGCATGATAATAATCTGAAAATTTTATGGTACTATCCTTAGTAGATTAGGATCACACATAAAAATTTCAAAATAATTTAACTTCATTTGTTATCTTTAAAAAATCAAAAATAGAATGAACATAATTGGGACAGTTATATTGTCAGAATTTTATAAATTTTCTTGTGTGTGATTATGATCTAAATTTTTTTTGTGAGATTAATAATTGACGCAGTAACATTATATTGATTTTTAAAAAAATTTAAACTTTGTTTGTTTGGTCAATCAAATCTATGTAAGCATTGAACTTCGTTTGTTATATTATATTTCAAAAATAAAAAAGAAAAGAACATAAATGGTACTATGCCTTGTAAGAATTTTATAAATTCACTGGTGTGTGATCATGAATCACAATTTTTATGGGATATTAAGAACTTCCTTATAACCATTATTTAAAATTTTCAAAAATTTTATGGTTCACATAATTTTTCATTTTGTTCAAGTTTGCCGGTAAGCCTTTTAATATGGCAGTAGTACTGTTCGAATTTTTAAAAATTCATACAGTTTTATAATCATTTGAAAATTTTATGAAAGAATTATAGATACATCATAACCATGCACAAAAAATTTCAACAGTTTCTAACTTCATTTGTATCATTTTCCATTCGGATCAAACTTGTCGGTCAATGTTCTATTAGGACAGCGCCACTCTCCGAATTTTTAAAAATTCCTCACATGTGATAATCAGATGAAATTTTTATGAGGACATTATTCATGGATCATAACCATGCAAAAAAAATTTCAACAGTTTATAACTTTATTTGTACTATTTTCCATTCCGATCAAACTTATCGGTCAGTGTTTTATCAGGGCAGTATCACTCTCCGAATTTTTAAAAATTCCTCAGATGTGATAATCAGCTGAAATATTTGTGAGAATATCAGAATTTTTTCAGGAACCTTCAAAAATAATTTCAAAATTTTTCGATAAAGTTTAGACCACTTTTCAGTCAATGCAAAAAACTCAAAATTTCGGAAATTTCGCCCGAAATTTCGAGTTTTTTCGGCGAATTTCGGTTTTTTTTTCGGATTGGACCGGATTTGAATTTTCAAATTCAAATTTTGTCCAAAATAATTCCGAAATTTCGTTATCCGGCCCGGGGCGAAATTTATTCCGAAACCGAAATTTGAAACCTTGCTGCAGCAGGCACATATATACACTCTTAAGCTCTGGGATAATACTAGCTGCAGACATCACACCTGAAGCAGTCAGGAGTACTTCTTCTCTACGTCTTGCATAAACAAAAAGGATGTTAAGGCATTGTTAAGCACTAATAATGTTGAGTTGTTCTTATTCCTGGAAGGTGTACGTATTAATTTGATGAAATAGAATAGAGACCTTGCCCATCTTCAAGGATCAGAGCTGGTAGACGAAGGGCAAGGCACGGCCGTGCCATGGGCGCGGGCTAGACAGAGCAAGAGACTGACATGCGGGCCAGAGAGTTGGTTACCGTGCTGCCCTGGCCGGTCAGAGAGAGAAGGGCTGAAAAATGAAAGCTAACTCGGCTGACATATGCTTTCTTACTAAAAAGACGGCTTTTCGTAGGGCACCTTCCATTTTCGGTTTTAACTCGATTTTAGTTAAGTATTTAATTTGCAGCTAGGGGATTTTGGAATTTCTATAGCTATCAAATTAACCCCAAATTTTATAAAAATATTTGAGGCCAATTCAGAGGTGGTACTGATGTTTGTATGAATGTTTCAGAATATTTTAAGCTCCACGTTTTCTGTAATAATTCTTTTAGTGTTTCAGCTTTAATAAAGTATGAGTGTTGGATTTTCCAAAAATATCAAATCACTTCAAAAATTCATGAAATTTTTCGGATGGGTCCTTCAGACCATTTGACGTCTAAATAAAATAATTCCAGCCTTTATGCTGATTTAAATTTGAACATTGAAAATCAAAAGTAGCAATTAGGTTATTGAAAAGTATTTTCTTTAATGCCAAAATCCCATAAAAACCAGAAAAATTCTAAAGATTCACAATAAACTCATAAAACAGGTTGGCGGCTTTATTATTTCATTTTGGGCAAGATTGGGATGTTACATATGATTATTTATCACCCCAAATAGTGTTAATTGACCGACAGTGTTTGCGGATCTGCTACTAAACACACATATAAGTCTTTTAGTTTAGCTCTCTGAGTACATGTAATTCAGGAGACACTGGAATAGAACTCTTCAACTATGATACGGACTGCAATTGGGATCCGAACCCAGTGATCACCTCCATCGTGCCACGCTAAGCTACCAAACGTGTAGTCACCCTGAATCTTCCGCATCGCCTTGAAGGTCACCTTGAAACTTTGCACCCCTCTCTCCTTACTAAATACCAGCACTGGTGGCTCAACGGACATCTCTACACCAACAGGTAGCTGAAAGAATGCTTTGTATACTGCGTCAGGTTGGCCGACATTGGTGACGGTGCGCATAACGATTTCAGATGTCTTGAGGCCAGGAATGGTGATTGATGGAAGATTCAAGTCCGATAAAGATGCTCTAGGTGTCGTGCAACTGTCGTTTACGCCTAATCCTCCCATGCAGTTGAAGAACTTCAGGTAATCTGACGGATCGATGTCGTATATAAGTCCAGGATCATGAGCCTTGCTCGGATTAACAAATCCTGCTCCGTAGTCAAAGGGATCGGCAATCTTTGTTGGAGGCCCATCTGCTTGTAGTGGGAACCCATTGTTGTCGGTGGTAAGTGCTGCAAGACATTTTGAATCCAACAATTACTGATTAGTTCTTTAGTGTACAATTGCAGGAACCTGCAGAGTCACTCAAGCAACCACTTAGTTTGGGTATTAAATGTCTAATTAGTCTATAATAATAAGTGCTGGTGAAACAATCTTATAATTGGGTTGTACATACCGGTTGTCATAAGAGCTGATTTTAGGGCAGCAGGTGACCAATCAGGATGGAGTGCCTTAAGCAGGGAGACAATCCCTGACACGTGAGGGCAAGACATTGATGTTCCAGAATCAAGCCAATAGGAAACACCTATACACTTGTAATAAGCAATCTGTGGTGCAGCCGCTAAAATGGCCACCCCGGGTGCAGCAATGTCTGGCTGTGTGAGAGTACAACGTGTTAATGGAATGCTGTGGCACATGTAAGAAAGACCCAAAACATGGACTAATGGCATAACAAGTAAGATCGAAAACATTGATTGAATTGTTATTTCTGAGAATTGTTATCTACTAATTGTACAATTGATAAAGGCATCAATTTATCTCCCTTTTATATTTTGTGTTGATAAGTAATAATCATGCATTCTTCGTAGATAATCAGTAATATAAGTATGTGATGCATGAGAAAAGATACTGTTTCCATCTTGCAATTTAATATGGAAGACTCAAACAATTGCCTAATAGGATTCTCACACAGTTAAGACAACGAATATTCCCAATTGACTAATGTAGTTATAATTTTGAGAAAATTATACTACAGGTCCCTAAGTTTGTACCAAAGCGTCGCTTAGGTCACTGAACTTGCACTGAGGGGATAGTTGGATGGAGGTGCGAAGTTGATGCTAATCTCGTCGAGAAATGATGAAGACTGCAATACGGGGTCACATAATGATTCACATTGGCTGAAAACATTTATTTCACAAGAAGTGACACAATTTGCATGTTTAGGGCCCTGCCAAGCTAATTGTGAAGTGTAGAGGGACCTAAGTCACACACCATAACAATTTTAGGGATCTCTATTGCAATTTTATCTATAATTTTTGTTTTAACTTTTGATGTATCTGATTGTCTTGTCATTGAATGATTGTCAAGGAGAAACCTGATAGATCTGATATATGGTCTCTATATGATGGAAAGCAGTTTAGCACATAGTATGCAAGACATGGTATAGTTTACCGTTTTAGGGTTAATTTTAACTTTGAAGACACATATTCAAAATAAATAAATAAGCTGGGCAAAGGGTTATGATGGGTTTCGAGCATATAATGTTGTATTTCCATCTCGGTACTATTTGGAGGAAAATAACCATGCCATTATGTTAGTCTAAAAAGTTACAATATTGATGATCATACACTGAAATTGACTGTAGTTGAAACTCTTTTATTTTGTAAAATAATATATTTAGGGACTTTCAGTAAAAACTCACAGCATCCATTTAATGTTATACTTTAGAAAGATTAATGGTTCAGAATATACAATATTTCCATGTCATTTTATTTCGTTTTTCTTGCTCTCTTTGCATGAAAGATTAGTTTCACAATCAATATTTCCAAACTATTAATTGAGTATAAGTAGTGCACACTATATGAGAACCTTGCATCATGAAAAAAAATATTATTTACATTGAGTATAGGAGATTGTTGTTTCATGTTTACCTTGAGAACCCCAGGATAAACAGGGCTAGGTCCCCTCGATGAGAAAGCTGCAATTTTGGGGGCAGGAACTTCAATTCCAATTGATGTGCGAGCCAAAGAAATCTTTGCTTTTGGGCTATCGCTGTTGCTGTTATTTTTTATGGGGAAAACAGAAGGACTCTCTTAAAGCATCGAAAAGGAAGACAAGGGCGTTATTAAAAAAGAACTGTGCTGCCAACAAGGGCGTTAGTTAGTCTTTTTCTTTAAACTAATATTTTATATATGCAATATGCTTCTATGCTATTCAAATGGAAACAACAGCTTTGTTCTCACCATCGTGAGTACTAACCATTAGTTAATGCTCGTCTAGATAAATATCGTAGGCCGTAGAATATATATAATTAGTTATGATGAAAATAACAATAATTTTGGCTGTTAATCTATTTAACTTCGAGAGTTGATTAATCTATACGTACATGTAGTGCTGATAAATCTGGTTGGCAATCTCAAAGTCGACGGCAACACACGGAATCAACGTGCTTGCAGACTCCCACTGAACTATACTGTCAGTGTTATACTGTGAGAATATAAATCCTTTCCCTCCTTTTTTCAGCACTAGTCCTGCGATCTGCTGAGTATTCGGCTGTGAAGTAATCGGTCCGGGTGTGATGCAGACGACAATCATCCCAGATATATCCGTGCTGTTTATGTTGTCTGGGGTGCACCGCCTGCAAATGACTTCTACAGTAAGTATATAAATAGAAAGGCAGGTACATGCTACATACGTGATTAAGCCAAAGCGGTGTACGTGATCAAATCTATAATAGCGTTCATACCTGTGTCTGTGTCAGGTTTACAAAACCGAAACCGTGAAAAATCGCAAAAACTGAAACCATGAAAACCGCAAAAATCGCTCGAAAAACCACTTGAAAACCGTCAGAAACCGAAGGGTTAAGAGATTAAAAAAATTTCAAAAAATGTTCGAAAAAATCGAAAACCGTTCGGTTTTCAATGAAAAATCGCTCGGTTTTCGTGGTTTACCGCAGTTTTTCGCGAAAAACCAGCCGACCAATTGAATGTTGTAGAAAAACGGTTTTTCGGGCAGTTTTTGAGCGGTTTTTTTGCGAAAACCGCGGTTTTTCCACGGTTTTTGAGCGGTTTTCAAAAATTTTTTTTCAAATTTTTTATATTAGATCGGTTTGCCGAGCGGTTTTCGATTTCAAGCCGGCACGTTAAGATCGAAAACCGCGAAAATTGAACGGTTTTTCGCGGTTTTGTGAACCCTGGTGTGTGTGCATTAGTACCAAATGGATTGATATGATCAAATATAAATCCGTTACTCGTTTGTCACAAATACATGTCGGTTTAGACATAGGTGCGGTCAAATTTTCGAATCTTTGATGGCAATATTTTTTTGACATTTTAACTGGATACATGAAAATCATATGCGTAGATTTGTATTGAAAAATACTTTCATAATATTATTATTTTATTGGGTTTTGTAAATATATTACAATAGAAATTAGTGGTCAAAGTTGTGTTTTAGAGACCATATCGATATCCAGATCGACATGTATTTGTGACCACATGAAGTATGTTTTATATGTATACCGAAGAAACTTATCCTTTCTCAGGCTAGCTTTAGCCTTTAGGTGCTTGCTTCAGATCAGAAGTTATCTTGAAGCAACGGTATGCTCCTAATTTTGATGCTCTTTCGTTAGCCCAATATGTCAAATATCCCAGCATCCGTAACAACATCACATGTATCATGAAACTGTGTAAGAGCGTATAAAGAATTGTACTTGTCACCGTAGAAGAGATGTAGCTGACTGAATTGATTTGCGCCTTCCACTGCCGACAAGGATTGACCCTATATATAAGCAATATAATGAGAATGAAATCAACAAAACGTTGATATATAAAAAGAAATACTGCATAGAAATATGAAAAACGCTTAGGCAATTAAGAAACAGCAAGGTAGCAGTACTAGATTTCTGATTTTCCTGATAGGCCAAAACTGTCGAGAAAGCCCCACGATTTGGCATGAAAACATTTTGTGCAAGCAAGCCAGCAGTACTTGTTTTTTTTCCCCTGTTTCCTTCCATGGTGAGCACCTTCCCCAAGATCCGTCCTCGGCTGGACATGGTGGCGGCTAAGGTTAAAGTCTTTTCCTGAAGTGGTGGTGTTGACGGACCTGTCGCCTAGTCCCACCGCTGAGCCTGGCATTTTGCCTCGACGTCGCCGCCGGCCACCACTAGGTACGGCTCTGGTTCCACTCCAGTGAATCCTTTGTCTCCCTCTCTCTCCCTCCCCACTTGTCTGGTTCTGGATGGCTGTTAGAAAGTTCAAGTTTTCCCCACCGTTGATATCAACGGAGCCAGATCTGCTCTGTGTGCGATGATTCTCCTCCTGTTTACTTCCGATGACGGTTTCTTTATCCCGGCCGGTTCGGCCTTCCTCAACCTCCCCTGCGGAGGCTCTTCAAGAGTCGGCGTCCACTTCTTCCTGGTGGCTGCATGGCGGGCAGCAGGTCAACGCCTCCCTCCGACGGTGGTTGCATGGCGGGCTTCAAGTCCTCCGGTGATGGTTGCACGGTGGGCTTCAAGCCAACGCGGCGCCTCCCTCTGGCAGAATCAGGCGTCATCACGGTGACCATTTTCTCCAACAACATCTCCAAACAAAAAGATCCGAGGGCTTCAATGTAATTTCTGTTTGTTAAGGGTCTTTTTCGGTAAATTATTTGAAACCGTACACATCTTGTAATAGCTTTTTTTTTTTTACCGATAATACGAGAGTTTTAGCCTCTTTGGGTCCTTAAGGCAAGGTTTTCAAATTTAGGTTTGGATCACATCTCGGAGGCGATCGAAACCTAAAATTTTGGTGAGATCTTAGAATTTTGGATGAAATTCAAAAAATAAAATTTAAATTTTGAATTTTTTGGACTAAGATTTCTCATATTTTGACTAAAATTGGCGAAATTTCGCCGAAATCTCAGTAAATTTCAATCGAACGAAAAATGGC
The DNA here is from genome assembly GCA_036346275.1 of Otatea glauca. Lineage (NCBI taxonomy): Eukaryota > Viridiplantae > Streptophyta > Magnoliopsida > Poales > Poaceae > Otatea > Otatea glauca. The sequence continues at coordinate 2,274,572 of CM070717.1, read as the reverse complement.
ATATTTGAAGAACTACGGGACAGCAAGTGAGGCCTTTCAGGTTGCTTTTTCAGAGAGCCCACCGGATCAATTGGGTTCAAACTAAGTTAGAAAATTTTGAAAATTTTTGTGGATGGTCTTAACGCTTCACTAATATTCTCATAAAATTTTAAATGATTAAGCTAAGAAATTTTCAAAAATTCTGACAGTGGTACTATCCTGGTAAAAGACTAAGTATATGTATTGCTTCCATAGATTTGATAGAGCAACCAAAACAGGTTTAGAATTTTTAATACTTTTAGAGAAGGGTTCTGAGGAAATTCTTAAGCTATCATAAAAATTTTGGATCATTATCACACTCGAGCAAATTTATAAAATTCTGACAATGTTACTATCTCATTTATATTGCTACTGTTTTTATTTTTTTAAAAGATAACAAATGAAGTTTGATTCTTTTGGAAATTTTTATGTATGATCCTAGAATTCTAAAGATGGCACTTTAAATTTTTCAAAGAACGATCATGCTTGTACATTTTTATAAAAAATTTGACAGTGTTTATGTTATTTTTATAAAATATCTCAAAAATTTAGCTTTTCAATAAATTTTCATAGAAGATGACATTCTTAAGAGGTATTGACCCAAATATGGTTCAAAAAACTTGAAATCCGATCGAAATACCAAAAAAAATTAAATTACTATAGAAATTTGATTTTTTTCAACTTTTTTATCAACCGGGATCTCAGATTTCCAAAATCTTGCGAGGATTTTGAACCATGCTTAGGGCATGTACAGAGGTATATGTTAACTATCTATAAGACTATACTACATAGAATTTTAGGTAAAGATGAGGAGAAAAAAAGCTGTTATCCACTATTTAATAGACAGTCCTATAGACGGCTTTGGATTTTATATACTATTGTATAAATAGTTTATTAATTGTATGAGAGACCATTATATACAACTATATAGACGATCCATTGTATAAGTTGTTTTTAGTGCTATATGTCGATGATATAGATATATATTACAGACGTGCTGTTTATACACTGGTCCGCTGTTTATACACTGTACATCTCCGCCTTAAAATAACTATAGTACCTCCACTCATAGGTCGCATTTGTGCCTTGGCTGCCTGTTGTGTTTGTTCCGCCACCCACCCCAAAAAACACAAGGTGAAGGGATTAAATCATGTGAAGATCCTCCTATATGTTGTGATGAGTAATCGATGTTTTGGTGGTTTGGTTGTAAGTCACGAGATGACTTTGTGCTTTGATCCTAGGGATTAAGGTACAACAATCTTAGCCTGAAAATCCCCTCAGCACCCAACTCACCGTTTGGCAGGTCCACACACATATAACACGTCACTTACACTTTCGTTCTTAATTCTTGTAAAAGTTTAATATCAAGATACTATTTTTGCACCCGATAAGTATTATATACTACTACAACTTACTACAACTCACTCCAGACAATCAATGTAAGACTAATCTCACCGCAACAACTCCACTTGAGCCACACAATAAAGGGATTGAGGGTTGCAAACAGTACCCATTAATGGGTTGACGAGTCGATAATATACACCTTATAAACACCAAATGAACCACCCCTCGGTGCAACCTCTGTGATGTGGGTTACCTACTATGGTCTTGCGATGTGGTTTGATACTCTAATACTATCTTTGACACTCTGACCCAAAATTCGCTCTAGGAATGGTCCACTAAGGTAGACATACACACACATTAAAACCCATGTACACTTTTGTCCTTGCTTTCATGGAAAATGTGTCTGGAAGTGCTATGTCTAGACCCCCAAGCTTTAGATGCTAAGCCCCACTTTAGACAATCAATATGGGACTAATCCCACCATCGCAACTCCATATGGGCCACAAAACGAATCAGCGGGGTGTTATGTGTGGGTTGTTTGATCCATGTTTTGACCAACATGAGTCAAGTTTATAAAACTTATGCTTAGAAATGGTTAACTGGCCTTTGGATATAATGAAGAGATCATAACTAAGCTATGAGAGCTTAGATCTAGAACGGCCGTGGATGTCGGATGAGGTTATGTGGCTCAAGCGGATCACAATTGGTGACAATAACCATGCATGGAGAGGCAAGGCGGTGCATGTGGTGTGCCAATAACTCGAGTCGGGCTGTTTGGAGGCGTCCAAAAGCGGGAGAGACTAGTTGGCTATGTGGCGAGTCATTGGGCATCAAGATCTATGTGTCAAAGCATATAGAGATGCTTCGAGATAAAAGAATATCAACAACTACAACTAAGCCTTTTGTAACCAACAAGTTAGAGTGGGCTAGGAATGAAATCCAATTAAAGACAAAAGACCCCTAAACCTTCGATCTTATATTACAGTTCCGGTATGTGAATAGCTAACTTCCATGCACTTCTATCCAATGTTAACTCTTTGAATACATTCCAACCCCTCGATTCCTTGAGACAAAGGAATAGAGAGGGGTATTTCTATTAAAGTGCGCAATATCTGAGATGTAAAAAGTAAAGAAACCGTGGCGTTGGCCTATGTGGTTTAGATCAAGGTGGAGAGAATCAAGTGGATTCCCGTGATGAAGCTAGAAGATGAAATTCTCTTTGAGAAGAGTGCAGGAGTTTTAAGTGGATAGGATCTGTTTGTGTGTTGGCTCAATGGGTGCATGTCTAGTGTTAGGGTTCAGTAAAAGAGGAAGTGGGTGTGAGCAGTGGCAGAATTAGAAAAATTTTGATAAGGGTGTGCACTTTACACGTATAATTCTATAGTCTTGTACAATGATTTCATACCATCATAAATCTAACATATATATTTGAAATTTGCTAAAAGTATAATACAAATGTTTTAAGGTCTTGAAAATCTCAAACTACTAAAATCGAAACCAATTCAATCAACAAATTTAGCTTATTAAAGGGGTGAAATTTTGTCGTTCTTGAAATTTTTAGGGGTGTCAGGGCATACCTAGCACCCCTTAGTTCCGCCCATGGGTGTGAGCTGCCACTATAATTAAGGGGATGGAGAGAGGTATGCCTCCCATCCATCCAAGCCTATGTATGAGAGAAAACCCTAGTGTAGATGGAGAGATCTTGAGAGGGAGATGGTGTCCATGGGCTTCGTCATCTCTAGGGGGCATGATTGTAAAACATCCATCTACAAGTTAGCAATACCAAGTTCAAATTCATTCAATATGTCCTTGCTCGTGTGTGTGTGCGCCACTACTACAGAGAGGCTTATATTAGACGCCTCATCACAGACGATTCCTCAAAACCGTCTGTGACGATGAATATCACTGACGGTTCTATACTGCAACCATGAGTGACATCATCACAGACGGTACTCTTCAAAAACCGTCAGTGATATACATCAATATCACGGATGGTTTTAGTTAAAAACTGTCTGTGATAGTATCACAGACAGTTTTTAACTAAAACCGTGTGGGGCCCCCATTTTTGATAAATCAATACCAAAAATGGATACCATGTGCATACAGTACTAGTCCCATGATCAGTAGCTAGTACGCACAAATACAAATTGTTATCACAGTCATACACAAACTTTATTACACAACGGAAGTAAGATTACATATTATTTTTTTTACAATACCAAAAGTAAAAGCTGCGAGTGGAGACAACATCACGTAGTGTGCCTTTTAACCCATTGTCCCACAGCAAGCGACAAGGAAAATCCTTAGAAATAGTCATCGTTAAATTCCCGTATCTCGCATCAACGTAAGATTCATCGGGAAATCATCCCTTCACCTAAAAATATCAACGTTGGCAAGTTGAGTACTTACGTACTCGCAAGACTTATGCAAAACCTAAAATACATGCAGGCCATTTCAAAGAAAGGCTATTAAGGTTAATTTGCATAAAGCTGGTTTTTAACATGTAAATACAGAATAGTAGATTGTAAAGCAGATTTAAGTAAAAGCAAGTAAATTCAAGTAACGTAAAGTAAACATCAATATTTCACAATTGCTTAGGTATAACGACCATATCCAAAATCATTCCACCAACACAAGTGGAATATTAACAACACATGATAGAAACCACATTTTATGAAAATAAGCAAAACACTAACTATGTGATGACTTTACCAAGTGTCCATGATCATGACGCCGCTAATCGATTAGTTTTACACTCTGCAGAGGTATACTGACTTTCCCACAAGACATGGTGACTCTTTGAGCAATCGATATTTGCACACTTCCTTTGGTGTGCCGCGAGAGTCATGTTATAATGTTACATTATTCAAACCTAACTTTGCACCAAAGACGATGACGATAAACCCATTTTGTGGAGTAAGAACTTCGAGCATAGAAATGATGGAACTACCCACGATATGGCGTACATCGTTATATTGGTAGACGTTTAATCCATGATCACCTCGGTGTGGGCGTCCCGTCGAGCAATTCATTAAGAAACAGCTCGTACTACTCCGGCCTTCCAAGTGCAAAGCTAGTTTTAAACAACTTAATAAGTTAGAGCTGTCCCATACCAGCACTTGTGGTTGTATGAATTTTCTTGGCCTGAAAACAACTCATAGTTCGGTCCTTAGTCCGACACGGGCAATAATCTCCACCCTATACTACGTGCAAAACATGCACACACGGCTATTGCCAATAATTGCCCGCATCTAAACCATAGTTTTATTTTCATTTTCCAACCACAAAAATGGTCATACCCAATTAAATGTCATATCCCAAAGTCTTTAACCATGTCTCAGTTTTATGTTCATTTAAGCTTGGCTAAGCATGTCACTAAATGTGAGTAACCCAGTTTGACATTAAATATTGTCTAAGCTAATCTAGGGTTTTCAAGGATCACAATTTTCTACTTATCAAGGGAATTCTATGTAGCTACAGGTACAACTACCAGTTTCCACAATATAATTGACTTTAATAAAATAAAGTATGCAGTAAAGTAGTTAATGAAAACATTTATAAAACTGGGTTCAACATGATCAAAGGAATTTGCTTGCCTTGTTGATTTTCCTCGACTTCGAACTCCTGGTCGTCGAATGTACCGGGTTCGTCGGGTTCTACACGTCGTAAGGCGACATAGAATAAATACCGAATTTCAATAAGGCCAAAAAGAAATCAGATGGAAATATTCAAATAAAATAATTTCACCAATTCAGGAATGGCTACATGCTTTATATACTTTTCTTTTGCAATTTAAAGATATGATTTATTTAAGCCATTATTGCATTATTTACTATCCATTTTATAACTTAAATTTTTCTTATAACACACCCTAAGTATTATTACAGATTCTGGTTCCTGAGATTACAAGAATTCTAATAAAATTTATTTTACTAAATTTGGAGGTTATTTGGAAAATTTCCATGCATGGCATATTTCTAACCTTTCATTTAAATTTGAATTCGAATTTCAAATAAAATTCAATTCTGAAATATTTTTGCATATTCTGAATCTACTGGATTTTAGATGAATTTAGAAATTTATTTCATCAAATTTTGTTAAGTGATTCAAAAGTTATAGTTATTTGAATGACTAGGTTTTGAATAAATACTGAAAATTAGAAAATTGCCGAAAATGGAAAGTACGCTTTCGCGCGGAAAACGCGCTTTCCATTCCGGCGAACGCGCTGAGGCGCTGACAAGCGGGTCCACCGTCGGTGTCCAGTAGCGTCTGCTGGCCGACGCTGTGAACCCGCGCTGATGATCGCTGCTGCGCGCGGCCGACAGCGAGGTCCGCATGTGGCGCATCTCGGCGCTTTGGCGCGAGTGGTCGACAGTGGGCCCGCTTAGCGGTGACCAGGCGGTCGCGACTTTGAAACTTCGCCGGCGGCGGCCGGGCCGGAGCGATGGAATCGATTCCACTCGAGCCAGCCGCATCCGCGCGAACCAGAGGGACGGCCGCGCGGGCGGTCCGAGGCGGCCGGAAGGCGGATTCCACCGACGAGAGGCGGCGGCTCTGGCGGAGTTCGCCGACGGCGAGCGAAGCGAGCCTCCGGGGTGGAATGGGTTCCCGAGGTTCGAGGCATCCGTCGCACACTTTGGTGGCGGCGCGGTGGCTGAGGGCTCAGAATGCATGCCACCGTCGAGGGCGGCGGCGGCAATGGCGAGCGGCGATACAAAACTAGAGCTAACCAGGCTCCATTTTCACTCGGATGAGCACCTGCGCGACTCAAGGAACCAGTTCCATCAATCGCTTTGAAGAATGAATGAAGGAGGAAGGCTCTCACCGTGCGCGGTGGCGGCGGAAGAAAAACACGGCGGAGGAGCTTGCCGGGGAAGAAAGGGCTTCGGCTGGAGCTTGGGATGGACTTCAGGAGGCACGAGGAAGCTTCAGGCGAAACGGATTGGGACGAAATGGACTAGAGTGGAAAATATGGTGTTTGGCCCTCTTTGCGGTTTTCGCCGGAATTGGGGACGATGACCAAAGCAACGGCGGAATGGGTTTCACGAGGAGCTAGCTGGGTCGGCGGCGACGCGAGGAGGGGTTTTTATAGAGGCTCGAAGGCGGTGCGACGCGGGCGGCACGCGAAGAACCGAGACGGTCTGCGTCGGCGCGAGAGAGAGCCAGAGAGAGGGGAAGAAGAACGCCGTTGGGTCGCTGACGCGTGGGGGCGAGGTGGCAGCGACTGTTGGCTGAGCTGGCTCACTGACAGCCCGGGCCCACACGTCAGAGAGAGAGAAAAAGGAAGTCTGGCGAAGCCTCAGGACCGAACGGAGTTTCAATGGGGTTTTCAACGTTCAAACGGGCACGAAAATTTATGAAATTTTTAACATAGGTCGGCAAGGATATTACCAGCCTCCTGAAAAATTTTCGCCATTTTATGATGCATGCTGATTTTTATAAAATTCTGACATTGCAACAGTTACTGCATTGCCCAATCGGTTTTTCTTTTAATTTGCGATTTGAATGAAGTTATTATTTTACAAAACTTTTTATAATGGTTTAAAATAATATTATACACCTTCTGTAAAAATTACAGATTTTAATTATTATTATTTAATTTTTAAAAATTCTGACATTACTGTTTTCCAGATTATTTATTCACTGTTTTCGAATTTTTAAAATTATAAAATGATTTAGTAAATTCTTAATATTTTTACAGGAGGTTGATACTATTTTATGTCGGCAAGATAAAAATTTTGGGTCAGGATGATCTACAGATATTTTTACCAAATTGTTTTACCATTTTACCCTGAGATTTTTACCCATGATTATCTTTGATTAATTAATATTTTTATAAGTCCAGGTTACCCACCGCCTTAAGCAAGCTGAGGGGAGCCCTCAGATATTTTTTTGGAAGTTTTGGTAAATTTTTGTTGGATTGACATTTTTACTTTTTACCATTTTCTATTTATTATATTCTTTATTTCACATTCTTGCATTAAAGAAAAGCCAAACAAATATTCAGAAAATCCAGGAAATTCAGAGATTTCAAAAATAATACACAAAAGATTTTTATTTCATTTTTATTTATTTTATGATTTTTGAGGCTGTTACAAACCGTCTGTGATATCATGTATTGTCCCAGACGGTTTTATAATAAACCGTCTGTGATAATATTTCAACTTTCCCGCTCTCACCAAATTTGAACTTCCCGCTCGTCTCATTTTCAACCTCCTTTAAAATACCAGCCGCGGCTAGCTGCTTAATTTCTTCTCACTTCTCCTGCTCGATCTCCTCTTCTCTTCTCTCTTCTCACATCTAGGTAAGGTCTTACAGCTACTGGTGGTAGTCGGAATTGGTGTGCCACCGAGAGGAGGCGGCGACGGTTATGGCAGCCAAGCTGTGCCAGCGAGATACGACCAGTCGGGTGTGATGGGTTCCAGATGGAGCTTCAGGGTGATTAGAATGTTCCATTTTACCTGTTATAAGCTACGGAAGACAACCAGGATTGTCTGTCACCGTGCCCCGTGGTTGAGGAAGAAGGCTCACTGGTGCGGCCAAGGTATGAGCAGGTGCTTCTGAAATTTCGTGAGGCTTAATGATCAGTAAAGGTCATAGATGCTATGTCTCTAAGGAACTGAAAAATAGGTTAGTCCACAGGCACTTTCGTTTTCGTTTTTGATCTGTGCACATTTCGGTAAAATGGCTATAACTTTTGCATACGAGCTCCTATCGCGACGTTCTTGAGCTCGTTGGAAAGCTAACGAAAAGTTCCTTTTGAAAAACCATCTACATTAGAAGTTCACGCGAGGCTCCAAAAAAAAGTCGATCGCGAAAAAACATCATTTAGGGCCTCAAAACGGTCTCCGAAGTTTTTTTTCGCTGATTTTGCATTTTCAAATTCTTCAGAGCAGGGACATGGGATATCTCACATCCAGTAGCTCTTCCATTATACCTGAACTAGCACAGAGCAGCTGGATCACAAAAATACCATCAAAATACCATCCGTATGTGATGATATTTTTTTGTTTCCAAAAGTAACATCACAGACGGTTCCAAACTAAAACCGCCTGTGATATCGTAACATCACAGAAGGTTCGAAACTAAAACCATCTGTGATATCGTAACATCATAGACGGTTCCAAACTAAAACCATCTGTGATGTTTCTATATCACAGACGGGTTTAGTTTGAAACCGTCTGTGATATGTTCTATCACACACGGTTTATGAACCGTCTGTGATGTGCCGTAACATCACTGACATATGGTTACAGACGGTTCGGGAACGTTCCAAAACATCTGTGATGACAGTTCCAAACCGTTTGTGTGACGTTTTCTGTAGTAGTGTGCCTTTTTTTTGTTGGTCCCTTGATTTGGTGGTTTTGGTTTTCTCTATTTGCTCTTCTTGGTCTTTTTTGTGCCAAGAATGTGTAAGAGATGTGCTAGTCATCAAATGTCCAGGTCCTATCCATCTAGGCACTTTTGAGGCAAGAGTTTGAAATTGCCCAGTTTTGGCCTGAGAAGCTTGATATCTCGGGTTTCTTGGTTTTGGGGTTGTGGGCATGACCTTACTATGATTCAGAGTGCTATGACATATGGAAAATCATTCTTAATCATGTATGAGATTTGAATCCTCCCGCAAGCTACCCGAAAATCACAGTCTTTTGTTTGACTCGGTTTTGGAAGAAAAAGGTATCAACTTTTGGGGTAATCTTGCTAGATATCAGGTTAATTGGTTGGTTCCTTCAGTGTTGACCTTGTTCTTGGCACATTTCATCAGGTTTGGGGCCATGGCTTGAAAAGATGTGCTAGTTTTAGTTTCGGGTTGCTCTTTTTTTTGTGTGTGTGTGTGTGTGGCCTCGGATCATCCGAGTTGAGATGGATAACCTGACTAAGTCTTTCAGCAGCCCGTGTTAGCATTTTTCTCAGATTTCTGTGTGAGTTTGTACGGTGCCTCATCTTTATATATAGCTTATCATAGCTATTAGAGTAAAGACCTTCAAGAATGCTTGGGAAAAATTTAGTCTTCTATTCACCATCTCTGGTCCTACATAAATAAAGGGCACGACCACATGGAAGGAAAGATATTAAAAGACTATAGTTACCGCAAGCTTCTGATTATCTCCGAGGGTGATAACCGTGGGGAATAGCCGATCAATCGTGGTTGCAGCAACCGTGAGTAGCCATGGCGTTGAGTCATACACTGTTTGGGCAGCAGGGCCGTCGTTTCCAGCCGCGTACACGACCGTGATGCCGTTCGCGACGGCGTGCAGCGTGCCCGGATTCTCTGTCGCGACGCCAAGCGACAAAGACAGGACGTCAACACCGTCGTGGATGGCGTCGTCTATGCCTTTCAGAACGTCTGCATCGGCGCAACCGCCAGATGCGCCCCAACAAACCTTGTACATGGCTATCCGGGCGCGAGGTGCTCCGCCGCGAGCCGTCCCAGCCGCCAGCCCGTGGAAGCTGACGTTGTGGACAATGTTGCCGCCTGCTGTCGAGGCCGTGTGGGTACCATGTTCATTGGCGTCCCTTGGAGACTTGTACTCTCCTGTGAAGAAGCTTTTATCGACGTGACCCTCGGCGTACCACCGCGCGCCGATGAGCTTCCGATTGCAATTGTGGAGGCCGAATGAGTCGCCAGCTTGGCAGGTTCCCTTCCATTTTGATGGAGGAGGCCCATACCCATCATCAGCAAAGCTCGGGGACTCCGGCCAAATACCTGACATCATATAACAGCTAAGTATATTAATTACACACTATTCAAGAAATACATATGGTGGGAACCAGGATTTTTTGGATGGGGTTCGAACATTTTTTTTAGACGAAGTACATTGAGGACATGTACCACACCCACCACACCTTGCTCATGTCACACAAGACACATGTACACATATGTTCACTACACACATCAGAAATTTTATAAGATGTATTTCTTCTAGACCAAGAAGATATTGAAAATAACTAAATTACCCTTAATTATTATCACTAAGTACTGTACTCAATGCACACATGTAGAGAGTATAAAAAGATGGATATTCATTAGGGTTATATAAGGAACATCGTACTAATTTTACATTAAAATATGAATATGTTCTATATTTATGAACAAAACTATTCAAAAATATACCTTATAAATTTAGACGGATGAAGTATTTATTTATGCATGGAGTAACCTGTGTCTAGGACACCGATAATGATGCCATCTCCATTTTTTGCTTTTGCAAGTAGTCCGTTTGGCTGCTTGTAGTCCATCCCAAGGAAATCCCAGCTTCGAGTCGTATGCGTACGGCGGATTTGGTTCTTCCGCACGCTCACCACACCAGGCAGTGCTATATATGCAACGAAAACACCAATCAAGTGTTGTTTCAATTATTGCTATCATGGCAGTGCTATATTATAATTAGAGTTGAGCTCCTATACTTTTTCGAAAGGCAAAAAGAAAGAAGGGAATGAGCTCCTATACTTTTTCGAAAGGCAGAAAGAAACAAGGGAATGAGCTCCTATACTTTTTCGAAAGGCAAAAAGAAACCAGGGAATCGTTTACCTTGAATCTTTCTCGCTTGGTATTTTGTGAGCCTTGCAGAAAAGCCAGAGAAACTGTATTTGTAGCTGTAGACAATCGACTCAAGAGCCTCGTCCTTGCTTCCAAACCATAAAATTGCAGTACATTATAATCAGCTTGAGTAATACTAAGATAATATTTTTTGATATATAGTATAGTGGGCATCCCCAATTTTAAGTGGAGATATAGGACAATATTCTCTGAAGTTGAACAAGAGAATTTATAATTTTATACGGCAGGGACCTTCCTGTTTTGGGCTTACCTTAGAAAGAAAACACTAAGTTCTTAAGAGCTCAATTCCCCCTTTTTGTGCAAGGAATTTCCCTTACTGTCATTTTAATCTATCACTTCATCTGTTTCAGGTTATAAGCCCTAGCATACGAATTTCCTATCAAATCGTTATAAGGCAAATTTGTGAGAATATCTTGGAACATGTGCAGTCAGCCTTTCCAATTTTTTACCGCTAACATATACAAAAATGCCCATATTGTTACATTTTTAATACAACTTCTGCCATATAATCATCAAAGTAATGGTCGAAGAAGATCTGTATCGAGTTGCAGAGGGGACTCCATAGTCCATACCTTCCGAGAATGGAAGCGAGCATGTCGTGGTGTGAAGCAGTGACGAGATCAGCATCTTCATGCTGTCTCTCCCCGAGGTAGACGATGTATATCTGGCGACCATTAATTGCAAGATTGATAAGCATGCATTATATATTGTGCTTCGTTAGAAAGATTGATGAAGATGGCTATGGCGGCTTACTTGTCTTGGCTGATCAAGCCCGTGAGACCATTGCAATTGCAGCGAAAAGTGGAGAAGGAAGAGCACTACTAGGGACAGCGCTTGTAGCCTCGTCATCGATCTGCTCTATTATTTCAGCATCAGATATCCTGTCTTGTGCACTGGGCTCTAATGCAACTGTATGCCTTCCTATTTATACTGAGCGAACCAGCGTAAACTCTTCAGACGTCACATGGATGCGGCTACGACCTACGAGAAGGGTTCATATATCACTGTTGTAGAATGATAGAATACTATCTTTTCATTTGAGTTGGTTCTGTTGACGTCAAAAACTTGAAGTAGTATTTCTGACAACACCACACCAGACGAACACCTGGTTCAGAGCGTGCCAGTCGATTTGATCTGGAATCGACAAGGTAAAAATATAAAATTCACTCAAAGCCGATCGTGAAGATCAATCGGCTTAAATTTAATCAGCTCAAAGCCGATCAAATGAAGATAAAAAAGGTAAGTCTAATTAGCCGATTAGGGTTAATCAGAGGATAAAGGTAGATCGATTCTGAAGAAGACGATACTCAGCAAAATCAGAATAAATCGAACCTAGGGCGTAATTTGAAGAAGATCAACAATCGGCGATGCACAACTTTATTGATCAAGATCGAATTAGAAAGACTAAATTACAAGAACTACTCCTAGTCGACAGGCAAAAGTAATATAGACTGGTGTTTGATTGTGTTGGATCCTTTTGCAGCTCGCTCTTGCCCTTCTTTTATACCCGTCGGCGGTCGTGTCCTATTACAACACGTTACAAAACCTGATCCATATCAGCCTCAATTCGGATAATTTTCCTTCAAAGATCTTTATTGTTACCAAATATCTTCAAATCTTCCAAATCGCCTGTTAGTTACCGCATGTTGACTCTCTTGCCGATTTTGACCATACTTACCAAATTTTGGTGCAAACATATACCCCCATTTTTCGGAGATGACTCGTCATCTCTCAAAAATTGCAACTATCGGCTTTTCTCCATCGGCTTACTGCTAATCTTCATACAACAACTGTCACTTTAATTGCGCCGTAATTTTCTGACATGCGTGTAGTGCGTTTTAACTGCTCGTGTCTTTTGAGATTCATTTTCCGCCGCTTTAAATTTTTACCGTGCTATAAAAAGTGGCCCCCACATGTCATTCTTCACGCGCTCGAGCTCTCGATCCATCTGCAATCGGCTTAAGTTCTCTGTTGATGAATCTCCGAAACAGTCCTTAGCTCAATCATCCTCCCAGATCGACTGAAATGGACCCAAGTCAGGTACTCATTCCGATCCCACATGAAATGATCAATATTTTTAGGTCCCTTAGGAAATCTAGATGTCAGTACTGTCACAAATCAAGAAATTCCTCATCTTCCTTTATCGGCTTTTGGTCATAATATAAAAGGTTGGAATAAAAGTTTCAGAGCTTGGCCGACAGCTCTCAAGGGGTGGAGGAATTGGTTCATTAGAGTGGCAACCCAAAAGAGGGGTGAATGGGAAAAAATGGGTATAGCCGAGTGCATCCCCTTTCCTTAGCCGATCCAGAAGCCAATGAGCCCCTAGTGGCCATGGCCTGTTATTTTTGGTCGGATTGTTTTAACGCCTTTTTGTTTCGTACTGGTCCCATCGGCCCGACTCTTTTGGACGTAGCCCAGTTGTGCTGCCTTAGGCCAGATGGTGAACAAGTATCGGCTTTTAGTGGTAAGCCCATTATAAACTTATCAAATCTAAAGGCGAAGGGTGGGCCAAATATATCGGAAACAACAATAAGGTTAATGGGCCGGTATCGGACGAAAAACATGTTGCTTTTTTAAACCTCTAGCTAGATCGCTTTTTATTCTGCGGGGCATCCCTTGGGCCGACTCAAGTCTATCAAGTTATAGCAGAATAGCTTGTTGAAGGACGTCGGCTAGCATTAGGGAAAACTTTTCTTGGTGCTATTTATCAGATGTTATACGTAATAATGAGTCAGCTTTTTACTGGCTTTGAGAATTTCACTATTGGCAATGTGGGCGGTCCGATGTTTCGTGCAGATATGGTTGTACTACCTATTCAGCTGTCCTTTTAATCTGGATTTAGCCGACGGGACTCCTTTTCCAAGAGAAGACATTCCAGAAGGAGCACCTTTTCAGTTCAGAGAATGCCGATCCTTTGGTGAGAGATTTGTGATGTGCTCCATTAATGAGACAAGAATCACACCTATCGGCTGTAGAATTTTTTTGTCTTTTTTCCTTCAATTAGACACTAAAGACTTCAAACAACAAGACTTCTTTAGCTATGGTGCTACAGCCGATTTCCCTTGGCCTTCTTTCCTGCATTTGGAAGCCGACAGCTCTTTGATGCCTCAGGAGACCTTGGACTTGTATAAACTCTTCATCTCTCCATGCGTCTCTCACGCCGGCCTTCACACTAGGAATCAGACATTTCAGCCTTCATATGAGTTTTACAATCCTTCAGTCTATGCAAGGTAGCTTGGTTTTGGTCAAGTGATTTCAAGCCTGCCACTTCTTGATCGGCTACAGCCCAGGGCTAGAGTTCGCAATGCTACCTCACCCGAGCTGGTTTTGGAAATAGCCGATGAGCTTCAGCTTCGCAGTCTTCCTCACTTCTTCCTGAATGCTCGCCGGGCAGGAGGCTTCACAATATGGTGGTCGTCTATTGTAGAGTCAATATATATAGAAAAAACTTCGTCTTTTATAATCAAGGAATTCTTCCCGATCTGCCAGAGCCATCATTAGTGTCTAACAGCGATTCTAGCAGCGAAGCTAGTTCATCGGGTTACACTAACACCAATTTAGAAAAAATAAAGAGCGAGGTATCAGCTTTAATCCACATCTCTCCATTTGTCTTTACTTTCCTCAAGACATTTTACTGATCGACCTTTGTTCACTTTACAGGCTAAGGCTGCTGGCAAGAAACCCGCTGCTGGCCAATCGGCTAGTGGCCAAGGAAGTAAAAGGCCAAACCAATTGACTGGCCTTACCGGGTATACTTCGGGTACCCTAGGAATTTAGAGTCCGTCGCTATCAGACATCGAGAAAAAAATAACCAAGTAAGCGTATTATAATCGGTTGTCATTTCTTTTTATCCTTTCTGCAATTAATTCTTTAGCCGATCATAACTTTAGAAAAGAAGAAGGCTAAGTACACCAAGGCTCCAGCAAAAAGAGGTTCAAAACCTCATGAGCAAAGTGGTGAGAGCTCGCCACATGCGTCGGCAACTGCAAAGGTAAGCAGTATATTTTATGGATTAATAACAATGTTTTTTCACGATGCTGGCTCACTCTTTTTGCTTTTCTCTTCAGCCGACATCATCAGCACAAGTCGCTGCAATCCTGGCCGACCTCCTTGATGATTCCCTGGGAGTTCTTTCTCCTTCACTACCGACAACACCAGTCACAGCAGCCGAAGCACTCCCAGAATCGTCCGACCCAACCAACTTGTTGGGTTTTTCATTGGCCGATCTAGACGATCCAGAGATAATGGCCATGAATGACTACGATGCGGAGATAAGAAAGATTCTTGAAGTATCTAAAGAGGCGTCGGCTGCAGTCACCTCTGCCCCAGGGATGCAAGAAAGGCTCAACAAACTCTTCAATCTGGTGATGAAGCGACAATCGAAAATTTTGGCCAACAATTAGCGTATCAGAGATGCTATGGCAGCGGTTGAAGCCGACTTGCCTCCAGAAGCAATGGAAGCTCTCAACATCTGTCACTTGGACGAGAGGAAATCTAAAGTGGAGGCAGCTCAGGCAAGGATTGCACAACACGAAGCTCAAGAAGCCAATCAGAAGCTCCTGAATGAGCTGGTCGCTAATGCTAAGGCGAAGAAGCAGAAGTTTGATGCCGATATTGAGTTGCTCAAAACTACAAAGGACTCCATCTGCAAACTTGAATCGACCAAGAGGTTTCTTATGGAAGAGTTGGCCAAGACAGATAAGCAAATTCTAGAAGGCCAACAAACTCTTGAGAAAACTTCATCGGGTATCAAAGATCAAAAGCTTGGCATTGCTATGGCCGTGGTCGGAGTGAAGAAGCAGATGGCCAAAGTAGTGCCGGTGCCAGGGAGTGCCAAAGAAGACGACCGCATCATTGACGAAGTTCAATGTGTGATTGCTAAGCCCGCCGGTGCCTTATCGGCTTTGAGCGCAACACTTCCAGGCTCTGGCATTCAGTATTAGCTTTTCTATGTAATGTAAAACTTTGTCAAATGTCCTGAAACATGTCCTGAAACACTTTTGTAACTCTTTGCTGTTTTTATAATCGGCTGTTTAACCGATTTATATTTGGCTTTGTTCATGTAATTTACTATCTTTTTAGCCAATTAACAGCATCGTGTTAACTCTTCAGAACGATTCTTCGCTAGTCAGCTAAGCTCCAACCCAAACGCTAGGACAATATTTCTTTAAGTACTTCCCGTTAATTGCTTTAGGCAAAACATATCCTTCTAACGTTTCAAGCATGTACGAATTTCCACCGACTAGCCGATTAACCTTATACGGTCCTTCCCACGTAGGCGACTATTTTTTGAATCGGTTATCTTTAGAACCAACAGGCAGTATTATCTTCCAAACAAGATCAGCTTCATCAAAATACTTAGGCACCACCTTTTATTATATGCTTTTGCAACTCTGACCTTATTCTTCTTAAGCCGATCCAATGTAGACAAACGTAACTCTGCTAATTCATCCAAGTTATCGATCATCAAATTGTTATAATCCTGAGCCGACAAACCATTTTGTCTAGCTATTTGTATAGAATCGATGTTAATCTCTACGGGCAAAACAACTTCTTGGCCATATACTAACTGATAAGGCGAAAGCTTCGTTGCTCCGTGATAAGCTAGTCGATACACCCAAAGTGACTCCGATAGAGTTGAATGCCAATTCCTTGGTTTTTCATCGATTTTTCTTTTGATCAACTTGATCAACGTTTTGTTAGATGACTCGGCTTGTCCATTAGCCTGAGCGTAACATGGGGATGAATTCAACAACTTGATCCCTAGGCTTTTCGCGTAATTCTGAAACTCATTAGACATAAACACTGTACCTTGATCGGTCGTGATTGTTTGTGGTATTCCAAACCGATGGACAATGTGTTCATTAACAAACCCGATTGCTTCAACACTAGTTACCTTTTTAAGCGGTATAGCTTCAACCCACTTAGAGAAATAATCGGTCGCGGCCAGAATGAACTTGTGACCTTTACTTGAAGCAGGAGATATTTGGCCGATTACATCTATCCCCATCCTGTGAATGGCCATGGCTTGAAATCGGGTGTAAAGCCGATGTCGGTGCTAGTTGTATATTGCCAAACTTTTAACAAGTTTGACATCCTTTGTAATATCTGAAACAATCCTCTAACATCGTCGGCCAAAAATATCCTGTTTGTCTAAGCATCCATTTCATCTTATGGGCCGATTGATGAGATCCGCAAATACCTTCATGTACTTCACCCATTGTCACCCGTGCTTCTTCAGTTCCAAGACATCTCAACAGCAAACCTTTCATCGTCCGATAATACAAAATATCGTCCAAGATTACATACTTCAAAGCTTGCTACCTAACCCTACGCTCTGTCGGCTTAGATGGGTCGATTAGGTAATTCCTTATTTGCGTTCTCCAGTCAATAATATCCGCACACATGATAGCTTTGCTCACCAGTTTAGTCACCTGATATCGGCCAAAGTCCTTGTACCTCGACGCCTGTTAAGCCAGTGCGTTGGCTCTATCGTTTGATTCTCAAGGGATATGGCCAATAGAAAATGAGGTAAACGAGCCAATAATTTGAAGCATTGTTCTAAATATTTAAGTAATATTTCATCACGGCATTGGTATTCACCTTTTATTTGCTATACGATTAACATGGAATCGCCGTATCCCTCAACAGTACTCACTCCGATATTTTCTAACAATTGTAAGCCTTTGAGCAATGCCTCATACTCTGCCTGGTTGTTTGAACATAGACTATTTAGCCGAAATGAAAATTCAAAATTATGACCTTTGGGCAATATGAGTATGATACCAATACCATCGCCTTCCCTGCATACCGACCCATCAAAAAACAACTGCCAAGGGGCAACAGATACTAGGTCGGCAGCAGTATCATGTCCCATCATAAAATCGGCTATAACTTGTCCTTTAACCGCCTTAGCTGATTCATATGATAAGTCAAACTCTTTTAAGGCATAAGCCCATTTACCAAGTCGACCTCGTAAAATTGGAGCCAATAACATATACTTTATAACATCGGTTTTACATACCACCTTGCAATCGATGCGAAAATATAATGTCTTAGCTTTGTACACGAGAAATATAAGGATAAGCATAATTTCTTGACGAAAGGGTACATGACTTCAGTATCCAGTAGACGTCGGCTTAAATAAAAGATAACCCTTTCCTTACCATTGACTTCCTGTGCTAAAATAGCTCCGATAGTTTCCTCCTCAGCCGATATATATAACTTAAAAGGAATCCCTTTTCGTGGCGCCACCAGGACCGGAGGATTGGCCAAATATTCCTTGATGTCATCGAAAGCCTTTTGCCGGTCAATTCCCCACACAAATTCTTGATTATCCTTCAACTTCAACAGTGGGGTAAACGCACGAATCCGACCAGAAAGATTTGAGATAAACCTTCAGAGATAATTGATCTTGCCAATCAACTTCTGTAATTCGTTTTTACACGTCGGTGGCTCTGTTTTAGCTATAGCTTTGACCCTTGCTTGATTGACTTCGATACCTCTTTCATGCACCATAAAGCCCAAAAATTGCCAAGCCAACACGCAAAACGCACATTTGAAAGGATTTATCTTCAAGCCATATGATCTTATGTTCTGGAAAACTTTTTCTAAATCGGCCAAATGCTGTAAGTCATCTGTAGATTTCACCACAACATCATCAATGTATATTTCGACAATATGACCGATTAAGTCATGTAAAATCAGATTCGTGGCTCGCTGGTAAGTTGCCCCATCATTTTTTAGACCGAAAGTCATAACCGTCCACTCAAATAATCCTATCGCACCAGGACACCTGAAGGCGATTTTTGGTATATCGGCTTCTGCCATAAATATCTGATTATATCCGGCATTTCCGTCTAGAAAACTTATGATTTTATTCCCTGATGTAGCATCGATAAGCATATCGGCTATCGGTATCAAGTATTCATCTTTTGGTGTGGCTTTATTTAAATCTCTAAAGTCGACATACACCTTAAGTTTTTCGTTTTTCTTCATGACTGGAACGATGTTGGAGACCCATTCTGCATATTGACAAAGCCTAATGAATTTCGCCTCCAACAATCATTCTATTTCTTCTTTTATGATATTATACAGGGCCGGATTAAAACGTCTAGGATATTATTTAAACGGCCGATATCCTGGTCTAATAGGAAATCGATGTTCTACCAATTGTCGGCTTAAACCAGGCACCTCATTGTATTCCCAAGCAAAATAATCTTTGTAATCTCTAAGAATTTTGAGCAATTTTTCTTTGTATTTTACATCTAACTTTGCACTAATAAAAGTTGGTCTTTTCCTATCGCCACTACCTATATCGACTTCTTTAAGCAGATCAGTAGACGTGAAGCCTTGACCCAACTTTTCAATTTCTTGGAAATCTTCTATGGCTTCATAGCTATCCGTCATTTGCCGATAGCTTTGCATTTTGTCTTGTAATGCCTTTATTGTTTTTCTTGTCCCCATCGATGTAGTTCCTCATTTGCTCGATCAAACGTGCTTGGCTTGACACTGATCGGTATAAGTCCTGTCTTACTCACGCAAATAAAGTCGCAATCATCCAGAGTCTTCCCTGATATACATCCATCTTCTTCATTCTACCAATTCGCATTAGAACTGGCCATGGCGATATGAGCCGATGTGTTGGCTGTGACAACCTCAACTTCCCCTCCATTCCACTGAACAAATGCTTGATGCATGGTCGACGGGATGCAACAATTGGCATGAATCCAATCCCGACCAAGCAGCACACTGTAATTTCCTTTGGCGTCGATGACAAAAAATGCGGTCGGCAAAGTTTTACTGCCAACAGTCAACTCTGTAACCATCACGCCTTTGGCCCCTGTGGGATCGCCTGTGAAGTCATTCAAAACCATATTAGTTTTGATTAAGTCTTCATCGGATTTACCCAATTTGTTGCAGGTGGTGTATGACATCAGATTAACTGTAGCCCCTCCATCCACCAGCATCCTTGATATTGGCTTGCCATTTATATAACCTTTTAAATACAATGGTTTCAGATGCCGATGATCATCTCTTGGTTTCTCAAAGATTGCATTTTGGACACCTGAACATGGCTGAGCAAAGGTTTCTTTTGCCGATTCAGTCTTAATTTTGAATTCCACCGGCAATGTAAATACCATATTGATGTCCACCGGAGGTGTGTCGTTCTTGATCATGGGGGAATCCAGGTCATCGGCTGAATCAAAATCTTCTTCAACCTGTTCTTTCTTCCTCCATTCTTTCTTGATTACTTTGATCGGCCGAAGTTCATTGAAGGTTTGGTCTCTTTGTTTCTCTACGTCGACTTCTCTAATCTCCTGAGTCCTTAGTTTCTGCAGCCATCAGCGCTGTGATCGGCTAAGGCCAGGTGGGCACCACCTAGGTTTGGGTTCCATTGGCTTTCGTATCTTGCCAGCCAAATCTTCACGATCAGGACTAGACCCTTGTTCTTTAAGCTGATTTGGCACCTGAGTAGGTTCGGAGATCTTTTCGTGAACTGATCTTCTGTAACTTTGCTAGGATGATCTCGTATCGGCCCAGACAACTTGTCTTTGGCCGATCGGCTAGGCCAATCACCCTGGGGGTAATGCTCCATTGGGCATGTATACAGAGACGGCAGTGCTACTCCTCTTTCCGAACAAAATTGCCAAAAAGGACATCTCCTATGCGCTCTTTCTACGTTCTCAGTGTAATACAGGTTGTCTGACCGACGAGGAGAATGTCGTGGCTGATTATTCATTCTCTCATATTTCTCCATTAACTGTGAAAACGTCGGTCCCGGCCTCTTCGCTGGCTGTTCTGACGGTGATTTTTCCGCTTTATACCATCTGCCAACCTGTGGATTTCCCTTCGGTTTGATGGTCCTCAAATTCTTTCCTTCATGATCGGCTTCTGTTTGTAATGAACCGATCGTGATTTTTAACGTCTGACTGCCATTTGAAGTTGACTGAATATCAACATGACGATCCCTTTTGGCTCCTCGTCATGCATCGGCTTTTTTTCTCTGCTCGAACATTGAACCATATTAATAGGGAACGGATCAACATCAACTTGCATAGTTGGCTCATCAGCGAATTTTAGCCGACCATCCTCGATAGCTGACTAGATCTGCTGACAGAAAATATTGCAATAATTAGTATTATGAGAAAAAGAATGATGCCACTTGCAATACCTACGTTTCTTGATCTCATCAGGTGATGGTATAACGTGTCCTTCGGGCAATCATATTATTTTTTCTTGCAACAACAAATCAAAAATACGATCACACTTAGAGACATCAAAAGCATACTTAACTTCCGACTTATTCCTAGTCGGCTTAAACCAGGAATAGACCAAGGATTTTTTAGATCCTTTTATCCATTCGGCTATGTTTATCTCTGCTTCATCATCTTCTGAAGATTCGCTAGGATAATAGTCAACCATATTAACTTTCGCTTTATCCTTTTCCTTATTATTACCATTTGTTTTGAATCTATCCTTGAATGCTCTATTATCCGGGAATCGACTCTCTTGAGCTGACACACGATGAAGCAGATGACTCAGATCGGCGAACTCCTGTCCTCCAAACTTCTCTCTAAGCGATGGAATTAACCCTTGGAAAGCCAAATCAGCGAGTTGGTTATCGGGTAACGTGACACTGAAATACCGGTTTCTGACCTCTCTAAATCTTTTAATATAATCAGTTAGCGATTCTCTAAATTTCTGGTGAACAGAGCTTAGATCGGAGATCCTGAGTTCTAAACTGCCTGAGAAAAAGTATTCATGGAATCGGCTTTTCAAATCATTCCATAAATGAACCGAATTTGGAGGCAGACAAGTAAACCAAGTAAAAGCTGCTCCTGATAATGACAATGGGAACAGTCTGATTTTCAATCCATCGGACTGAGCTGCTTCGCCGCATTGTGCGATAAAGCGTCCGATGTGTTCCCAGGTGGTAATCGAGTCGTCACCAGAGAATTTTGCAAAATCTGGGACGTTGAAATTGTGGGGATAAAGCATGCGATCTATGTAATCGATATCGTCTTTCTATAGCCGATAACCTTCCCATTTGGCTGTATGCCGAATTGATCTCTCAAGACAACAGAAATTTGATCGGCCCAATTCGCATTATCGGCCACTGGGATAGTAGGTCCTTGATAATGTTGGTCATAATTGGCATTCTGCCCCTCGAGTGCAAACTCGGGTTGCCAATTAGGTTGAGCCGATGGCAAGCGAGTGTATTGATCGTACCTATTGCTTCTAATTTGTGGTTCTGGTACTGGAATAAAAGGTTCTGAATAGGTCACTACCCTATGCGGACCTGGATTTCTAGGCAGGACAGATTCATGATGTTGTGGGTATCTGTCAGGTTCAATCGATTGTGAAACCGATTGTGGAAAAGCATAGAACGGGGCTGACGGTGGTAGATTTGCCGATGCATCTAGTTTAGCAGCATCGGTGTAAGCCCGGTAATGGTTTACTCCACTCAACTAAGGATCTCTAGGCAGTATAATAGTGGGTTGAGTAGGCATCATGGTAGGGGGTGAAGTCATAGCCGATGGTTTAGGATCGGCTAGTGTACTCTGCGTGTTTTGTGCTACTGAAAAAACAGGGTAACTTGGCAGAGCTTGCAACGGGTTGAGCAGACTTCCGGACGAGGCCAACTCCTGGGCGATGGTTTTGATGCTATTCACGATCATCGGCTTAAGGGCCATGACAAGAGCCGATGACTGGTTTATCAGAGCATGGTGTACAGACTGATTAATCATAGCTGATAATTCAGCTTGAGCAGGTAGATATCGACTTACCGGTCCTTCTGTGACACCTGCATTTCCCAGGGCATTGACCGTCGGCAGAGTGGTTTTTTGAGTGACGCCACGTCTAGTCTTCTGATAATAGTTTAGCATCATCTCCTCTAGAGCATTTTTCCGATCTTAGATTTCTCTACGTTGTTCTGGCGTTAAATTGTCCATCGTTGGGACGATTATAGCTTCAGCGTTGAGATCGGACGGTGGAATCGACTTCCTTGATGAAGACATTGTTGTCCCACCGGGCGTGCCAAGAGTGTGTTGACGTGAAAAACTTAAAGTAGGGTTTCTGACAATAGCACACCAAATGAACACCTGGTTCAGAGCGTGCCAGTCGATTTGACCTAGAATCGATAAGGTAAAAATATGAAATTCACTCAAAGCCGATTGTGAAGATCAATCGGCTTAAATTTAATCAGCTCAAAGCCGATCAAATCAAGATAAAAAAGGTAAGTCTAACTAGTCGATTAGGGCTAATCAGAGGATAAAGGTAGATCGATTCTGAAGAAGGCGATGTGCAGCAAAATCAGAATAAATCGAACCTGGGGCGTAATTTGAAGAAGATCAACAATCGGCGATGCGCAACTTTGTTGATCAAGATCGAATTACAAAGACTAAATTACAAGAACTACTCCTAGTTGATAGGAAAAAGTAATGTAGATTGGTGTTTGATTGTGTTGGATCCTTTTGCAGCTCACTCTTGCCCTTCTTTTATACCCGTCGGCCGATCGTGTCCTATTACAATACGTTACAAAACCTGATTCGTATCGGCCTCAATTCGGATAATTTTCCTTCAAAGATCTTTACCGTTACCAAGTATCTTCAAATCTTTCTAAATCGCCTGTTAGTGACCGCATGTTGACTCTCTTGCCGATTTTGACCATACTTGCCAAATTCTAGTGCAAATAGTTCCTAACTTTTTTTTGAAAAGAACCAATAGTAATATATGATTCGGTTTGAGTGAGAAATATAACGCAAAACATCACTATTGGTTTAGTGATGACAATTATCATCACTATCGGTTCTTAGGTTAGAACCGATAGTGGTGTTTTATTATCGGTTCTGATTTTAAAACCGATATTGATGACTTAGTCATCACGATCGATGTCTAAGGTTAGAACCGATTGTGATAGTACACATACCAAACATCCTCGTGCTTGACCTCTCGACTTCTCCTGATCCATTTAAATACCAAAAGTCGAGGCGTCCACCTCGTGCTTGACCTCTCAGCTTCCCCTTCGTTCTATAAAAGAAGTTTACACCTCTTCGTCCATATCGCCCCTCCACCTCCCCTCACCCGCATCGCCAATCTGCCCCTCCGAGCACGTCGTTGCCTCCTCCTCTAAGCATGTCACTATTGTCTCCTCCAAACACATCCTCACCTCCTCACCAAGGACATAGTCGCCTCCTCCTCCCCGAGCACGTCGCCGCCTCCTCCTCGAGCACGTCATCGCCACCTCCTCCCTGAGTAGTATTAGTTGCACTGACTTTTTAGTTGGTGCTTTGTGAGTATAATCATCTTCTTGTGATTAATTTCTTTATTGTTATTGCAAATGGGCTAAACAATTTACTTGTCTTAGGGACCTTGCAAGTGGGGAGGCAATGTTTGATGAGGAGTTGGGCTGGTTAGACTGTTTATGACAACATTTATTAATCCTTTACATTTTGTAATATTTGATTAGTTCAATCGGTATCATCTGTTAAGTGTTACTAGATATATGTTCATGCTTATTGTTCTATTTGTTCTTGCTTGTTATTGTTTTGTTCATGTTATTGTTGGTTGTTTTTAGCATCCTAATTGTTGCTAGCAGCTTCTGTTTACATGCTTTTGCATTTTGCACTGTTGTAGTTTCAGTAAGTATTCTTGAGTATTAATTTTCTTAAATATATCATGATCCAATTGATTAGGTTTTATAAACTGTTTTTAAAAGTAAGATTGTCACAAATCATTATAATATCTTGTCTCTAGCGGTGAGGAGGCCTTCATAAGGCAGCTCGATATTTGAGAACACCTTAAAATCAGCTTGAGCTTGATTGCTAGCTATATGCCTCTATTAATGTTAATTTTCATGCATATGCTTAATTACCTAATTATGAGTATATTTACTCTGATATTATCAAGTATCATATATAAAATAGAGCCTACAGACAAGACAGACGACATGGAAAAGCTGTTGGATGCTAAATAAAAATTTGAGGTGGAGATAGAAATTTTGAAGGAAAAGTCCGAGTTAACAGAAAAAATTTGTAAGATAAAACAAAAACTGAAAGATATAGATAATAAAACGCAAGATATTGAATCTCTTAACCATGTACTCATCATTACGGAGCGTAGGGAGAACACAAAGTTGGAAGAAGCCAAAACTGAGCTTATAGAGGTTTCTACTATTTAATTCGACTTGGTGACTGATAATATACTAAGATAGCTTATTTTCACAACAAAATGATCACTTTTGTAGGGATTAAGGTATATGATTGAAAGTCAATCAGTTATTGATGTCAAACAAATGGGCACTGTGCCGGAGCTGTAGAGCTACAAGAAGAATCAGCAAGCCTTTGTTGCAGAAGCTATGGCACATATGATGGTAGACATAAAAAAGCCCAAAGGTCTCCTTGTCTTGATTTATCAAATAATGTTGTTTCTCAATGTATGCTTGTTAATATTTTAACTAGTTTATTGTGTCCTTGTAACATAACAGGAACTATTACTCTTGTGCTAAGAAGTTCTGCAAGGAAAAGGTTGCTAGAGGATTATGCTACTGATTTCTGCATTAAGTATATTTAGTGGACAATGTTTGTGGTACTTTAGATGTAATTGCTTAGGGCAAAGAGTTACGTTAGAGGATTGCACTACTGATTTCTTCATTGAGTATGTATATTGTCAATAATACATTGAATGTGAATATAATGTGAATTTATCGATCTGCGATTATACTATGAATGGGAAAATATTGTGAATTTGTCAATTATGCTTATACTGTCAATATGTGAATATGCTGTGAATTTGTCAATTGTGCATATAATATCAATCTGTGAGTGTGAATATACTATGAATGTGAATATACTGTGAAGATGATATATGGGATTTATCTCTATCGGTTCCACATTTAGAATCTATAAAGACATGAAATCTCTATTGGTTTCGAGCATGAAACTGATATAGATAATTCACTAATCTCTATCAGTTCCACGTTAAGAACCAATAGAGATCACAAGGATTCTCTATCAGTTCTGATCGTGAATCTGATACAGATTCCTAATTATCTTGATCGATTTCTAGCTCGAACCGATATAGATAATAGCTCTTCTGGGTCAGTTCCGACCTCACATATAGTGTTGTACCTCTATCGAGAGAAAACCGACCGTGAAAGCCGCTCGTCATCCCTGTCTAAGGAATTTATTTCACCATTAAAAACGACCCAAAAAAACTGACCCAAATAACCATTTATGTTAGTGTATAGAATCGAACCGAACTCGTTTCTGGCCCTGAGCAGTCTATCAAAAACCGGTAGTCCTCGGAATTTATCAAAAATATAAAATGCTTAGTTGTCATAATTATGAGCTGGTCGTTAGTTAAATAAACTAATTTTCTATTTGTAAGTTTCTTTTTTTAATTCTAAGTCAATTTTTGTGGCCATTGGATTTGTATAGAGTTTAATTGGTGCGAGACTTGATAGGACGTTGATCCATTAGTTAAAAAAATGTCACCTTACGCTTCTTACAAATAGACAACCCCTCGAATTAAAAGAATATAATTAGGTACATAAAAATCACCTACGGCGGTTTGGCTGGAATTGGTTCTTTCCCTTGGTTAGTGTTTGCACCAAAATTCGGCAAGTTTAGCTAAATCATGCAATAAAATCAAAGATACGGAAACTAACAGACAGGATTGGAAAGAGTTCAAGATATTTGGGAGCTGCAAGATTTTTGAAGGAAACAACCGTCCGAGATAAGGCCGATACGGATCAGGACTTGAAAACGTATTGTACTAGGACACGATCGGCCGGAGGGTATAAGAAAAGAGCCAAAGCGAGCTGCAAAGAAAGAATCATAAACACAATACAATCAACCAGTCTTTACTTTTTCTACTTTTCCTGTCGACTAGGACTAGTTTCTATAATTTAGCCATTGTAATCGATCTTGATCAATAAAGTTGCGCATCGTCGATTGTTGATCTTCGTCAATTACACCCCAGGTTCGATTTGTTCTGATTTTGTTGCGCATCGCCTTCTTCAGAATCGATCTGCCTTTATCCTCTGATTAGCCTTAATCGGCTAATTAGATTTATCTTGTTACCTTGATCTTGATCGGCTTCAAGCTGATTGAGTCTAAGCTGATTGATCTTGACGATCGGCTTTTGATTGAATTTTATATTTTTACCTTGTCGATTCCAGGTCAAATCGATTGGCACGCTCTGAACCCGTTGTTCGTCTGGTGTGCTGCTGTCAGAAACCCTACATCAAGTTTTTGACGCCAACACACTCTTGGCACGCCCGGTGGGACCGCAATGTCTTCGTCAGGGAAGTCGATTTCACCATCAGATCTCAACGCAGAGGCCATAATCGTCCCAACAATGGACGATTTGACGGTGGAACAACGTCAAGAAATTGAAGCCCGGAAGGCTGCGTTGGAGGAGATGATGCTAGGCTGCTATCAGAAAACGAGAAGCGGCGTCACTCAAAAATCCGCCTTGCTGACGGTCAGCATACAGGAGATGCGGGTGTCACGTAACCGATAAGCCGATATCCGCCGCTCGTGAATTATCGGCTATGATTAATCAATCTGTGCACCACGCCTTAATAAATCAATCACCGGCTCTAGTGACAACGCTTAAGCCGATGATAGCAAATAGCGTTAAATCTATAGCCCAGGAGTTGGTCTCGTCAGGAAGTCTACTTGACCCATTGCAAGCTCTGCCGAATTATCCTGTTTTTTCAGTACCACAAAGCACGCAGAGCACACCGGCCGATCCTAAACCATCGGCTATAACCTCACCCCCCACCATGATGCCCACACAACCCACAGTCATTTTGCCTAGGGACCCTCGGTCAAGTGGGGTGAGCCATTACCAATCCTATACTGACGCTGCTAAGTTAGATGCATCAATCAATTTGCTGCCGTCGGCTCCGTTCTATGCTTTTCCCCAATCGGTTTCACAGCTGATTGGCCCCGAGAGATTCCCACAAGAGCCTACCCTGCTTAGAAACCCAGGTCCACACAAGGTAGTAACATACTCAGAACCCTTTGTCCCAGTGCCAGAGCCTCAAGCCAGACATAATCGCACAATCAAGATGATCGCAGCCGATGGCACAAAGATAATTGGCAACCCGAGCTTGCACTCGGGGGGCAGGATACCGATTATGATCGACATTATCAAGGGCCTGCTATGCCTAGGGCCGATAATGCTAACTTGGCCGATCAGATCTCTGCCGTTTTGAGGGACCAATTCGGCATACAACCAAAAGGGAAGGTTATCGGCTATAGGAAGCCGTATCCCGATTACATAGATCGTATGCCCTACCCTCATAATTTCAGAGTCCCGGACTTTGCCAAATTCTCTGGGGATGATTCTGTCACCACCCTGGAACATGTTGGACGCTTTATCGCGCAATGCGGTGAAGCGGCCCAGCCCGATGGGCTTAAGATTAGACTATTCCTGTTGTCTCTGTCTGGGGCAGCTTTTACCTGGTTTACCTGTTTACCTCCGAATTCGATCCATTTATGGGACGATTTGGAAAGCCGATTCCATGAATACTTCTTTTCAGGCAGTTTGGAGCTCAGGATTTCGGACCTAAGTTCTGTACGCCAAAAGTTTGGGGAATCGGTAACGGATTACATCAAGAGATTTAGAGAAATTAGGAATCGGTGTTTTAGCGTCATATTGCCTGATAACCAACTCGCCGATTTAGCATTTCAAGGTTTGATCCCACCGCTTAGAGAGAAATTTGGAGGACAAGAGTTCACCGACCTTAGCCACTTATTGCATCGCGTATCGGCTCAAGAAAGCCGATTCACTGATAATAAAGGGTTCAAAGACAGGTTCAAAAATGGCAATAACAAAGAAAAGGACAAGGCTAAAGTCAATATGGTTGAGTATTGTCCAAGTGATTCCTCGGAAGACGTGGAAGCAGAAATAAACATAGCCGAATGGGTAAAAGGATCCAAGAAATCCTTAGTCTGTTCTTGGCTTAAGCCGACTAGGAACAAGTCGGAGGTTAAATATTCTTTTGATGTTTCCAAGTGCGATCGTATTTTTGATTTACTGCTGCAAGAAAAGATAATACGATTTTCAGAGGGGCACGTGATACCGTCGCCCGAGGAGATCAAGAAATGCAGGTATTGCAAGTGGCATCATTCTTATTCGCATAACACTAATGACTGCAATATCTTGCGTCAACAGATCCAATCTGCTATTGAGGATGGTCGGTTGAAATTTGCTGATGAGCCGACCATGCAAGTTGATGTTGACCCGTTTCCCATCAACATGGTACAGTGTTCGGCTAAAGGAAAAGAGCCGATGCATGACGGAGCAGAAAAAGGATCGACAAGTCAACATCCAATCAAGCTCGAACGGCGATCAAACACTGAGGATTACAATCGGCTCTTTACAAATAGAAGCCGATTGTGAAGGAAAAAATTCAAGAACCATTAAACCCAAGGGGAATCCTCAGGTAGGTAAATGGTACAAAGCAGAAAAGTCTCCATTAAGGCAGCCGGTGAAAAGGTCAGGACCAACATTTTCACAATTAATGGAGAAATACGAGAGGATGAATAGCCGACCACGGTATAATACTCGCCGGTCGGATAATTTGTACCGCACCGAGAATGTGGAGAGGGCACATAGAAGGTGTCCCTTTTGGCAGTTTTGCTGGGAGAGAGGAGTAGCGTTGCCATCACCATACACCTGCCCGATGGAGCACTATCCCCAAGAAGATTGGCCGAGGCAATCGGCTAGAGATAAGCTGTCTGGGCCGATTCGAGATCAGGGCAGAAATCACAGAATGCCCGTCCATGAAAGGATATCCAAACCAGATCAGGAGCCAGGCCAAGTCAAGATGCATAAGCCCAATTCTAATCAGGAGGATTTAGCTGGCCAGATACGGAAGCCGGTGGAACCTAAACCCAGGTGGTGTCCATCTGGTCTTAGCCGATCTCAACGACGATGGCTTCAGAGGCTAAGGACGCAAGAGATCCGTGAAGCCAATGCAGAGAAACAGAGAGATGAAACGTTTAACGAACTTCGTCCGATCAAATGCGTCAAAAAAGAATGGAGAAGAAAGGAACAGGCTGAAGATTTTGAGTCGGCTGATGACTTGGATTCTCCCATGATTCGGGATGACACCCCTCCCATGGATATTAACATGGTGTTCACATTGCCAGCCGAATTCAAAGTCAGAACTGAATCGGCCAAAGAGGCGATTGCTCGCTTGTGCTCGGCGTTGAGCGCCATCTTTGAGAAACCCAGGGATGATCATCGGCATCTGAAACCATTGTATCTAAAAGGGTATATAAATGGCAAGCCAATATCAAGGATGTTGGTAGACGGAGGAGCCACGGTGAACCTGTTGCCATACACGACGTGCAAGAAACTGGGTAAGTCTGATGAAGATTTAATTAAAACTAATATGGTTCTGAATGACTTCACAGGCGACCCTACAGAGGCAAAAGGTGTTATGGTCACAGAACTGACTATCGGTAGTAAGACTCTGCCGACAGCATTTTTTGTAATCGACGCCAAAGGAAATTACGATCGTCTTTGCTCGGTCGAGATTGGATTCATGCTAACTGCTGCATTCCGTCAACCATGCATCAAGCGCTTGTCCAATGGAACGGAGAAGAAGTCCAGTCGTCACAGCCGACACATCAGCCCATATTGCCATGGCTAGTTCTGATGCAAATTGGCAACACGAAGAAACTGGCTGCATATCAGGAAAAGCGCTGGACGACTGTGACTTCATCTGTGTAAGCAAATCAGGGCTTATGCTGATCAGCGTCAAGCCGGGCACGTTTGATCGGGCAAACGAAGTGTTACGCCGATGGGGACAAGAAAAACGCTAAAGGTGTTGCAGGATAAAATGCAAAGCTACCGGCAAATAACAGATAGCTGCGAAGCCATAGAAGATTTTGAAGAAATTGAAAAATTTGGTCAAGGTTTCACATCCACCTATCTGCTGGAAGAAGTCGATATAGGTAGCGGTGATAGAAAAAGACCAACTTTTGTTAGCGCAAATTTAGATGTAAAGTACAAAGAAAAACTGATAAAAATCCTTAGGGATTATAAGGATTGTTTTGCTTGGGAATATCATGAGATGCCCGGATTAAGTCGTCAGCTGGTGGAACATCGACTACCTATAAAATCGGGCTATCGTCCGTTAAACAGTATCCTAAGCGTTTCAATCCGGCCTTGTACCAAATTATAAAAGAAGAAATAGAACGGTTGTTGGAAGCAAAATTCATCAGGCCTTGCCCATATGCGGAGTGGGTTTCCAACATCGTTCCAGTTATGAAGAAAAATGGAAAGCTTCGAGTATGCATCGCCTTTAGAGATTTGAACAAAGCAACGCCAAAAGATGAATATCCGATGCCGATAGCCGATATGCTTATCGATGCTGCATCAGGGAATAAGATCATAAGTTTTCTAGATGGTAATGCCGGGTATAACCAGATACTCATGGCAGAAGTCGATATACCGAAGACAGCTTTCAGATGTCTTAGTGCGATAGGATTGTTCGAATGGACGGTGATGACTTTCGGCTTGAAGAACGCTGGAGCAACATATCAGCGAGCAATGAATCTGATCTTTCACGATTTAATCGGCCACATTGTCGAAATTTATATTGATGATGTAGTAGTAAAATCTGCAGAAGATTTGCAGCACTTGGCCGATTTAGAAGGAGTGTTCAAGAACATAAGATCGCACGGCCTAAAGATGAATCCTTTCAAGTGCGCATTAGGCGTGTCGGCTGGACAGTTTCTGGGCTTCATGGTGCATGAAAGGGGAATTGAAGTCAGTCAAGCGAGTCAGAGCTATAGCCAATACCGAACCACCGACATGCAAAAATGAGTTACAAAAGTTGATCGGCAAAATTAACTATCTCCGTCGGTTCATCTCAAACCTCTCTGGAAGGATTCGTGCTTTTACTCCATTGCTAAAATTAAAGGACAATGAAGAATTTATATGGGGAGCCGATCAGCAGAAGGCTTTCGACGAAGTTAAGAGGTATTTGTCTAACCCTCCAGTTTTGGCTACGCCTCAAAAAGGAGTTCCTTTCAGACTATATGTTTCGGCTGAAGAAGATACTATTGGAGCTGTTTTGGCGCAAGAGGTGCACGGTAAAGAGAGGGTTATCTTTTATTTAAGCCGACGATTGCTAGACGTAGAAGTCAGGTACCCTTTTATCGAGAAATTATGTTTATCTTTGTACTTCTCGTGCACAAAGTTAAGGCATTACATACTAGCATCGGCCTGTAAAGTAATCTGCAAAACCGATGTTATAAAATATATATTGTCAGCTCCTATTCTGCGAGGTCGACTTGGTAAATGGGCTTACGCCTTGGTCGAGTTCGACTTATCATATGAATCAGCCAAAGCAGTCAAAGGACAAGTCCTAGCCGATTTTATAACAGGACATGACACAGCGGCAAACTTAGTCCTAGTTGCACCATGGCAACTGTTCTTTGACGGATCAGTATGCGGGGAAGGTGATGGCATCGGTATTGTACTCACCTCACCCAAAGGGCATAGCTTTGAATTTGCATTCCGGCTAAATAGCCGATGCTCGAACAACCAGGCCGAGTACGAAGCGTTACTCAAAGGCTTGCAATTGTTGGAAAATATTGGGGTGAGCGCTGTTGAGGCATATGGTGATTCACTGTTGGTAGTGCAACAAATAAAGAGAGAATACCAATGTCGAGATGAAGTACTACTAAAATATTTAGAACAATGCTTAGAAATTATCGGCTCTTTTACATCGTTTTCTATCGGTCATGTTCCTCGTGAATTGAACGATAGAGCTAATGCTTTAGCTCAGCAAGCATCAGGATATAAAGATTTTGACCGAAGTCAGGAGACTGAACTGGTAGAAAAGGCGGTCATGTGCGCAGATATCGCCGATTGGAGAACGCAAATAAAAGATTATCTAATCGATCCATCCAAGCCGACGGAAAGAAAGATACGGCAACAAGCATTGAAATACGTTGTTATGGACGATATATTATATTACTGAACCATGGAAGGTTTGCTGTTAAGATGTCTTGGTGCTGAAGAAGCGCGGGTAGCAATGGGTGAAGTACACGAAGGTATTTGTGGTTCTCATCAATCGGCACATAAGATGAAATGGATGCTCAGACGGACAGGTTATTTTTGGCCGACAATGCTAAAAGATTGTTTCAAGTATTATGAAGGATGTCAAACATGTCAAAAGTTTGGCAACATACAACTAGCAAAAGCATCGGATTTACATCCAATTATCAAACCTTAGCCGTTCAGAGGTTGGGGGATAGATGTAATCGGTCAAATATTTCCTGCTTCGAGTAAAGGCCACAAGTTTATTTTGGCCGTGACCGATTATTTCTCAAAGTGGGTCGAGGCTATACCACTTAAAAGGGTCACCAGTGTTGAGGCAATTGGTTTTGTGAATGAACATATCGTCCATCGGTTCGGAATACCGCAAACGATCACGACCGATCAAGGTACGGTATTCATGTCTAACGAGTTTCAGAGTTACGCAACGAGTCTAGGGATCAGATTGTTAAACTCTTCCCCATATTACGCTCAGGCTAATGGACAAGCCGAGTCGTCTAATAAAACACTAATCAAGTTGATCAAAAGAAAAATTGATGAAAAGCCAAGGAATTGGCATTCAACTCTATCGGAGTCACTTTGGGCCTATCGGCTGTCTTATCACGGAGCGACAAAGCTTTCACCTTACCAATTGGTGTATGGACAAGAAGCCGTTCTACCCGTAGAGATCAACATTGAGTCCATACGAACAGCTAGGCAAAGTGGTTTGTCGGCTCAAGGTTACAATGATTTGATGATTGATAATTTAGACGAGTTGGCAGAGTTACGATTGTCTACACTGGATCGGCTTAAAAAGAATAAAGTCAGGGTTGCAAAGGCATATAATAAGAAGGTCGTGCCTAAGTCCTTCGATCAAACCGATTTAGTATGGAAGACGATACTGCCAGTTGGATCGAAAGATAACCGATTTGGAAAATGGTCACCCACTTGGGAAGGACCATACAAAGTAAATCGGCTAGTCGGTGGAAATTCGTACGTACTAGAGACGTTGGAAGGATACGTATTGCCTAAGGCTATAAACGGGAAGTATTTAAAGAGATACTATCCTAGCGTGTGGATTGGAACTTAGCCGACTAAAGATTTCGTCCAAAGAGGCCAACACGATGCTGTTGTTTGGTTAAAAAAGATTGCGAACTCAGAAGACTCAATAGGTGAAATAAAAATCGGTTAAACAGTCGATTATAAACATAAACAAGTTACAAGCATTCAGGACAAGTGTTTTCAAAACAACCATCAAAGTTTTACAGATCAGAAGTTTAATATTGGATGCTCGATCGGGGAAGAGTCGCGCCCAGAGCCGACAGAGCACCCGCTGCTTTAGCGATGATGTCTTGAATTTCCTTTGGAAGGCGTTCATCATCCTTGGCATCCCCGGGCACTGGCTTTACCTTGGCAGATTGCTTGGTCACATTTTCAACAGCCACTGCAATGCTAAGTTTTTGTTCCTTCAGCTCCGATGCAGTGGTCTCCAAGGTTTGTTGGCCTTCTCCGATTTGTTTTTCAAGCTTGGCCAACTCTTTCAAGAGAAGTTTCTTTGTTTTTTCTAATTTAAAGAGGGATTCCTTGGTCGATTTAAGACGCTGAGCACTAGTATCAAACTTGCGCTTTTTTGCCTTGGCATCAGCAACCAAATCCTCCAAGAGCTTCTGATCGGCCTCTTGGGCTTTACGACGCTGGATCCGATTTTGCGCCTCCTCCACTTCAAGTTTTCTATCATCCAAGTGGCATACGTTGAGGAGGGCTTGCATTGCTTCCGGAGGGAGATCGGCTTCAATGGCAGCCATAGCATCCCTTATCGGTTGATTGTTAGCCAAGATCGCCGATTGCGGTTGCATCACAAGTTTGAAAAGCTTGTCAAGACGCTCTTTCATGCCCGGGGCAGAGGTGACGGCAGCCGATGCCTTTTCTGACACTTCAAGAATCCTCTTAATTTCTGCATCATAATCATTGGTGGCCATGATCTCTGGGTCATCGAGATCGGCCAAGGAGAATCCCAGCAGGTTCGTTGGATCTGATATTTCTGGCGCATCGGCGACTGGAGTGGTTGAGTCAGCTTCGGCGTAGGAGTTGGCGCATTTGAAATATTCGGAAGATCGGCTAATATTTTTGCGACTTGAGTAGATTGCGTTGGCTAAAGGAAATTAAGACAAAGGGTGAGCCAATGCATTAAAATACGTAAGTTACTATACAAAGTATTGTAACCTACCCCTCCAACAGCCGATGCATGTGGCGAAATCTCGCCGCTTTGCTCTTGGGGCTTAGGGCCTTTCTTCGCCGGAGCCTTGGTATACTTTGCTTTCTTCTTTTCTGAAAGTATAATCGGCTAAAGGTTAGTTGGGAAAACAAAGAAATAATATCAGCCGATTATGTTTCTACTTACTTGGTTGTTTTTTCTCGATATCCGATAAGGAGGGACTATGAACCCCTAAAGTGCCAGAGGTATAGCCCGTAAGGCCAGTCAATTGATGTGCCCTTTTGCCCTGATCATTTCCTGATTGGCTAGAGTTATGTTTTTTGCCGACGTCCTTAGCCTGCAAATCCACGGTATAAAGTGATTAGAAAAGTACATCTGGAAAAAAATCGATGCACAAGACAAAATTATTCAAGCCGATACCTTATCTACTAAACTTGTGTTAGTATAACCCGACGAACTAGCTTCACTGCTAGAATCGCTGTTAGATACTAATGATGGCTTTGGCAGATTTGGAAAAAATTCTTTGACTATAAATGATGGAGTCTTCTCCATGTACAAACATTCTGTAATAGCCGACCACCATGTT
Source organism: Otatea glauca (assembly GCA_036346275.1). Lineage (NCBI taxonomy): Eukaryota > Viridiplantae > Streptophyta > Magnoliopsida > Poales > Poaceae > Otatea > Otatea glauca. The sequence continues at coordinate 2,238,779 of CM070717.1, read as the reverse complement.
GTGAAACCCCCTGCTCGGCGAGCATTCAAATGGAAGTGGGGGAGACTGCGAAGTTGGAGCTCGTCGGCTAACTCCAAGACTAGCCTCGCCGATGTGGCATTGCGAACCCTGGCTCTGGGTTGAAGCCGATCTAAGAGTGGCAAACTTGGGATCACCTGGCCGAAGCCGAGCTGTCTTGCATATACTGAAGGGTGGTAAAACTCGTATGAAGGTTGGAATGTCCGATTCCGAGTATGAAGGCCGACATGGAATATGCACGAAGAGATGAAAATTCTATACAAGTCCAGAGTCTCCTGAGGCATCAGAGAGCTGTCGGCTTCCAGATGAAGAAAAGAAGGTCAAGAAAAATCGGCCGCAGCACCATAACTGAAGAAATCTTGCTGCTTGAAATCTTCGGTGTTCAATTGCAAAAAGAACGACAGAAATCTTTTGCAACTGTCGGGAAAGGTTCTTGTCTCATTTCTGGAGCACATCATAAATCTCTCACCAAAAGATCGGCATTCTCTAAATTGAATAGGTGCCCCTTCTGGTATATCTTCCCTTGGAAAAGGAGTATCGTCGGTTGAATCCAAGTTAAAAGAACGGCTGAATAAACAGTACAGCCATATTTGTATGAACCACATCGGACCACCTACATTACCGACGGTGAATTTCCCAAAACCGGTGTAAAGATGACTCCTTATTATGTAAAGCATCTGATACACAGCACCCAAAAAGATTTTTCCTAAAGCTAGCCGACGACCCTCAACAAGCTGCTCTGCTATCACTTGATACACCTGAGTTGGTCCGAGAGACGCTCCACAGAACAAAAAGCGGTCTAGCCAAAAGTTCAGGAAGGCAACGTGCTCTTCGTCCGATACTAGGCCATTAACCTTGTTATTATTTCCAATGTATTTGGCCCAACCCTCACCCTTAGATCGGATGAGTTTATATTTTGGTTTTCCACTAAAAGCCGATACTTGATCTCCATCTGGCCGAAGACAAGACAATTGAGCAACATCTAAAAGAGTTGGGCCGATGGGACCAGTGCGGAATAAAAAAACATTAAAACAGTCTGACCAAAAATAACAGGCCGTGGCCACTAAGGGCTCGTTGGCTTCAGGGTCGGCTAAGGAAAGTGAAATACACTCAGCTATGCCCATTCTTTCCCATTCACTCCTCTTTTGGGCTGCTACCCTGATAAACCAATTTCTCTATCCTTTAAGAGCTGTCGGCCAAGCCCTAAAACTCTTATTCCAGCCCTCTATGTTATGACCAGCAGCCGACAGAGGCAAACGAGGGACTTCTTGGTTTGTTACGGTGTGAACATCTAAGTTTCCCAATGGACCCAAAAAATATTGGTCGTTGCTGTGCGGAATCGGAATAAGTACCTGGCTAGGGTCCATTGCAGCCGACGAAGAAAGATGAATGAGCTAAAGGAATGCCTCGGAAGTGCTTCAAGTGAAAAGCTTAAGCCGATTGCAGACGATTCGAGAGCTTGTGCGCGTGAAGAATGACCGAGGTGGGGGCCGCATTTTATAGCATGGTGAAAATTTGAAACGGCGGGAAGTAAATCTCAAAGGGCGCGAGCAGTTAAAACGCACTACCTGCATGTCAGAGATTACGGTGCGAATAAAGCAACAGTTACTGAGTGAAGTTCAAACGTTAGCCGATTGAAAAGCCGATAATTGTGATTTTTGACAGATGACAAGTCATCTCTCAAAAATGGGGGGCATATGTTTGCACCAAAATTCGGCAAGTTTAGCCAAATCATGCAATAAAATAAAAGATACGGAAACTAACTGACTGGATTGGAAAGAGTTCAAGATATTTGGGAGCTGCAAGATTTTTAAAGGAAACAACCGTCCGAGATAAGGCCGATACGGATCAGGACTTGAAAACGTATTGTACTAGGACACGATCGGCCGGAGGGTATAAGAAAAGAGCCAAAGCGAGCTGCAAAGAAAGAATCATAAACACAATACAATCAACCAGTCTTTACTTTTTCTACTTTTCCTGTCGACTAGGAGTAGTTTCTGTAATTTAGCCTTTGTAATCGATCTTGATCAATAAAGTTGCGCATCGCCGATTGTTGATCTTCGTCAATTACACCCCAGGTTCGATTTGTTCTGATTTTGTTGCGCATCGCCTTCTTCAGAATCGATCTACCTTTATCCTCTGATTAGCCTTAATCGGCTAATTAGATTTATCTTGTTACCTTGATCTTAATCGGCTTCAAGCTGATTGAGTCTAAGCCGATTGATCTTGACGATCGGCTTTTGATTGAATTTTATATTTTTACCTTGTCGATTCCAGGTCAAATCGACTGGCACGCTCTGAACCCGTTGTTCGTCTGGTGTGCTGCTGTCAGAAACCCTACATCAAGTTTTTGACGCCAACAGTTAGTAAGGTTTTCTTTCGGTATGGTATTGTAGCTACGATTTATAGCTTTTGTTATCATAACAACCTTCCATATTGTTATAATATACAACTTGTTGAGTGTTTTATTTACTCATCCTTGCATCAATAAATTGGCCAGTTGGTGAAGAAGAGTCAATACTAACTCTGGAGGAGGAGTATCAAGAGGAAGCGAGTCCTTATGATTCGATTCTTGTCGATTGTGTGTGGCAGGTCGATAGGTTGTTCATTGAAGTTTATGATCCACTATAATTTATTTAGTGAATAAAGCTCCGCGACGTCTAATAAATGTAAAGTCAACCATAATATCGTCACACTATATATTTATTTATCAACTCTAGTCCTTTATTATTATTCCGCTGTGTATGGAGTTAATATTAGATTTATATTGCCACTATACGGAGTACCGTGATTCTAGACTAATGCAATATATATAGAAGATCCGAATTTGTATTTTCGAGTTTCGATCGACATACACACAATGCTTGGACTATTGGGACCATAGGCTCATGCCCTGTAATAAGTTAGTTGAGCAATCACTTCGATATCTTAAAGGAATATATGACTTTATAGAACCAATGTTTCAGATGCAACCACTGTAATGTATCACTAGTTCTTGTCGATAATGCTCAATCGTCATCCAAATGATAAAGCCATACACACACTCTCTCTCACACAAAAGCCATGCACTCTCTCTCTCACACACACAAACGATGGATGCTTTGAAGTTCTCGCGGTGGAAGTTCTCGAAAAAGAAGTTCTTGCAATGAACTGAATATTTTCTTTATGTAAGCATCCATTGAGATGAATGTATAATGAAATATCAATTTTTGCAAATCAAGCTGTGTTCACTAGAGAAAAAGGAATACATCCGACCGTAGATACGGTAATTAGAAAATAATCATTGTTTTCGATCTTTACGGTCAAACTATTTTAACTATGACCAACAAACCATAGATATGGTAATTAAGAAATAAACATCATTTCGGATATATGTGGTCAGACTATTTTAACTTTAACCAACAATGTCTTTATGAATATTTTGATCTGTCATATGAAAATGATATTATTAAATTTGTTCAATAAATGCTTTTATAATATTATAAATTTATAATTAGGTTTAACAGTACGTTGGAATAAAAATTTATGGTGGAAGTTACGTCCAACGGGCCTTGTCAATATTGTTCATTACAATATTTATTTTGTTACTAGAGGGAGTATTGTATTCATCTGCGATATTTAAAAGTGGTTGCATAAAACCCATTCAGATTCCTGTTGCTAGGGGTATTTTTTTATGACTTAGCAAAATTCATATTAGTTAAAAAATTCCTATGTTGAATCGGGGAAAAATGTATTGTCCCTTGGGAATGAAAGTAGAAAGAATAAATGCATATTCGAACGACTGTATTCTGTACCGCAAAGAGTACGTAAACTTGTATGTATGTCCTGTGTACAACGCATCCCGGTACAAGCGTAAAAATCATTCAAATGATGACAGCTAGAGCATCGAGGTAAAGAAAGGATTTCCTGCTAAGGTGGCATGGTATCTTCCTGTTATTTCTCGTTCGAAGCATTTGTTTGCGAACCCAAATGAGGCAAAACTGCTACGTTGCCACTCGGAGGAGCGTAAGAATGATGGAATGTTAAGGCACCCTGCTGATTCCATCTAGTGGAGAAACTTCGATAGTAGGTTTCAAGAATTCGCTGCGAATTCAAGGAATATAAGATTTGGATTGAGTACAGATGGAATGAAGCCTTTCGGTAACATGAGCAACCGGTATAGTACTTAGCCCTTGAATCTCTGTATCTACAATTTTCCTCCTTGGTTGTCTACCAAGCGAAAGTATATTTTATTATCTGTACTTATCCAAGGACATAAACAACATAGGAACAATATTGATGTGTACCTAGCACCATTGATGGAAGATCTGAAAACACTACGGGTTCCCGGGGTATAGGTATGGGATGCGTATAAACGAGAGAACTTTATTTTGCACTGCCTGTTATTCTGCATCATAAATGATTACCCTGCCCTTGGTAACCTATCAGGCCAGAGTACAAAAGGAACCAAAGCCTGCACTCACTGCTTAAACGATACCGAGAGTGTGTCTATGCGCTCGATTTCAGGTTTCTCCTCGCGCCTCTCATAGCCAGGCGGTGAAGCGCATCTTCAGGTACATTCGTGCTACCACTGATTATTTTATTTGGTACTCTTCTTCTTCTTGTCTGTCCCTTCGAGCCTTTTCCGATGCCGACTTTGCTGGCTGTAGGATAGATAGGAAGAGCACTTCTGGCACTTGCCAATTCATTAGCACTTCTCTTGTTTCTTGGTTGTCTTGGAAGCAATCCGAAGTTGCACAGTCCACTGCTGAGGCCGAGTATATTGTTACAGCCAGTTGTTGCAGCGGGGTGCTCTAGATGAGATCGACCTTGCGGGACTTTGGGTTAAAAATAGAGAGTGTGCCACTTTTCTGTGATAACACTTCTGCTATTTGCATTGCTAAAAACCCAGTGCAGCATTCCAGGACTAAGTATATTGATATTAGATATCACTTCTTTAGAGACCATGTGGAGAAGGGAGATATCGCGCTTCAGTTAGTAGAGAGTGACCTTCAGTTAGCCGATATCTTCACCAAGCCTTTGGATAGCTCCAGATTTGTTGCCTTGAGGAGTGAGCTTGGAGTTGTGAGCCCTTACGGTCTATCGTGAGGGGGAGCTAGTTTGTATATTATGTATAATATGTCATCTTCCAGCTTTGCTTTTCCTTTCTTTGTGTTTCTTCTGGGTGATTTTGGGATTATTTTTTCTGAGTTGAGTTCACTCGCTTAGACTTCTGGCATGCTTTGCTTGGACCTCTTATCTTGTGCTTTAGGTTGCTATCATGCGTGATTAGATGTTCTCTCTTCTCTCTAGGTTGAGTTCCCTCACAGTCTTATAAGTCTAGAAGGTGTTGGGCCTCCTAGATAGACAGGGTCTGTGTGCACTCCTTAGTTGGGATCTAGAGTCAGCTTCCCTAAGTCAGTCACTAGGGAAGATAAGAGCGAGTCTGAGCCATAGTGAGTCTCTTCTATCTTATCTATGCTTAATAACCATCCAGTTTGCAGGTTCTTGACTTTTTTTCCTCATTCTGTTTATCTGGTTGGTTTTGAGTTCATTTGGGTTTTTCTAATGCCTAATCTTGATAATAACTCAACTTTAACCAGATTTGAGCTTAACATTGATTCACTTGTTGAGGGGGAGTTTGAGAATCTGTTCCTGCATTGCATTTAGACTGCTTTTTCAGTTTTATGAGCTTTGTCTATTACGCAATTGACTCAATCTTCATGAAATACATCATGCTATATCTTTTGAAGAAAATCACTAGCTTAGATATGTCCAAGTTCATTTATCACGCTAAGTTTAATTAACATCTGAAAAATTTGAAAGGTGTAACATCCCAAAATTTGAGTTTTGGAATGTTTGAATTCAAAAATAAACCATTTGCATTTCTCTTGAATTAATTCCAGCTTAATTTGAATTTTTCATTAATGGAAGAATTTAATTTGACTAAACTATTTGCACTTATTCGAATTTCTGGAATTTTCTTAATTCAAAAAATGATTTTTATTTTCCCAAATTCCCTCGGGCCGATTTCCGCGCGCGGCCCATTTCCCCAGCCCGGCCGCTTGGCCCATCGGCCCGCTTCGCCCGCTCGCAGCCCAGTCGGCCCACCTCCTCACATAGCCGCCGCACGCGTCGTGAACCCTACCCGCTATCATCCTTGCAGTCCGGGTTGAACACGGCCTTCGAGACTGCTATTTAAGCCGCTGCACCCCGCCCGAGTTTTCCCTCTCTACGCCGCCTCTTTTGCCATCTCCCTCATCGCCAGAGACCTCGTCGTCCTCGCGCACGAGCTCGCCGGAGTTTGTCGCCTTGACGAAGCTTTCCCCGCCGTCGTTTGGCCTCTCTGGTGCTTCTCCGTTGTCCCCTCTTGCATCATCGAGTCGCCCGTGACCGCCACTGCCCGATCCGCACCGAGCCGCGCCCGTTTCATCGCCGTTGCACCGTTTGCCGCGTCTTCTTCTCCGCGTCTGGTGAGTTTGGACGACCGCAGTGCCATGGACCGAGTCCACCAAAAGTCGGCCGACATCAGCGATTGCGCAATAAATCGATTTTCCAATAGAAAATTAAATCGGGAAATTCAGATTTTCAGACTTTTTTCCTCTGAATTTAGTCTTTCGGAGGCTCGTTCTCGCTCATACGAACTCCGATTGAGGTGATTCAAGTTTCTAAATTTTTCTAAAATCAAGATCTATCTTCCAGATCTTTTTATTTTCAGTTTTGAGCTTGTTTGTATCTATGTTTGGTATTTATTTGGTTTTGTTGCTTTCTTTTCCGGTAGACGCTAATTCCGAGGCAGCAAACGAAGACTTCGAAGACCAAGACTCAGCACTAGATCAGCAAGGCAAGTCGTATCCCTTGACCATATTGATCCTATGTTTACAAATGTACTTTACTTTTATACAATTGCATGCTATTTTGTGTATCAATGTTTATTTCATGGGAGTAGATATGTACCTAGTTGTCATTATGCCACCTTGATTATTGGGATGCCATGTATCCATTTTTAAACCTAGGTTGGGACATTATTAGTTGGACATAATCATTATACTAACATTGGGTTATCGTAACTATGCTTAGACATGCTTAGATATACGTTGGGATTCATGTCACATGTTGAATAATGTTAATCTTGACTTAATGAGATATTGAATCATGGCCGTTAGCCACTGTTGTAAAATTTGTTGTACCATGGCGGGGTTTGCCATTGGTCTTGGTTGAACGAATTGTTTTCCCTCGGCCAAGTGATCGTTCAGTAAAGGGGGTGCTTTCTAGCACATTGGGATGTGGATGTCTTGCCTAAGACAACTTAAGGACTTAATCTTGTGCGCCATTGAATTGGGCCTAACCGTACTACCACATGTCTGGTATAGGACAAACTTAGCTGATTAATTTGCAATGTCTAGCCTTGAGTACTGCCAATTGGTGGTGTGGGTTCCTTGATGGACAGGTAGATTCGCAAGGCGCAAGAGGGGGCCCTAAGGGGTGAAACCTTAGCGGGCAGTACCAAGTTTAGACAGTGCATTGTAAAGTCTTTGTCATGATATCTCTGCGACACACCAAAGGAAGTGTGTTGTTATCGATTGCACAAAGAGACGGTCATATCTTACGGTACAACCTCTGCAGAGTGTAAAATCTATTCGAATAGTCGTGTCCGCGGTCATGGACAAGCCCAGGAATTTCACACAGGGTATAGAGTGTTTCATGAAATGTGGAATTGTTGGGATGTGAACGGGGAGTTCACGGTTGTTTTGTTGTCTGCCATTGATTTATCACTTATTTATTTATCTTTTCATAATGTGCTTTCAATCTATTTATTGTATTTCAATTCAAGTTATCGCTTTCTACAAATGAACCATATGGCCATCCTTGTCAAGCCGTGCATGAATATATTGCATCAATTCCCTACGGCTTGCTGAGTACTTTTTGTACTCACGGCTATACGCCTTTGTTGATCAGTTGTTGAGGAAGGATCAAGAAATGCCGAATATCATGAGGAGGAATTCTATGAAGACTACGTGGATTAGGAAGGCGTTCCCCAGACAATTGCCTGTGGCATGTCGAATGGCTTAAGTTATCTTTTCCGCTGTAATAATTTATTTGTTTCGTAAGCCCTTAAGGCATATTGGTGTAAACCTTGACCATAAGGTCGTTTGCTTTATTTAATAATAATTTGCTTCTTCTTAGTTAATCCGTTGTATGGAATGATATTTCATCTATGTTTCCACTGTGTGCATTAGCATGATCCTGGACTAGTGCAGTATACATATAGGGTTTCGGATTTGCAAATCCGGGTCCCGACAAAAGCTTTAAATGAAAACTTGATGAAACATGTTGCTTTTACTTACTAAGTTTCTTCTCTAGGGGTTTTTACCATGAATTGTGAAATTTTGAATTTCTCTAGAGTCCCTATAGCAACTTGGGTGAATCTTGGTTGATCCATATTTGAGTCCTTCAGAATTGCTCATATGTGCTAAATTGAAATTAATTTTTTTTGACTCTTTTGTGCAAAATTGATCTCATCACTTTATATTCACGAGACTGCTTCCCATTGCATTTGGGATGAACTTGGAATATATTATGTATGACCAAGATCATTCTCTTAAGAGTTACTCTTGAGATGCTCGCAAATGGCTTGAGTCAATCAATATAAAAAAATGCAAATATCAAACACATAAGTGGATAAAGAATGCAAATAATGTCAAACATTTGCACCCCGCTATGTTTTTCAAAGTCCTAAAAAATTTGCATAAATTGAAAAATGAGCTCGAAGGACCTTACATGCACTTCAAAATTCCCCAAAGTGTTGAGTAGGTTGAACTCTTGGTTTTCCATTTGATCCTTGAGTGGTTTTGCTTCTAGCTTTGAAACTTTGCTAAGTTTTGCACTAGTCCAATCTTGCTAAAATGAAATATTATAAACTAAGCTTGCTAACAAAATGTGTGTGATCTTGGACATGTTTTAGTTTAGTCATAATCTGAGATTGATAAGCTTGGTGTCATATCTTGTCATTATGATCAATTGGATAATCTTTAAAGCTCCCTTAGGTTGCATTTCATGCATACATAAAAAAAGGAGAGAAAATTCCTTTTTGATGACTACATTGCCAAAAGGGGGAGAAATTGAAGAAAAGGCATCATTAAAAATATAAACATGAAAAATGTCTTGGATCTTATGATTTTATTGAAAACTTGCAAATCTTAAGAATCATAAACTATTATGAGTGTTTATTGGACTTTTAGAGTTTTTTGTGGAAAAATTGTTCTTTCTATTGCCTTGCTCTAAGATATGTCTTACCAACTTGGTCACGTTCTCAGTCTATTCTCTCTGGACCATTTTTGGTTTTACAATTAAATTGCTTTCTTCTTCTCTCATTCAAACTCAAATTTATGTCTTTTATGATGTTTGTTAATATACTCATCAAGGGGGAGATTGAAAGATCATGTGGAGGTCCATCCTTGTTGGTGATGAGTTATTGATTGTATTTGTGCTTGGTTTGCTCTGGTTTGAGTTTGATTTGAATTGTATTTTCAAAATGAAGCGATTTGAGCTGTCTCTGCCAGGAGCGGCACTACCGGCCATGTGGGAGCGGTAGTGCCGGTCTATTGAGCGAATGTTGAAATTGATTTTTGAATTTATGTGAGATTTATTGCATATCATTTTGGACAATGCTATATGATGTGTTTCCTTGTTTTTGATGGTTGCAGGTCGACGATACTAGATCTTCGTGAGGTGAAGGATGACCGGGACTAGGCGAGGAGCGTCGGAGGTCCAGACGATCGGGGATCACCGGAAGATGATCGAAGACGAAGTCATGGCAAGCCATGAAGATAAGGAACGATTGAGATGCTAGCTAGACGCTGCATGGATCAATAAGGGCCATTGGATCTTGGTCTAGTTGATAGGTTAGTGGGTCTAGTTAGTGTGCTTTGAAAACCATGCAAGAAAACCCATTATGTGTTTTGGGTTTTGGGTGAACCCTTGTATGGCTGGTTGAGTGGGTTAATCCTAGTCCTTGATGAGTGCTCTAGGGTTTAGAAGCTCATCCAAGGGTGGTAGGTTGCCCAAAGGTAGTATAAATAGAGGGGTAGGGGTAGCCCTCCCTCACTTGAAGGTTTTGAAGGTTTGAGTTGCTCCTTTGAGCTTTGCCCACATCAAGTGAGGCTTTGTAAACCTTCCATCCAAAAAATACAAAAATTTTCTTTACCTTATTGTGAATTTAAATTGCGTATTTACATTATGTCTTTGCTTTATGCAATTTGAATTCAGCATTTACTTTCCCGCATTTACATTCTCGCAATTTACTTTCTCGCAATTTGGATTTGCCTCCCCTCCTTCTAAATGCTGTTGTTCCAAGATGTCTTGACGGTGTTTATATGGTTTTACACTTCCCTTGCACCCTAGGATAGACTAAAGATCAAGTTTTCTACCAAATTGTAGTTCTATCCATAACTTGTTCTTCACGTAGCAGTCAATCTTTTATTTTTATAGAAATCTAGAAAAATATTTTTTGAGTGATTCTTATTGGATAAGGTGCGTGACTCATATATCCATCTCTAGAAATATTTTAGAGTCCACTGGTTGCACTGTTTGAGCGCTATGAAGTGAAAACTGAGGCTCAAACTTTCTAGTCGAAGTTCTTGACTGTCTGTAATACTTGATATTTCATGTCTATTATACAAAGCTTTTTAACGTGATTTTTGGTGGACTGTTTCACGACTCAACTGCTCACAGGAAAAAAATTCCCAAAAATTATAGAGCAACAGAAACTCACCAACCACCTGCCCAAGTGAGGACAATTCCTGGAAAATCCGCTTTTACTTTTCTGAAAAGAGACTTTGTTGTTTTTAGCTTTATCTCTTTTAGAAAAGAAGTCTTTGAATTAATTCCTTTTTGTTTGGACACTTGACAACCAGGATTATGATTAAAACATTCTTAACATGGTTCATGGTTCTCAACCATGTAAGCTAGGGGTACATATAGTTGTCTAGTTGTTCGGGTTTTGGAGGGTGTGCGAATCTGAGAAGCACCAGTTTGAACGAAAATCTTTGGGTGTTTCAAATTTTTATTGCGAGATTGTTTAGAGTACTTTGAGTGGGGGAAAATTTTATTTGGGATTATTCACCCCCCTTTGATCGCCATTTCGATCCTTCAGAGTGACCCCGTTTGGTGATACACTCATATGGTTGGCAAAAGGGCCAACATTTAAAGTTGTAACATGGAAAGGATATAATTTAAATTGGTACACTTTTTACACAAAAGATCATGATATGAAGAGCACAAACCAAAACAGTAGTGTTCGCATAGATGCATTCAACACCACTGGGTCGATGAGGAGTTCCTACTATGGGTTCACAAAGGAGATTTGGGAGCTCGACTATGTGCTATTTAAGATCCCCTTATTTCGGTGCTGTTGGATCCACCTCTAACAGGTGAAGGTTGACAAGTACAGTGTCACTACTGTCGACCTCGCACACGTTGGATACAAAGATGAACCATTTGTACTCGCTAACCAAGCTATTCAAGTATTCTATGTAATCGACCCATCCAACAAGAAGAGACATGTAGTTCTTCAGGGAAAAAGGAGGATTGTCGGAGTAGAGAATGTAGTAGATGAGGAAGAATACAATCAATTTGACGAGTTGCTTTCTATAAAAAACGGTAGCACTGTCTAGGAAGAACAACCCAAGGAAGCTAGCTACACGTGCGTCGATCATCGTGAAAGGCTAATTTTTATACAAAAGAATAAGCAAGTGGAGTTATGATTTTAAGTGTACTCTGTATCTTAATAGAGTTGTTTGTAATGGGACGCTCGAAATCCGAAATAACTTTGTGTATGCATCTGATTTATTTAATAAAGTTTCCTTTCTTTTACTAATGTTGGTTCATCCATAATTTCATATACATTATGCAATTCTTTCACTACTGTTGGGTGCACAGACGGTTCTAGTTTAGAACCGTCTATGGTAATAGACATCACAGACGGTTCTAAAATAGCACCGTCTGTGATAATAAACAATCACATCGTCTATGATGTGTGTTATCACATACGGTTCTAGTTTATAACCGTCTGTGATACATGCTCTATAAATAGGTCTCTCACACAGATCATTTAGTTACCACTCTCCAGTGCTCAAAACCCAAGCTTTGTCTCCCAAACCTTCGTCTCCCGTTGCAGAACCTCCCCCGGACTTCGCCGACGCCCCCGACCTCATCGCCTCCCCGGCGTCTCCCTATGCGTGGTGCCTCCCACCGGTCACCACCGTTGTTCCTCCCACCCCGTTGCCGCCGAGCTCCCCCCGTCACCCTTGAGCCTCGCTGACTCCCCCGGCCTCGCTGCCTCCCCGACCGATGTCTCCCCCCATGGAACCTTATCCGCCGTCTCCTATTGCACGGTGCCTCTTGCCGATCACCAACGTCGCCCCTGCTCACCGACGCCTCCCCTCGCCTCTTCTACTCCTGCTCACCAAGGTAAGCCGGCCCCTCTTCTCCTTTTGCTCGCTAAGGTAGCACGGTCGATTCTAGGTTTTCTATGTATGTGGGTGCTCGATTGGACCAGTGTGTATGTTGTTATTCCGAATTAATAACCGAAGGTAAACCCTAGCTGCAGATGTCAAATATCAACAAAAATATCCTTGCAGTATCTATGGTTTTATGATCTTTTTACCTTATTTTGTTCTCTTCAAAATTGCAAATGTCAAATACTGGTCAAAATTAAATATGTTTTTCATCAAATGTGTGACTGGGTTAGCTGTGTGCTTCCTCGAAGTGCTCCTGTTAAGCTTTGTTTTTGTTTTACTTTTTAAGATCATCTCAGCTAAAACATTTTATATGCCATCATAATATTGCTTTGTTCTATGAAATGTATAGAGCTAAGGAGATAATGTACATAGGCCTGAGACATAAGCTGTGATCCATTGCCATCTTTGCTAGTATTTCGAGGTGAATGTTTAAATTGTTCCAGCTTCATCGTTCATGTTTTTAGAGCTTCATGCATCATGGGTGTTAGATATATATTATATAAAAGAATTAAGTCAGGTTTTTCAAAATCAGATAGCTAAAAAGATGAGCTATCATTTTAGATTTTTGAGCTGCAATTTTCATATTTACATTGGTAATTGCCTACCATTGTTGCACCTTTTATTTTTTAGTGCTTGCCATGCTTATCAATTATTTGCATGTTTTGTCCCTTCTTGACTATTAAAGTAGAGCTTTGTTGTTTTTGTGCCCAAATAAAGTTGAATATGGAGTCTCCTCTCTTTCAGTTCTATATTATAGAATTTCTTATGTGGAGTGGAGAAAAATTCAACATTTCTTTTTGCTTGTTATGCTAGATCTGGGGAATTAATATAGACAAGTAGTTCTTTATGACAACATTTGGCTTCAAGTTATTTAGATAAGCAGGCCTCACTTGTGCTGTATCCTTTGCTGCATATGGAATTGTTCTGTGGGAGTGCTCTATGATGAAAATTGGTGATTAATGAACATAACAATTCATCTATGTAAGCTTGGCCTTGAACTGTTAGCTTTATTTCCTATTTATGCACTGAAGTATTTAGTGTTCTTAACTGTTAATATGCTCTAATCTTCATTCAACATTATCTATGACATGTTACATTCTGCTGTCAGTCTTGCTATTGCTGTCTGATAACAACTTGCTGGTTCGGTTGGGTTTTCACTGTCAGGCTATCCAGTAGATTCGGTTAGTAATTTGTTTAAACCTGATCTGTACAAAGTCTGAATCTATATAATTTTAATAGTGAACTTATTGATGAATATTTGACTATGCACATTAAGGGTGGTAAGGGTTCAAGGCCATATTTACCGGTTTAATTGTTCGGCCATTTATGATTGTGGTTGAAGATATAAAATCTTCAGTCATACCCAAACCTGAGAGCAATAAAATGCTAATTCAACAATCTATTGTAGATGACATGATTCATTACTTGTATGACATAAATTTTAAAGTGTGCTTATTCATGTTGTTTATGTCATATTTGATATCTTTGGATTATGTATCTGTTATATTATTATTTGGGATTAGCTCGTTATACTTGCTCTCATTATCGCAATTTGTTCAATTGAATATATATTACCAAGGTAAGGGTATGTCTCATGAATAATTACCTCTCTAGGACATCATGTCACAATTAGTAATGCTAAAATAAATTTCGAAAATATTAATGCGTGCGCATAAATGACTATTCTCATGTTCATGTCAAAATGTTTATAGCGCCAGTCTTAGCACATAAATATGAGCACATGCACATAGAAAATATGTGAGCATGCATAAAATTAAGACTTGGGCTTAGAATTGTGTTGACAAATTCACTACTACAGAAAGGCATATATTAAACACCTCATCACAGATGGTTGATTATATATTCATATATGTTCAAATTTATCTTCTACTTCCCTAGTACGTAAAAATATACTTTCATATACTTAAGGGTCTAATATATATACTACCTTTGTACACATCAAATAAAAGCAGTCATCAATTGGTAGCCTTCCTTTTTTTATTCCTTTTCTTTGCTGTCGAGCCATGAAAACCAGCCTAGATTGCAAGATGGTGTCCCTCATTCGTCGTCTCAAGAATGTGATGAGCCATCGAAAGGAAAACCTCCTCGAGGTCCAAGAGGAGCAAATAAAAGGCTCACTAACCGATATACCATCATGGTGGTTGATCCAAAGGATGGGGGTCCTACTAAACCAAAAAAGGTAGTGAATGCATTTAGGATATTGTGCATGATAGTCACACGGGAACGGGTCCCTATCACCTATCCATCCTAGAGGTCGCTAACTGAAGAGAGCCGTAACAACTTGGTAACAGAAATTCTGTCTTCGTTTAAGATCCTAGAAGACTGCATGTGCTCAGTGCGACGGTATAGATTGCTAGTGGTGGGAAAGGCATGGAAAAACTTCAAGAGCATGCTTGTCAAGGAATATGTTAATAAGAACAGGACTCCCTTCTCTAAATATGGGTTATTGCTGAGGATGTATGGCAAAGTTTTGTTGAGGTGAAGACGACGGATGAATTCATGCGTCAAAGTGAAGCCCACAAGGCCCTGTAGGTAAGGAACACCCGCCCCCATAGACTTGGCACCGTTGGGTACACGGGGAAGAGGGCACAATGGGAGAGGGAGGGCGAGGAGGCCACCACGCCATTTGCATCTATCGTTGACCAGCGCACCAGACACTGACTGAGAGCGAGATAAAGTGCCACATCTTTCAGCACTATCTCCTTTACAAACCCCGTGGACAAGAAAGTCTGCCAACGCCTGGTATGATATCTGACTACCTGTTTTGTTTGTAATTAGTCCATAACTTCATAAGTGAAATAACTTATCAAGATCTTGCAGGTAGCGTTCAGTACACAATCTTATGAGGGCACTTTTTTGCCAGACAGGGAGAAAGATGTACTCTCCACGACCTTGGGAAATAAGGAACACCCTAGTCGCACACGAGGCAAAGGGGTTTTTGTTCCCTGGAAAATGGGATTTCCAGACGACTCTGACAAATATTGGAGTAGGAAGAGAACCAAAGCAGAGTGAGAGGAATGACTGGTACAAAAGATTGAGGAAAGACTAAGAGAACAATTCAGCAATAAGATAAGAAGCCTTAAGAAAAGGCTCAATAATCAGGACTACAGATAACCTGCGCAAGTCCCAAATGTATGTGCGCAAATCAGCTCCCCTATCAAAAAGAGCAGCTATGTGTTCGCCACTCCTATAGATGAACATGGAAAATTTCATATCAGTGACATCAGGGTACTTATATATATGTCTTGAATGCTCCATACAAACAGCTTTTTGACGCATTAGCTAATTGTGTACTGTTATGTAGGTGGCCACGCGGTGCACTCTCCAAGTGAGACTTGCCCATGGCTCCATTCCTCTTCCAGCTACTTGGGTGCTCACGTATCCGTCCATTGAAGGGGCGCTGGTGCATAGTACTGGATTTCACGAAGGTTAATGTGAACGGTGTACATAATAGTTTCAAGACCGTCTCGCTACCGATGCCCTCGAACGACAAGATCGCGACACTGGGGGACACTATTCGCACTTTCATCCAGTGGCCCAGCAGTGACATCTCCATGGACGCTCATCCTCCATCACCGGAGCTACCCAACTACCTGAGTCGTCTGCACCACCTCAGCAGGCCACCAAATTAGCTCTTGTGCCCCCTGCATCAAAGGACTTTCAGTGGGATGGTGCCCACTCGTCTCTCGTGAAGACTCTCTATAGCAGAAAGCAATTCAAGGGCAAAGGAAAGTAGATCACGAAGGAATTGGACTATCTGATTGCCCCGCTGGCCCGATTATACCAGTTAGGAGAGCATTTAGTAACGGGAGAGCACTTGGCGAACCTTTCTATAGCTTGCGTTAGATTGCATAATTGGTACCTGGAACAAGCTAACAAGCTAGTGCAAGACCACATAACGAGTATCTCGGTCAGCTTCACACCTAAGTATCTGTTCAATGAGTCATCGAGGGCTTCTTCACAGTTAACTTCAAAGACCTATTTGACATCTTCAACCTCGACGCCCTCGATGTCATGCTCTTGAGATGCTGGACATTGTAAGTGCGTGGAATCACACTCTACATTCGTGTAATACCGATAAATGTCATATATATAACTCATTGCTTTTGTATATATAGATACATGAATCGTGAAGCGAGATAGAACAAACAATCGGTGGGTTTCCTAGACCCACAGATAGTCTCTAAGCAAACAATGGACAAAGATTTAGAATATGTCGATGAATACGTCACACAAGCCTTGGTGGCTCAAAAAGATAAAGAATTCATACTTTTACCCAACAACCCAGGGTAAGTGCTGCACTACTTGCTATACTTTGATTTGTACTGTGCACGCAACTCTATTTTGTTAATTGACCATGCTGACATACGTGTGTAGGTTTCACTTGGTTCTCATTGTAATTCATCCAACCACGAATTGGGTTATTTACCTTGATTCCTTACAGAGTGGCAGCCATGACTTAAATCCTATTATGAAATTACTCAATAGGTAGTTAATTAATCATGTTTCCTCCATAGATAACATGGTCATGTAGATTGTTCAAGGTGTATGTTGCTCATAGAATGGCTAAGGCTAACCTTTTGCAATCACGAAATTGTTTTAGAGTGTACAAAGCTTATAGAGGGCCTTCTGGCAAGGACAGGGCAAAGCTGAAGCACGATTTTAAGTTTCTAGTATTCGGTATACACTATAATCCAATATAAACTATCTAATAATGATCCTGGAACTAACCAATTCTATATTTGCAGTGCCACCAGCTGGGAAAGAGAAATAACTATTGTGGATTTTACGTTTGCGACAAAATGCAACTCCTTGTTAATAAGAAAATGACCAATCAGGTAACAACTGCTTTGGAAGAGGCTGATCTGATACGAATTTGAGGATAGTTTTGTGCCTTATTGCTCAATCAAGTCTTAAATAAAAAAATGTGAGTCCCGCGTTGCCTTATAACTTTGGGAGTTGTATTTTTTCTAAATTACCATTTGGGTTAATTATCAAACTTGTGCTGTGGATTTGTGAATTACAGTTATGCATTCAATTAATTGGTTAATAATATTGAGTTCCATTGGTTAATATATTTGAGTTCATTTCTAAAATAGATGTGCTCTGCAATGTTAATCTATACGTAATCTGCTTTGCACTGCGATGTAATCTAAGTTGATTGCTGAAATGGATGTAATGTTTGTAATATGAAATGGATGTAATGCTTGTATTCTAAAATAGATGTAATGCTTGTAATCTGAAATGGATGTAATGCTTGTAATTTTAGTTGAGTTTATACGTAATCTGCTTTTTTCAGAGGGCATGGCTAGCATTTGTTCTGACTAGCCAATAAATAGAAAAATGGTTGTTTGTAGTAAGACTTATCACATATAGTTTTCAATTAGAAACCGTTTGTGATGCAATGATGTAACAGACGGTTTCAAACTAAACCGTCTGTGATATTATAACATCACAGATGGTCCTAGTTAAAAACCATTTGTGATATTAGTATATCATAGACGGTCCTTGTTAAAAACTT
Organism: Otatea glauca; assembly: GCA_036346275.1. NCBI lineage: Eukaryota > Viridiplantae > Streptophyta > Magnoliopsida > Poales > Poaceae > Otatea > Otatea glauca. Next base: position 2,220,719 of record CM070717.1, on the reverse strand, counting down.
TCTGTGATATTTTCTATCACAAACGGTTCAGAAACTGTCTGTGATATTTCATAACATCACTGACACATGGTTACAGACAGTTCAGAAAACCATCTGTGATGACGGTTCCGAACTGTTTGTGATGACCTTTTCTATAGTAGTGTCCCTATACCTACCAGCCAAGAACTGCCTAATTAAAATACAATAGAAAAGGTGGACATCACTTAATTGTATCACAGAAGCAAACAAATCGATCGGGCATGTTCTTTACTTGTTGGTGGTCACAGTTTTTGTTCTGGTGATAAGAAGATTTTAGGTGCTAGTTTCTCAATTTTTAAGCACACCACTATCGTCTCCTCCTCCAAGCACATCCTCACCTCCTCCCCAAGGATGTCGTCACCTCCTCCTCTCCGAGAACGTCGCCGCTTCCTCCCCAAGAATGTCGCCTTCATCTCCTCCCCCAAGCACATCGTCGCCTCCTCCCCGAGCACATTGCCATTGTCTCCTCCCTAAGCACGTCGTCGCCGCCTCCTCCTCCCTGGGTAGTATTAGCTGCACTGACTTTTTAATTGGTGCTTTGTAAGTATAATAATCTTCCTGTGATTAATTTTTTTACTGTTATTGCAAATGGGTACAATTTACTTGTATTAGGGACCTTGCATGTGGGGAGACAATGTTCGATGAGGAGTTGGGCTGGTTAGACTGTTTATGACAATATTGATTAATCTTTTACATCTTACAATACTTGATTAGTTCAATTGGTATCATCTGTTAAGTGTTACTAGATATATGTTCATGCTTATTGTGCTTACTGTTCTATTTGTTCTTAGTTGTTATTGTTTTGTTCATGCTATTGTTGTTTGTTTTTAGCATCCTAACTATTGCTAGCAGCTTCTGTTTACATGCTTTTGCATTCTGCATAGTTGTAGTTTCAGTAAGTATTCTTGAGTATTAATTATCTTAAATATATCTCGGACCAATTGATTAGGTTTTATAAATTGTTTTTAAAATTAAGGTTGTCACAAATCAGTATAATATCTTGTCCCTAGTGGTGAGAAAAATCAACTTGAGCTTGATTGCCAGTTGTATGCCTCTATTAATGTTAATTTTCATGCATATGCTTAATTACCTAATTATGAGTATATTTAATGTGATATCGGCAAGTATCATATATAAAATAGAGCCTACAAATAAGATAGATGACATGGAAAAGTTTTTCGATGCAAAACAAAAAATTGAGGTGGAGATAGAAATTTTGAAGGAAAAGTCTGAGTTAACAGAAAAAATTTACGAGATAAAATAAAAACTGAAAGATATAGATGATAAATCATAAGATATTGAATCTCTTAACCATGTACTCATCATTAAGGAGCGTAGGGAGAACGTAGAGTTGGAAGAAGCCAAAACTGAGCTTATAGAGGTTTCTAGTATTTAAATCGACGTGGTGGCTGATAATATACCAAGCTTATTTTTACAACAAAATGATCGCTTTTATAAGGATAGAGAGATATGACTGAGAGTCAATCAGTTATTGATGTCAAACAAATGGGCACTATGTTGGAGCTATGGAGGTACAAGGAGAACCAGAAAACCTCTGTTGCAGAAGCTGTGGCACATATGATGGCAGATATGAAAAAGCTCTAAGGTCTCCTTATCTTGATTTATCAAATAATGTTGTTTCTCAATGTATGCTTGTCAAAATTTTAACTACTTTACAGTGTCCATGTAACATAACAGGAACTATTACTCTTGTGCCAAGAAATTCTGCATGGAAAAGGTTGCCAGAGGATTGTTGTACTGATTTCTGCATTAAGTATATTTATTGGACAATGTTTGTGGTACTTTAGATGCAATTGCTTAGGGCAAAGAGTTATGTTAGAGGATTATGCTACTGATTTCTACATTGAGTATGTATATTGTCAATAATATAGTGAATGTGAATATAATGTGAATTTGAGTTACGTTAGAGGATTGTGCTACTGATTTCTGAGTTGAGTGTGTATATTGTCAGTAATATAGTGAATGTGAATATAATGTGAATTTGTCGATCTGCGATTATACTATGTATGTGAAAATATTGTGAATTTTTCAACTGTGCTTATACTGTCAATATGTGAATATACTGTGAATTTATCAATTGTGCATATAATATCAATTTGTGAGTGTTAATATACTATGAATGTGAATATATTGTGAAGGTGATATATGGGATTTATCTCTATCGGTTCTACCTTTATAACCGATAGAGACGTGTAATCTCTATTGGTTTTGAGTATGGAACAAATAGAGATAATTCACTAATCTCTATCAGTTCCACGATAAGAACCGATAGAGAACATAAGGACTTCTCTATGGGTTCTGATCATGAAACCGATATAGATTCCTAATTGTCTCTATCAATTTCTAGCTCGAATCGATAGAGATAATAGCTCTTCTGGATCAGTTCTGACCTCATAGAATCGACCCAGATGACCATTTCTGTAGTAGTATATAGAATCGAACCGAACTCGTTTGTGGCCCTGAGCAGTCTACCAAAAACCGGTAGTCCTCGGAATTTATCAGAAAATATAAGATGCTTAGTTGTCAGAATTATGAGCAGGACGTAAGTTAAATAAATTATTTTTCTATTTGTAAGTTACTTTTTTAATTCTATGTCAATTTTTGTGGCCATTGGATTTGTATAGAGTTTTGATTGGTGCGAAACTTGATAGGATGTTGATCCATTAGTTAAAAAATGTCACCTACGATTCTTACAAATAGACAACCTCTCGAGTTAAAAGAATATAATTAGGTACATAAAAATCACCTACGGCGGTTTGGCTGGAATTGCATCTTTCCCTTGGTTAGTAAGGTTTTCTTTCGGGATGGTATTGTAGCTATGATTTATACCATTTGTTATCATAACAACCTTGCATATAGTTATAATATACAACTTATTGAGTGCTTTATGTACGCATCCTTGAATCAACAAATCGAACAGTTGAAGAAGAAGAGTCAATACTAGCTTTGGAGGATGAGTATCTGGAGGAAGCGGGTTCTTATGATTCGAGCCTTGTCGATTACCTGTGGCAGGTCGATGGTTGTTGGTTGAAGTTTATGATCCACTGTAGTTTATTTAGTGAATAAAGCTCTATGACTTTTAATAAATGTAAAGTCAACCATAAGGTCATCACACAATATATTTATTTGTCAACTCTATTCCTTTATTATTATTCTGCTGTGTATGGAGTTAATATTACATCTATGTTGTCACTATGCGTACTATCATGATTCTAGACTAGTGCAGCATACGTAGAGGGTCCCAATTTGTATATTCAGGTTTCGATCGACACACACAATGCTCGGACTATTGGGACCATAGGCTCATGCCCTGTAATAATTAAGTTAGTTCAGCCATCAATTCGATATCTGAAAGGAATATATGACTTTATAGAACCAATGTTTCAGATGCAACCACTGTAATGTATCACTAGTTCTTGTCGATAATGCTCAATCGTGATCCAAATGATAAAGCCATACACTCTCTCTCTCACACACAAACACACAAACGTTGGATTCTTTGAAGTTCTTGCCGTGGAAGTTCTCGAAAAGGAAGTTCTTGCAATGAACTGAAGATTTTCTTTATGTAAGAATCCATTCAGATGAATTCAGAATGAAATATCAATTTTTGCAAATCAAGCTGTGTTCACTAGAGAAAAAGGAAAACATCTGACCGTAGATATATATGGTAATTAGAAAATAAACATCGTTTTGGATCTTCACGGTCAAACTATTTTAACTATAACCAACAAACCATAGATATGGTAATTAAAAAATAAACATCATTTTGTAACATCCTAGGGCTAAATTTCTCTTAAAGGCGAAGCCATGTAGGACAGTGCACTACACTGGAAAAGGTCATCAGTGGCGGTTCATAACTGCCATCAGTGGCGGTTATTGAACCGCCACAGATATAGTGCCACTGATAATCGAGGATTATCAGTGGCGGTTTTCTAACCGTCACAGATAAGTGTTATACGTGACGGTTCTACACTAACCGCCACAGATAACAATACTATACGTGGCGGTTCTATCCACCAACCGCCACAGATAATCGCACTATCTCGTGGCGGTTCTTTCCTACAACCGCCACAGATAACTATATTATACGTGGTGGTTCTATACACCAACCGTCACAGATAACTATATTATACGTGGCGGTTCTATCCACCAACAACCACAGATAGTACTGACCAAAAAATAAAAACTGCATTTTGGGTTAGCCTCAGGTGCTACTAGCCATGCCCTCTGAAACATATAATACATCAATCACAGATTTTGCATATACACAGTTACAATGTACAACAATCACAGATTTCGCATATACACAACTACAATATAATACATCAATCACAATTGCAATTTTGCATATACACAATTATAATGTACAACAATCACAGATTTTGCATATACACAACTACAATATAATACATCAATCACAATTACATATAATACATCAATCACAATTACAATCACAGATTTTGCATATACACAATTACAATGTATAATTAAAGTGTCTCATGCATGAGGCGCTCGATCATGGTGATGGTGTAGGGCATGCCTCCCGCTGGACCTACTCCCTTCTCCAGTTCAGTATCTTTGCATCAAAATTTCTCAGAGTATGTAAATGAAGTCATTATATATCATACTATGGAAAGCTAAATAGATCACTTTAGTTGTATCACAAATCTAGCCGATCCATTGCCGTCTTATTCCATGTGAATGCCGTGGCATCCTCCAGATGTTGTACATGCATTAGCTAGTTTATACTCTCTCTATTTTTGAATATGTGACATTCTATTTTTCAATTTTTATTCCTAAATACATATCATTCTACAATTTTGATCCTACTTTTTACTATTTTTCCTTCTATAATCTCCATTTAGCTATTTTTAATGGCATTTACTATCATACATTAGAGTAAAACACACCATCTAAAAATATAAGGACCATGTAATCAAATCTCTTATGAATGGGCGGTAAAGATGCAAAAGGAAACTTCGCAACTAAATCAAGCAATCAAATAAACTCTTTGTAATGGTGCAGTTTTGAATTTGAGCTCTTTCCGTATTCATCCATCACCCACGTCTATAAAAAGCTCTACTAGCCATCATGAAAGGGCACGGAGAAAAGCAATAGAGGGAGAGCTCCTCGTCTAGAGCGCACGCACACACACACACCACGCATCAACACACACACACGCACGGGAGAAAGGCAACAACACAAGCGCAGATTAATCACAACTTCTTAAATGAAATGACAGAAATTAGAACATGTGCAAGCCATGCCATCCAATACTAAACTTGACATTCAATGAAACATCAATTTACACCACCGTAAGAAAAAAATTAACTAGTTTTGTGAACTATAAGCCTCACGAGTCTTCATTGTTGGTAGGGGCCTCGGAGGTGGCGGATGAGTATGGAAGACTTCATCGTTATTATCTGGGTCATGAAACTCGCCGTTCTTGTTGAGTACTTCCTTCATGATGAAGTAGGCGAGCTGTCCCTGAATGCCTTGGATTTCATTTGGAACCAGTCCTCCCGTAGGTAACTTCAAATGCTATAGATAGAAAAAGTTTGTCTTAAGAGCTTATATAGAGAATGAGATGTGCAAATCAATGTGTGATGTTAGCGTGACAAACCTCTACGTCATTGTTTACTATTGTAGAGCCTAAGATTTCGCGCATGTATTGGCACACGAAGTACCCAAATAAATTTGTTCCTGGCGGCTGCTTGTGGCACTGCAAAAAATTGAATAAACTTATACGACATTGAAGGAGTTATTGACTACGAGGTGCGATATAGGAAAATTGTTTTTGTGCGTCTGGAAATTTAGTACGGATTATCGATGATTTATGGAAAGGACGGTGTCTCGAGCACTTTTACAATATGCTTTGAAGGCCCTATTCACTAGACTTGTCATATCTTTGTAGTCTTTTGGATCTTTGTCCCATGGTCCAAGATCGACATCTTGCTTTTATCTGGAGTAATTACTACGAGAATCCAGTGGAAACTACATACACATGTATGATGCCGTAGTCATTAGTCCTAACCTGAGCAAAGAACGAGATCAACAAGTAGTTGAACTTGCTAGTGAGCCACTTACTTGAAATTGTATGGTAAAAGTATGAACTCCTTGTCTTGGAGTTTGATGAGAGCGTTATATACGTAGTCCTCGACCTCCTTTGGTACTCTTTTGATTTCCGGCTGGCAAACCGTTCCTGGATCGAGGAACGCCACTAGCCATTTGGTTCTTTTTAGTTCAATCAACTCGTATCTACATAACAAATGATTTAGACATCACATTTATCGGTATTACATGAATGTAGACAATGATTTTTATATTGGACACTTACAGTGACCAGCATCTCATAAGAGACACGTCGAGGGCATCTTGATAGTACATGTTGTGCAACTCGCTGAATTCTATCATGAAGCAGCCAATCCCCTCATGGTGGAAATGTTCCTCTCTGAAAATGGCAGTGATCACCTTCGAGAGTACATGTTCGTTCGATCGCTCCATATACCATTCATGTAATCGCCTTAGCTGCACTGTTAGACTATCAAGCTTTGAAGGGGTGACAAACGGCTTCCCCAATTCGTATTTCGATCTTTCTTGACTTGTCCTTTGGAGACCGCTTTACCCTTACTTTTCTCGACACAACATCATACTGCTTGCAGCCGCCGACCTACCGATATGGCTTGTCTATTACGCCATGCCTTGAGAGGATGGTTTTTAAGTCGATCAAGCTGAAGTTGTCGCACTAACTTTTGTGCTGATGTGTTGGCGGCGGATGCGAGGTTTCTTGTAGGGCGGTGGCGGTGTTCACTGCGGGAGAGGTCGGCAGGTTCACTGCGGGAGAGGTTGGCGGTCACCTCGGGAGGGGTGGCGAGTTCACCTCGGGAGGAGCAGGCACTTCATGATGGTCCAAGTTGATGTCACGTTTGCGCCCTTTGGATGAATGTGTGGGCGGCACTTCCTAGAGTTGTAACCTCGTCGTTCGGGGCATTTCTAGCCCGAGGTTGGCAACTGGGATTAACCGTGTCCACGGACCTTTGCATATCCGGCGCTTATCGCGAGTTGTGCAATACACCTCCTTCTTGGCATGGTGCGCTATGCGTATCGGCTGAATGAATATGTTCATGACGGCAAAGTGAGCCGGCACAGTGTGGGGTCATGTATGTCGTCCACGGATAATGACCCATGTCCTGTTCTACAAGTGGGGCGGATCTTAAGCCTGCGACGATTCGGAGGGCTGGTCGTAACAATGTTCTCGGCTTGCGGCGGCTCATGGCTTGTTGTACTTGTCGTTGTACTTGTTTTCTATTGTGCCTTGTAATTCTCGAAGCATCTTTTCCTTCATCATTTCTATTTGCAAACGCTTCTCTAGCTCTCTTTTGACTCTTGTAAGTGTGAAGGTGCTCGGGAATCCTGTCTTCCACGGAACCTTAACCCGACACCTCGTGTCCGTCGGGATGCTCCTTGTTTCCCGGGCACGTGTTAGTTAAATCGTTCTCCCTATCCGGTTGGAATGTTCCTTGGGAAGACTCGGCGTCTGACTCTGGACCTTTGCGATATTGCTTCATCATCGCTATTTACGAAGGATAAGCCCCACGGACGTGACACTTGCCCTCGCTAGCACGTAGTGCTTGACTCGATCCGTAGTCCGCCAATTGACTTGTACCAGTCGACTGTAATGATTCTGCTTCCTGCCTCTCCCATTGAGGGATTTTACCAGCGTACCCACCCGTACCAAGTCTGTGTGGATGGATGTTCCTTCTTCCGATGTTTATGTGATCCTCGCTGGACTTCTTTGCTGCTTCACTTTGCTTCATCGACACGAAATCATCCCAATATGGTTCTAAGTTTGGGTAGTCCCCGATGGCCGATCGGTTTTTCTTCACATAAGTAGTATTCAGCCTGGCCTTGAAGTTCCTCCATGCCGCATCCATGGTCATCAACGCATCTCGACGCACGCGGTGTTCATCTTCTTCGGGGAATTCGAAGGTTTGTTTGAGCTCCGTCCATAGATCCGTTTTGATGGTCTCGGGCACTTTGTGCCAATCCAAAAAGGTGATTGGCAATCTCTCCCTTGCGATATACCCGCAGGTTGTTCTGTACTTTGCTACGAACTTTGGCGGTGCAATAGGGGCCCCAGCTTCTGAGATCTCCGAGATGGTATACCGGCCTTCGGGCTTCTTATTTCTTCCTCGGCCACGAGGTCTTGCCACGGGTATGTCAGGAGCATCGGCAACAGCGGTGGTTGGGTGGAGGTTGAGGAACCTGCTAGGGCTAGGGCTCGGGCTCGGGGTGGATTGCTCCTCCATATCAGCCTTGGATGTGCGAACTGAAAGAGGTAAAGTATGGAACCATTAGAATTTGGCGGTCATTTGGGTTAAGTGCGGAAGTTTAACTCTGAAAACTGAAAGAGGTAAAGTATGGAAATCTGTTTTTTCATTTCATATTTCTGTAAATCCTTACATGCCATGTTTAGATACGCTGGGATGTGCGAACTATGTTGGTGGAAAAGTTGTGCACATGCACCTTTACGACGATGTTCTTCCTAGATAACGTTGGAAAAAAGCCTAGCACTGACCTTTTTCTATCTAACACAAGAATTTTCCCTTATACTGATAGCCAATTAGTATTTGTAAGTATGCAAAACCGTAATATATATGATGATACTCCCTCCAGTCACAAATATATAATGATGATACTCCCTCCAGTCACAAATATATAATGATATCAATTGATGACTGCTTTATTTGATGGGTGCAAATAATTAAGTACTTGTGTTTGCCAGATCTGGATGGATGGATGCTTAACTTAATTTGGATTTCATAGCATTTTGTGTGTTTGTGTGTTGTGTTTGAGGTAATGAACTAAGAGAGAGAATAAAGATGGCTAACAAAAAGAGCCTCTCTTGATAGCCAATTAGTATTGCTAAGTATGCAAAACCGTAAGCAAGTAATCCGAATATAAATTACCACTTAATGCAGTAGATTTATTCCTAGCAAAGCGACACTAAGTCAAATTTGTTGCTAAGTATGCAAAATAGTAAGCAATTTATTCTTAAGCAACACAAAGTCAAATGTAGCACAAGCAACAGCATAACTGCACAACTATGACACTACTATTTCTAATTTGATACTTGTTTATTGACAGATTATGCGGATGAATATGATATGGTTTTCCAAGATTTTAATGGTCTAAAGAAGACACTAGTCAACATAAGCAAATTTAGGACCTTGATTATATTAAAATACCCATCTGGATGTTTAACTACAACGAACCTGATGTTAAAAGGAAATCAAGGTAGTCAACTTAAAAGTCACATGGAATTAATATCAAGGCAGTCAACTTAAAAGTAAATAGTGGCAATGAAAATGTTTTAACCTTGGAGCAATAAGCCAACAATCAGATTCCTAATCTCTCGCTACTAACACAAATAGTGTTCTCACTACTCTTATAAATTTTCAGAATATTAAGCTTATCAAGAAAAATGCATATGTATAATTACAACAAAAGATTAGAAAGTTGAGTAAACAATTACAGTTATACTTTCTGAATGAATGGATTTTGCTCATGTACAAACATGAGAAAATTAAAGACTGCACTGAATGCAGCAATACACAGCATTTCCCTTTTCTTTCTAGCTAACCTATTTAAAAATAGCTAACCTATTTAAAAATTAACCTATTTAAAATTAAAGACTGCCTTTGAATGCGACAATACACAAATATTTATTGTAGTGGAACAATAATTCAGATCAAGATAAGCATATAAGTCTCATTGTTAGAAGGACCTTGTAAAGTGCAATTCAAGTATCGATCCATTTCATTGCCTCTCGAAAATAACAAGTAATGCGATCGATGGTTGTAACACCTAAAGGCTAGCCTATAGGAATATTGCTATGAATATTGCCATTTGAGCCCTCTTTGTTTGGAACCTAATAGAACCTTACTATGTGCTCTGCTTTTGTAGTAAGCTGGGGCCTTTAATTTAGTTCTATACAAAAATGGCAAAAGCAAAAGAATCATTCATGCACTCACTCGGCTGTCATGAATCATATGTCCGTAGTTCTATACAAAAATGGTAAAAGCAAAAGAAGTTAAACTGAGATTGACCACATTTCGTTGGCCCGCTATAAGCCTACAATAGCTATTGCAAGATGAGCACTAGCAAAACCCAATCAACATGGCCAAATATTGGCCAACATCTCGCAAGTTACGGCTACAAACCAAACAAGCGGCGGGGGTCAGGGCGTAGGCGGCGTCCCGGGCGGCGTCGGGGGAGGCGTCCGGGGCGGAGTAGGGGCGGCGTCGGGGTGGCGTCGGGCGGAGTAGGAACGGCGTCGCGGCGGCGTCGGCGGCGCGGGGCGCGGCGTCGGGCTCGGTGAGAAGAGTGAAGCGGAGGAGTTTCGAGAAGAGTGAAGCGGCGGGAGTCTAAGGGTTTAGAACGCGGTGCGGCGACATTTCATATGTGGGTTATCGTGGCGGTTCTTAACAAGAACCACCATCGATACTATCTGTGGCGGTTCTTTATACGAACCGCCACTGATACATTAATCTGTGGCAGTTCTTAATAAGAACCGCCACTGAAACATATATTATCTGTGGCGGTTCTTTGTACTAACCGCCACTGATAAGTATATCAGTGGCGGTTCTTTTGAAGAACCGCCATTGATAAAATTATCCTAACATAATTCTAATACAGTAATATACCCTACATAATCCTAATATATTAATGACCTTATATAATCCTAATAAATATTATATACCTATGTAATCCTCGCTAAATATTACATACCCTATATAATCCTAATATAGTAATGACCCTACATAATCCTAATGTATTAATGACCTTATATAATTCTAATAAATATTATATACCCTATATAATACTAATATATTAATAACCCTATATAATCCTAATATAGTAATATACCCTATATAATACTAATATATTAATGACCCTATATAATCCTAATATATTAATGACCCTATAATCCTAATACAGTAATGACAATATATAATTCTAATATAGTACTATACCCTATGTAATCCAAATATATTAATGACCCACATTTCCATTACTCCACACAAATGCATAACACCATATTTCCATTACTCCATACAAATGCATATTGTTTACATCACATTGCCATTACTCGTATATAGCTAATTATTTTCTTTCACAATTTGCCCTTCTTCATGATCGTCGCAATGATAGGTAGCTTCCTGAGTGGTTTCTTCCTCGAGCCTGATGTTGCCATCTACGAAAGGAGGCAACTCGTCAAACTGGTTGTACTCATCCTCATCCACGACATTCTCAACTCCGACGATCCTTCTTTTTCTTTGAAGAACTACATGCCGCTTCTTATCTGCCGGGTCGATTACATAGAAGACTTGTGCTACTTGCTTCGCAAGTACGAATGGTTAAATCTCAGATCCGACATGTTCGATGTCCAAAGTAGTGAAGCCGTACTTGTCCACCTTGACACCCTTTGGGAGTTGTACCCAACGACACCGAAACATCGGGATCTTAAAAATACAATAGTCGAGCTCCCAGATCTCTTCTATGAACCCATAGAAGCTAGTCTTCTTACTACCTGTGTTGTCATAGGCATCTATGCGGACACCACCATTTTGGTAAGTGCTTTTGCTATCCTGAGATCTCGTGTAAAAGGTATATCCATTTATGTCGTATCCTTGCCATGTCAAGATTGTACCTGATGGCCCTTTTGCCAACCACCTCAACATAACACTCGTTTCTTTCCCAGTCATATGCTCTTTGAACCAATGATTGAACAAACGGTTATGCTCTTTTGTTACCCAAGCCTCTTATCGTCCACGATTTTCCTCTCGTAGCTTATCCTTGTGCATGTCCATATACGAGGACACCTCAACTGACTGTTGCAAGACTGTGAAATGAGCTTTTTTGAACAATCCATGATCGTAAGAATTTGTTGATTTCCTTCCAATCGTCCCTTTCCCAGCTAGCCTACCCTCATGGCGAGATCTGAGCACTCCTACCGGTTCCACCCCCTCCATGTAATCCACGCAAAACTCGATAACCTCCTCAGTTGCATAACCTTCCACAATGCAGCCCTCCGGCCGTGATCGATTGCGTACATACTTCTTCAGGATACCCATGTACCTTTCGAACGGGTAAATCTGATGCAGGAATACGGGGCCACATACATTTATCTCATTCACAAGGTGAACAATGAGATGAACCATTATATCAAAAAATGATGGAGGGAAATACATCTCTAGCTGGCATAGTGTCTTCACCACATCATTCTGTAGTTCAGAAAGTCCTATAGGATCGATGACCTTCTGTGAAATCGTGTTGAAGAAGAAACACAACCTCATGATTGCCTCTCGGACCTTTTCAGGCAAAATACCTCTAATTGCAATAGGAAGCATTTGTGTCATCATCACATGACAATCATGAGACTTCATGCGATTAACTTCAAATCTTTCATCGACACGGTTTCTTGATGCTTATGAGTAACCGAATGGAACTTTCACACCATGTAAGCATTTGCAGAGGTGCATTATCTCTTTCTTGGATAGAGTGTAGCAAGTGGGGAAGGTAAAGTCGGCCTTTCCGTTGTCTCGAGGATGTAGCTCACTCGATTTTCATATCCTCCGGGTCCCTTCGTGCCTTGATCCGTCCTTAGTTTTGCTAGGAATATTCAGAAAAACCAATCAAGTTGTCACATACATTTTCTCTACATGCATGGCGTCTATGCAAGTGTCGAACTTCTCGTCCTTCCAATAGGGCAAGTTCCAAAATATGGATCTCTTCTTCCACGTGATCTTCTCGAGACGAGACCTCGATTTATTATTACTCTCTCCTTTCCAAGTACAACATTAATATCCTTAACCATACCATATACCTCTTCCCACGAGGAGGCCTTGGAGCTATACCATCCTCTTTTGTCCGTCGAATTGTTTCTTCATATTGCGGTAGGGGTGATTCTGCGAAGGAACTGCGGTGATGCATGTACACGTTTTCCTCGAGTTATTGAGCCACACACTTGCGGTTTCATCCATGCAATGGGGCATGCTTTGGCCCCTTTACAAGACGACCGGATAGGTTACCAAGGGCGGGAAATCGCGATGGTGCAAAACAACAATGCGCGTAGGGTGAAGTACTCTCGCTTGTACTCATCCCATACCATACACCTTCGTTCCACAGTATCACAAGATCTTCCACCAATGGTTGTAGGTATACATCAATATCATTGCCAGTTATCTCGGCCCTTGGATAAGCGGCGACATCATAATGTACTTTCGTTTCATACACAACCAAGGAGGAAGGTTATAGATCAGAGAGTCACGGGCCAAGTGCTATGAATACTACTCATGTTACCGAAAGGATTCATTCCATCCGTACTCAACCCAAACCTTACATTCCTCGGTTCATTCTCAAGTCCATTCTAAAGAGCCTATCAATGGTTCTCCTTTGGGGCGAATCGGCAGTGTCTCGACTTTCCGTCCTTTTACGCTCTTACGAAAGTGCCATCGCATCGATTGGGCATGCTTTTGTTTCCAAATAAACGCTTCAACCGAGGTATTACGGTAAATACCACACCACTTTAGCGGAGCTCCTTTCTTCACCACGGTGCCCTCATTGTCATGGCCTTTACGCTTGTATCGCGATGATTTGCACACGGACATACATGCATGTCGTATACTCTTTGCGATAGAGTATACAATCGTTTGGACATGTATGTATTCTTTCTACTTCCAATCCCAATGGACATACAACCTTCTTAGCTAAATAAGTGGTTATCGGCAATACGTTTCCATCTGGAAGCATGTCCGCTAAGAGATGTAATAGCGCCGTGAAACTTTTATCGGACCAACCATTGTTTGCCTTCAATTTTAGAAGTGAAAGCACGGTGTGCAACTTTGTGTATTCCTCCTTGCAACCCGGGAACAAAGGTGTGTCCGAGTCGTCCAACAAACCCTTGAATTAATTAAACTCTCTCTGACTAGTGTAGTTCACGCAACCGAGCAAGATTATTATCGCATCTATCCTCGATCCAACATCCATAATGCCTTCTCCATCATCCAATACTGCAATTAATATTAAATATATGCTTAATCATAATTCATCATCTATAAAAGAAACACAACATCATCTAATGAACCTAGCTAGAAATAAATTCATCAACTATAAAATGGTAGCTAAATAAAATAAACAAAATCTAAACTTTTCATCTCATCTACATATAAACCCTAATTAAACTTGGTTTAAAAATTAAATTGCAACAAGATTAACACAAATCAAGAGAGGAGAAAAAATAACTCACCAAGGAACAACTAGAGGAAGTACAAGCACAAGAATTGGAGAAAACGAAATCTGAAATTTAGAAGTTTTGGTTTGCTCTCGGGAGGAAGAAGACCAGTGCTGCTACTGACCACCTATTTATAGGCAATATTATCAGTGGCGGTTTTTAACTAGAACCGCCACGGATAATCCAATAGAATCAGTGGCGGTTGGAGGATAGCACCGCCACTGATAACCTAGTTATCAGTGACGGTTCTAGCCTCCAACCGCCTGGTTCGAGGATAGAACCGCCACTGATATTCTTCCCGCCATTTTTGAAATAGAACCGCCACTGATAATTATCTTTGTGGAGGTTCGAAAAAAACCGCCACAAATAGACCGTCACCTATTGCAGGTTTTGGCGTAGTGGTGTCACAGTGCTAACACATGTAGAAATTTGCATCAGCTTTGTCACACCTTCCCCTGAAGACTTAACCCATAGTTGCTGCGCTTGGAACCTCATGCGTGCATGCTGCATGCACGAGGATGAGTGAGGCCGTGAGTACTACCATGTACAAAATGCTGCGTTTGGAACCTCATGCATTAAACGCTAGTACTCCTCCAAACTTTTAATGCGGGACTCACCCATCGCTACAACTGCTAAAATGTTACATGGGACTGTAACACCCTGGTAATTTATGTGCTTAAGATATTGCCATCATTTACATTTTTCATCACTTTTAACTTGATTTTAACTATAATTTCTGCAAGTATTCTAAAACAATTAACACCTCTACTAAACAATACTAATAGGAATTATATTTGCATAACAATATAAACAATATAAAAAACAATAATAAACCTTAGAACCACGCACCCAATGTCGAGACCCTCTCTTCTTGGAATGGAATATCGAGAATGTCGCATGTGCATACTGTACTAATCTCACGATCAGTGGCTAGTACCACTACTAGAAAAAAGCCATCACAGATGATTCAGAAACGTCATCATAGATGGTTTTTTGAACCGTCTGTAAGCATGTGTCAGTGATAATAACGATGCATCACAAACGATCACTACTACAAAAACCCCTTTCTTGCCGACCTATCACTTCCGGTTCATAAGCTAGACCGGTACAAATGCTCGACCGAAGAAGAACCGGTAGTGATAGTAACTTATCACTGCCGGTTCTAAAAAAAACCCAGCAGTGATACTATTAGTGCCGGTGAACCGGTAGTGATAGTAACTTATCACTGCCGATTCTAAATAAACTGGCAGTGATACTATTACCTCTAGTTCTTCTTAAGAACCGGCAGTGATAGTTACTTATCACTGCCGGTTCTAAACAAAACCAGAAGTGATACTATTACTGTCGGTTCTTCCTAAGAACCGGCAGTGATAGTAACTTATCACTACCGGTTCAAAAAAACCCGGCAGTGATACTATTATCACTGCCGGTTCAGCTTACAAACCGGCAACACCTATATTTTTGAAAAATTATAACTTTTTCATGCGGTGACGGATGGAGACAAACTTTATATGAAAATTGTAGCTCTCGATGAGATCTACAACTTTGTAGTTGACAACTTTTTTATTTCAAGTCATTTAGATGACCAAAAAATCATTAAAACATTCGGATACGAAGGGATAAAAGAAAAATATATCTTGTAGTTGTTGAGATGTGCCTATTAGGTGAGATGGTAAGGGAGAGGTCGCGTGAGCAGCAGGTCATAGGTTCGAATTCTAGTCACCGTGCGCGCGTATTTCGCGCGAAAATTGTGTGACTTGTAACTTGCAATGCACAACGTAGTAAATACAAGGTGGTTCTGGTGCAAATAATTTTTTTTTGATTTTATGGAGTGAGTTTTGGATTTGCAATGGGCAGACTATCACTACCAGTTCCAATCTGAACCGGCAGTGGTATAGATATCACTACCGGTTCGCATCCAAACCGGCAGTGATACATATATCACTGTCGATTCTAGAACCGACAGTGATAGTCTGACTATCACTGCCGATCAATCACTACTGGTTCCAATATCCGACAGTGATGCCAGTTTGGAACAAACAGTGATCTAGTGTTCTATAGTTGTGGATTTGTGAACCATTTGTGAAACAGATATCACAAACGGTTCTTTATACAGACCGTCTGTGGTATCCTATTATCATAGTCTATGATAATACTATCACAAACTATCTGTATTAAGAACTGTCTGTGATGGTCTTCGACAGTTCTTGGCTAGTAGGCATTGGGAACTACCACATTATACTATTTGTACTCTGGACATTGCTTTTAGGGAATGTCCAACAACTAATAAAGTTAAGTACCTTCTCGCATCTGTGAGAACAAATGTTGATGAATTCCAAGGCAAAATCCAATTCCATCCACAATTTGTCGACTTAATTTTTGGAAGAACTATGGATGGAATTGGATTTTGCCTCGAAATCCATCAACATTTGTTCTCACATATGCGAATAGGTACTTAACTTTGCTGTTGGATGTTCTCTAAATGTAATGTCCAGAGCATGAATAGTATCATATGACAGTTCCCTATGCCTACCAGCCAAGAACTACCTAATTAAAATACAATTGAAAAGGTGGACATCACTGAATAGTATCACGGAAGCAAACAAATCAATCGGGCGTGTTCTTTACTTGTTGGTGGTCACAGTTTTTGGTGTTGCATGGCATTTCAATCTGTAGCTAACGTTGTGCTCTTGAGGTATAAAGGTAATATGGTGCTCGAAATCAACGTGATAGTTGAACACCATATTACCTTCATATATACCTTAAGAGCACAACGTCACCTTCACAAGTGCAATGAAACGGCAAAATATGTGACCAACCACCAGTAAAGAATTGTGTCCTATTGATTCATCTCGAGGTCCATACCACCAGTAAAAAACTATTTTGGATTTGGAATTTGGTGTTGGACTTTTGGTGATTTGTCATGAATACACCAAAGTTTTTCACTCCAAACTTTTGGTGATATGTCATGAATACACTAAATTCAACATTTCTACAGTAGAACTAGATTTTGATCTAAGAGGCCTCATAGTTCAAGTCACCGTTGGGATCTAAATTAGTTTACAGTAGATGATATTGGAACTACTCAATTGTGGGCACTACACAAGCTCTAACAAAATAGCAAAAATAAGTAATCAAACTGGAGGGCAAGGTTAACATAAGAGGGTTAGAATAGAATCATATTAGCCTCTTACATTTTAGTACATAAGACTAGAGAAGTTATTTAGAAAGGACTGGAATATTGGTCTTTTCAAGAGAACACACATTGCATAGGGATAATCAGCAAAACAAAATTTTCAATGCATAAGGATCTGAAACAATAAAAGACACTATAATTATATAACTAACACCCATCAAAAAATTAATTAAAGTGAATAAAAATTTTAAATGATGGTTAGTTAAATGATGATTAATTCTTGAAGTCTAAGAAATCATCTAAGCAGTGATCTAGGCAATTGTAAGGCCCTCATTTTTGGCAATAAATACTAACAATGGGTTCTATGTGTATACAGTACTAGTCCCATGATCAGTGCTAGTACCCACATTTACAATGTTGATAACACATCCATACACAATTTATTATATAACAGCAGAAGCTGTTTATACAATACGGCCTGCAAGGCCGAATAGAGTGTAGCGGAAAATCAAAAGTCTTGTAGTTTGCCACATAACCCTCAGGCAACTGACATGATATTAACCCTAGAAAAGCTCATTGTAATGTTCCTTGTAACCTGCGTTATAGATTGTATCGACAGGGTTTTTTTGAATATTCACCTACAAAGAACAACAATAGCAAGGTTGAGTACATTGCATACATAGCAAGACTTGTGGTGTTTGCAAATATATAATAAATGCAGGCAATATCAAAGGAAAGGTTTCTATGATTATTTCGAATAAAGTCAATTTGACTTGTAAATACTAAATAGTAGATTGCAAATGGAATTCTATAAAAGCAATTTGACAAGTATATGAAATAACAAGTATGTAAGCATAAATATAGCAACACACGGTCTTCCATGACATGAGCAACAATTCGAATCATTCCCAGCCAACACATGGCATAAAACCAGTCTTTGACAACCCATGGCATAATAGTTGAAACCAATCTATGCTAACAGATGGCACAGTATTGAATCATCTGTAATGTAAACTTTCCAACACTTGTTTCTAATCCCAATCCATTTTTATGAAAATATGAAAACTTCTAACTAGTGTCAGTTCACCAAGTCTCCCGTACCCATGGGCACGGCTTTTCGAAAAGATTTTCACTCTGCAGAGGTGTACAGCTTTACCACCCACAAGATATGACTATCTCTTTTCTCTTTATGCAACATTATTAGCACACTTATTTTAGTTTGCCGCAGAGAGATCATAACATAACCATTACATTAACCAGACATAACTTTGCACCAACCCTATGACGACAAATTCTTGCTATAGCAACAGAAGATAATCGTACACTTTATACTTCTCACACAGTTCACTCATGTGAAGTCCCAATTCTCCCCATAGTAAGGTGTACACCATTGTATCGGTAGGCGTTATTCCCAATACCTGGGTGAAGGCACCCCTTCGAACAACCTCTATCCAAAAGCCTATACTTCTTTAGCCTTCCAATGTGCAAAGCTAGTCCTAAGTAACTTATTAGGTTAAGGCTATCCCATATCAATACTTGTGGTTGTACAGATACCCATTGGATCATACAATACTACATTTGGTCCTTAATCCAACTCGGACGAGAAATCTCCCCCTACACTACGTGCAAGTCCCATACACATCTAGCTATGACCAATAACTCGCCCATGTCAAAATCATAGGTTTATTTTCATTTTTACCAAAATACCATTCTCCACATTTTCCATCATGTCCAATATTCCATTTCCATCATGAACAGTATAACCAACCATTAATTATCTCAATCTAAAGCATGGCTAAGCATGTGCAAATATAATCGAGTATACCTATTTGACATTATTAAATGTCTAACCCTGCTTATGGCTAAAAAGAATATCATTTCAATATTTATTAAGAAAGTTCCATAAATGAAGGTTATATCTACCAATACCATAATATAGCGAGTTTACTGAAAATATATGCACGCATAAAAAGTTTTGACAAAATAATTTTGAAATGATGGGATCAACATGATCAAAGGGGGTTCTTGCCTTGCTGGTTGATGTCTAAAATGAAGTCAAGGTCATCAGCGACTGTGTTTGGAACGGCGGAGTCTACACATTGTTCGTTGAGAAACAAAGCAATGCCATAGCAATTTTCAACAAGGGCAAAAAGAAGTCAGATGAAACAAATAACACCAATTTCAAATATGAATTAAAATAAAAAGTTCTGGTGATAAAAATATTTTAGGTGCCGGTTTCTCAATTTTTAACTTGTTGTTCATATTATGAGTTCTCAGGTTAATATTATAAGAAGGTAGATTAAGTGCAAAACACGTCCGAATACATATGCCTTCATATCATCAGAGGGTCCTGACCTCTAGAAAATGTCTTATCATTATATCATCAGAGTGTCCTAACCTCTGGGGTTCTTTGAAGTTGGTCTAGCAGTTTTTAATATTCATTTGTGATTGTTATTCATATTCAGGTGTCATGTGCATAGAAAGTAAAGTCATTTGTGAATTTAGTCCAACTAAGTCAAATATTAAATATTTTTATTGATCTAGAATGCTTATGGTCTCAGGAACAAGTCAAAATTTGTTTCATTAAATTTGGAGGTTATTTACAAAAGTTTCATGTATAGCATATTCTATGCCTTCTTTGAAAATTTGAATCTCAATTACGTAAAAAGTTAAAATTTAAAATATATTTGCATATACAGATTTTTCATGATTTTTCACAAATTTAGAAACTTGTTTCACAAGATTTGTTTCTAGGATGCAAAAGTTATGCAAGTTTGAATGTGCTCGGGTACTACAAATCACAGAAAAATGGAAAATATGCTTTCAATCAGAGAAGGTGCCTTTCCATTTTTCAGTTGATTTTTTAAATAAGCCTTGAATGACTAACAATTTGGGCACTTGGGTCAGCGACTGCATGAGGGTGAGGCATGGTGTGACTAACAGTTTGGTCCCACACGTCGGTGAGCCAAAACAAAGCCAGGCTCAAGGGAGCTCATCGGCGGTGACACTACTACAAAACACCATATCACTGTCGGTTCCAAACTAGCATCATTGTCAGATATTAGAACCGGCAGTGATAGTCAGACTATCATTGCCGATTCTAGAACCGGCAGTGATACTGATATCATTGCCGGTTTGTATGCGAACCGACAGAGATAGTCTGTATCCAAAAATCACTCAGTAAAATCAAAAATTTTTTGGACCACTCTGTATGTACTACGCACGATCGCACATCGCAAGTCACAAGTCACGTGAATTTTCGCATAAAATACGTGCGCGTGCGGTTCGTGGCACTCGAACCCGTGTTCTCTCACTTCGTGTGATGCATCTTACCATCTCACCAACATACACTTCTCAACTACTATGAGATGTATTTTCCTTTTATCCCTTCGTATTTGAAAGTTTCAATGATTATTTGGACATCTAAATGACTTCAAATAAAAAAAGTTGTCAACTACAAAGTTGTATATCTCATCGAGAGCTACAATTTTCATATAAATTTTGTCTCCATCCGACACTGTGTGGAAAAGTTATGATTTTTCAAAAATATATGTGCTGCCGTTTCATAAGCCAAACCGGCAGTGATACTATTATCATTGCCGGTTTTTTTAGAACCGACAGTGATAAGTTACTTTCACTATCGGTTCTTAAGCAGAACTGACACTAATACTATCACTACCGATTTTGTTTAGAACCGACACTGATAAGTTACTATCACTGTAGGTTCTTAAGAAGAACCGGTAGTAATAGTATCACTGCCGGTTTTTCTAGAACCGACAGTGATAAGTTACTATCACTGTCGGTTCTTCTTCGATCGAGCATTTGTGCCTGTCTAGCTTATGAACCGGCAGTGCTAGGCCGGTAAGAAAGGGGTTTTTTTGTAGTAGTGTGACATGACGGTGATCTCACTCGGCCAAGTGTATGGTAAGCAAGAGCATTGAGGCACACCCTGGGGTACCATCGGTGGGGGCCGGTGGTGACCGAATGGTAGTCGTCAATGTGGTGCGGCGGTGGTGGCTGTGGAATATAAGAACTCTGGTGTCCTCATAACCAGCCCAAAAGTGCCTAAAGAAGAGGTAGGGACGAATGGAAGGCCCAGAGAATAAACTCCGCGCCAAGCCTTGTTGCGGTGCGCAAGAGGATACATCCCAAAGACAGTTGAACAGATATTTAGATATAAGAGATATGATTGTATCCGAGTTGTTAGCAAGATAAGATAAAGATGTAAACTCTATCCTGTAACCGATTAGAATCCAAATAACCTATCGGAATCCCTTAACCGATAGGGACTCTGTAAACCGTTCCATCCCATTATATAAGGGAGAGGGCGGGCAACCACAAACGAAGGAGCAATCTTAGATCCAAGAGATCCACATAATCCCAGCACACAGGACTAGGGTATTACCTCCTCTGTTGAGGGTCTGAACCTGTCTAAACCTTTGTCTTGTGTGACCTTCGAGTTTGAGATCTAGCGCCTACCCCATAAATTCATTGCCGACTACAAAAGTCGACAGTTGGCGCGCCAGGTAGGGGAAGCGCTATAATCTTTTTCTACAAACTCGATGGCAGCGATCGGCGGAATCATCGCCACCTTCATCTCCAGCCAGGCCTTCCGCTTTGGAATCCTGGACTTCGTCACAGACGCACGTGGAGAACTTGCTTGCCTAGACCTAAACCAGATCCAATCTGGTAAAGATCAGGCCGACCCATCTCAGATACGCCACTTTGACACAGCCAGCAAACCAGTCGGCGTCGCGAGGAATTGCTACAATCTTCGTGGCATCTTCGCAATAGAAGAACAACAGACCAATCTCCAACGCCAGCAAGAGATTCAAGAAGCTGTGGAGGAAGATCGTCTTCTTCGTAAGGGTAAGGAGGCACAGGCGCGATCGCTTCGATCTTGCGGCCGCAATGTCCACGAGGACATCCTACAATCCAGATTGGGAGACCAAGCTGTCTTCCATACACCGCTGCAGAACATCGTTGCCTCCAAGACGCTTCTCGACACGCTGGACTCGATGATTGCATCTGATAGCCCGGCAGCCCCGATCGTGGCCCAGATCAAGGCCATGGTGACGGCGGTGGCAATTCAGCAGAATCAGGAAAAGCCAGTAGGAGAAGCGCACTCGTGCTCCCATGCGGCTACTCACATCGCTAGCAGTCGGACTTCTACCAGTCGGAGTACCAGCAGTCGGCGCCGTACACAACCAGTCGGAGACGCCCGCCGGAATCTCAACCGCGACCTCCGCTAAGACATCACCGCTAGACGGCAAGAGCAGGACAAGGAAGAACGACGCTGGCGCTACGACGAGCATCAACGCTTCGGTACCGGCCAAGATCGGTGAAGTGATCAACGGTACGACAACTGCAATGATCATAGAGACCATCATCGTCGGGGTAGGAACGACAACGATGATCACCGAGTCATGGGCTCGCTGCGCCGAACTCAACCCCGACGCGTTGATGACAATCGCCGAGCCAGAGGCTCGCCACGCCGGACTCCCCCTCATCATGACGACAGATCCATCGATGAAATCTGAGCGTTCACTTCTCGGTTATGTCGAGTAGTATGGCCCGAAGGTTTCAACCCCAAGGGCATCGTTAAGTTTGACGGGGATCGAGATCCAGAAGCTTGGATGCAGGTCTATGACCTGGCGGTTAAAGCGGCTGGAGGCAATCAAAACGTGATGGCAAATTATCTGCCTGTCAATCTCACCCCTTCAACTCAATCGTGGCTCACAGGACTTCCTGCGAACTCGGTGGACTCCTGGAGCGATCTTTACGATCAGTTCATCGCGAACTTTCAAGGAACCTATGAGAGGCCTGGCACCCCATGGGACCTATATCAGTTTCACCTGAAGAAAGATGAAACGCTGAGAGATTTCATCTAGTGTTTCATGCAGAAGAAGAACACCATCAGAGATGTATCTGATGTAGTGGTGGTAGCAGCTTTTTAGAAAGGGGTCAGCGATCCTGATCTGATCAAGAAAATGTCTAGGAAACCATCGACCTCTGTAAAGGAGATGTTTGCATTGGCCGACTGCTATGCCATGGCCTCAGACGCCCTGGCCGAGCGCCAAGAAGATCGCCCGCAGCAGAAGAACAAAGGCGACAAGGCCGAGTCCTCCAAACACAAAGACAAAAAACGGAAAGGCGAGGAGCTAGTTGCGGTAGCAGAACGCGATCGACCCCGAGCCACACGGAGGGAGGCGCTCGATTACAACACTGTCATGGATGCGATCTATCCTTGCCACCCTAAAGGAAAGCACGCCGCCAAAGACTTCTTTACCCTAAAGTGTTTTGCGCGTGAAAGCAACAGGCAACCGGCTCCCATGAAGGACGAGGCTGCCAAGAAGAAAGACCCTTTGGGCAAGGATGATTACCAAGAGCCCGAGAACGAGCTGAACTACATATACGGGGTCTCCATCGGATATGAGTCCAAGCGAAAGCAAAAGCTTACCGCTCGAGAGATCAATGCGGTGGAACCAGCAACCCCCCAGTATCTAAAGTGGTCTGAAGTCCCCATCACCTTCGACTGCTCGGATCATCCCAACCGATTTCTACATCCAGGTAAGTACCCTCTAGTACTCGACCCTGTTATTCGCAATGTAAAGCTCAAGAAGGTCTTGATTGATGGAGGGAGTGGACTCAACGTCTTGTTCGCCAAAACCATCGACGACGTGAACGTCCCCCGCTCCGAGCTAAGGCCGAGCTCACAGCCGTTCCACGGGGTGATCCCTGGGGCGTCTTCGTTTCCTCTTGGGAAGATTGCTTTGCCCGTCACCTTCGGTACCAAAAACAACTATCGAACTGAGTACATGAATTTTGAGGTAGCGGATTTCAAGACAGCGTATCACGCTATCTTGGGAAGGTCCGGTCTGGCTCGGTTCATGGCCGTCCCGCACTACACGTATTTGGTGATGAATATGTCGGGACCCAAAAGCATCATCACGGTTCGCAGCGATGTCAAGCGATCTTTAGAGTGCGATCGAGAGAACCATGAACTTGCTGAGCTACAAGAAGCAACCGCCGAGGGGAAGAATATTGAGGCAGATGCCACCACATTGCAGGAAGAAGGCGACATCCCATCCAAGAAGCAGGCCACATCAGGGATAAAGCCCGGCGAAGGAACCAAGAGAATTATTCTCGACCCATCCAAAACGACTCTGATCAGGATAGGGCTCGAGGATAAATAGGAAGGCATGCTCGTCACCTTCCTCCAGGCTAACAAGGACATCTTTGCCTGGAAACCATCCGACATGCCAGGTGTTCCTAGGGAGGTGATCGAGCATTCTTTACACATCGATGAAAAGGCGAAGCCAATCAAGCAAAGACTCCGACGGTTCGTTCCAGATCGTCGAAACGCTATCAAGCAGGTGATCACCAAGCTATTAACTGCAGGTTTTATCAAAGAAGTGTATCATCCCGACTGGTTGGCGAACCCTGTACTAGTTCAAAAGAAGAATAAAACTTGGCGCATGTGCGTTGATTATACTGATCTCAACAAGGCATGTCTGAAGGATCCCTTCGGTCTACCTCG
The DNA here is from genome assembly GCA_036346275.1 of Otatea glauca. NCBI lineage: Eukaryota > Viridiplantae > Streptophyta > Magnoliopsida > Poales > Poaceae > Otatea > Otatea glauca. Next base: position 2,195,708 of record CM070717.1, on the reverse strand, counting down.
AATTGATCAGGTGGTTGATCAACCGCCAGGTGCGAGATCCTGAGTTTCCTCGACGCCTACTCAGGGTACCACCAGATTCGCCTAAAGGCAAAAGATCATATCAAGACTTCATTCATCACGCCCTTTGGGGCCTTTTGCTATACCACGATGGCGTTCGGGTTGAAAAATGCTGGTGCAACGTATCAACGCGCAATACAGTGGTGTTTTCACGCCAACTCGGACGTAATGTGGAGGCATATGTGGACTATATCGTGGTAAAAACTCAGGAGAGGAAGGACCTCATCGCCGACCTAACCGAGACATTCGAAAGTCTAAGGTGAAGGACCATGTGGAGGTCCATCCATGTTTGTGATGAGTATTTGACTTTATTTGAGCAAGGTGTGCTCAAGTTTGAGTTTGATTTGGATTGATTTTCAAAATGAAGCAATTTGAGTTGTCTCTGCCAGAGTGGCGATGCTGGTCGTATGGGCGTGGTAGTGATGAGTTGGATGGTTTATTGCACATCTTTGTGGGCATTGCTATGTGAGGAGTTTCCTTGTCTTTGATGGTTGCGAGGCGGCGGTGCTAGGTCATGGTGAGGCGAAGGATGACCGGGACTAGGCGAGGGCGTCGGAGGTCAGACGGTTGGGAGATCGCGGAAGATGATCGGAGACGGAGTCCGGGCAAGTCAAGAAGACAAGGAAAGGAGTTGATGCTAGCTAGATGCGCGTGGATCAATGAGGGCCGTCGGATTGAGGTCTAGTTGATAGGTTAGCGGGTCTAGGTAGTATGCTTTGAAAACGTGCAAGAAAACCCGATATGTGTGTGGGTTTTGGGTTAGCCCTTGCATGGCTGTGTGTGTGGGTTAATCCTAGCCCTTAGATGAGTGCTCTAGGGTTGAGGACTCATCCAAGGGTGGTAGGTGGCCCAAGAGTAGTATAAATAGGGGTGGAGGGTAGCCTCCTTCCCTTGAAGGTGTTGAGGTTTTAATGCTCATTTGAGCTTTGCCCACATGAATGTGAGGCTTTGTAACCTCCTTCCAGAAATTAAAGTTTTATCCATCCACCTCTGGATTTATTTTGCGCATTTACATTATGTCTTTACTTTACGCATTTTAAATTCAGCATTTACTTTCCCGCAATTACATTCCCGCAATTTACTTTCAAGTAATTTGGATTTGCCTCCCCTCCTTCTAAATGCTGCTGATCTTGGATGTTTTGAGTGTGTTCATATGGTTTTACATCTCTTTTGCACTCTTGGATTGAGTAGAGAACATCTTTTCTTTCAAGTTCCAACTTTGTTCAGAACTTGTTCTTCGCGCAGCAGTCAGTGTTTGATTTTTGTAAAAATATAAAAAAAATCCTTTTTGAGTGATTCTTATTGGAGGAGGTGTGGGACTCTGATATACATCAGCAGAAAAATTTTGGAGTTCACTTGTTGCACCGTTTGGGCGCCATGAGGTGAAAACCGAACCCCAAACTTTCTGCTCGAAGTTCTTGAGCATACTGTGTTCTTAGATTTTTCCTGTTTTTTCTGTAATGCTTTTTGAGGAGAAATTTGGTGGAGTTCCTCACGGCTCTGATGCTCATAGGGAGAAAAATTCTCAGAATTTTGTGAGCTGCATAAACCCACCAACCTCCTGTGCAAATTGAGGACAAGTTCTGGAAATTCTGCAAATTGTGAGCATACTGTGTTCTTAGATTTGAATTGATGTCCTTTCTAAAAGCAAGAGTTTGAATTGATTCCTCTTTATCTTGGACACTAGACAACCAGGATTGTGACTCAAAAATCCCCACATATTTTATGGTACTTATCCATGCAAGCTTGGGGTACACATAGTTGTCTAGTTTTTGGGTTTTCACAATTTCCTTTGGCGATCTTGTCAAGGTTTTTGTTGGAGTATTTTGGGAATTTTTATTTGTGACCATTCACCCCCTCTGCTCGCCATCTCGGTCCTTCAATTGGTATCGAGCGGTTCTGCTCTTTCTAGATCTTGACCGGTCTCAAGAGCCATGGCGACGGACAAATATTCCACCAAGCCTCCCATCTTTAATGGAGTTGATTTTCCTTTTGGAAGTCCCGGATGGAGTCATACATCATCGCCTGGGGCTACGATATGGCGAGAAGGTGAAACTCACGTATGAGGTTCTGGCGATGAAAATGTCACGGCCATCAATATGGTTGGCGTTGAGGCGAATGCTAAGGCAAGGAACATTCTCATACTGAGGGTCTTAGCCGTGGTGAGTATGATAGGATTTCTCACCTTCGCTCGCTCACGAGATTTGGGTAACCCTCGATGATTACCATGAGGGCTCTACTCAAATCAAGGCGTGAGGAAGGACCGATTCAAGCGCGAGTACAACAAGTTTGATCAACGCTACTGGTGAGAGTCTCGGCGAGTGTTTTGGTCGGTTTACAAAGATTTTGAGCGACCTCGAGCGATTGGTTGCATATACCGACTCGGACAATGCTCGGCATTTCTTGACCGACTCGACTTTCGGGTTTGGGAGATGAAGGTGACCACCATCAAGGACACCACCGACTTATCGACTCGACTCTTGGCGGGCTTTATTCCGCCTCAAGACTCATGAGATCGATGTCGTCTCTCGGAAGACGAAATCTCGATCGATGGCTTTGGTCACCGATCCCATTGGATCTTCTTCTTGATCCTTCTATTGGTTTCTCTCTTTCCGCCCTTTGCGAGCTAAGCGATGACCAAGCTGGAAAAATTTCGAGAAAATGAGCTTGCTCTTCTCGCCGCAAGTTTTCTCATGCATACAAGAGGGTGAGAGAGAGGAAGAGAGGTGGCATGATCACCGCTTGAGTGTGGTGGCCCCAACCATATTGGGCGATCTGTCCCAAGGCGGAGAAGGGCAAGAACAACGTTGGCGGTTCGGGCAAGAACGACTACACCGACAAGAACCGCAACAAGAAGCCTCCGGTTCGTGAACGGCAAGACGAGAAGAAGTACCGCAACTTCTCCAAGAACAAGAAGCTCTTCCACCGTGTCCTCACCGCGCAGCGACATCAACCTCTCCGACACGGAGACATGGAGCGACGAGGCGAGGATGATCCGCAAGAGAAGAAGGGCGGCGATGACTTCTCCGACATGTGCTTCATGGCCGGCGCCAGCGGCATCAGCGACTTCGAGCTCTCAAATGACTTGACGACGAGTACCCTCCTATGACCAGCTCAATGAAGCTTTCTGCAAATTAGGAAAATTTCATGCTAAAGCTAGAGCTAGGTGTACGGAGCTTGAGAAGGAAGTAGGTACCTTGACTCGGGAGTTAGCTTCACTTAGATCTTCTCCCTCCCGAGTCACTGATGACTGTACTTTGTGTGATGCTTTGCTTGTGGAGTTAGAGAACCTAAGGACTATGCATGATAGTGTGTTGTCTGAACTAGATAGTTTTAGGTTGAAGAATGCTAGCAATGAATCTGTTGATACTCATTCTGTAGATGCTAGTTTTCTTCATGCTTACTCTACTCCTTCTTGTGCTAAGTGCCCTAAATTGCTTGTTGAAATTGATGCCATGAGTTCACACCTTAAGAAGCTTTCTACTAGAAATGATGAACTTGAATTGCATGCTTCTAAGGACCCAGTCAGCTCATGTGAGGGCTATAAGCAACTAAAACTTGACAATGATGCTTTGAATGTCAAGTGTGATCAACTTGCTAAGGATTTACTAGTTAAGTGACAAACTGGTTGCTTGCTGTGTGTTTGGGTTAAGGATGATGTGGATCAAATCCATGTCGAGCTTAAGAAGAAGTTAAAAGACCAAACCCTTAGGATTAGAGATGCTCCTTGCGTTTCTTGTGAGGTCCTCAAGATTGAGGCAGCCGTGCTAAGGGAACAAAAGCACGTCTTTGAGAGATCTTCTCTTTACGGTTCTTCTTCTTCCTCTCCTTCCCCTGTTCTTCTTGTGCTTCTTTCTTCCGAGATTGCCGGTATCTTATGAGCACTCTCGAGAAGTTTGTTGGAGGCAAGAAGAAGCTCAATCTTATTCTAGACCAATCCAAGATTAGTAGATTCAATCAAGGTCTAGGATTTGATCCCTTGAAGCACGCTCGGGCGCATCCTCACACCATTGTGCGGCTCCAAGAGTGGTGAGATTGTGGTAGCTCCCGAGTGAGCACCACCGTGTTTAGGTCTCACTGGGGTTGTCCATAGGACTTCGACCGTAAGGGTGTTACTCCTATTATACGCCTCTAGCAAGGCGAAGTACACATGCACCTTACGTAAGAAGGATGGTCACCTAGTAGATTTACGCTTCAGCGCCAAGATCACTCGGCGTGAGCGTGTTCTGCTCTTAGGGGTATTCAGGTCATCCCGGACTTTGAGTGCTCCTAAGGTACACACCGCTTCTAGACAAAGTTAGAGAGTTGCTGTTTTTGGGGGCGCCCAAGACTCGGTTTTCATCTTTGGTTCTTGAGTTTTAGTCTTGGAGCTGTTCGTAGTCGATCTTTCCGCCGTCCTCTTGATATTCCTCGCTTTTCTCATCGAGGTAGATATCAGCGGTGCGAGGCGTTTCCTGGTAGGAGTTTTAGGCAGCTTCACTAGGGTGGTTCGGCTTTTGCACCATGGCAGGCCAACCTAGTTTCAGCTCCTAGATCATCTACTATAGTTGCTACTGACCTTGTTAGGGTTAAACGTCAGAGAGACACTCGAGTCCAGTCTTCTTCAGTGGCTGGTACTCTGAGGCGTCGAGTGGTTCAGTATTGGGTCCCCAAGTCTTCACTCTATCCCAGTACTGAGTCATCTTTTCCTCTTGTGTCAATTCCTTGTGTCATGTCTATGCGATGATGCTTTTAAGTGCCTTTTGCCTTTCTCATGGTATGAGTCGCTTGAGGCTAGCTTGAGGATGTGATCACTGCCTAGTGGAGTGGATTTGGGTCATCTTGTGGACTTGTCCTTTCTTAGTTCGATTCTTAGTCCATGAGTTGTCCTAAGGCATCATTTTCGCCGTGCATAAGTAGTGGACCTTGTTTTTCCTCGAGGTACCCACTCACGGCAAGAGTTGTAGGTAAGTATGTTGGTCATGTTGATCTTTACTAATCTCATCTAGGATCGGTTTGTCGCTTTTCAATGTTGGCACTCGATGTGAATTCCGAGTTGGCCTTTGCGGCTTGTCTCTAGAGGATTGGATCTTCCTGCATGACCATCATGAGCATCATGATAACCTGCATGTTCTTTCAACTTTGTCTGCCTTGTGTTTCGCTCCACAAGTGTTGAGCTTCATGATAACAGCATTGGGGACTTCCACTTCCATGGTGTGCTATCTCATATCCTCATGTCGGTATACTTGTGATCATCATTTCCATGACATGTTGTGATTGCTCTTGCTCCCATGTGTATTATATGTACTTTGCTAGGTCTTGTTAGTTTTTGTCTGTCTTGTTTTGTGCCAGAGCATGTTTTCACCAACCATCTTTGTGCTTCATGTATTATATCCTAAATTCATGAGCTCTTTCCCAGCATGTGATTCTCTTGTTTTTATCCTGTCCATGATATTGTTCATTTGGTATGAGCATTTGTATTAACTATAGGCACGTGCTATATATCATTTACTTTATTTTGTCATGAGTAGTATCTAGGTTATATGACCCTGATTTTCTATTACATCCATGATTAGCTTTGTTTAAACTTTGTTTGTCAGACTTTGTGCTACATGTGAGTGTCTTTCATGAGATTAGGGTCATATGATCTAGCTGCCGCTGTATGACTTATATTATTCATGATCACCTTTTATTGTCCTTCATGCTTATATGCTTCATACCTATTTTGCATGAGCTTGTGTTCTTCATTCATGGCATGTATTCATCATCATGCATAGAGTGTTGCCATAAGTAGCTTCTCATCTTTGTGTCCATGGTCACCATTTACTTTCATGCTGTCTGTGTCCTCATGACCTTTTGTTTGGTCTTCTTTTGATGGGCCTTTTCGCAGTATGTAAATATTATTATTGAGACTATGGATAAATGGACCTTGATGTTGCTAATTGGTTTGTTTTATGCATGATCCTCTTTGGTTGTCTTCATTCATCTTGCTCATGTTATATCTAGTAGCATGTTGTTGTGCTTCATTGTGGTATTTCTTCATTTTCATGCTCATTGCCATGTTTAGGGTAGTATCTTGATCCATGTATTTCTAGGCTTGCACATGATCCTTGCTAGCATTTTGTTGCTGTGATGCACCTTGCTTAACTTCTTCGCCAAACATGAGCAAAGTGCTATGATGCACCTTGCTGTTGTTTATCATGTGGATATGTTTTCACTGTTGTTTATGGATATATGGATCTTGATGCTATCTTTATCTTGGTTGTGATCATAATCTTACATTACCTTCTGCATCATGTTCATGCTCTAGATGATCATTTGCCACACTTTTCCTGTATCTTGTCCATTCGTGCCTAGGAAGCTGATCCGCCTAACTTGATTTGAAAGCATAGATTTGTTGGATGCATGTGTGTAGGCTTTACGGTGAGAGACCATCATCCTAGGAATATCTCTAAGTCTTCTTCCTCTGCTTTTTGGATCCACTTCAGGTCATTTGCCACTACTTGCACTACACTGCAGTAGGTAAGTACCTCTGATAATGTTGATGATAGTGATGGGTCTCTTAGGAGGTTGTGGTTCTTTCGTAGGTAGAGCTTGTGTCCTGTTTGTCTAGAGTCTTTTGGTTGGACTTCTAGCATAGTTAGGTTGCTTCTTACCTTGAGCCATCTTGCTCCTTAGAGACCATGTGGTTTTAGATCTTATCTCTTCTCCTCTAGCTTTTTACCTATCTCTTGTGTGGTGAGAGTTTTAGAGTGTGCCTCAAGGGGAGTAGAGATTTGAGCTTGGGTTTATGAGCTCATATGGCATTTCGTGAGGGGGAGCTGGTTTGTATATTATGTATTATATGTTTTCTTTCAGCTTAGCTTTTCTTTTCTTTGTGTTTCTTTTGGGTGACTTTGGGCTTGTTTTCTTGAGTTGAGTTCACTCACTTAGACTTCTGGCATGCCTTCCATGGACCTCTTATCTTGTGCTTTAGGTTGCTATCATGCGTGATTATCTGTTCTCTCTTCTCTCTAGGTTGAGTTCCCTCACAGTCTTATAAGTCTAGCAGGTATTGGGCCTCCTGGGTAGACAGGGTCTGTGTGCACTCCTTAGTTGGGATCTAGAGTCAGCTTCCCTATGTTAGTCACTGGGGAAGATAAGAGCGAGTCTGAGCCGTAGTTAGTCTCTTCTATCTTATCTATGCTCAATAGCCATCCAGTTTTGCAGTTTCTCGACTTCTTCTCCTCATTCTGTTTTTCTGGTTGTTATTGAGATCATTTGGGTCTTCTTTATGCCTAATCTTGATAATAACTCAACTTTAACCAGATTTGAGCTTAAAATTGATTCATTTGTTGAGGGGGAGTTTGGGAATCTGTTCGTGCATTGCATATAGACTGCATTTCTTGTTTAATGAGTTTTGTCTATTATGCAATTGATTTCTTCTTCATGCTATACACCATGCTACATCATTTGAAGAAAATCACTAGCTTAGGTATGTCCAAGTTCATTTAACTTGCTAAGCTTAAAAATGAAATAAGCCTTAAATGAAAATCTTGATGAAACTTGTTGCTTTTACTTGCTAGGTTTCTTCTCTAGAGGTTTGTGCCATAATTTGAGAAATTTAGGAGTTCTCTAGAGTCCCTATAGCAACTTAGGTGAAACTAGTTTGATCCATGCTAGAGTCCTTCAATTGCTCATAAATCATTGTGCTAAAATGAAAATTAAACAAAATTGACTCTTCTTGTGCACATACGACTCAACACCTTGTATTCACAAGACAGACTTCCCATTGCACTTGGGATGAACTTGGAATACATCGTGTTTGACCTAGACCATCCTCTTAAGAGTTAATCTTGAGATGGTCGCATACGGCTTGAGTCAATTGGTTGTCAAAAGAAAATGCAAATAAATTAAAAACAAAGATATATGTGGGTAAAGAATGCAAATAATGTCAAACATTTGCACCCCGCTATGTCTTGTATGATGATAAATCAAAATTTGCATTAAGTGATAAATGAGCCCGAAGGACCTTGTATGCTCTTCTAGATTCCCCAATGTGTTGAGTAGGTTGAACTCTAGGTTTTCCTTTTGATCCTTAGAGTGGCTATTCTTCTATTTTTGAAACTAAAGCTAAGTGTTGCACTTGTCTAATCTTGCTAAAAATGAAATATTCAAAACTAAGCTCGTATTTGCACTTGGACATGTCTTAGTTTAGTCATTGTAAGGACCCGAATCCACTGATTCGAACCCACTGTGTTTACCGCACTAGTCCCAGGATCAACGCTAGTGCACACAGCTTAACATTGGTACATATCACATCATACACAACGATAATAGAATAATAGTTCATTTATTGATATAGCTAAATGTATGATCTTATGACCAACTTACATTATTAAGCCACGCAGGGCAAGACTGAAAATATAAACTAGTAAATAAGCAGCGAAAAGTAGAAAACGTAAATAGCTCATCAGTTCACCACAGGCAACCGACAAGGCTCGGACCCTAATGACTCGTGTCTTCCTGGACTTCATCTTCCAACACAGGTGTAGATTCTTCAACTGTTGATTATTGTTGTTTGGCAAGGGTGAGTACTTAAGCACTCAACAAGTTGTGCACAGAATGCAATTCTATGTATCTATATGCAAGGCTTATTCCAATGGACAGGCTATCATGGCTATTTTGCAATAAGCAGCATTTATGAACAATTATAATAAATAGATGGTAAAGACTGTAAAACAAATAGCAATAATGAATAAGTTCAGTATTTCTCAAGTAAACCAAGTTTCCAATCCTAAGTCAAATTTCATCTTCCATATGGCCTTCCGCCATCCCAACCAAGTTGTCCAATTAATTAAACTAACCCTTAACTGTAATTCCCGAGCATTGCTCAATACTGCGAGCACGGCTATCCGAATAGTTTCACACTCTGCAGAGGTTATGCACTTTACCCACGTGATACAACCAAACACCACCAAGGCGAGTGATTATAACAAAGCCTTTACAAAGCTCTGGCTTCATCCGATACTACCCGCTAAGGTTTCAACACTGGTGGGTCTGAAAACCACAACCAGGGCCCCCCTCTTGCGCCATGTGAATTACGCCATAACTCGGGAACTTACACCGACCACGATAGTACCAAAGTTAAGACATTGCAAATTACTCAGCTAGGCTGGCCCATACCAGACATGTGGTTGCATGATTGACTCAGGTCAAAGGCTTGCAAGGTTAAGTCCTTAGTGTGATCAAGGCAAGACATCCACAAACCCTCTGCCCTTCGGGTCCACCTTGGCATACTCGCCCCTTGTCACTTGCCCCAATCTAAATTATTATCACCCAGTTGATTACCAAGCACCACGTGCCATCAACAATTCAACATCGTTGCGTGACATGACTCGCCACAACAACTCAATCTCATCGTGTGATCCCACATGACACACAAGTTCATAACATTGTTCCATATTCCATTAATCAAGATTAATTATCAATGATTCTGACACATGTGTTGACGTGGCATGGCTAAGCAATTAATACGAACTAATCCTCCAATGTTGATTATAATTATTAACCAACTATATTTAACCAATCTAGGGTGACAATGGATCATGGCATACAATGACAAGGTAGGGTATAGATCAATCTGGTATATTAGCTAAACCCAATCTAATTTAAAACAATTGTATATTTAAAATATATGCAATAGGGTAAAACAAACATAGCAATTTTATAAACATGGGTTCAACATGATCAAAGCGCAACTTGCCTTGGAATAGGTCCTGATCTTGATCTTCCTCCGAAGCGTCGCACAATTCAACGTCTACGCGTACCGAATGAGAAAAGAAAATAAATACTAAAACAGAGAGCAATTGAACTCCAAAAATCAAAATAAAATTCACCATTAAATATATCTCAATTTTACAAATTTTTAGAAACTGGAATCACTCAAATCCGAGTTACGATGCAAAAGATACAGCCTTTTGAAGCTTGAAATAAATATCAAATCGAAAATCGAAATTACGAATTAACAGATTTATTTTTAATTCGAAAACCGACTTATGACGTAAGCATGACGTCACGCTGGCGTCAGCCCTGGCGCCAGCCAATCAGAGCGCGACACGCGTCCCCGGCGCATAGACTGGGTCCACGGCGTAGCGCGAGACTACGGTGGACTCGGTCCATGGCGCCTCGACTGCTGAGCCCGACACGTGGCACACCCTGATTGGTCGCCCGCACCGCTCGATCTGATCCGCAGAAAACCAATCGGGCGGTCAGCGTTCACGCGCGACGTGGCAACGCACCAGCCAACAAATCTAATCCGACGGCTCAAAGCTTCCGGACCCGACGATGGCTATGTGACAGCGAGGTCTTACCGGACTTGAAGACGAAGACCAAGGCGGCGGCGTTTGGCGCGACTCGGTGGCGAGACGCGGTGGTTACGCGTGGCGTGGTCCGGCGAATCCAAGATGGCACCGCGGCGGAGGAGACCCAACGGCGCGCGAAACCGAGCAAAACCGAGGCGTCCTACGCTGAACTCCGGCGAGCTCCTTTGCGCGCAGCGGCGATTCACGCGAAACCCGTCAGACCAAAAGATGCGGCGCACGGATGAACCTCGGGCGCTACCCTCCTTTTATAGCCTCGGCGTCCGAGCTCTACACGGCGGGAAGTCCGGAGTTATTCTGGCGGCGGACTCGAGTTCTCATCGGAGACGACGGCGTGCCACCCGTGCGATGTCGCGATCCGAGCGGCCACAAAGCGGCTTCTACGCGGCGCAATGCGGTCCGTTGAAACATGATCGAGCAATTTGCGCAAATTAGGGTTTTCCCAGCTGCGACTCGTGAAATCGGGCTGGCCGCACTAACGCGAGCCTCAAGCGCCTGATCTTTGGGCTCGGCCCAACAACATTCACCGATTTTTTAAAGATTTCTTATTTAGAATAATTCGAAATTCATTTTATTTATTTTAAGCAATAAAACTATTAGGAAAAATCCAGGAAAAATCTCAAAAATACTTTGAGACATTCTGGACTCAAATAAAATATTTTTGATAAAATTTTATTTTAACTTTGCACAGATTTAAATAGATTTGAATAAAAGGCAATAAACTTGATTTCAAATTAATTCAAATAATTCCAGAAAAATCCAAATAAATTCCAGAAAATCACAAATGCACATTTAAGCAATATAAACTTAATTAAGCCAAATTTTGGGATGTTACAAACCTCCCCCCCTTAACAGAATCTCGAGCCGAGATTCAGGGCGTACCAAACCGAATCATCACGGATAATGGCACCCAATTCAGAGGTGGCATATTTCAAGACTGGTGCGGTGAACTCGGCATAAAAATTTGTTTCACATCAGTAGCACACCCTCGAAGTAATGGGTAGGTCGAACGAGCCAACGACATGGTGCTACAAGGCCTAAAGGCAAGGATTTTTTATCGTCTCAAACCATACGCCACTCGGTGGGTCAAAGAATTGCCTTCGGAACTTTAGGGGCTGCGAACCACCCCCAGCAAAGCAACCGGGCAGTCACCTTTCTTCCTGGTGTATGGCTCAAAGGCGGTCTTCCCCACCGAGTTAGAATTCGGATCCCCGATGGTTCAGAGCTATGAGGAGGTCGCGTCGGAAGAAAGCCGGCTAGTAGACCTCGACCGACTGGAAGAAACCAGGGACGTTGTGTAACATCCCAAAATTTGAGTTTTGGAATGTTTGAGTTCAAAAATAAGCCATGTGCATTTCTCTTGAATTAATTCCAGCTTAATTTGAATTTTCCTTTAATACAAGGATTTAATTTGACTAAACTATTCATCAAACTCAAGATTTTCAGTTTTAGTAGGGTTCATTGTGCTACAAGGAATTTTTCTGTATTTTGGGGGATTTTTCTGAATTTATTTGAATTTATTTTCATTCATTAGGATTTCTAGAATTTTACTTAAATCGGAAAATGTTTTTAAATTTAAACAAAAAACCCTTCGGGCCGAATCTTTCCGCAGCCCACCGCGCGGCCCAACTCCATCCGTGTCGCCTCGCGGCGGCCGCCCGACCGCGCGCGCTCGGCTGCCGGCTACGCCTCGGCCGCTTCTCCCGGCTGCCTCGCTCGCGGCCCAGCCAGCCCGCTCCGCCCGTGCGCCGCCGCCGCCAGCCGTTCATGAAACCCTAACCCTAGTGCCGCCCGTGTCGAAACCGCGTCCGCCGCCGTCTCGGAGTCCGCGTCCGACACGACCTCCAAGACCCCTATTTAAGCCGCCGCACACCCTCCGAGTTTCGCTATTTTGCGCCGCGCATCTTGCCCCTTTGCCGTCGCCCGAAACCTCGCCGGCCGTCGCTGCGACCTCGTCGAAGTTTGTCGCCTCGCCCGAGACCTTCCGCCGTCTCGATCTCCTCCGTTGGGCCCTCTCCGTCGACGCCGTCTATCCCTATGGATTCCTTGTGTCGAGCTCTTCAAGAACCCTAGGGTTTTGCGACCGGTCCGTCGCACTTTCGCCGCGTTCCATGTCGTCTTCCTCGGCTCTGGTGGAATAGCGCCGCCGCTCGCCGTTGAACCTCTTCGCTAATCCGTGGCCGTCCGATTGGCAACGATAACCCCGATCGTGCCACGTCGTCGCCGCTTGCAGCTGCGTATCCCCGCCATCCGAACTTGTCGTTGGATGCGCGACGCGCGACCAATCCGCGTGGCCGCCACCTCAGCCGAGTCATCCCAGTCAGCGCGCCGTCAGCCGCTGCATCATCGCCGTGTCAGCCCTAGCGCTTTTCTGCAAACCCGGTCCACCGTGGACCAAAGCCTTCCCGTGGACTCGGTCCATAGACCGAGGGTCCCACCTGTCAGCTTAATAAAGATTTTTTGATTTATTTCTTTATTTGGGAAATTGATTGCTGACGTCAGCGTGGCGCAATAAATCGATTTTCCAGTAGAAAAATAAATCGGGAAATTCCGATTTTCTGATTTTCAGCATTTTCTCTGAATTTAATCTTTCGGAGGCCCGTTCTCTCTCATACGAACTCCGATTGAGGCGATTCAAGTTTCTAAATTTTTCTAAAATCAAGATCTATCTTCCAGAGACATTTATTTTCAGTTTTGAGCTTGTTTGAGTCTCTGTTTTGTATTTATTTGGTTTCGTTGCTTTCTTTTCCGGTAGACACTAATTCCGAGGGAGCGAACGAAGAGTTTGAAGGCCATGACTCAGCACTAGATCAGCAAGGCAAGTCATAATCCTTTGACCATATTGATCCTATGTTTGCAAAGTAATTTGTTTTATACAATTGCATGCTATTTGTGTATCAATGATTATTTCATGGTAATAGCTATATACCTAGTTGTCATTATGTCACCTTGATTAATTGGGATGCCATGTATCCATTGTTAAACCTAGGTTGGGAACATTACTAGTTGGACATAATCATTATACCAACATTGGGTTATCGTAGTTATGCTTAGACATGCTTAGATATACGTTGGGATTCATGTCACATGTTGAATAAAGTAAATCTTGACTTAATGAGATATTGAATCGTGGCCGTTAGCCACTGTTGTAAAATTTGTTGTACCATGGCGGGGTTTGCCATTGGTCTTGGTTCCCAGGTTCTGCATATCGACCTGCGGCGGTTGAGGAATCGGCTCTTCATTCTGGTTGTCCGCCTGGTTAGCTCCACTTCCGCTGGCTCCAACATTTCCACGTGTCCTCACCATCTGTTGCAAGCTTCCAAGGTTAAGAAAAGAAGAAAGCATAGACGAGTAAAAGAACTTATGTGGGGAAACAGGTGTAACTTAAATTATTTAGCCACTTTATTGATATAATATAAAGCAGTATGGTTGCTCACAAGTGCCTAAGGGCAATGCAACGCATACGAGACACTCACAACGAAAAACAAGTAAGCAAACATAGGACTCTATGACGACTCACACCTAATGGTGACTCTGAAGAAAAAGACGCGACTCAATTATTCGAGTCTCAACACTACCCTCGACTAGACTCGATCACTCATCGAGCCAACCCGGCTGCGGCTCCCCCTGAGCATACACTGGTGGGTGCTCTGGCATCGGGGCGAACTGATCCTGAAGACCTACTGCAGCTGGTGCAAAAGACCCCATCGACTCTGCTGGTCCCGGGGCTGCCTGCTCCTGCACTGGTGCCTCCTGCTCTGGCTCCTCCGGATCTGGATCGTGTAACTCCAGGACTGGCTCAGGCTCGGGTCCGTACAAAGCCATCTCCAACTCCTGGATCTTCTGCATGGAGTGGGCTAAGCCCTCCCGCAGCTGGATCCTCATCTCCGTGACCTCGGCGCGGGCCCTCTGCAGCTCCTGGACTGTCTCGTCCAAGGCGTCCTCCTGGGCAATGACGTACCTCGCCAGGTGGGTGATAGTGGCGTCCTCCTCCACGAGCTCCATCCTGTCAAAACGATTGTCTCGACGCGGATGGTGACGAAAGACGGTGCCCTCCAACTCTGCGGAGTAAGTGCGGGCAATCTGCCGCATCGCCTGTCGTGCCGTCTCCTGGATTCCGGCCTCAAAAGAAGACCTCCTGACCGTGATGTAGATAGGACGGCTCTCCCTCGTCCTCTCCCGAGCATACACTGTGATCTTGACATCCCAGGCGACGTCAAGTCTGCCCGTACCACAAGTCCCTCGTCTGATGGTATGTCAAAACCTCCGAGCAAGCGCATCATACGCCATAACTCATGGCGTATCCTCCGTGCGCTCTCCATAGGTATGGATCATCCTCATCTCGCCAAAACAAACCTTGTTTAAATTAAGCAGAGAATAATAAAAATTCACATAGGTATGAAACAAGAGAGAAGAGATAAGTCAAGATTTCATTGATATTCTTGCTCAAGTTGATTAGGTCTTTAGAAAATAGTTTTACCCTCCTAGGCACAACCAAACTAGGGTCAAGTCCTACGATCGACTGCTCTCGATACCACCTCTGCGGGACCGAACTCGCAGATCCGGACCCTCTGTGTATTACATGCGATCCGAGATCACGCTTAGCACACACATCATACTGAGGTTGCACATCACGGACATTCACGAAGATATAAGAATAATTAGTGCAAACATGTATATAAACCAGGTTATGCGACCTTATGGTCTCCTTACAGATAAGACTGACCACACAGGGCTTACATTATTCAGAGAAAAGAAATAGCAATGGAACATAAACAAGCGTCGTGGAAGCCTTCATCTTGCCACAGGCAACCGGTCGAGCTTACCCCTAGTTGCTCGGGTCCTCAATGTACTCCTCCTCCCAAACTGGTGTAGTCTCCTCCACTGATGTTGGGGTTGATAAGCAAGGTGGGATGAGTACACAAGGCACTCAACAAGTAATGCACAGGATGCAACGCTATTACTATATGCAAAGCTTATTCCAAAGGTTGGGCTTAAATGGTTCTTTTGCATCAACAGCATTTTTAAACCAGTATCTTATTTAAATTAAAGCAGTGGAATAGTTATAAGTAATACTAATTTCTTCAAATGGTTTTTCATCGAAGATTCTCGACACACAGCCTTAACAGTTCATTTTTAACACTTGGCACACAGCCACCCCTTCCACGTTTTGTTTATGAAAATCTACCCCTTGACTGTAATCCCCGAGCAATGCTCAATACCGTGAGCACGGCTATTCGAATAGTTTTGACACTCTGCAGAGGTTGTACACTTTACCCACAAGATACAGCCGCTCACCACACAGGTGATTGTCGCAACAAAGCTTTTCAGGAACCTCTACCTTAACTAAAGAACCTCTCGGTATTGCCTTCACTATCACTTCCCTCACAGAGCCGAAGTATAGGACCGGCCAATCACCGTTGGATGGGCACCAAGCCGTAGCACAGGTACGCTCCCCCATACAGATACACCCCTGTGTACTGTCACCCCGAGGTATCAGAGGAAAGATATCAGAACCCTAGTCAACTAGGTCTGTCCCATATCAGACATGTGGTTGTACGGGTGACTCAGATCAAAGGCTTGCAAGGTGAAGTCCTTAACTGACCAAGGCAAGACTTCCAACACTCAACAGTGGCACACAGCCCATTGTGGCACACAGACTCACAACACTCATCAACCCACTGCCACACAGGCCCACCAGCACACCGGCCTCTTGCCACTTGCCCCAGTCTAAATCATTTCCCACCCAGTTGATTATTGTGCAACACATGCTAGCAATAACTCAACATCGGTACGGAACCACACAGTTCACTGTACCTCAATCTCATCATGTGGCATCATCACACCACTTTTCAAAATACATTCAATATTCCATTAGTCAATTTTGTAGCATTTTTCTGAAAGATCATTCATGACTCGATGCAAGGCTAAGCATCTACTCACGGTCTAGCCTCCCGTGTTGGCACAATATTAGCATCCAACTAATATAATCAAACTTAGGGTGACAATGATTTAGGGCATACAATTAATAATTCAAGGTGGCATAACAAAATGGGTTGATTAACTACATTATCCCAAATCAATTTAAATTTATTTTAAATAAATAAGCATGCATAGATTCAAATCATAAACTACATTTTAAAACCTGGGATCAAAATGATCAAAGCATCACTTGCCTTCAAAGAGTTGCTGGTCGTGTTCAAGCTTGGTCTTGAGCGACGAATTCTTCTTGAAACTTTCGGCAAATTTGCGTCTCACGCGAACAAACAAAATATACAATAAAAATCTAATACAGAGGACTAAATGGCCTCAAAATTCAAATAAAATTCATCATTAAATAGATCATAATTTTATGAATTTTTAGAAATTTGAATCACCCAAATCCGAGTTAAAATGCAAAAGTTATAGTCATTTGAAGTTTGAATAAAATCAAAATACGAAATTAAGAAATCCGATTTTCCCAATTATTTTTATACTGAAAATTCGCATTTATGACGTCAGCATTGCATCATGATGATGTCAGCACATAAAAGAATTTCGGCCAAAATATTTTTATATAACATATTTATGGCGTCGGCGATAGCGTCGGACGACACGTGCACGCCCGCAGGCCGCCACGTCGCTCTGATCTATGAAGCTGGGTTCACGGCTCGGCTCGGTCTACCGTGGACTCGGTTCACCGAAACGATCTTGAGAACGCGGCAAGATCCGAGCCGTTCGTTGAATCAACGGCCGATCTCCTCACGCGCACCATGCGCCCGAGATGCGTCGACGACACGCGTCGCGCATCCAACGATCGACCACGCATCCAACGCGGCGACTCGGCTCCACGCCTCCACGCGTCGCACATCCAACGCGCGCTCGGATCCAACGGCAAGACCGCGCCGCCATCGCGACGTCTCGGTTCATGCGGCGACACGCGGCGCAATCGCGACGGTGCACGAAATCGGCGGTGGATCTCGGTCTCGCCCCGATCAAAACGCCCACGTCCAAGACGCGATTTGGCGAGGGTGCGGTGCCATCTCCGCGCGACGTTCAAATCTGAGCGGCGCGGATCCTTAGGGCAAAACCAGATCAATCTCTACCGTTTAGATCTAATCTAACGGCCCACGGTACCGAGCGGTTTCTCGTTCAAGGCGCGGCGTGGCTCAATCCTACGCCGCCCAAAAAGATCCAAGGGTTCGCATAAAATCTAGCCGCAGAATCTAGATCTAATCCCTACCGTTCAAACCAGATCTAACGATGCAGATCTACTAAGAACACAAAGACAAGAGACGTGGACGAACGAGCGTGCGATGAAGATCGGACGGACGACGAAGCTTCGGTGAAGGCGGCGGCGCGCAGAAGAAAAGGCTGCCGGAGTTGAGGAAGATGGCGCGGCCACGGCGCACGGGCTTCTCGGCGTGATGAAGTGTCTCGCTCGACGCGGCTTGGCGGAAGGATTGCCCGGTGACCTTGGCGACGGCGGAGAGAAACCGCGGCGAAGAAAACGGCGAAAAACCGCGGCGGCACAAAGAGCGCAACTACGGCGAGCTCGCTCAGGCGCTAGAGAGGGTCTCGGCGTGCGTGCGAGGAGTCAAAAGACGCGGCGAAGGCCTCGCACGACGACTTCAACGGGACTTAAGGGCTGCCTCGACGTGCGCGAAATCGCGCGGAAATCACGGCCATCAAAGCCCACGCTCTCCGGCGATCGCGGGGACGAAGTGGCGTGGCGCGATCTGCGCGTTCGTCGCGGCGATGATCCGAAGGCTCACGCGCGACGGGCGACGTGGCACACACGACAGCGCGAGCGATCCGGATCGGACGGCTTGGGCGGCGGCGCTAGGGTTTGGCAAGCGGGCGGGCTGCGACGCACAAGAATGGGCTCGGCCCATTATCGCTCAACCTGATTTTAAAATCATTTCACATTTAAAATAATTCTAGAAATTCAATTAAATCATTTGGAGCTTTTAAAATAGCAGAAAAATTCTAGAAAAAATCCAGAAATTACTTTGAGATATTTGGAACTCAATTAAAATATTTGCAATAAAACTTTGCAAAAACTTTTCCATTATTTAATTGTTTTCAAGAAAAGCCCTATTTGAATAAATCCAAATAAATTTAAATAAATTCCCAAAAAAATTCACAAAAATAAAAATACTCCAAAATTTAAGTTAGAGCAAAAATTAGGGTGTTACAAACCTCCCCCCCTTAACAGAATCTCATCCCCGAGATTCAGGGCTGTCTACAGAAATAGGTTAGGGAACTCCTTCTTCAGATCTTCTTCTCGTTCCCATGTTGCTTCACTTTCCGAATGGTTGCTCCATTGAATTCTGCAGAAACGTGTTGACTTGTTCCTTGTCTCTCGGTCCATTACGTCCAGAATCTTCATCGGATGTTCTTTGTAGGTCAGATCTTCTTGCAGCTCAATTGCCTCCAAAGGTGTTTGCTCTTCTGGTACTCGAAGACACTTCTTCAGTTGTGATACATGGAATACATCATGCACTCCTGCCAAAGATGGCGGTAACTCCAACTGATAAGCAACTTCACCTCTGCGGCTCAAGATCTTGAATGGTCCGATATATCTGGGTGCGAGCTTTCCTTTTGCATGGAACCTTCTAACTCCTTTGAGAGGTGTGACTCTAAGGTACACAAAATCTTGAGTTCAAAGCTCGCCTCCTGACGGTTGTCAAGATAACTCTTACGCCTTGATTGTGCAATCTTCAATCTTTCCCGATCGGGCGATTTGTTCTTCCGCTTCTCAAGAATGTACCGTCCAAAACATGTCGTCACTTTGTCTCATTCCAATTCAATGGTGTTCGACAGACCGACCATACAAAGCTTCAAATGGAGACATCGTCAGAACTCGCCGATAATCGTTGTTGTAACTAAACTCAAGATAAGGCAAACACTTGTCCCATGAGGTTGAATATGCTAAAGCGCAGCTCTCAACATATCTTCCAATATCTGGTTAACCCTCTCGGCTTGACCATCCGTCATGGATGGTAGGTCAGATCAAGTTCAAACGAGTCCCCATTGCCTCATGTAGCTTACCCCAAAACTGGAGGTAAATTGGGTACCTCTGTCCGACACTATCTTCTTCGGTACTCCGTGCAAGCAGACGATCCGTGCCATATAAAGTTCTGCTAACCGGTCTCCGAAATAAGTGGTCTTCACGGGTATGAAATGTGCCACTTTAGTTAAACGATCTACTATGACCCATATAGAATCATATCCACTTTATGCTCGGGCAATCCGGTTATGAAATCCATACCAATTTCTTCCCATTTCCATTCAGGTATCTTTAGGGGTTGTAATAGCCCTGCTGGTCTTTGGTGCATAGCTTTGACTCTTTGGCATATGTCACATAATGCAACATATTCGGCGACTTCTCGTTTCATGCTTGGCCACCAAAATCTTTCCTTTAAATCTTGATACATTTTCGCACTTCCTGGATGAATTGAGTACTTGGAGTCATGAGCCTCCTCCAGAATTAACTGCTTCAACTCCTTTTTGTTCGGCACACAAATGCGCTCTTTAAACCACATAGTACCTTGTTCATCCAGTTTGAAATCTTTTGCTTTGCCTTCATCCATTTTGCCCTTAATTCTATTGATCTTATCATCATCTTTCTGCCCTTCCCTGATCTGATCTTCCAGGGTAGGTCTTACTTCCAAAGTTGCTAGGAATCCTTCTGGTACCATTTCCAGTTCTAATTTCTGGAAATCCTTACACAATTCCGCCGACTGCTTCCAACAAAGATATTTACACTGTGGTTCTTTCTGCTCAAGGCGTCTGCCACTACGTTGGCTTTACCAGGATGGTAGTGAATTCCCACATTATAATCCTTGATTAACTCTAACCATCTTCTTTGCCTCATATTTAGGTCAGCTTGCGTGAAGATATACTTAAGACTTTTATGATCAGTATACACTTCACATCTATTTCCGATGAGATGATGACGCCATATCTTTAGTGCATGCACTACGGCAGCTAATTCCAAATCATGGGTTGGATAGTTCTCCTCATGTGGTCTCAATTGCCTCGATGCATAGGCAATTACCTTCCTATTTTGCATCAACACGCATCCCAATCCCTGACGCGATGCATCACAATAGATGTCGAAGCCTTGATGAACGTTAGGTAAAACTAATACAGGTGACGATGTTAATCTCCTCTTCAACTCCTGAAAACTCTTCTCACACTCAGGCGTCCATAAGAATTTCTTTTTCTTTTTCAACAATTGCGTAAGTGGTCTCGCAATCGTAGAGAATCCTTCGATGAATCGACGGTAATACCCGCCATTCCAAGGAAACTACGGATTGGGTTACCGACTTGGGTTGCTCCCAATGCGAACCGTCTCCACTTTCTTTGGATCTACCGCAACTCCGCCGCAGCCATTATGTGTCCAAGAAATTCAACCTTATTCTTCCGTAAATCACATTTGCTAAATTTTGCAAACAATCGTTGCTCTCTCAACTTTTCAAGGACTAGCCTCAAATGCTCGGCGTGCTCTTCACTCGTTTTGGAATAGATAAGGATATCATCTATGAATCTGACGATTTACTAACTTATCCAAATATTCCATAAAACCTTATTCATTAAGTTCATGAAATATTTGGTGCATTTGTCAAACCAAAAGACATCATCAGTAAACTCGTAGTGTCCATATCTTGACGAAAATGCGTCTTGGAATATCCTCCGATCGGATCTTGATTGATGGTATCCCGATCGGAGATCAATTTTGGAGAATACTCTGCTCCTCTCAACTGGTCAAACAAATCATCGATCCCGGTAGCGGATACTTATTCTTTATCGTCACATCATTGAGTGCACGATAGTCTATACACATCCTAAAACTCCCGCCCTTCTTCTTGACGAATAGGACAGTGCTCCCCATGGCGATGAACTAGGTCTTATAAATCCTTTTTCCAATAGTTCTTCAATTTGCTTCTTCATTTCCACCAATTCCTCTGTGGACATCCTGTAAGGTCTCTTAGCTATTGAGCTGTCCTCGAACCACTCTATCACGAACTCAATATCTCTATCCGCGGCATTCGGGTAAATCTTCCGGAAAACATCCGGATATTCATTGACTATGGAAACTTCTTCTAAGTCGCAGTCTTCATGTCGTTGACCATCAATTGTCCATCTCGCACCGATTTTGCTTCAAATTCAATCTTCTTTCCATCCGGCTCTCGACCGATATGACTCTTTTTCCACAGTCAAAGATCGCCTTGTGTTTGGTTAACTAATCCATTCCCGTGATAACATCCAAGGTTTGGGTATTAAGGATGATTAAGTTCGCTAGAACTCCACTCCATTAATTATTAGTCTTACCCGTAACATCCTACTTTAGATCGGAGTTCGATCCGAGGATTGACTATGAGCACACATTTAAGATTCACTATTTCCATATCATTTTGAACAGCAAAATCTCGGAAATAAAAGAATGCGAAGCTCGGAATCAAATAAAGCGAGAGCTGGTGATCGAGTTTACTAGAACTTACCCAAGATAACATCCGTGGCGTTTGCACTTCATCCGTCGTAATGTGGTTGACTCGGCCTCGTGCAGTTCCTTGGGATGGAGTTCTTGCTGTTGATGCCCCGCGTTCACGATTGGCGCGGAGTCCTTGCAGTGTGTTCCTGTGTTAAAGCGGACGGGTGACACCTCCTTCTTAGGGCAATTGTTGGCAAATGCCCCATTTCATTGCAATGATAGCAACGTCTTCCCACCGCTCGAGAGGTTCCTCCACCGTGCTACATTCTGGCCGAGTCTCGAACATTCGACCCATCGGGCGATTTGCGGCAGTGGTGCCCTATCATTGCCTCCGGGCTGGTACCAGGATGAACTGCTGGGGTGCCGCCCTCGCCTCTGCTTGCCCCGACGACCTCCTTGTTGCGCCATTCTGCGCTTCTGTTGTCATCCAACTCTCGGCGCTTGTCCTCTAAGATAAGAGCTTTGTTAACTAGCTCTTGGAAGTCGTGGAATGTGTGGGTGATCACCCCACTGCACCTCGCATTCAATCCCTTCATGAAGCGGGATTGTCTCGCCTTATCCGTAGCCACGCCCTCAGTGCGTAGCGTGCGGTTGGGTGAATTTGTTCGTAATCGCCACCGACCGCCCCCGCTTGAGGCTCCGAATTCCTCCTTTTGAGATCCATGATACCCTCGGTACATGGTATCGTGGAAAGTCGAGGTGAATTCTCCCACGTGATACTCTGTGGGTCCTCATGAGTGCGCAGGTTTTCCCACCATTCTCGCGGTAGTCCTTCGAGTTGATGAGAGGCATAGAGTACCCTCTCTTGTCCTACACACTTTGGGTAATGTGCACTTCCTTTCAATTGTCCTTAGCCAATCGTCCGCCTCTAGTGGATTGGCGTTGCTCGAGAAGGTAGGTGGCGGGTTCTCATAAACTCCGACAACCTTGAGTAGGGTGTGGTCCATGGTTACCCCAGCTTGAACATTCGCAGCAGCTTGGTTGGATATCTCCGCATGGTTTGAACCATCGTGTTCATAAGTTGAGTCAGGCATCAAGAAGGCTCCTGTGTTACGCATATCGACTGCGGCGGTTGAGGAATCGGCTCTTCATTACGTTGTCCTTTCGTTAGCTCCACTTCACTGGCTCCAACATTTCCACGTGTCCTCACCATCTGTTGCAAGCTTCCAAGGTTAAGAAAAGAAGAAAGCATAGACGAGTAAAAGAACTTATGTGGGGAAACAGTGTAACTTAAATTATTTAGCCACTTTATTGATATAATATAAAGCAAGATGGTTGCTCACAAGTGCCTAAGGGCAATGCAACGCATACTGAGACACTCACAACGAAAAACAAGTAAGCAAACATAGGACTCTATGACGACTCACACCTAATGGTGACTCAAGAAAAGACGCGACTCCATTATTCGAGTCTCAACACTACCTCGACTAGACTCGATCACTCATCGAGCCAACCCGGCCGCGGCTCCCCCGAGCATACACCGTGGGTGCTCGCATCGGGCGAACCGATCTCAAGACCTCTGCGGTGGTGCAAAAGACCCCATCGACTCTGCTGGTCCCGGCTGCTCGCCTCTGACTGGTGCCTCTGCCTGCTCCTCCGGATCTGGATCGTAACTCGTGGATCGCTCGGGCTCGGGTCCGCATAAAGCCATCTCCAACTCCCGGATCTTTCGCATGGAGTGGGCTAAGCCCTCCCGCAGCTGGATCCTCACCTCCGTGACCTCGGCGCGGGTCCTCTGCAGCTCCTGGACTGTCTCGTCCAAGGCGTCCTCCTGGGCAATGACGTACCTCGCCAGGTGGGTGATAGTGGCGTCCTCCTCCACGAGCTCCATCCTGTCAAAACGATTGTCTCGACGCGGATGGTGACGAAAGACGGTGCCCTCCAACTCTGCGGAGTAAGTGCGGGCAATCTGCCGCATCGCCTGACGTGCCGTCTCCTGGATTCCGGCCTCAAAAGAAGACCTCCTGACCGTGATGTAGATAGGACGGCTCTCCCTCGTCCTCTCCCGAGCATACACTGTGATCTTGACATCCCAGCGACGCCAAGTCCTGCCTGCACCACCAAGTCCTCGTCATGCTGGTCTGTCAAAACCTCCGAGCAATCGTGCATCATACGCCATAACTCCATGGCGTATCCTCCGTGCGCTCTCCATAGGTATGGATCATCCTCATACGCCAAAACAAACCTTGTTTAAATTAAGCAGAGAATAATAAAAATTCAAAGATAGGTATGAAACAAGAGAGAAGAGATAAGTCAAGATTTCATTGATATTCTTGCTCAAGTTGATTAGGTCTTTAGAAAATAGTTTTACCCTCCTAGGCACAACCAAACTAGGGTCAAGTCCTACAGTCAGCCTGCTCTGATACCACCTCTGTCGGGACCCGAACCTGCAGATCCGGACCCTCTGTGTATTCTGTGCCAGTCCAAGATCACGCTAGCACACACAGTCATACTGGGTTGCACATCACAGACATTCACGAAGATATAAGAATAATTAGTGCAAACATGTATATAAACCGAGTTATGCGACCTTATGGTCTCCTTACAGATAAGACTGACCACACAGGCTTACATTATTCAGAGAAAAGAAATAGCAATGAACATAAACAAATGTCGTGGAAGCCTTCATCTTGCCACAGCAACCGATGGGCTTACCCCTAGTTGCTCGGGTCCTCAATGTACTCCTCCTCCCAAACTGGTGTAGTCTCCTCCACCGATGTTGGGGTTGATAAGCAAGGTGGGATGAGTACACAAGGCACTCAACAAGTAATGCACAGATGCAACGCTATTACTATATGCAAAGCTTATTCCAAAGGTTGGGCTTAAATGGTTCTTTTGCATCAACAAAGATTTTTAAACCAAGATCTTATTTAAATTAAAGCAATGGAATAGTTATAAGTAATACTAATTTCTTCAAATGGTTTTTCATCGAAGATTCTCGGCACAGCCTTATGAGTTCATTTTAACACTTGGCACACACCACCCTTCCACGTTTTGTTTATGAAAATCTACCCTTGATCAGTAATCCCGAGCAATGCTCAATACCGTGAGCACGGCTATTCGAATAGTTTTGACACTCTGCAGAGGTTGTACACTTTACCCACAAGATCTGACCGCCACCACACAGTGATTGTCCGCAACAAAGCTTTTCAGAACCTCTACCTTAACCAAAGAACCTCTCCCGATTGCCTTCACTATCACTTCCCTCACACAGAGTCAAGTATAGGACCGGCCAATCACCGTTGGATGGGCACCAAGCCGTAGCACAGTGCGCTCCCCATACAGATACACCCACGTGTCTGTCACCCCGAGGTATCGAGGAAAGATATCGTAACCCTAGTCAACTAGGTCTGCATCCCATATCGGACATGTGGTTGTACGGGTGACTCGGATCAAAGGCTTGCAAGGTGAAGTCCTTAATCGACCAAGGCAAGACTTCCAACACTCAACGATGGCACACAGCCCATTGTGGCACACAGACTCACAACACTCATCAACCCCTTGCCACACAGGCCCACTCAGCACACACCTCTTGCCACTTGCCCCAGCCTAAATCATTTCCCACCCAGCTTGATTATCGTGCAACACATGCCAAGAATAACTCAACATCGGTACGGAACCACACAGGTCACTGTACCTCAATCTCATCATGTGGCATCATCACACCACTTTTCAAAATACATTCAATATTCCATTAGTCAATTTTGTAGCATTTTTCTGAAAGATCATTCATGACTCGATGCAAGGCTAAGCATCTACTCACGGTCTAGCCTCCCGTGTTGGCACAATATTAGCATCCAACTAATATAATCAAACTTAGGGTGACAATGATTTAGGGCATACAATTAATAATTCAAGGTGGCATAACAAAATGGGTTGATTAACTACATTATCCCAAATCAATTTAAATTTATTTTAAATAAATAAGCATGCATAGATTCAAAGCATAAACTACATTTTAAAAACCTGGGATCAAAATGATCAAAGCATCACTTGCCTTCAAAGAGTTGCTAGTCGTGTTCCGAAGCTTAGTCTTGAGCGACGAATTCTTCTTCAAACTTTCGGCAAATTTGCGTCTCACGCGAACAAACAAAATATACAATACAAATCTAATACAGAGGACTAAATGGCCTCAAAAATTCAAATAAAATTCATCATTAAATAGATCATAATTTTATGAATTTTTAGAAATTTGAATCACCCAAATCCGAGTTAAAATGCAAAAGTTATAGTCATTTGAAGTTTGAATAAAATCAAAATACGAAATTAAGAAATCCGATTTTTCCCAATTATTTTTATACTGAAAATTCGCATTTATGACGTCAGCATTGCATCATGATGACGTCAGCACATAAAAGAATTTTGGCCAAAATATTTTTATATAACATATTTATGGCGTCGCCGATGACGTCAAGACGACACGCGGCACGCCTGAGGCCGCCACGCCGCTCTGGTCTATGAACGGGTTCACGGCTCGGCTCTCGGTCTCACCGTGGACTCGGTTCACCGTAACGATGCGAGAACGCGGCAAGATCCGAGCCGCTCGCTGAATCAACGGCCGATCTCCTCACGCGCACCGCAGCGCCGAGATGCGCGCGACACGCGTCGCGATCCGGCGATCGACCACGCATCCAACGCGGGCGACGCCGGCTCCACGCCTCCGCGCGCCGCACATCCAACGGCGCCAGATCCAACGGCCAAGACCGCGCCACATCGCGACGTCTCGGTTCATGCGACGACACGCCGCGCAATCGCGACGGTGCACCGAAATCGACGGTGGATCGGTCTCCGCCCGGTCCAAACGCCCACGCGCCAAGACGCGATTTGGCGAGGGTACGGTGCCATCTCCGCCGACGCGTTCAAATCGAACGGCGCGGATCCTTAGGGCAAAACCAGATCCAATCTCTACCGCTTAGATCTAATCTAACGCCCACGGTACCGAGCGGTTTATCGCTCAAGGCGCGACGTGGCTCAATCCTACGCGCCCAAAAAGATCCAAGGGTTCGCATAAAATCTAGCCGCAGATCTAGATCTAATCCCTACCGCTCAAACCAGATCTAACGTGCAGATCTACTCTAGAAGAACACAAAGACAAGAGACGTGGACGAACCGAGCGTGCGATGAAGATCGGACGGACGACGGCTTCGGTGAAGGCGAGCGGCGGCGCGCGAAGAAAAGGCTACGGAGTTGAGGAAGATGACGCAGCCCACGGCGCCACGGGCTTCTCCGCGTGATGAAGTGGCTCGTTCGACGCGGCTTGGCGGAAGGATTGCCCGGTGACCTTGGCGACGGCGAGAGAAACCGCGGCGAAGAAAACGACGAAAAACCGCGCGCACAAAGACGCAACTACGGCGAGCTCGCCAGCGCTAGAGAGGGTCTCGGTGTGCGGCGAGAGTCAAAAGACGCGCGCAAGGCCTCGCACGAGCGACTTCAACGGGACTTAAGGACGGCCTCGACGTGCGCGAAATGCCGGCGAAATCACGGCCATCAAAGCCCACGCCTCCGGCGATCTCGCGGGGATGAAGTGGCGTGGCGCGATCTGCGGCGTTCGCGGCGGCGATGATCCAAGGCTCACGCAAGACGGGCGACGTGGGACACGACACAGCGTGCGATCGGATCGGACGGCTTAGGCGGGCGGCGCTAGGGTTTCGGTGGGCGGCTGCGACGCACGCAAGAATGGGCTCGGCCCATTACTGTTCAACCTATTTTAAAATCATTTCACATTTAAAATAATTCTAGAAATTCAATTAAATCATTTGGAGCTTTTAAAAATAGCAGAAAAATTCTAGAAAAATTCCAGAAATTACTTTGAGATATTTGGAACTCAATTAAAATATTTGCAATAAAACTTTGCAAAAACTTTTCCATTATTCAATTGTTTTCAAGAAAAGCCCTATTTGAATAAATCCAAATAAATTTAAATAAATTCCCAAAAAAATTCACAAAAATAAAAATACTCCAAAATTTAAGGTAGAGCAAAAATTAGGGTGTTACAATTAATTTGCAATGTCTAGCCTTGAGTACTGTCAATTGGTGGTGTGGGTTCCAGGATGGACGGGTAGATTCGCAAGGCGCAAGAGGGGGCCCTAAGGGGCGAAACCTTAGCGGGTAGTACCGAGTTTAGACAGTGCATTGTAAAGGCTTTGTCATGATTTCTCTGCCGGCACATCAAAGGAAGTGTGCTAATGGCCAGGCACAAGGAGAATATCATGTCTTGTGGGTAAAGAAGTACAACCTCTGCAGAGTGTAAAACTATTCGAATAGCTGCGTCCGCGGTCATGAACAAGCCCGGGAATTTCACATGGGGTATAGAGTGTTTCATGGAATGTGGAATTGTTGGGATGTAAACGGGGAGTTCACTGTTGTTTTGTCATCTAAAGTAATACTGTTAAATTTATTGGTTGATACTTGTTTTAGATGGTGTAGGGTGATGCCTCGCCATTCTGTTCATGTTGTCTACCATTGATCTACCAGTTATTTATTTATCTTTTCATAAATATGCTTTCAATCTATTTATTGTATTTCAATTCAAGTTATTGCTTTCTGCAAATGAACCATATAGCCATCCTTGTCAAGCCGTGCATGAATATATTGCATCAATTCCCTACGGCTTGCTGAGTACTTTTTGTACTCACGGCTATACGCCTTTGTTGATCAGTTGCTGAGGAAGGATCAGGACATGCTGAGTATCATGAGGAGGAATTCTATGAAGACTGCGTGGATTAGGAAGGCGTTCCCCAAACGATTGCCTGTGGCATGTCGAATGGCTCAAGTTATCTTTTCCGCTGCAATAATTATTTGTTTCTTAAGCCCTTAAGGAATAATGGTGTAAACATTGACCATAAGGTTGTTTGCTTATTCAATAATAATTTGCTTCTTCTTAGTTAATTCGTTGTATGGAATGGTATTTCATCTATGTTTCCACTGTGTGCACTAGCGTGATCTTGGACTAATGCAGTATACACAGAGGGTTTCGGATTTGCAAATCCGGGTCCCGACAGAGATGGTATCAGAGCCATATCGACTGTAGGTCGCTATCCTAGTTAGCATGGTCTTCAAAATTATTTTCTAAATCAAACCAACAAATTGGTACTTAATAGTTTTCGTCTCCTCTCGTCTTATTCTTAGGTTCTTATTCCTCTCCTTTGCTGAAACCTTGATTTGAAATCTAAATTGATCTTATCTCATGAAACTTCTCAAAGCCTCGAGTTTTCTGCAAGGAATCAAATCAAGGAAGACGATGAATCAAGCCATCAAAGACATATCCGAGAAGCCTACCATATAAGATAGGTTTTTGGTGCTCAGTGGTGTTTGAGCATGTCTTCCCCTTTTCAGTTCAGTTATGTTTAGTCTGCGTATACTAAGATTTTCTTTGCTTGTGTACTCGTATGTTGTACCCTTGCCCCAAGCACGGTGTTGCAACCATGCCTTTAGTTGAAAAGTTTTATTTGCCTCTTTAATTTGTAGCCTTTTCGGCCGTGTCCTTTTTCCCTGGGTATTACCTTCTCCCATAGATGTTCTTACCACTTATCTATTTCTTTTCTCTCTTACCTATCAAACCCTTGGATCTACTCCGGAGTGAGTATCAACCAGCTTGTTGTTGTTCTGGAGTCGGCCGCAGTTCGCCGTGAATTGGAAGAATCCCGTAAGAGAAAGATGATGTAGCATGGAGCCCATCAGAGTCACCAACAGAGAGTCAGAACCATTGCTCAACAGCCTGCTCGTTTCACTCCTCCGAATGTATTCAGAACCCCGCCCAGCTCCTTCGGACAATCGCAACCTCAACACCAACAGTAATCCACCTCAGAAGACCAATAATCTAGCTGCAGGAGTCATTTGTTTTAACTGCCTTGAAGTGGGGCATTATGTTAACAATTGCCTAAGGAAGCAAGCTTTGACGCCAGTCCAAATGGAGCTAAGTTAAAATTTCCAGTTGCAGAGAAGTCGGAAGGAATAAAAGTTTGCAGTGCCAAGGGAATAAGTTGGAAGATGTGCCCGTTGTTAGAGAATTTCCTGATGTGTTTCCAGATGAGTTGCTGGGATGCCACCAGACCGAAATGTAGAAATTCAGATCGAGCTAGTTCCTGGAACACCAACCATTTCCAAGAGACCTTATAGGATGCCTGCTAATGAGTTAGCTGAAGTGAAGAGACAGATTAAAGGGCTGCAAGATCAAGGTTTTGTTCGACAAAGTTCTTCGCCATGGGGAGCACCAGTTCTTCTAGTTGAAAAGAAAGATGGAACTCAGAGAATGTGTGTAGATTATCGCTCACTGAATGAGGTAACCATCAAGAACAAGTACCCTCTGCCAAGAATCGATGATTGTTTGACCAGCTTCAAGGAGCCAGAGTGCTCTCGAAGATTGACTTAAGATCAGGTTATCACCAGTTGAAGATTCGTCAAGAGGATATACCCAAAACAGCTTTTGTTACTCAGTATGGACAGTATGAGTATGCCGTGATGTCTTTTGGATTGACCAATGCCCCTGCCTACTTCATGACCATGATGAATAAGGTAGTCATGGAATATCTGGATAAGTTTGTTGTTGCTTTCATTGATGACATTCTGATCTACTCCAAAAGTGAGGAAGAACATGAAGAAAGTTTTAACGAAGCTAAGAGAAAACCAGCTTTATGCAAAGTTCAGTAAATGTGAGTTCTGGATGAAAGTAGTTGCTTTCCTTGGACATGTCATATCGACAGAAGGAGTCGCTGTTGACCCTGGTAAAGTACGAGATGTGCTAAGTTGGGGGTCAACCAAGATGGTACCCCAAATCCGAAGTTTTCTTGGAATGACGGGATATTATCGCCGTTTCATAGAAGGGTTTTCTAGAAAAGCTAGATCGCTCACTCAACTCTTAAAGAAGGAGAAGAGATTCGTTTGGACGCCAGAGTGAGAGCAGAGTTTTCAAAAACTAAAGAAGTGTTTGACAACTGCTCCAGTGCTTATCCGGCCAGATAATAGGAATGATTTTGAGATATTCTGTGATGCATCCCGACAAGGACTCGGTTGTGTGCTAATGCAAGATAAGAAGGTTGTAGCGTATGCTTCAGGACAACTAAGGACACATGAAGTTAACTATCCTACCCATGATTTGGAATTGGCAGCCGTAGTGCCTGCTTTAAAGATTTGGCGCCACTATCTCATTGGTAATCGTTTTGAAGTTTATACTGATCACAAGAGTTTGAAGTATACCTTTACCCAAGCTGACCGCAATATGAGACAAAGAAGATGGTTGGAATTGATCAAGGACTAGGACATTGCGATTCATTATCATCCAGGCAAAGTCAATGTCGTAGCCGATGCTTTGAGTAGAAAGAGCTACTGCAATACTCTAGTGATTAAGGAAAGTCAGCCAACCCTTTATGAGGAATTTCAGAAGCTTAGTTTGGAATTGGTTCAGGAAGGGTATTTAGCTACTTTGGAAGTACGCCCTGCGTTGGAAGATCAGATTCGAAAAGCACAGGTTGATGATACCGATATCAAGGAGATTAAGAGCAATATGAAGAAAGGAAAAGCCCCAGGTTTCACTGAAGATGAACAAGGTACTATTTGGTATGAGAAGCGTATTTGCGTACCAGATCAGAAAGAACTTAAGGAGTTGATTCCCAAAGAAGCTCATGAGACTTTATACTCCATTCATCCCGGAAGTACCAAGATGTATCAAGACCTCAAGGAAAGGTATTGGTGGCCTAGTATGAAGCGTGAGATTACAGAGTATGTTGCACTTTGCTATGTCTGCCAGAAGGTCAAGGCAGAGCATCAGAGGCCAGTAGGATTGCTGCAGCCATTGAAGATTCTAGAGTGGAAGTGGGAAGAAATTGGTATGGATTTCATCACCGGATTTCCTAAGACCCAAGCAGGTTATGACTCGATCTGGGTAATAGTGGATCGATTGACTAAGGTAGCTCACTTCATTCCGGTTAAGACTACCTATGCAGGAGAAAAATTAGCAGTATTATATATGTCAAGGATCGTTAGTCTTCATGAAGTGCCTAAGAAGATAGTATCTGATAGAGGAACCAAATTTACCTCTCGTTTTTGGCAGAGTCTGCATGAAGCCATGGGAACTCATCTCAGGTTCAGTACTGCCTATCACCCTCAAACCGATGGACAGACTGAACATGTGAATCACATTCTTGAGGATATGTTAAGAGCTTGTGCCTTAACTTATGGTGCTAAGTGGGATAAGTGTTTGCCCTATGCCGAGTTTTCGTACAACAATAGTTATCAAGCCAGTCTGCAAATGTCGCCTTTTGAAGCCTTATATGGAAGAAAGTGCAGAACCCCTCTCAACTGGAAGGAGTCAGGAGAAAGACAATTGTTTGGCCCTGCCATACTGCAAAAAGCCGAAGAGCAAGTCCAATTAATTCAAGACAGGTTGAAGATAGCTCAAAGCAGATAAAAGAGTTATGTAGATAATCGTTGCCGAGATTTGAGTTTCGAGCCAAATGATTATGTTTATCTGAGAGTCACTCCTCTCAAAGGAGTTAAGAGATTTCAAGTAAAAGGAAAGCTTGCCCCTAGATATGTGGGACCTTTCAAAATCTTGGAACGAAGAGGCGAGGTTGCCTACAAGTTAGAATTGCCTCAGTCTTTTGCCAGAATCCATGATGTGTTCCATGTATCGCAGCTGAAGAAATTCCTGTGGGTGCTAGAGGAACAGATGCCATTGGAAGCCATTGATTTGCAGGAGGATATTACCAACAAGGAGCAACAGTTAAAATTTTGGATATAGCAGAGCGTATCAGGAGAAGCAAGATCATCCGTTTTTGCAAGGTCCAGTGGAGCAATCATTCAGAAGAGGAAGCAACATGGGAGCGCGAAGAGGAGCTTAAGTCCGAGTTTCCCCACCTATTCTCTAGCCAGCCTGAATCTCGGGGTCGAGATTCCATTTAAGGGGGGGAGGTTTGTAACATCCTAAAATTTGAGTTTTGGAATGTTTAAGTTCAAAAATAAGCCATGTGCATTTCTCGTGAATTAATTCCAGCTTAATTTGAATTTTCCATTAATGCAAGGATTTAATTTGACTAAACTATTCATCAAACTCAAGATTTTCAGTGTTAGTAGGGTTCATTGTGCTGCAAGGAATTTTTCTGTATTTTTGGGGATTTTTCTGAATTTATTTCATATTTATTTGAATTTATTTTCATTCAATTGGATTTCGGGAATTTTTCTTAAATCGAAAAATGTTTTTAAATTTTTTAAAAAAAACCCTTCGGGCCGAATCTTTCCCCAGCCCACCGCGCGGCCCAACTCCATCCGTGTCGCCTCGGCTCGCCGCCGCCCACCAAGACCGCGCTCGGCCAATTTACTCGGCCCGCTTCCCGGCAAGATGCTCGCCGGCCCAGCCAGCCCGCTCCGCCCGCTGTCGCCGCCAAATTGCTCGGAAACCCTAACCCTAGCGCTGCCCGCGTCGAAACCGCGTCCGCCGCCGTCTCGGAGTCCGCGTCCGACATGACCTCCAAGACCCCTATTTAAGCCGCCGCACACTCTCCGATTTTCGCCGTTTTGCGCCGCGCATCTTGCCCCTTTGCCATCGCCCGAAACCTCGCCGGCCGTCGCTGCAACCTCGCCGAAGTTTGTCGCCTCGCCCGAGACCTTCCGCCGTCTCGATCTCCTCCGTTGGGCCCTCTCCGTCACCGCCGTCTGTCCCTGTGGATTCCTCGCATCGAGCTCTTCAAGAGCCATGCAAGCTTCGATGTACCCCAAGCTGGGTCTAAGCTATGTCTAATGAAAATCATGGAAATCACTTGGAAAGGTATTTCTTTATTATATATAAGTTCCCCAGGCATTAAATCTTGGAAAATATTTTCTTACATTTACAGAAATATTATAATTCTCTGCGGCGAACACGTCCAAGCGCCTCCACGAGAGCTTCCCTAGTAATATGAAGGGCAGGAAAAATCTCGAGGAAGGCATCGACGGTGGCGCGATCGAGGGCGACGGCTTTGTCTGCCACCCATTCAGCCATGGAGAGGTCGAAGAGCGCCCACTCCTCGGCGAGTTCAGGGTCCCGCCCATCCATGAAGACCCCTCAAGAAGAAGGTGGAGCTCGGAGCAGGAAGATGGAGAACTAAGCGTGAGGGAATAAATTCTAGAAGCATTGGTTCGCCTTTTATAGCTGATACGGCAAGGTTGAAGTAAATGCGAAGATGCAATAATACCAGAAGCCGAGGAGACTTAGAGTTAATATAGTTTCAGAAGCCAAAGAGGTTTTTAGAAATTGGATTGACGCAGGAAGTCAGAACAACCTCGAAGACTGTCCGGTATTGATCCTTGAAGAGGAAGGATATTAAGGTTTCGCTTTGAGCGGAGAGAAGTATCTAATCCTCATATGAGATATGGGTTAGATCCACGAAGCTACCCACGATAAACTTGTCAGCCGGAAGATTATAATCAGTTGGAACAAAAAATCGGGGGTTATATTCGAGTCCTTCATAATCCCCTTACTGCAAAGAAAAGCATTCAAATCAAAGAAGAAACTAGTCAGAGGTTTATGCTGGAAGCTGAAAACGTTGATTTAGAGTTGAGACCCAGATAAAGATATAGCAATTGGATCATGAATCACTCGGGGGCTACTGTGAAATATAAGAACCCATGTGTCTTCATAACTGGCCCAGAAGTCCCTGAAGAAGAGTTAGGGCCGAATGGAAGGCCCAGAGGATAAACTCCGCGCAAAGCCTTGCTGCCGTGCGCAAGAGGATACATCCCAAAGACAATTGAACAGATATTTAGATATAAGAAATATGATTATATCCGAGTTGCTTGCAAGATAAGATAAAGATGTAAACTCTATCCTGTAACCGATTAGAATCCAAATAACCGATCAGAATCCCTTAACCGATCAGGACTCTATAAACCGCCCCATCCCATTATATAAGGGAGAGGACGGGCAACCACAAAAGAAGAAGCAATCTTAGATCCAAGAGATCCACATAATCCCAGCACACAGGACTAGGGTATTACCTCCTCCGTCGAGGGCCTGAGCCTGTCTAAACATTTGTCTTGTGTGACCTTCGAGTTTGAGATCTAGCGCCTACCCCATAAAATCATTGCCGACTACAAAAGTCGACAGTGGCCAAGGCCGAATGACAGTGAGAGGAAATGGTGGTGGCTTAACCTCAGTCACGCTTGGTCGAGTTCCCGCGGACTCGCCCGCCATGCTTCTCCTTATCAGTAGATCCATTTGACGT
This sequence comes from Otatea glauca, assembly GCA_036346275.1. NCBI lineage: Eukaryota > Viridiplantae > Streptophyta > Magnoliopsida > Poales > Poaceae > Otatea > Otatea glauca. The sequence continues at coordinate 2,160,636 of CM070717.1, read as the reverse complement.
TGATGATTGGCTTCATGATCTTAAGGGCATACTCGACATTGCAAGGTGAAATGATCAGGAGAAAGTGCAATATACCGCATATTATCTCCAAGGAGCCGCTACAGCTTGGTGGGATAGCTACAAGGCTATTCGCCCACCAAGCCAAGCAACTTCATGGTAGGCCTTCAAGGATGCCTTCCGCACCACCCATAAGACCTCAAAGGCATACTTCTCGTCCTACTCTACCAGCGGTTCAGCAATATAACCACGGAGGACATCCATCCGGGGGACAAAACAAAGCTGCAGCTACCACATGCTTTGCTTGCAACGAGAAGGGGCATTATGTGAGTAATTGCCTGCAAAAGAAGCAACCGGTGACTCATCCTTAGCCCCAAAATGGTCCGTCCCATTCTCAAGGTCCAACAAGTGGTCATGGAGGCCCACACAGTGCCCAGCTAGCCCCTAAGCTAGCCCAAGTCTAAGGGCATGGCTGCCTCAACCACGTGACTGCCGAAGAAGCAAGCAACACACTAGATGTGGTGCTGGGTATGTTTCTTGTGCACTCAACTCCCACTTTGGTTTTATTTGATTCAGGAGCATCTCATTCTTTCATATCCATAAAATTTGTTGAGCAACAAAAGATCAATGTTAACTATTTAAACGACAATATGTTAATCTATTCAATCGGGTCCATCATGAGAGCAAAACTTATAAGTTTGGGAGTTCGAATTGTGAGCAATGGGGTAGAATTAGAGGGTGATCTAATGAACATCAATTCATAGGGACTTGATGATATACTAGACATGCTTGGCTGTCCAAAAATAAATGGCACATTGATTGTGCTAATTGAGATATATCCTTGGTCAATTCTGATGGTATTTGTCGAATATCTAAACATGGGACATATGCACATACAAGATAGAGTAGGGTACGGTCTAGCAACATGTGAATGTTCCGGGTATCACGGGCCTAATTCTATGGGATATGGTATAAGCGGGATCGAGTAACTCAATATCAGGAAGGACTCGATTGCCTTTCCTTTAGGAGGAGGCCAATTTGAGCACGCATGGTATATATGGCAGTTTGGATATGACATGCAGATTACGCAGCTACAGACTCCTCATTGGCTACAATCCGTTGTCCAAAACCGACTACAGCTCGGTTGGAGGCGGGGCTATCGCGACTATATAAAGCATGAGATGAGACCCCCTGGGAGGGGGGACAGAAGACGAGACATCCAGAGCTTCCTAGTGAAAGGCCCTCGAGCGAAGAGATGTAGTTTAACGATAGTTTTCATCCCACCATCTTTGTAACTAGGGCTATATGCTTTGCTTTGTATTCTGTTCATCAGTTCCATACATCATCCATACAGGAGTAGGGTATTACCTCATCTAGGTGCCCGAACCTGTCTACATTGTGTGCCTTTGACTGCATGCTTGACTCTGCTAACCCGAAGGTACCCAAAGTATAAATCTATTGTCGATTTCTAACATTCGACAGTGGTGCGCCAGGTAGGGGCCTTCAACTGTTTATTACAGATCAATCATGTCTTCGAAGCGTGCCTATGGTGGATTCTTCGGTGATAGCTCAAATACCGCCTCTAACCTAACGCCTCCGATCGGATCTGAGATCGCCTTCGGGACGGTGCTTTATCAATGGGGACCGGGAGGAGGTCTAAGGCACATCGGCTTCATTGAGTCCTGCCCTTGGGAACCACGTCGAGAGATGTGTTTCATCGACTTCAACCCGGTAGAACCAACGTCCTATTGTGCGTTGAAACGGAGAGCGAAGTTGAAAGCAGCTAGGGCAGCAGCGTGTCAGATCGATGCATGTTCATGGCCGGGGCCAACAACGGTATTGCCGCCAGTAGTTCCCAAGAAAGAAACCCAGGAGCGGGCACCGCAGAGGGTCGAGAACATCAAGTTCCCCCATGCATGCCTCAAGACCCTGCGAACACTATTGCTCCCAATACTGTAGATCATCGGCGTGATCTTGCAGCCACGAGCACAGCTAGGATCGTGACCAATCTATCGAAGCATCTTGAGCTCGATGATCCAATGACGCCCCACCCATGGGCGCAAGATCCTCAAGGACATCGAATTCCTTGACAGACCGACCACAACGGCAGGTTCGATCACACTCCTAGAGTAGTGTCTCACCGAAGCCACAACATCGACATCTTCAGTACTCCTGTAGCATACGTCTAGTGCGCTCACATGCTGCTAAAATCCCTTTCACCACTAGATTCGGGTAACCCGATGACTCCAGTATTCGACCAGATGAAGATGCTGCTCGATGCGGCACAAGCATAGACCGCTCGAGTTGTCGACTCGAGGCTTGAGCATCCTAGCCAGCAGGGACCCAGAAGCCAGCGGTCGGGACCATCCCACTGATATCAAGCAACGAGGTCGTCGGTGGCTAGCTCCAACCAACGAGTCTCCAGGACAATCTGTTCCAGCCCCCATCAAGGGTGCTCAGGAGATCTTCTAGATCGGATTGCTCACGATCGATGAGACTTGCGGGACATGCTGCATGACCAAAAGGAAGAGCGTGATCGGGAAAACCGCGAGTGGCGAGAAAACAGGTCCCCACCTTCATGGGGTCGATCTCCCGTCGTCGGGTCCGACGAGGCGGGCCTCCACCTTCGAGGGGTCGCTCTCTTGTACGGCGCAAATTCCTTCCTCAACAAGATCTATGACTGGCGACCCCCGAGGATGATGGAGAAGGATGCAAGGCCTTCACCCCTGAGCTATGTGTCGTTAGGTGGACCAACAAGTTCAAGACAGGTCCCATCGAAAAATACTCGGGCAAAATCAACCCTGTCGAGTGGCTACATATCTATACTACTGTCATGAGGGCAGCCGGTGGCAACGAAAAGGTGATGGCCAACTACCTACTTACCACCCTAGATTGTGCGACCAGGTCTTGGTTGCTTAACCTCCCACCCCAATCGATATCCTCGTGGGCGGAGTTGCAGGCCCAGTTCATTGCTAACTTCCAAGGCACTTATGAACGCCCTGGAACTCGTAGCGACTTGCATCGAGTGATTCAGAAGCTAGAAGAGTTGCTGCGTAGGTTCATCCGACGCTTTAGTGACAAGCGTTACTCTATCCCTGACATCTCCGATGTGGCTATCATCGTGGTCTTCGAGAACGGTGTTAAGGATAAGGAGTTGAAAGGAAAGCTGGCCACTCGAAAGATCCAAACTCCTAAGGAACTCTTCGAGTTAGCAGACAAACGAGCTAGGAGTGCCGAAGCCCGAGACCACGTCGACAACCCCGAGTCAGGCGACGACAAGCTCGAGTCATCCAAGCAAGGGGCAAAGTGAAATAAGAGCCGCGGGGGGAAACGCAAGGGTGCCTCCACCATAGCGGCGGTCGAAAGGGGAAAGGCGCGTAACACGAGCGGCAACAAGGGTCGGAGCCGTCAGGGAGGTATGTACTGCCCGATCCATCGCACGAACAAACATGATTTTGATGAATGCCAGGTGATTAGCAAAAAGATCCAGGATAAGCTCAAAGTTACCCTTGCTGAGCGCGAAGTCGAGCAAGCAAAGGATAAACCCCATGACGATGAGCCCGAGTACCGCAAAGCCGATCACAAGCTGGCAAACATCTTCGGGGGATCGGCCACATATGAATCCAAGAGACAATACAAGGCGGTCGAAAGGGATGTCAACATGGCTGCGCTAGCTCTCCCCAGATTCCTCAAGTGGTCGAAAACACCGATCACCTTGAACCAGTCGGATCACCCAGCTATTGTCCCGCATTCGGGTCGATACCCCGTGGTGGTCAAGCCAACCATCCTCAATGTAAAGGTTGCTCAAACCTTGGTCGATGGAGGTAGCTTGTTGAACCTAATCTTCACCATGACGCTAGATAACATGGGGATTCCTCAAACGAAAATCAGAGTCGGAGCTGAGCTGTTTCATGGCATAACTACGCAATCGTCTTCCATGCCCCTTGGCCAGATCGAGCTGCCGGTCACGTTTGGTACGTCGGACAACTTCCACACCGAGAAGATTCTCTTCGATGTGGCAGATTTTGAAACTGCCTATAACGTGATCCTAGACCGCCCAATGCTAGCCAAGTTCATGGCCGTGGGGCATTACGCATACCAAACCGTCAAGAATCCAGCACCAAAGGGTCCTTATAGTCAAAGGGGACCAGCACGCGGTGGTCAGGTGCGACAAGAAGAGCCTGAAGATGGTGGAGCACTCTCGCGGAATAGCAATCAACGCTAGCGATGAGGTAGCCAAGCGCCAGAAATCTGAGGCTTCTATGTCTAGCAGCGCTGCCGAGAGCTCGGGTGATGGCGGCGACAAGGACAAGAAGACCGAGGGAGGTGTCAGGACAGTACCCCTAGACTCATCTGAACCTTCCAAGATGATCAAGGTAGGTACTGGCCTCGACCCCAAATAGGAACTCGAGCTCATCACTTTCCTTCGGGCAAAACGCGATGTGTTTGCATGGCAACCGTTCGACATGCCCGGGGTCCCCAGGGAAGTGATCGAGCATCGATTGGCTGTTGAACCAAAAGCCAAGCCGGTGGTGCAGAAACAGTGCAGATTCGTGGAAGATAAAAAAAAGCCATCCAAGAGGAGGTCGGCAAACTCCTGAAGGTTGGCTTCATCCGAGAGGTCTGTCATCCGATATGGCTGGCAAACCCAGTCCTCATCAAGAAACCCAATGGCAAGTGGAGGATGTGTGTCGACTACACCGACCTCAACAAGGTGTGTCCCAAGGATCCTTTTCCTCTCCCTCGCATCGATCAGATTGTAGATTCGATTACAGGCTGCGAACTGCTATGTTTTCTAGATGCCTACTCGGGGTATCACCAAATTAACATGTCCACCAAAGATGAAGGAAAAACCGCCTTTACTACTCCCATCAGTGTATTCTGTTATGTTATGATGCCTTTTGGTTTGAAGTGTGCGGGTGCTACGTATCAACGTTGCATTCAAGGTTGCTTGAATTCCCAAATCGGGCGCAATGTGGAAGCATACATCGATGACATTGTGGTAAAGTCGAGAACCAAAAGCACCCTGATCAGTGACCTCGAGGAAACGTTTGGCAACCTTAGGAAGTATCGAATGATGCTTAATCCCGAGAAGTGCACATTCGGCGTCCCGTCCGGCAAGCTTCTCGGTTTCCTAGTGTCTAGTCGAGGCATTGAGGCCAACCCGCGCAAGATCGAAGCCATCGACCAGATGCGCTCCCCGCGGATGCTAAGGGAGGTGCAGAAGCTCACAGGCTGTATCGCTGCCATTATTGGATTCATCTCTCAGATGGGTGAGCGAGGGCTGCCTTTCTTCAAGCTACTCAGTAAGCAGGATTCTTTCAAGTGGACCAAGGAGGCGGAAAAAGCTTTCCAAGACCTAAAAAGGTAGCTATCATCCCCGTCAATTTTAACTTCATCTAACGAAAAAGAAGAGCTTTTTTTGTACATTGCAGCCACATCTCTCATAGTAAGCACCGTCCTAGCGGTCGAACGGGATTGCCCTGGCACAAAGACCAAGTTCTAGAAGCCGGTATACTATTTAAGCGAAGTCTTCCACGATGCCAAGGTGCAATACCTTCTAGTGCACAAGATGTTGTACGCCGTCTTAATGATGTCCCGTAAGATGCGGCACTACTTCTAGGCGCACAAGATCATGGTAATGACCACATATCCGCTCAATGAGGTTATACGCAATCGCGAGGTGATAGGTCGAATAGCGCAATGGGTGGTCGAACTCAACTAGTTCAAGGTCGACTTCACGCCACAGACCGGCGTCAAGTCAAGCTTCCTAGCAGATTTCGTCGAGGAATGGACGCATGTCCAGGAAAAGGAACGCGAGGTGGTCAATGACTACTGGACCATGTTCTTTGATGGGTCGCTTACCCTTCAGGGCTCGGGGGCTGACATAGTGCTTAGATCTCCAACAGGTGAAGAGCTAAAGTACGCTATTCAACTTGATTTCCAAGCTTCTAACAATGTTACAGAGTACGAGGGACTGGTCAACAAGCTCCGCATAGTCGCATCGCTTGGCGTTAGGTGACTACTAGTGAAAGGGGACTCACATCTAGTCGTAAACTAGGTGCAGAAGGAATACCAGTGCTCAGACGATAACATGGCAGTATCTGAATGAGGTTCGCAAGCTAGAGCACAAGTTCGAAGGGCTCGAGGTAAGGCATGTCCGGCGATGTGATAATTCCGCTGTAGATGAACTTGCTAGGCTCGCTTCGTCCCATTCGCCAGCACCCATAGGAGTCTTTGTCGAGAAAATCCTCAAACCATCGACCTCCTCGGTACGAGAGGTCGATGCTGCCCAACTCAACCAGTTGTCTGGTCGAGTCAGCGAGGCAGAAACCACAGACACAGAAGCTACACTACTTGAATGCAAGCTGACTTGGATGACTCCATTCCAAGCCTACCTCGAAGGTCGAGAACTCCCTAACAATGATGTGACAACCGAGAAAATTGCATGTAAGTCTAAGCTATATGCGTTGGTAGACGGCAAGCTCTACTGAAAGGGGAGTAACAAAATCTTGATGAAGTGCATCACGCAGGAAGAGGGCAATAAGATAATGCTCAATGTCCATGGAGGCATCTGCGGAAACCATGCGTCCTATCGCACCCTAGTCGGAAAAGTTTTTTGACATGGTTTCTATTGGCCGACTGCCCTCTAGGACGCTTGCGAACTGGTGAAAAATTGCGAGAGCTATCAGTTTTATGGCAAGGAAACCACCAGACCAGCCCAGGCACTACAAACAATCCCTCTATCTTGACACTTCTCTGTCTGGGGCTTGGACATCTTGGGACCGTTCCAAAGAGCCCAAGGAGGTTACAAGTTTCTGTTCGTAGCTATCGACACGTTCATAAGGTGGATCAAGGCTGAACCCGTTAGAAACATCACCTCGAAAGTGGCTCAGAAGTTCATGAGGGGCATTGTCATTCGGTTTGGCGTGCCTAATTGAGTGATCATAAACAACGGTAGTCAGTTCAAAAGAAATGCTTTTATAGCCTTTTGCGAAGAATTGGGTACCAAGCTTTGCTTTGCCTCCATAGCTCATCCCCAAAGTAACGGTCAAGTCGAACGTGCCAATGGTTTAATCCTGCAGGGAATCAAGACCCGTGTGTTCGATAGGCTTAGTGCCTACTCGACTCGATGGGCAAAATAGCTCCCCTCGGTGCTATGGGACGTTCGAACTTCGACTAGTCGAGCCACCAGTGAGACGTCGTTTTTCTTAGTCTACGGTGCAGAGGCAGTGCTCCCGACTGAGTTAGCGTTTAGGTCACCTCGAGTGGACAACTAATTGGAAGGGGAACAAGAGCAGGCGCGGGCAGATGACATAAACCTGCTCGAGGAATACAGGGATCGAGCATCAATTCGAGCAGCTAAGTATCAGCGAGCCTTACACAGATACCATGGCCAAAAGGATCCAGGGAAGAGTACTAGCCGTGGGGGACTTAGTACTACGAAAGGTGTAGAAGTAAGAAAATCGCAATAAGCTATCGCCTAAGTAGGAAGGTCCCTACGTGGTGGTCGAAGTGACTCGTCCAGGGTATGTGCGGCTAGTGACATCGGAAGGCACGGTACTCGAGAAATCATGGAACGTCGATCAATTGAAGAAGTTTCAAGCATAAAGAAAAACACAAACATCGAATTTCAAAAGATATTCGGGTAAGTAAGATTTCATTATATTTTTAAACTAACAAAAGCTGGCCTTGTTACATTTAAGGTAGGTACACTACTACTATTTGTCCCCAGGTGCGTCTTGTCGCCTCTTTAGAGCCCCCGGATAGTGGAAGAGGATGGTGCCCGGAATGGGCCTGCGCTCATCATTCGGGCCAGAAGAGGCGGCAAGAACCCAGCCACCCACCGACGAAGAGGGCACAGAGGCAGAATGCCCGATAGGCTAGTCCGTTGAGGGAGAAGTAGGCTTCTCCCCTGATGAAGGCCCCCGAGCATCACGATGGCTTAGAGGGCGAGCAAGCGCCGGGCTGATGAAGTTGTTTTGAGCTTCGCCTTCGCCATCAACGCCAGCAACCCCACCTTCTACTCCGCGTGGGCGCCATCTGCTCTCACGAGGGAAGAAGAGATGGTGCCACATTCTTCGACCACAACCCTCAGCCTGCTGGTCACTTCTTCTTCCTCCTCTGGCTAGACTTCCCTCTCGGTGGCATCCCAGTAGATCTCGTCCTCCACGTCGAAGGAGATGATAATCCTCCTCGAGGAGAACATCGCCAAGGGAATAGGGGGAGGGGAGTCCCCGATGATCTCCAAGGAAGTGGAGGAAGTAGGTGTAGAGGTCATGGCTGCAGCCATGGAACAAAGCCTATACAAGTAAGAAGCGCTGAAGGAAGACGGGGTGAGGTAGACAGCCACAAGTCCCGCCTATTTATAGCCCGGGAAATGGGTCGCTACTGTAGTAGCCGCTCTGTCAAGATCCGAGTCGATCCCAATCCACGAGGCGTACGTTTCACTTCCACGCAAGTGCAAAAACCGAAGAGGTGTCAAGCAACGGTGGCGGGCGGATAACGCCGCCAGGTGGAAGCTAAAGGGGCGCAAAAATCGTAAATTTACTGTGCCACAAAAGTGGGTTTTAATTACCCACCTACCTGCTAGTTAATCTGATCCCAAGGTTCAGGGGCCAAGTTCTTCACGCACTCGATTCAATCATCGAGCAAGAGGTCGAATACTACCCTGCGTGTCTTTGACTAACATTTCCTGTTTTCCTACTCGATGTGCCCATCGAACAAAGGCTCAGGGGCTGGATCGTTCTCGACCACAGGGTCCTATCCCATACTGAAACAGTACTCGAGCAGGAATCTAGGGGCTACGTCATAAGATATCACTGATGGGACACGATCTCTGGCGATACAGGAACACTGGAGCTACCCATTGCAGTTTCTCTCGTTGGCTCTACTTCCTACTCGATGAGCTCATCGAATAAGGAGTCAAGGGCTACAGGTAACCCTACACTCTGTTTATTTTCTGATCGATATCGTTATAGAGTAGAATATTCATTTATCCATCTTTAATTCTTACATCTGTAGAACACCTGATTTCATTGTACGCATTTGCTTGATTAAGCGCTTAGCATGTCAGCAGGCGAAACAAAAGTGTGACCATGCTTTCGTCCGACAATGATCAATTCTATCCTGCGTGCAAACGAGCACTAGATTCTCACACATCTAAAAGCTCAGCGACCGGTGGGAGATGAGGCCTTTAGTCGATTCTTCATGCGTTGCTCGACAATGTTTTCCTGCTACAGGGTCTAAGACGCATGAGGAATATATAGAACCAGGTATCTCTATGACCGGCCCAGCGTCACCAGAAGAAAAGAAAGGCCCAGAGAGGAGGCCCAAAAGCTGTGCCCCGTGCCAAGCCAAGTTGCAATGCGGAAAGGTGCATACCTTATAGACAGTTGAATATGTATTTGGATATAAAAGATACGGTTGTAATCCGAGTTGTTTATAGGATAGATAAAGATGTAAACTTTATCCTGTAACCGACTAGAATCTAGTAACCGATTGGAATCTCCAGACCGATCAGGACTCTGTAAGCCGCACAACCCTCAGTATATAAGGGAGAGGGCGGGCAACAACAAGGCATCCAGCCCTAGAGCATAGAACACCACATATCGCCCAGAGTATACTGCACTTTGAGCAATCATAGATCTGAGAGATCCACATAATCCTAGCACACAGGATTAGGGTATTACCTCCACCGACGAGGGCCTGAACCTGTCTAATTTCCTGTCTTGTGTGACCTTCGAGTTTGAGATCTAGCGCCTGCCCCATAATTTTATTGCCGACTACAAAAGTCGACAACGCATGGTCGATGAAGGCTTGCAAAAGGTCGTGTAGTCACCATTGCAATAATTTGTATAACGTTTATGTTAAGTGGCCTCTCCGGGTGTACACTCGGGGGCTAAGTCATTTAACAAAGTTTCTTAAGACTTATGCGCAGGCAAGCATACGCTGATGCTATGTACTAAAGGTCTATGAGCACTGAGTTGGGTTTGCATCTACTTGAGCTATTACTTTTTCATCGACAAGGAAATTGAAGACAAAGCACGGTAGGGTGGCAAATGGGCTAAGTGTTTTCGTTAAAAGACTGTCATTACAAGCACATGGTCAAGTGTACATGGTCAAGACTAGGCTGAAAGATCTCGACTGACGTTGCTGGGATCCAGCGACCATCCACGAACATCTCAGCCAGATTGGTGAAGGAGTCGATGTAGCTTGTGGCCAAGCCCTTGTCGCACACGAATCCTTCGTTCAGGGTAGAGAAGTTCAGGTTCGGATAGCGGCTATTCACCAGGTCAAGCATGCATGAGGTCGCGAAGCGAGCTACGTCGGTCATGTGTTTGAGCATCTTCGACTGCAGAGCGGCCAGTGCCGCATCCACTGCAGCTTTCTCGACCTCGAGTGCCTTCTGGCTAGCCTCCACTCTGTCTCGACAGGCCTCTACGGTAGCCTTCTCGGCTGTCAGCTTTTTCTCCTGCTCCTTGGCCCCAGCCTATGTGGCCTTCAGCTTAGCCCTAAATGCTTGTCGGGACCCGAATATGCAAATCCGGACCCTCTGTGTATTATGCACTAGTCCAGGATCACGCTAGTGCACGCATGCTTAACATTGATGAATATCACAATCATACTTAACGGTAAAATAATAAAGACGTCATCAATATTAAATATAACTTATGAACGACCTTATGGTCAACCTTACATGAATACGCCTTGCAGGGCTAAGACTGAAAGTAAATAAATAACAGCGGAAATAACACACAAGCGTAGAAACCCTACAATCTGCCACAGGCAACTGACAAGGTTCGTACCCTAGTTATTCGTCTCCTCCTGATACTCTTCCTCAAAAGCAGGTGTTGCTTCTTCTCCAACTGGTGATGTTTTGTTGCAAAGGGGTGAGTACATAAAGCACTCAACAAGTTGCGCACAGAATGCAAGTCTAATATACTATATGCATGGCTTATTACAAAGGATAGGCAAACATGGTTAATTTGCATAAACAACATTCGTAAAAGAATAGCATAACTAGATTGAAAGACAGTAAAACAAATAATAATAATAATATATTTTTCATTTGTTTTCCAATAACCATCTCATTACCGTATTCCACATTTCATCATTTCATATCCAAACCCCATTTGTTTTTAATAAAATCTAACCCTTGACTGTAATCTCCGAGCAATGCTCAATACCGTGAGCACGGCTATTCGAATAGGTTTTTACACTCTGTAGAGGTGATACACTTTACCCACAAGATACAACCATACACCACAAAGGCGAGTGATTATAACAAAGCCTTTCCAATGCCTATCTAAACCCAGTACTATCCGCTAAGGTTTCAACGCTGGTGGGACTGGTTACCACATCCAGGGCCCCCTCTTCCACAATGTGAGCACACCCATGTGAGGACTGGTTACCACTACCCGGGCCTCACACCACCATAAATAGTACAAAAGTTTAGACTCAGCAGATTAATCAGCTAGGTATGTCCCATAACAGACATGTGGTTGTATGAATGACTCAGTTCAAATTCTTGCAAGGTTAAATCCTTAATTGACCAAGGCAAGACTGACTAAAAATCATCATAACCATGAACCAACCATTATCATAAAAAGCAATACGACCGCCCACTGCCACATTGGCCCACCACAAATACATGCCACTTGCCTCAGTCTAAATGATTTTACCACCCCGGTTGATTACCATGCACCACGTGCTATCAACAACAACAACATTGTGTGGCAACACTCGACACACAATTTAATAAACAAGTTCCATAATCATTAAGCACGATTAACCACTTTTTCATAAAATGATGACTCGTTGCACAGCTAAGCATTCTACTTGCGGTCTAATTAACCACATTGGCAATTTTAGCTACCAATTAATATTAAACCATTCTAGGGTGACAAATGAGATATGACATGAGACATAACAAGGTGGATGTAACTCAAAGTGGATGATAACTAATCCCAATATATTTGAAACAACGATACTTGAATTAATATGCAATACTTTGAAACAATATAATATTTAAAGCATAGGTTCAACATGATCAAAGCACAACCTACCTTCAAACAGCTCTGACTCCTGCTCTGGACCTTGCTCGGGTGCTGCCTCCTCAACCATGAACTCACCAGGCAACTCGACGTCTACGCGTAAAGAGCGAGAAAGCAATAAATAACAAATACAAAGAGCAAGATCAACTCCAAAAATTAAAGAAAATTCACCATTAAATAGAGCATGATTTTACAAATCTTTAGAAAATTGAATCACCTCAATTGAAGTTCAAATGCAAAAGATATAGCTATTCAAAGTTTGGAATAAAAGATAATTCTGAAAAATAGAAAAACCGAATTACTTTTACGCTGGAAAATAGTATTTATGGCGTCATGCTGACATCAGCACCGAATATGATTTTTGGCTAATTATTTTTCTAAAGAAAAATGATTCATGATGTCACGCTCACGTCAGCGGACATGGGGCCCAATCGGGTGCTAACACGCGGCAAAACCATAGTGCGACACACGTCACCGGTGCATGGACTCGGTCCACGGCTAGCGCTAGTCCACGGTGGACCAGTGTCACTGTGCCTATGCACCGACTGACGCAAGTCGTGGCGTCAGCGGCGACGCTCTACCAATCACGACGCGACACGCGGTGGCATGCGATTGGCGTAGCACTCGGCGCAATCTCATCCGCCCAATTCAAAATGAACGGCTGAGATCTGCGCAAGGCGCGATGCGGTGGCTCACTGCGGAGGTGACACGCGGCACCATCCCGATCGTCCAGGTCTGATCGGATGGCAGCGACAGTGGGGAGAAATGAAATGACGAGGTGACGTGGCTAGCCCGGTGGATGGCACGTGGCACGATACGAGACACACACTGCGGATCTGACGGCTACGATGTGGCGGCGCGAGGCAAGGCAGCGTCAACTACGTGGCTCAACCACAGACGACCGATGAGGATCCAACGACGGCGAAGCATCGAAGAGAACATGACCACGCGGTTACCACGGCGGGCGACTCATGGAAGAAATCCGATGGTGCTTACCAGATCCGACAGCTGACAAAGCTTGGAACCACGGTGATGGCGCGGCGGAGCAGGTTCACCAGAGATGAAGACAAAGACGTGGCCGACGGCGTTCTGGGGCAACTCCAGCGACATTAGCTGGCATGTCCGAAGCGTCTCAACGTGACGAACTCAGCAAGGGTCTTGGCAGTGGCGGTACGAGACGAAAACCGCGGTGGCATGAAGCGACAACTACGGTGAGCTTGCACAGGCGCTGTAACATCCCAAATTTTGCTTTCATTGGATTTAATATGATTTTTCTGTGTTATTGCATTTTTGAGGTTTTATTTAATTCATTTTGGAATTTTTGAATAAAGCCTTTAGCTATCTTTAAATCATGCAGTGAAATTTTTTTATGATCTTTGGTTGGAAATATTTTATTTAAGTTTCAAATGTCCCAAAGTAATTTCTGGAATTTTTGGGATTTTTCCTGGTATTTTTGCTATGTAATTTGGCTTTATCTATTTATCTAAATTATTTTAATTTGAAAATGATTTAAAATTCGCCGCATAGTGTTTGGGCCGAATACCTCGATCTAGCCCGTTTTCTTTGTGCCGCAGCCCAGCTCGCCAATCCAACCGGGTCAAAACGCTAGCCGCATCACTGCGCGACTATTGAATTTTGATCCAACGGCTGTGATCGTGCCGTGTCACCGCTTGCTGTCAGTTGTTCGATCGGATCCACGTGGACGCTTGAGATTGTGCCATGTCGCCTCGCCGTATCGCAGTCGGATCCATCTTGCCACCGAATCCCCGAAGATCTCGGAGTCCGTGTCATGCCCTTGCACGCCTCCCAAGCCACCTATTTAAGGCACCGCCTAGATTTTTGGGACCACTGTCTTGAGCTGCGCATTTCACCTCTGGTCTCATCGTCCGTGTCGCTGTCTATTGCCTGCGCGATCTCGCCGTTGTTCCAGAGGAAGCTGCCATCGTTTTTCGCTCGGGATGTCGCTGTCGGTCTTCGTTCGCCGCCGACAAGGTCACCGGTGGGTTTCCCTCGTCAAGCCGCGTCGATTCCATCTGGAAGCATCATCGGGGAAGCTCTCTAGCGCCGTTGGCCACGTCTTCATCTCCATCTCCGGTGAACAATGCCGTCGTTCCTCCATTGTTCCTCGCCGTCAGTTCCGTCCGTCCGATCTAGAATGTAGGGTGCAGATCTGGCCGCGTGTCACGCGCAGCGTCAGCCGCATCTTTGTGATGCTTCTCCTCTACTGTGTAATGTCCACCATCGGATCATGATCGCATGGCCGTGATTGCCCCATATGTTTCGCAAACCGTGGCCGTCCGATAGGATCTGTGCGCACCAGATCGCACCGGCGCTGTGGCCAAACGCATGCCGCCGCGTGTCAAGCGTGGCTACCGAGGCACCATGCGCCACGTCCATCGTGGACCGAGCCATCGACTATGGACCGGGTCCGTAGACCCGGGACGCGTGTCACGCTGCGGTGCTACCACGTGTCGATGACGTTAGCATGCTGTCCTATATCGCTTTTTTCGTATAAAAATATTTTGACCAAAATTCATTTCTATGCTGACATCATCATGAGGTCATGCTGACATCATAAATGCTTTTTTCTAGTATAAAAATAATTCGGTTTTCTTCAATTTTCTGATTTATCTTTTATTTCAAATTTTGAATAGCTATATCTTTTGCATATGAGCTCTGATTGAGGTGATTCCAGTTTTTAAAAATTTGTAAAATAATGCTGTATTTAATGATGAATTTTATTTAATTTTTAGAGTTGATATTGCTCTCTATATTTGTTATTCATTGCTTTCTTGCTGGTTACGCGTAAACGTTGAGTTGCCGGTGAGTTTGTGATTGAGGAGACAACACCCAAGCATGGTCCAGAGCAGGAGTTAGAGCTGTTTGAATGCAAGTTGAGCTTTGATCATGTTGAACCTATGCTTTAAATACTATATGGTTTCAAAGTATTGCATATTAATTCAAGTATCGTTGTTTCAAATATATTGGGATTAGTTATCATCCACTTTGAGTTACATCCACCTTGTCATGTCTTATGTCGTATCTCATTTGTCACCCTAGAATGGTTTAATACTAATTGGAAGCTATAATTTTCAATGTGGTTAGTTAGACCGCAAGTAGAATGCTTAGCTGTGCAACAAGTCATCATTTTATGTAAAAATGGTTAATCTTGCTTAATGATTATGAAACATGTTTATTAAATTGTGTCGGGTGTGGTCACACAATGTTGTTCGTGTTGATGGCATGTGGTGCATGGTAATCAACCGGGGTGGTAAAATGATTTAGACTGAGGCAAGTGGCATGTATTTGTGGTGGGCCAATGTGGCACTTGGGCGGTCGCATTGCTTTTTATGATAATGGTTGGTTCATGGTTATGATGGTTTTTAGTTAGTCTTGCCTTGGTCAATTAAGAACTTAACCTTGCAAGAATTTGAACTGAGTCATTCATACAACCACATGTCTGTTATGGGACAGACCTAGCTGATTAATCTGTCGAGTCTAAGGTTTTGTACTATTTGTGGTGGTGTGAAGCCCGGGTAGTGGTAATCAGTCCTCGCACGGGTATGCTCACACGGCACAAGAGGGTGGCCCTAGATGTGTTAACCAGTCCTACCAATGTTGAAACCTTAGCGGACAGTACTGGGTTTAGATAGGCATTTTTAAGGCTTTGTTATAATCACTCGCCTTTGTGGTGTATGGTTGTATCTTGTGGGTAAAACCTATTCGAATAGCCGTGCTCGCAGTATGGAGCATTGCTCGATGATTACAGTCAAGGGTTAGATTTCACTAAAAACAGATATGGGTATGGATATGAAATGTGGAATATGGTTATGAGTGGGATATTGGAAAAAAAATGAAAAATGTATTATTGTTATTATTTGTTTTACTGTCTTTCAATCTATTTATGCTATTCTTTTTATAAATGTTGTTTATGCAAATTAACCATGTCAGCTTGTCCCTTGTAATAAGCCATGCATATAGTATATTAGACTTGCATTCTGTGCGCAACTTGTTGAGTGCTTTATGTACTCACCCCGTTGCAACAAAACATCACTAGTTGGAGAAGAAGCAAAGCTTGCTTTTGAGGAAGAGTATCAGGAGGAGGCGAATAACTAGGGTGCGAACCTTGTGAGTTGCCTGTGGCAGATTGAAGGGTTTTTACTCTTGTGTTTATTTCCGCTGCTATTTATTTACTTTCAGTC
Organism: Otatea glauca; assembly: GCA_036346275.1. Lineage (NCBI taxonomy): Eukaryota > Viridiplantae > Streptophyta > Magnoliopsida > Poales > Poaceae > Otatea > Otatea glauca. The sequence continues at coordinate 2,144,381 of CM070717.1, read as the reverse complement.
TTAGCCCTGCGAGGCGTATTCATGTAAGGTTAACCATAAGGTCATCGAACAGTTATATTTAATATTGATGAAGTCTTTATTATGTTACCGTTAAGTATGGTTGTGATATTCATCAATATTGAGCCTGTGTGCACTAGCGTGATCCTGGACTAGTGCAGAATACACAGAGGGTCCGGATTTGCATATTCGGGTCCCGACAGAGGTGGTATCAGAGCCATATTGACTGTAGGTCAAGCCCTAACTAGTTTGTCATCTTAGGGGTATCCAAAACTATTTTCTAAAGGCAAAATTAACTTGAAAGATTAAAAGGATCTTGACTTATCTCTTCTTTCTTGCTTCCCACCTTTGCTGAATTTTCTGTCTTTTCTCTAAGTTTTGAGTTGAGGTTTTTATGAGAGCCACTTTCTACAGGTTGAGATGGAGTGTCTTTATGGAGAGCGTAAAGGAGGATTTGTCGCTGAGCTTTGGAGGATGCTGCAGTTGTTGGGAGACTTTGATCGTCCTATCTATTGTGGTACCAACTGGATCGTGAGCGGGAAAATAAGAGGGACAATCTGCAAGATCACAGTCTACGCCAGGGAGAACACCATTAGGAGCTGCACCGTCCACATTTCAGCGAGGAGATCCACGTTTGAGTCTGGTATCCAGGAGACCGCCCATCTTGCACTTTGCCGCCTTGCCCGAGACTATGCTTCAGAATTGGAGTCCACCGTATTCAAGTATCATCCCAATGGAAGCGTCGTCACTGAGGACAGGATCAAGGGGGAGGAAGATGCCACTATCGTCCACCTAGCACGTTTTGCTTCAGCATAGGAGACCCTCACGAAGGCTACGAACTAGGAGCTTTTAGAGGTGTATGAAGCATTGGAGAAGGCTAAAAAGGATCTTGGGGAGTCTAGGAGGATGGCTTCTAAGAGGATAGCCGAGTTGGAGGAGGCTCTCTACCTCAGGGAGGAGGCAGCTGAGCTGGAGGAGTCCGAGGAGGATCCAGAGGAGCTTGTGCCAGAGCCAGAGATTTGGGGATCAGTGTCATCCAACGACACCCCCGGTCATCGGAATAAGTTTGCCCCGATGCCGCGTCATCCGCCGCAGTGTCCACCTGGAGGCTTGCATCCAGGATGGCGTAGTGACTAAGTAGAGTCTTGAGTTTATTAGTAGTAGTGACTCAAGTGTTCGAGTCACATGAGTTTAAGTTAAGAGTTGCCATTATTCGATTAGACATGCTTGTCTAGCTTAATGAGAGTTTTTATGGTCTTTTTGAGTGTGTAGTATGCATTGCATTGCCCTTAGGCACTTGTGAGCAGCCATACCAAGTATTAAATAAAATTTAATATATTTATAGTTTGAGTTAAAGCTTTTCCCACTCGTAAGATCTTATATTACTTGTCTATGCTATTTCCCTCTTTTCTCTAAACCGTGGAGTAATCAGCAGATGGTTCAGACTCACAGAAACAACGGAGCTAGTGGAAGTGGAAGCCATCAGAATGAGTCGCCAATTCCTCAAGCAATGCCACCAGTCGATATGAGCAATTTTCGAGCTTTTCTGGCTGCACAAACTTAGCTTATGCAAACTATGATGCAGCAAATGCAGTATTTCACTAATCAAGCTGTCACCAATAATGCAAATCAAGCTGCTAATAATGGGAACCATCCATTCTCGAAGCTGTTAGACTTCATGAGGACCCGTCAGCCAACTTTTTCTGGGAATGCTAACCCAATTGAGGCTGATGATTGGCTAAGGACGATTGAAAGGAAGTTGCACATCACCCAGTGTGAGGGAAATGAGAAGGTGCTCTATGCTTCTCATCAGCTAGAAGGTACATGTAACACCCTAATTTTTGCTCTAGTTTAAATTTTGAGAGTATTTTTGATTTTTGTGAATTCTTGAGAATTTATCGAAATTTATTTGGAATTACTCAAAACTAGCCTTCCTTGAAAACAATTAAATAATGTATAAGTTCTAGCAAAGTTTTATTGAAAATATTTTATTTGAGTTCCAAATATCTCAAGGTATTTTCTGGAATTTTTCTAGAATTTTTCTGCTATTTTAAAAGTCCCAAATGAATTAAATGAATTTCTAGAATTATTTTTATTGAAAAGGTTTTAAAATAGCTATGAGCAGAATGGGCCGAGCCCATTATCGCGCGCGCCGCCACCCATCCGCGCCGAAACCCTAGCGCCGCTTCACCGAACTGCTCGATCTTGATCGAACGCTTGCTGCGTGTGCCACGTCGTTCGCGACGCGAGCCATCCGATCCAATCCGCGCGGACGTCGTGATTGCGCCACGCCGATCGCTCACGCGAGATCACCGAGCTAACGCCGCCGACCGTTACCGCTTGTTTCGCCACCGTAGCGCGCACGCCGAGGCCCCTTAAAGTGCACCGAGTAGCGCGTGTGGCGTAACTTTTTCGCGCGCTTTTGACACCTTGCACGCACGCCAAGACCCTCTCTAGCGCTCGAACGAGCTCGCCGTAGTTGTTCCTCGCATCGCCATCGTTCTCCGTCGTTTGCGTCGCCGCGGTCCACTTCCGCCGTTGTTGAGGTCACCGGGTACCGATCTCGCCGAGGCGCGCCGAACGCGCCACTTCTTCACGCCGGAACGCCCGCAACGCCGCCGACGTCCTCGTCTTCCTCGACCCGGCGACTGTTCCTTTCGCGTCGCCGTTGACCTCGCCAACTTCGCCGCCGTCCGATCCTCATCGCCGGTTTTGGTGAGTCCACGATCCACTTCTCTGCTTACGCTTGGATTAAATTATAGACGTTAGATCCGTAATGTGCGCGAGATTAGATCTCGACATTAGGCTATTAGTAGATCTTGACCGTTAGATCCGGGTTGAACGGTAGAGATTAGATCTAGTCTCGAATTTGGTTACATCTCGGTATTGGATCGTTAGTGTATGCATAGGATTGAGCCACGTCAAGCCGTGAATAGTAAATGACCCCAGAACTCGAGCCGTCGGATCGGATATAAACGGTTGAGTTGGATCTGGTTTTGCCCTAGGATCCGCGCCGTTCAGATTTGAACGCGGCGGTGGTAGCGCCGCACCTTCATCCAATCTCGCACGACGCGTGGTTGCTTTGACCGCAGCAGACCGATCCGGCCGTTGCTTTGGGCGCGCCGCCGCGATCGTCTTGCGTGGCTACGAGTAAATCGAGGCGCCGCCGCGTCGGCGGAATCCAACCGTTGGATTTAGGCCGACCGGATGTGCGACGACGCGGAGGCGTGGAGCCGGCGCCGCCGCTACCGATGCGTGGTCGATCACCGGATGCGCGACGCGTGTCGCGACGCATCTCGGCGCCTGCGGCGCGCGTGAGGATCGGACCGCCGGTTTTAGCGAACGGTCCGATTTTGCGCGTGTTCGACTGCTTACGGAACCAAGTCCACGCTAGACCGAGCCGAGCCGTGAACCCGGTCCATAGATCAGAGCGACGTGGCGGCCTGCAGGCGTGCCACGGTCGTCGGCCGACATCATCGCCGACGCCATAAATATTTTCATATATAAAATATTTCGACGGAAATTATTTCGGTGCTGACGTCATCATGAGGCATGCTGACGTCATAAATGCGAATTTCAAGTATAAAAATAATTTGGAAAAATCGGATTTTCTAATTTCAAGATTTTCGATTTTATTCAAAACTTCAAATGACTATAACTTTTGCATTTTAACTCGGATTTGGGTGATTCAAATTTCTAAAAATTCATAAAATTGTGATCTATTTAATGATGAATTTTATTTGAATTTTTGAGATTATCTAGTCGTCTGTATTAGCTATTTATTGCATATTTTATTTGAACGCGTGAGACGCAAATTTACTGGAAGGTTTCAAGAAGAATTGTCGCTCAAGACCAAGCTTGAACACGACCGCAGCTCTTTGAAGGCAAGTGATGCTTTGATCATTTTGATCCCAGATTTTAAAATGTAATTTATGCTTTGAAACTATGCATGCTAATTATTTAAAATGAATTTAAATTAATTTGGGATAATGTAGTTAATCAACCCATTTTGTTATGCCACCTTGAATTATTAATTGTATGCCTAGATCATTGTCACCCTAAGTTTTGATTATATTAGTTGGATGTTAATATTGTGCCAACACGGAGGCTAGACCGTGAGTAGATGCTTAGCCTTGCAACGAATCATGAATGATCTTTCGGAAAAATGCTACAATATTGATTAAAGACATATTGAATGTATTTTGAAAAGTGGTGTGATGATGCCACATGTTGAGATTGAGGTACAAAGAACTGTGTGGTTCCGCATCGATATTGAGTTATTCTTGGCATGTGTTGCACAATAATCAACTGGGTGGAAAATGATTTAGACTAGGGCAAGTGGCAAGAGGTCAGTGTGCGGTGGGCTGTGTGGCATTGGGTTGTTGAGTGATGTGAGTCTGTGCTACATTGGGCCGTGTGCCATCTGTTGAGTGTTGAAAGTCTTGCCTTGGCCGATTAAGGACTTCACCTTGCAAGCCTTTGATCCGAGTCAACCGTACAACCACATGTCCGACATGGGGATGCACCTAGTTGACTAGGGTTCGATATCTTTCCTCCGATACCTCGGGGTGACAAGACACGGGTGTATCTGTATGGGGAGCGCACTGTGCTACGGCTTGGTGCCCATCCAACGGTGATTGGCCGGTCCTATACTTCGCCTGTGAGGGAAGTGATAGTGAAGGCAACACCGAGAGGTTCTTTGGTTAAGGTAGAAGTTCTGAAAAGCTTTGTTGCGGACAATCACCGTGTGGTGAGCGGTCAGATCTTGTGGGTAAAGTGTACAACCTCTGCAGAGTGTCAAAACTATTGAATAGCCGTGCTCACGGTATTGAGCATTGCTCGGGATTACAATCAAGGGTAGTTTTTCATAAACAAAACATGGAAGGGTGGTGTGTGCCGTGTTGGAAATGAACTGATAAGGTGTGTGCCGAGAATCTTCAAGAAAAACCATTTGAAATTAGTATTACTTATATCTGTTTCCTTCGCTTTAATCTAAACAAGATACTAGTTTAAAAATGTCGCTTGATGCAAAAGAATCAATTAAGCCAATCCATTGGAATAAGCTTTGCATATAGTAATAGTGTTTGCATTCATGCATTACTTGTTGAGTGCCTTGTGTACTCACCCCACCTTGCTTATCAACCCCAACATCGGTGGAGGAGACTACACCAAGATGGGAGGAGGAGTACGCCGAGGACACGAGCAACTAGGGGCAAGCCCATCGGTTTACTGTGGCAAGATGGAGGCTTCCACGACTTTTTATGTTCATTGCTATTTCTTTGTTTTGAATAATGTAAGCCTGCGTGGTCGATTTATCTGTAAGGAGACCATAAGGTTGTACAACTCGCTTTATATACATGTTTGCACTATTTATTCTTATATCCTTGTGAATGTCTGTGATGTGCAACCTCAGATGATGTGTGTGCTAGCGTGATCTCGGATCGCATGAATACACAGAGGGTCCGGATTTGCAGATTCGGGTCCCGACAGAGGTGGTATCAGAGCAGGCTGACTGTAGGCCTTGACCTTAGTTTGGTTGTGCCTAGGAGGGTGAAAACTATTTTCTAAAGACCTAATCAACTTGAGCAAGAATGTCAAAGAAATCTCGACTTATCTCTTCTCCCTTATTCATACCTATTTGAATTTTTATTATTCTCTATTTAATTTAAACAAGGTTTGTTTTGGCGGATGAGGATGATCCATACCTATGGAGAGCGACCGAGGATACGCCCGCGGAGTTATGGCGTATGATGCGCTTGCTTGGAGGTTTTGACCGACCACAGCATCGAGGGACTTGGTGGTACAGGGCAGACTTGACGTCGCCTGGGACGTCAAGATCACAGTGTATGCTCGGGAGAGGACGAGGGCGAGTCGTCCTATCTACATCACTGCCAGGAGGTCTTCTTTCGAGGCCGGGATTCAGGAGACGTCGCGTCAGGCGATGCGGCAGATTGCCCGCACTTACTCCGCAGAGTTAGAGGGCACCGTCTTCCGCCACCATCCGCGTCGAGACAATCGTTTGGACAGGATGGAGCTTGTGGAGGAGGACGCCACTATCACCCACCTGGCAAGGTACGTCATCGCCCAGGAGGACGCCTTGGACGAGACAGTCCGGGAGTTGCAGAGGACCCGCGACGAGGTTATAGAGGCAAGAACCCAACACCGGGAGAACTTAGCTCATGCCATACAGAAGATCCAGGAGTTGGAGATGGCTTTGTATGGACCCGAGCCCGAACCAGTCCTGGAGTTACATGATCCAGATCCGGAGGAGCCGGAGCAGGAGGCGCCAGTGCAGGAGCAGGCAGCCCCGGGACCAGCAGAGTCGATGGGGTCTTTTGCACCCGCCGCAGTAGGTCACCAGGACCAGTTCGCCCCAATGCCACAAAGACTACCGATGTACGCCCGGGAAGCGCAGCCGGGTTGGCTCGATGAGTGATCGAGTCTAGTAGAGTGTAGTGTCGAGACTCGAATATCTGAGTCGCGTCTTTGTTTCAGAGTTACCCTTAGGTGTGAGTTGTCATGGATTCCTATGTTTGCTTACTTGCTTTTGGTTGTGAGTGTCACGTATGTGTTGCATTGCCCTTAGGCACTTGTGAGCAACCATACTGCTTTATATTATATCAATAAAGTGGCTAAATAATTTAAGTTACACCTGTTTCCCCCACATAAGTTCTTTTACTTGTCTATGCTTTCTTCTTTTCTTAACCATTGAAGCTTGCAAATGATGGTGAGGACTCGTGGAAATGTTGGAGCCAATGAAGTGGAGCTAACAGACGGACAACCGTAATGAAGAGTCGATTCCTCAACCACCGCAGTCGATATGCGTAACCAGGAGCCTTTTGACAGCCTGCACTCAACTCATGACCACGATGGTTCAAACCATGCGGCAGATATCCAATCAAGTGCTGCGAATGTTCAACACGGGGCAACCATGGACCACACCCCTACTCCGCATTGTCGGAGTTTATGAGAACTCGCCCACCCACTTTCTCGTAACGCCAATCCACCGGAAGCGGACGATTGGCTAAGGACAATTGAAAGGAAGTCGCACATTACCCAATGTGTAGGACATGAGAGGGTACTCTATGCCTCTCATCAACTCAAGGACCGCAGAATGGTGGGAAAACTGCGCGACTCATGAGGACCCGCAGAGTATCACATGGGAGGAATTCACCTCGGCCTTCCGTCAGCACTCATGTACCCGAGGGTATCATGGATCTTAAAAAGGAGGAGTTAGAAGCCTCAAGCAAAGCGGCGATCGATGGCCGATTACGAACAAGTTCACCTAAGCGCACGCTACGCACTGAGGACGTGGCTACGGATAAGGCCGCATAATCCCGCTTCATGAAGGGATTGAATGCAGGGTTGCAGTGGACCGATCACCCACACATTCCACGACTTTCAAGAGTTAGTTAACAAAGCCACGATCTTAGAGGACAAGCGCCGAGAGTTGATGACAACAGAAGCGCAGAATGGCGCAACAAGGAGGTCGTCGGGGCAAGAGAGGCAGAGGACGGCACCCCAACAGCTCATTCGGTACCGGCCTAGAGGCAATGACAGGCACCACTGGCAAATCGCCTGATGGGTCAAAATGTTCGAGACTCGGCCGAACTATGGCAGTGATCGAGGAACCTCTCGGGCCGTGGGAAGACGTTGCTATCATTGCAATGAAATGGGGCATTTTGCCAACAAGCGCCCTAAGAAGGAGGTGTCACCCGGTTCGCTTTAACACGGGAACACACCGGCAAGGACTCCCGCACCAATCATGAACCGCGGGGCATCAACAGCAGCGACTCCATCCCAAGGAACTGCACGAGGCAGAGTCAACCACATCACAGCAGATGAAGTCCAGAACGCCTCGGACGTTGTAATCGGGTAAGTTCCTAGTAAACTCGATCACCATCGCTTTATTTGATTCCGAGCTTCGATTCTTTTATTTCCGAGATTTTGCTGTTCAAAATGATATGGAAATAGTGAATCTTAAATGTGTGCTCATAGTCCAATCCCCTGGATCAGAACTCCGATCTAAAGTAGGATGTTCTGGGGTAGGAATAATAATTAATGGAGTTGAGTTCCTAGCGAACTTAATCGCCCTTAATACCCAAACCTTGGATGTTATCACAGGAATGGATTGGTTAACCGATCACAAGGCGATATTGGATGCGGAAAAGAGTCATATCGGTCGAGAGCCCGGATGGAAAGAAAATTGAGTTTGAAGCGAAACCAGTACGAGATGGACAATTGATGGTCAACAGCATGAAGACTGTCAGCTTAGAGGAAGTCTCCATAGTCAATGAATATCCGGATGTTTTCCCAGAAGATTTACCTGGAATGCCGCCAGATAGAGATATCGAGTTCGTGATAGAACTAGTCCCAGGGACAGCTCCAATAGCTAAGAGACCTTACAGGATGTCCACAGAGGAATTGGTGGAAATGAAGAAGCAAATTGAAGAACTGCTGGAAAAGGGATTTATAAGACCTAGTTCATCGCCATGGGGAGCACCTGTCTTATTCGTTAAGAAGAAGGACGGAAGTTTCAGGATGTGTATAGACTATCGTGCACTCAATGATGTGACGATAAAGAATAAGTATCCGCTACCCAGGATCGATGATTTGTTTGACCAGTTGAGAGGAGCAGGAGTATTCTCCAAAATTGATCTTCGATCAGGATACCATCAGCTGAAGATCCGATCAGAGGATATTCCGAAGACTGCATTTTCGTCAAGATATGGACACTACGAGTTTACAGTGATGCCTTTTGGTCTGACAAATGCACCAGCATATTTCATGAACTTAATGAATAAGGTTTTTATGGAAAACTTGGATAAGTTCGTCGTCGTATTCATAGATGACATCCTTATCTATTCCAAGACGAGAGAAGAGCACGCCGAGCACTTGAGGCTAGTCCTTGAAAAGTTGAGGGAACAACAGTTGTTTGCGAAATTTAGCAAATGTGATTTCTGGAAAGATAAGGTGGAATTTCTTGGACACATAATGACAGCAGAAGGAGTTGCTGTAGATCCAAAGAAAGTGGAAACGGTTTTACATTGGGAACAGCCAAGACGGTAACCCAAATCCGTAGTTTCCTTGGAATGGCGGGGTATTACCGTCGATTCATTGAAGGATTCTCTACGATTGCGAGACCTCTTACGCAATTGTTGAAAAAAGAAAAGAAATTTTTATGGACACCTGAGTGTGAGAAGAATTTTCAGGAATTGAAAAGGAGGTTAACATCGGCACCTGTATTAGTTTTACCAGACGTTCACCAAGACTTTGACATCTATTGTGATGCATCGCGTCAGGGATTGGGATGCGTGTTGATGCAAAATAGGAAGGTAATTGCCTATGCATCGAGGCAATTGAGACCACATGAGGAGAACTATCCGACTCATGATTTAGAATTAGTAGTAGTGCATGCACTAAAAATATGGCGTCATCATCTCATCGGAAATAGATGTGAAGTATATACGATCATAAAAGCCTTAAGTATATTTTCACACAAGTGACCTAAATATGAGGCAAAGAAGATGGTTAGAGTTAATCAAGGATTATAATGTGGGAATTCACTACCACCCGGGAAAGCCAACGTGGTGGCGACGCCTTGAGCGTAAAGAACCACGATGTAAATATCTTTGTTGGAAACAAGTCAGCGAGAATTGTGTAAGGATTTTAAACTAGAATTGGAAATGGTACCAAAAGGATTCCTAGTAACCTTGAAGTAAGACCTACCCGAAGATCGATCGGGAAGGCGAGAAAGATGATGATAAGATCAAAAGAATTAAGGGCAAAATGGATGAAGGCAAAGCAAAAGATTTTAAACTGGATGAACAAGGTACTATGTGGTTTAAAGGCGCATTTGTGTGCCGAACAAAAAGGAGTTGAAGCGATTAACTCAGGAGAGGCCCATGACTCCAAGTACTCAATTCATCCAGAAGTGCGAAAATGTATCAAGATTTGAAGGAAAATTTTGGTGGCCAAGCATGAAACGAGAAGTCGCGAATACGTTGCATTATGTGACATATGCCAAAGGGTCAAAGCTATGCACCAAAGGCACAGCAGGCTATTACAACCCTTAAAGATACCGAATGGAAATGGGAGGAAATTGGTATGGATTTTATAACCGGATTGCCCGTAACGCAAAGTGGATATGATTCCATATGGGTCATAGTAGATCGCTTAACTAAGGTGGCACATTTCATACCAAGAAGACCACTTATTAGGAGACCGGTTAGCGTAACTTTATATGTCCGTAATTGTCTGCTTACATGGAGTGCCGAAAAGATAGTGTCGGACAGAGGTACCCAATTTACCTCCAGTTTCGGGTAAGCTTCATGAAGCAATGGGGACTCGCTTGAACTTCAAGACTGAGATACCATCCGCATGACGGATGGACAAACCGAGAGAGTCAATCGATATTGGAGGATATGTTGAGGGCATGTGCCTTAGCATATTCCACTTCATGGGACAAGTGTTTGCCTTATGCTTTGAGTTTAGTTACAACAACGGTTATCAAGCGAGCTTACAAATGTCTCCATTTGAAGCTCAGATGGTAGGTCTGTCGAACACCATTGAATTGGAATGAGACAAAGTAACGACATGTTTTCGGACCGGACATTCTTCAGAAGCGGAAGCACGATCACCCCGGTCGTGGAAAGATTGAAGATTGCACAATCCAGCAAAAGAGTTATGCCGACAACCGTCCGCAGGAACTAAGCTTTGAACCCAAGATTTTGTGTATCTTAGAGTAACACCACTCAAAGGAGTCGAAGGTTCCATGCAAAGGGAAGCTTACACCCTGTATGTCGGACCATTCAAAATCTTGAGCCGCAAGGGTGAAGTTGCGATCGATTAGAGTTACCGCCGTCTTTGGCGGAGTGCATGACGTATTCCATGTGTCTCAATCAAGAAGTGTCTTCGATGCGGAAGAGCAAACACCGTTAGAGACAATTGAGTGCAAGAAGATCGACTTACAAAGAACATCCGATGAAGATTCTGGACATAATGGACAGAGAGACAAGGAACAAGTCAACACGTTTCTGCAGAGTTCAGTGGAGCAACCATTCGGAAAGTGAAGCGACGTGGGAACGTGAAGAAGATCTGAAGAAGGAGTTCCCTAACCTATTCCTGCAGACAACCCTGAATCTCGGGGACGAGATTCTATTAAGGGGGGGAGGTTTGTAACACCCTAATTTTTGCTCTAGTTTAAATTTTGAGAGTATTTTTGATTTTTGTGAATTCTTGAGAATTTATCAAATTTATTTGGAATTACTCAAAACTAGCCTTCCTTGAAAACAATTAAATAATGTATAAGTTCTAGCAAAGTTTTATTGAAAATATTTTATTTGAGTTCCAAATATCTCAAGGTATTTTCTGAATTTTTCTAGAATTTTTCTCGCTATTTTAAAAGTCCCAAATGAATTAAATGAATTTCTAGAATTATTTTTATTGAAAAGGTTTTAAAATGGCTATGAGCGAGAATGGGCCGAGCCCATTCTTGCGCTGCCGCCACCCATCCGCGCAAACCCTAGCGCGCTTTGGTGAACCGCTCGATCTTGATCGAACGCTTGCGCGTGGTGCCACGTCGTTTCGCGACGCGAGCCATCCGATCCAATCGCGCGGACGTCGTGATTGCGCCACGTCGGTCGCTCACGCGAGATCACCGGAGCTAACGCCGCCGACCGCTACCGCTTGTTTCGCCACCTGTAGCGCGCACGCCGAGGCCCCTTAAAGTGCACCGAGTAGCGCGTCCGCGTAACTTTTCGCCGCGTCTTTTGACACCTTGCACGCACGCCAAGACCTCTCTAGCGCTCGAACGAGCTCGCCGTAGTTGTTCCCTGCGCATCGCCATCGTTTCTCCGTCGCTTGCGCCGCCCGGTCCACTTCCGCCGTTGTTGAGGTCACCGGGTACCGATCTCGCCGAGACGCGTCGAACGCGCCACTTCTTCACGCCGGAAATGCCCCGCAACGCCGCCGACGCCCTCGTCTTCCTCGACCCGCGACTGTTCCTTCGCGCCGCCGTTGACCTCGCCAACTTCCGCCGCCGTCCGATCCTCATCGCTCGGTTTTGGTGAGTCCACGATCCACTTCTCTGCTTACGTTTGGATTAAATTATAGACGTTAGATCCGTAATGCGGCGTAGATTAGATCTCGACATTAGGCTATTAGTAGATCTTGACCGTTAGATCGGGTTGAACGGTAGAGATTAGATCTAGTCTCAGAACTTGGTTACATCTCACCGTTGGATCGTTAGTGTATGCATAGGATTGAGCCACGTCAAGCCGTGAATAGTAAACTGCCCCGAACTCGAGCCGTCGGATCGGATATAAACGGTTGAGTTGGATCTGGTTTTGCCCTAGGATCCGCGCCGTTCGATTTGAGCGTCGGCGGTGGTAGCGCCGCACCTTCATCCAATCTCGCACGACGCGTGGTTGCTTTGACCGCAGCGAGACCGATCCGCCGTTGCTTTGGGCGCGCCGCCGCGATCGTGCCGCGTGGCTCTGAGTAAATCGGCGTCGCCGCGTCGGTGCGAATCCAACCGCTGGATTTAGGCCGACCACCGGATGTGCGACGCGTGAGGCGTGGAGCCCAAGCGTCGCCGCTACTGGATGCGTGGTCGATCATTGGATCTTGCGACGCGCGTGTCGCACGCATCTCGGTCGCGCCGCGGCGCGCGTGAGGATCGACCGTCGGTTTTAGCGAACGGTCCGATTTTGCCGCGGTTCGCGACTGTTACGGAACCAAGTCCACGCTAGACCGAGCCGAGCCGTGAACCCACCCATAGATCAGAGCGACGTGGCGCCTCGGCGTGCCGCGGTCGTCGGCCGACATCATCGCCGACGCCATAAATATTTTCATATATAAAAATATTTCGACGGAAATTATTTCGGTGCTGACGTCATCATGAGGCATGCTGACGTCATAAATGCGAATTTCAAGTATAAAAATAATTTGGAAAAATCGGATTTTCTAATTTCAAGATTTTCGATTTTATTCAAAACTTCAAATGACTATAACTTTTGCATTTTAACTCGGATTTGGGTGATTCAAATTTCTAAAAATTCATAAAATTGTGATCTATTTAATGATGAATTTTATTTGAATTTTGAGATCATCTAGTCGTCTGTATTAGCTATTTATTGCATATTTTATTTGAACGCGAGACGCAAATTTACCTGGGAAGGTTTCAAGAAGAATTTGTCGCTCAAGACCAAGCTTGAACACGACCGCAGCTCTTTGAAGGCAAGTGATGCTTTGATCATTTTGATCCCAGATTTTAAAATGTAATTTATGCTTTGAAACTATGCATGCTAATTATTTAAAATGAATTTAAATTAATTTGGGATAATGTAGTTAATCAACCCATTTTGTTATGCCACCTTGAATTATTAATTGTATGCCTAGATCATTGTCACCCTAAGTTTTGATTATATTAGTTGGATGTTAATATTGTGCCAACACGGAGGCTAGACCGTGAGTAGATGCTTAGCCTTGCAACGAATCATGAATGATCTTTGGAAAAATGCTACAATATTGATTAAAGACATATTGAATGTATTTTGAAAAGTGGTGTGATGATGCCACATGTTGAGATTGAGGTACAAAGAACTGTGTGGTTCCGCATCGATATTGAGTTATTGGCATGTGTTGCACAATAATCAACCGGGTGGAAAATGATTTAGATGGGGCAAGTGGCAAGAGGTCGTGTGCCAGGTGGGCCTGTGTGGCATTGGGTTGTTGAGTGATGTGAGTCTGTGTGCTACATTGGGTGTGTGCCATTGTTGAGTGTTGAAAGTCTTGCCTTGGCCGATTAAGGACTTCACCTTGCAAGCCTTTGATCCGAGTCAACCGCACAACCACATGTCCGACATGGGATGCACTCTAGTTGACTAGGGTTCGATATCTTCCTCCGATACCTCGGGGTGACAAGACACAGTGGGTGTATCTGTATGGGGGCGCACTGCTACGGCTTGGTGCCCATCCAACGGTGATTGGCCGGTCCTATACTTGGCTCTGTGTGAGGGAAGTGATAGTGAAGGCAATACCGAGAGGTTCTTTGGTTAAGGTAGAAGTTCTGAAAAGCTTTGTTGCGGACAATCACCGTGTGGTGAGCGGTCAGATCTTGTGGGTAAAGTGTACAACCTCTGCAGAGTGTCAAAACTATTCAATAGCCGTGCTCACGGTATTGAGCATTGCTCGGGATTACAATCAAGGGTAGTTTTTCATAAACAAAACATGGAGGGTGGTCGTGTGCCGTTGTTGGAAATGAACTGATAAGGTCAGTGTGCCGAGAATCTTCAAGAAAAACCATTTGAAATTAGTATTACTTATATCTGTTTCAACGCTTTAATCTAAACAAGATACTAGTTTAAAAATGCTGCTTGATGCAAAAAGAATCAATTAAGCCAATCCATTGGAATAAGCTTTGCATATAGTAATAGTGCTGCATTCTGTGCATTACTTGTTGAGTGCCTTGTGTACTCACCCCACCTTGCTTATCAACCCCCAACATCAGTGGAGGAGACTACACCAGTATGGGAGGAGGAGTACGTCGAGGACACGAGCAACTAGGGGGCAAGCTCAGTCGGTTGCCTGTGGCAAGATGGAGGCTTCCACGACTTTTTATGTTCCGCTGCTATTTCTTTGTTTTGAATAACGTAAGCTCTGCGTGGTCGACTTATCCGTAAGGAGACCATAAGGTTGTACAACTGCTTTATATACATGTTTGCACTATTTATTCTTATATCCTTGTGAATGTCTGTGATGTGCAACCCTGTATGACTGTGTGTGCTAGCGTGATCCTGGACTGGCACAGAATACACAGAGGGTCCGGATTTGCAGATTCGGGTCCCGACAGTACAACTGCCGAATGGTGGGAGAATTACTGCGCATCACAGGAGAACCCACAAGAGATCACTTGGGAAGAATTTTCTGCTGCCTTTCGTCAGTATCATGTTCCTGAAGGTGTCATGGACTTAAAGAAGGAAGAATTTATTGCCATCAAGCAGGGAGGCCAGTCTATGGCAGATTACATGAACCGATTCAATCAGCTTGCTCGCTTCATGAAAGGACTGAATTCAGGATTGCAGGTTGGGTTAATCACCCATAATTTTCCTGATTTTCAAGAACTGGTGAACAAGGCCCTTATTCTGGAAGACAAGCGGAAGGAATTAGACGACAACCAGAAGCGTAGGATAGAACAACAAGGAGCTTGACAAGGCAAGCAAAAATTGAGAGTTGCACCGCAGTAGTTTGTTAGGTTTCAGCCCAAGGCAATTTTCAAGATGCCTTCTTCCACGCCTCGCCCAAGTGGCCAGAATTTTCAGACACCTATTCAGATCAATAACGCCTCGGGAGGAAATCAACAGTCAACGGTCAGGCGCTGTTTAGCTGCAATGAGCCAGGACATTTTGTCAATAACTGTCCGAAAAGAGGAGGTGTTACGCCTATTCGCTTGATCCTTGGATCTACGCCGGCCAGAACGCCTAAACTAGGAGGAAACCGTGGAGCTGTTCAATTTGGAGCTATGACACAAGCCACGGTGAGGGATCGTGTTAATCATTTCACGACTGATGAAGCCCAAGAAGCATCGGATGTCGTACTGGATAAGTTTCTAGTTAATTCAGTACATGCTACAGTTCAATTTGATTCAGGAGCTTCACATTCCTTTATTTCTCGAGATTTTGCTGTTGGGAATGGGTTAGAAATGATAAACCTTAAGTGCATGCTTTTGGTCCAATCTCCTGGATCAGAACTGCGATCTAACCTAGGATGTATGGGAGTTAAGATGCTCATGAATGGAGTAGGGTTCCTAGCGAACCTTATTATTTTGGATACTCAATCGGAATGGATTGGCTGTCTAAGCACAAGATTGTGCTGGATTGTGGTAGAAGAGTAGTGTCTATTGAAAACCCGAAAGGTGAAAGAGTGGAAGTTTAAGAAACTGTCATTCGCAATGGTCAGATGATGGTTAATAGTGCTAAAGCAATCAGCATTGAAGAAGTGCTAGTTGTTAATGAGTATCCAGAAGTTTTTTCTGAAGAATTGACTGGAATGCCACTTGATCAAGATATTGAGTTTGTATTGAATTGGTGCCTGGTACAGCCCCAATAGCCAAGAGACCGTACCAGATACCTACGGATGAGTTGGTAGAAATGAAGAAGCAGATTGAGGAGTTGTTAGAGAAAGGTTTTGTGAGGCCAAGTTCGTCGCCATGGGGAACAACTGTTTTGTTTGTTCGGAAGAAAGATGGAAGCATGAGAATGTGCATTAATTACCGAGCTTTGAATGATGTGACAATAAAGAATAAGTATCCGCTACCCAGGATAGATGATTTGTTTGATCAATTAAGAGGAGCTGGAATTTTCTCCAAGATAGATCTTCGATCGGGATACCATCAGTTGAAGATTCGCATAGAGGACGTACCCAAGACAGCATTTTCAACAAGATATGGACATTATGAGTTCACGGTCATGTCATTTGGATTGACAAATGCTCCTGCATATTTTATGAACTTGATGAATAAAGTTTTCATGGAATATCTGGATAATTTTGTTGTTGTATTTATAGATGACATTCTTGTCTACTCTAAGACAGAAGAAGATCATGCCGCACATTTGAGGCTGGTTCTTGAAAAGCTTCGAGAGCAGCAATTATATGTGAAATTCAGTAAGTGTGATTTCTAGAAAAAGAACGTGGAATTTCTTGGTCATGTGATGACTGCTAAAGGTATTGCAGTCGACCCTAGTAAAGTTGAGGCAGTATTGCACTGGGAACAGCCGTAGTCGGTGACTCAGATTCTGTCGGGCCCCGAATCTGCAAATCCGGACCCTCTGTGTATTCTGTGCTAGTCCAGGATCACGCTAGCACACACAGTCTTACAGGGTTGCACATCACAGACATTCACAGCGATATAAGAATAAATAGTGCAAACATTTATATAAACCGAGTTGTACGACCTTATGGTCTCCTTACATAAAGTCGGCCGCGCAGGGCTTACATTAATCAGAGTAATTGAAATAGCAGCGGAACATAAATAAAAGTTGTGGAAGCCTTCATCTTGCCACATGCAACCGACTGGGCTTGCCCCTAGTTGCTCGTATCCTCGATGTACTCCTCCTTCCATACTGGTGTAGACTCCTCCACTGATGTTGGGATTGATAAGCAAGGTGGGGTGAGTACACAAGGCACTCAACAAGTAATGCACAGAATGCATCGCTATTACTATATGCAAAGCTTATTCCAAAGGATTGGCTTATGTGGTTCTTTTGCATCAAGTAGCATTTTTAAACCAATATCTTAATTAGATTAAAGCAGTGGAACAGTTATAAGTAATACTAATTTCTTCAAATGGTTTTTCTTTTTCTTTGAAGATTCTCGGCACACAGCCTTAACAGTTCATTTTCAAAACTGGCACACAGCCACCCTTTCCACATTTTGTTTTATGAAGATCTACCGCTTGACTGTAATCCCCGAGCAATGCTCAATACCGTGAGCACGGCTATTCGAATAGTTTTGACACTCTGCAGAGGTTGTACACTTTACCCACAAGATACAGCCGCTCACCACACAGGTGATTATCAGCAACAAAGCTTTTCAGGAACTTCTACCTTAACCAAAGAACCTCTCCGGTACTGCCTTCACTATCACTTCCCTCACACAGAGCCGAAGTATAGGGCAAGTCAATCACCGTTGGAGGGGCACCAAGCCGTTGCATAGGTACGCTCCCCCACATAGATACACCCCCGTGCACTGTCACCCCGAGGTATCAGAGGAAAGATATCAGAACCCTAATCAACTAGGTCTGCCCCATGTCAGACATGTGGTTGTACGGGTGACTCAGATCAAAGGCTTGCAAGGTGAAGTCCTTAACTGACAAAGGCAAGACTTCCAACACTCAACAGTGGCACATAGCCCAATGTGGCACACAGACTCACATCACTCATCAACCCATTGTCACACAGGCCCACCAGGCACACAGCTTCTTGCCACTTGCCCCAGTCTAAATCATTTCCCACCCAGTTGATTATTGTGCAACACATGCCAGCAATATCTCAACATCGGTATGGAACCACACAGGTCTCCATACTTCAATTTCATCATGTGGCATCATCACACCACTTTCGAAATACATTCAATATTCCATTAGTCAATATTGTAACATTTTTCCGAAAGATCATTCATGACTCGTTGCAAGGCTAAGCATCTACTCACGGTCTAGCCTCCCGTGTTGGCATCATATTATTATCCAACCAGTACAAACAAACTTAGGGTGACAATGATTTAGGGCATACAATTAATAATTTCAAGGTGGCATAACAGAATGGGTTGATTAACTACGCTATCCCAATTTAAGTTAGATTCATTTTAAATAAATAAGCATGCATAATTTCAAAGCATAAATTACATTTTAAAAAGCTGGGATCAAAATGATCAAAGCATCACTTGCCTTCAAAGAGTTGCTGGTCTTGTTCCGAAGCTTGGTCTTGAGCGACGAATTCTTCCTCGAAACTTTCCGGCAAATTTGCGTCTACGCGTACAAGCAAAATATGTAATAAATAGCTAATACAGAAGACTAGTTGACCTTAGAATTCAAATAAAATTCATCATTAAATAGATCACATTTTTATGAATTTTTAGAAATTTGAATCACCCAAATCCGAGTTAAAATGCAAAAGTTATAGTCATTTGAAGTTTGAATAAAATCTGAAAATACAGAAATTAAGAAATCCGATTTTTCCAAATTATTTTTATACTGATAATTCGCATTTATGACGTCAGCATTGCATCATGATGACGTCAGCACAGAAAAGAATTTCGGCCGAAATATTTTTATATATAAAAATATTTATGACGCCGATGACGCCAAGATGACACGTGGCACGCCCAGAGGCTGCCACGTCGCTCTGGTCTATGGACTGGGTCCACGGTTCGGCTCTGGTCCACCGTGGACCAGCGGCACTGTGCTCGTGCGCCAAGTGTCGCAAGCACTGACGTTAGCACGACAGCTGGACCAATCCTACGGCGACACGCAGCGCAAAACTAATCGCCGAGACTCGATTCAATCTCGGCCATCCGATTTGAAACGAACGGTCAAGATTCGCGCGACCTTTCGCCTCATCTCCACCGCGCAGCCCGCACGTGGCTACTCCGAGACCCTCGGATCCAGATCGAACGACCATGATTAATCTGGGGACATCGACAGAACGACGGCGCTGACTCCTCGGTTTCCGCGCGTCACGCGTCAACACGGGACTGGCCCGATGCACGTTGCGATCTCACCCGCCCGATGCATAATGGACGGCCGAGATGAACCGAATCTATTGGCTCTAGCGCGACACGCGGCACGATCCAAGGCGACCGGCGCGCATCCGACGGCTGTGACCTTTACGATCTAGATCTAACGGCTAAAATAAACTAATCGTGAAACTAATCGAAGCAATCTATATCGTTGATTAAATCTAACGGCTGAGGAGAGAAGATGTAACATCCCAAAAATTGGCTTAAATATTATTTTATTGCTTAAATGTGCATTTATGATTTTCTGGAATTTATTTGGATTTTTCTGGATTTATTTGAATTAATTTGAAATCAAGTTTATTGCCCTTTTATTCCAATCTAGTTAAATCTGTGCAGAGTCAAAATAAAGTTTGACCAAAAATATTTTAATTGAGTCCAGAATGTCTCAAAGTATTTTTGAGATTTTTCTGGGATTTTTCCTGATAATTTATTTGCCTAAAACCAATTAAATGAATTTCTATAATTATTTAAATTAATAAGGTTTTAAAAATCCTTGGAACGATGATGGGCGAAGCCCAATATCAGGCGCTCGAGCCAGCGTCGCGCCCACCCCGATCCGGCCGTGAGTCGCAGATGAGGCAAAACCCTAGATCTGTGACCGTTCGTGTGGGATCCAACGGTCCAGCGAAGGCCGCGAGTGCGCTCACGTTTTGGCCGTCGGATCGGGACACGCGTCGCGCGGTCAGTCGTCGTCTCCGTTCGGGACTCGGAGTCCGCCGCCGTAACGACGTCGGCCTTCTTCACCGTGTAGAGCTCGGACACCGAGGCTATAAAAGGAGGGGGTAGCACCCCGAGGTTCGCAGTTGAGCGCCGCGTCTTTTCATCGGAGGGGTTTCACGAGAATCGTCGTAGAGCGCGCCCGGGAGCTCATCGGAGTTGAAGCACCGCAGCCGCCGAGGTTTTTGCTAGAGAACGTCGCCGATTCGTCGGGTTTTGACGTTTTGGTCCAAATCCGTCATCGTCGAGGTGTGCCGCAGCGATTACTTCACTTCTTGGATTGCCCCGCCGCTGCGTCGCCAGGGTTTCTTCTTCGTTTCCGGTGGATTGCCCCGCCGCTGCTTCGCCATTGTCGTCGGGTAAGCTTTCAACCGTTCGATCCATAGCGGAGGGGTGAGATCTTGCCACGTGTGCCGTGCGTGGGGAGCGCTGTGGACCATCAGATCCGATCGAAGGGTTCAGATCGGGCCATTTGCGGAGCCAATCAGATCGCGCTGCGTGGCAAGCGCACGCACCGAAGCATCATAGACCCGGTCCACGGTGGACCCGATGCGATCCATGGACCAGGTCTATGCACCGAGGTGACGTGGCACAACGGGATTGGTTCGGGTCATGCTGGCGTCATGCTGACGTCATGTTTGCGTCATAAATCGGTTTTCAGAATAAAAATAAATCTGTTAATTCCGAATTTCTAATTTCTGTATTTTCAGTATTTATTTCAAACTTCAAAAGGCTATATCTTTTGCATCGTAACTCGGATTTGAGTGATTCAAATTTCTAAAAATTTGTAAAATTAAGATCTATTTGATGTTGAATTTTATTTGATTTTTGGAGTTCAATTGCTCTCTTTTTTGGCATTTATTTGCTTTTCTCCTTCAGTACACGTAGACGTTGAATTGTGCGACGCTTCGGAGGAAGATCCAGCAACTCAAGAGCAAGCTTCAGATCAAGATCAGGACCTATTCCAAGGCAAGTTGTGCTTTGATCATGTTGAACCCATGTTTATAAAATTGCTATATTTGTTTTACCCTATTACATATATTTCAAGTATACAATTGTTTCTAATTAGAATGGGTTTAGCTAATGTACCAGATTGATCTATACCCTACCTTGTCATTGTATGCCATGATCCATTGTCACCCTAGATTGGTTCAATATAGTTGGTTAGTAATTATAATCAACATTGGAGGGTTAGTCCGTATTAGTTGCTTAGCCATGCCACGTCATCACATGTGTCAGAATCATTGATAATTAATCTTGATTAATGGAATATGGAACAATGTTATGAACTTGTGTGTCATGTGGGATCACACGATGAGATTGAGTTGTTGTGGCGAGTCATGTCACGCAACGATGTTGAATTGTTGATAGTACGTGGTGCTTGGTAATCAACTGGGTGATAATCATTTAGATTGGGGCAAGTGACAAGGGGCGAGGATGCCAAGGTGGGCCCGATGGGCAGAGGGTATGTGGATGTCTTGCCTTGATCACATTAAGGACTTAACCTAGCAAGCCTTTGACCTGAGTCAATCATGCAACCACATGTCTGGTATGGGCCAGCCTAGCTGAGTAATTTGCAATATCTTAATTTTGGTACTATCGTGGTCGGTGTGAGTTCCCGAGTTATGGAGTAATTCACATGGCGCAAGAGGGGGGCCCTGGATGTGGTTACCAGTCCCACCAGTGTTGAAACCTTAGCGGGTAGTATCGGGTTAAGCCAGCGCATTGTAAAGGCTTTGTTATAATCACTCGCCTTGGTGGTGTTTGGTTGTATCACGTGGGTAAAGTGCATAACCTCTGCAGAGTGTGAAACTATTCGGATAGCCGTGCTCGTGGTATTGAGCAATGCTCGGGAATTACAGTTAAGGGTTAGCTTAATTAATTGGACAACTTGATTGGGATGGCGAAATGCCATATGGAAAATGGAATTTGACTTAGGATTGGAAACTTGGTTTACTTGAGAAATACTGAATCTATTTACTATTGCTATTTGTTTTACATTCTTTATAATCTATTTACTGTATTTGTTCATAAATGCTGCCTATTGCAAAATAGCCATGATAGCCTTTCCATTGGAATAAGCCTTACATATAGATACATAGAATTGCATTCTGTGCACAACTTGTTGAGTGCTTAAGTACTCACCCTTGCCAAACAACAATAATCAACAGTTGAAGAATCTACACCTGTGTTGGAAGAGGAAGTCCAGGAAGACACGAGTCATTAGGGTCCGAGCCTTGTCGGTTGCCTGTGGTGAACTGATGAGCTATCTACGTTTTCTACTGTCCGCTGCTTAATTATTAGTTTATATTTTCAGTCTTGCCCTGCGTGGCTTGATAATTTAAGTTGGTCATAAGATCATACATTTAGCTATATCAATAAATGAACTATTATTTCTATTATCGTTGAGTATGATGTGATATGTACCAATGTTGAGCTGTGTGCACTAGCGTTGATCCTGGGACTAGTGCGGTAAACACAATGGGTTCGAATCAGTGGATTCGGGTCCTCACAGAGGTGGTATCAGAGCATACCGACTGTAGGTCTTGGCCCTAGATAGCATGGAGGTGTCCTGTGTGAGTCCAAAACTATTTTCTAAAGAAAAATTTAAATTTGACTAATAAAACACTCTTGACTCATCTCATTCTCTACTTCTCGCCTTTGCTGAATTTACCCGTTTTTCTTGCTGTTTCGGGAGGAGAACTTATTCAAAGTTCTTGTGGAGCAGATGCTGATCGTTCTCAGGAGCCAGCCGAGGAGGAGTCAGAGGAGGATCCTGAGGAGCGAGAGTGGGAGCGCGAGGAGGATCAGTCTTAGAGTTGTGTTGAGACTCGAGTGTGAGTCGCGTCTTTAAGTTAGTCTTTACCTCTCTAGTTGACGTTAAGATTTCGTGTTTAGTTTGCTTCTTTGTAATGCTGAGTGTGCAGTATGTGTTGCAAAGCTTGTAGGCTTAAATAAGCAGCCATACCAAGAATAAATAAAGAATTATTTCAGTTGGGTATAACCTATCGGATGCCTACCGACGAGCTAGTAGAAATGAAAAAGCAGATTGAGGAACTGCAAGAGAAAGGTTTCATTAGACCTAGTTCATCACCGTGGGGAGCCCCGGTTTTGTTTGTTCGTAAGAAGGATGGAAGCCTTAGGATGTGCATTGATTATCGTGCACTTAATGAAGTAACGATCAAGAATAAGTATCCGTTGCACAGGATCGATGACTTATTTGATCAATTAAGAGGAGCTGAAGTTTTCTCCAAGATAGATCTTTGTTCGGGATACCATCAGTTGAAGATCCGAGCGGAGGATGTGCCTAAGACTGCGTTTTCTACGCGATATGGACATTATGAGTTCACAGTCATGTCATTTGGATTGACAAATGCCCCGGCATATTTCATTAACATGATGAATAAGGTTTTCATGGAATATTTGGATAAGTTTGTTGTAGTCTTCATAGACGATATCTTGGTTTACTCGAAAACAGAACAAGAGCACGCAGAACATCTGAGGATGGTTTTGGAGAGGCTACGAGAACATCAGTTGTATGCTAAGTTCAGCAAGTGTGATTTTTGGAAGGAGAAAGTTGAATTTCTTGGTCATGTAATGACTACTAAAGGAGTTGCAGTCGACCCAAGCAAAGTGGGACTTGATGTTGCATTGGGAGCAACCAAAGTCTATTACCCAGATCCGTAGTTTTCTGGGAATGGCGGGATATTACCGTCGGTTCATAGAGGGATTCTCGACAATTGCTAAACCCCTTACGCAGTTGTTGAAGAAAGAAAAGAAGTTTGCATGGACGCCAGAGTGCGAGAAAAGTTTCATGGAATTAAAGAAGCGTTTAACAACAGCCCCCGTGTTAGTGTTGCCAGATGTGCAGAATGGATTTGATATTTATTGCGATGCTTCAAAGCAAGGCTTGGGGTGTGTGTTAATGCAAGAAGGCAAAGTCGTTGCTTATGCGTCGAGACAGTTATGACCGCATGAAGTGAATTACCCAACGCATGACTTGGAGTTAGCTGCCGTAGTGCATGCTTTAAAGATATGGCGTCATTATCTCATAGGAAATAGAGGTGAGATATATCTGAGACCATAAGAGTTCGAAATACATATTCACTCAAGCGGATCTGAATATGAGGCAGTGAAGGTGGCTAGAGCTAATTAAGGATTATAATGGGAATTCATTATCATCCGAAAAAGCCAATGTGGTAGCAGATGCTCGAGTAGAAAGAGCCATAGCGCAAATACATTGACAATGGAAGATCAACCGAATTATGCAAAGAATTTGAAGCTAAAGGTGGAAGTCGTTCAAGGAATGGTAGCCAGACCGAAGTGAAGCCAACACTGGAGGATCAGTTAGAGAAGGCCGGAAAGATGACGATAAAATTTCTAAGATCAAGGCTAAAAGGAGGAAGGCCTAGCTGTGGATTTCACCCTGGATGAGCAAGGAACCATGTTCTTCAAAGGCCGAATTTGTGTGCCGGATAAAAAGGAACTAAAGCAATTGATTCTTGAGGAAGCTCACGATTCTAAGTACTCAATTAATCCAGGAAGTGCTAAGATGTATCAAGATTTGAAAGAGAGATTTTGGTGGCCTAATATGAAGCGTGAGGTAGCTGAGCATGTTTCTTTATGTGACGTATGTCAGAGAGTAAAGGCCATGCATCAAAGACCCGCTGGTTTGTTGCAGCCATTGAAAATTCCGGAATGGAAGTGGGAGGAAATCGGAATGGACTTTATCACCGGTTTACCTAAAACTCAGAGAGGTTACGATTCTATTTGGGTTATTGTGGATCGTCTAACCAAGGTCGCTCATTTTATCCCGGTAAAAACCACTTACTCGGGAGATTGTTTAGCAGAGCTGTATATGTCAAGGATTGTATGCTTGCATGGAGTGCCCAAGAAGATTGTGTCGGACAGAGGTACCCAATTCACCTCAAGGTTTTGGAACAAGTTGCATGAAGCAATGGGGACTCGTCTGAATTTCAGTACAACATATCACCCGCAGACAGATGGTCAGACTGAAAGAGTAAATCAGATTTTAGAGGATATGTTGAGAGCCTGTGCTTTAGCTTATGCTACGTCTTGGGATAAATGTTTGCCGTATCACGAGTTCGATTACAACAATAGCTATCAAGCTAGCTTGCAGATGTCACCATTTGGGGCGTTGTATGGACGTGCTTGTCGTACTCCGTTAAATTGGAATGAAACAGGAGAGCGTTTGGTTTTTGGGCCAGATATTCTCGAGGAAGCCGAAAATCAAGTCGCAATGATTAGAGAAAGGTTGAAGATAGCACAGTCAGGGCAAAAGAGCTACGCAGATAACCGTCGTCGAGACTTGAACTTTGAGCCAGAAGATTATGTGTACCTCAGGGTTACCCCTCTTAAGAGCGTTAAAAGATTTCACGTTAAAGGGAAGCTTGCACCAAGATATATCGGTCCGTTCAAGATTCTGAGCCGTCGAGGAGAAGTAGCTTATCAGCTGGAGTTGCCTCAGTCCTTGGCAGGAGTGCATGATGTATTCCATGTGTCACAGCTTAAGAAGTGTCTCAGAGTTCCAACAGAGCAAACCCCGTTGGATGCAATAGAGCTGCAAGAAGATTTGACTTACAAAGAGTAACCTGGTCGTAATTTTAGATGTTATGGGCGCAAGACCGAAACAAGTCTATTCGCTTTGCGAGTTGATGGAGCAATCATTCAAAGTGAATCCACTTGGGAGCGAGAAGAAGACTTGAAGTCAGAATTCGAACCTATTCTCTAGTTAGCCCTGAATCTCGGGTCGAGATTCTATTAAGGGGGGAGGTTTGTAACATCCCAAAAATTGGCTTAAATATTATTTTATTGCTTAAATGTGCATTTATGATTTTCTGGAATTTATTTGGATTTTTGGATTTATTTGAATTAATTTGAAATCAAGTTTATTGCCCTTTTATTCAAATCTAGTTAAATCTGTGCAAAGTCAAAATAAAGTTTGACCAAAAATATTTTAATTGAGTCGAATGTCTCAAAGTATTTTTGAGATTTTTTAGGATTTTTCTGATAATTTATTTGCCTAAAACCAATTAAATGAATTTCTACAATTATTTAAATTAATAAGGTTTTAAAAATCCTTGGAAACGATGTTGGGCGAAGCCCAATATTGCGCTGAGGCCAGCGTCGGCGCGGCCTGATCCAAACCGTGAGTCGCAGAGAGGCAAAACCATAGATCTGTGACCGTTCGTGTGCGATCCAACGGTCCAGCGAAGGCCGCGAGTGCGCTCATGTTTTGGCCGTCGGATTGGGACACGCGTCGCGCGGTCAGTCATCGTCTCCGTTCGGGACTCGGAGTCCGCCGCCGTAACGACGTCGGTCTTCTTCGCCGTGTAGAGCTCGGACGCCGAGGCTATAAAAGGAGGGTAGCACCGAGGTTCGCATTGAGCGCGCGTCTTTTGATCGGAGGGGTTTCGCGAGAACCGTCGTAGAGCGCGCCCGGGAGCTCGTCGGAGTTGAAGCACCGCAGCCGCCGAGGTTTTTGCTAGAGAACATCGCCGATTCGTCGGGTTTTGACGTTTTGGTCCAGATCCGTCATCGTCGAGGTGTGCCGCAGCGACTACTTCACTTCTTCACGTCGGAAACGCGCCGGAACGCCGTCGCCACGGTTTCTTCTTTGTTTCCAGTGGATTGCCCCGCCGCTGCTTCGCCATTGTCGTCGGGTAAGCTTTCAACCGTTCGATCCATAGCGGAGGGGTGAGATCTTGCCGCGTGTGCCGTGTGTGGGGAGCGCTGTGGACCATCAGATCCGATCGGAGGGTTCAGATCGGGCCGTTTGCGGAGCCAATCAGATCGCGCCGCGTGGCAAGCGCACGCACCGAAGCATCATAGACCCGATCCACGGTGGACCCGATGCGATGCATGGACCAGGTCTATGCACCGAGGTGACGTGGCACAACGGGATTGGTTCGGGTCATGCTGGCGTCATGCTGACGTCATGCTTGCATCATAAATCGGTTTTCAGAATAAAAATAAATCTGTTAATTCCGAATTTCTAATTTCTGTATTTTCAGTATTTGTTTCAAACTTCAAAAGGCTATACCTTTTGCATCGTAACTTGGATTTGAGTGATTCAAATTTCTAAAAATTTGTAAAATTAAGATCTATTTGATGTTGAATTTTATTTGATTTTTAGAGTTCAATTGCTCTCTGTTTTGGCATTTATTTGCTTTTCTCCTTCAGTACGCGTAGACGTTGAATTGTGCGACGCTTCGGAGGAAGATCCAGCAACTCAAGAGCAAGCTTCAGATCAAGATCAAGACCTATTCCAAGGCAAGTTGTGCTTTTATCATGTTGAACCCATGTTTATAAAATTGCTATATTTGTTTTACCCTATTGCATATATTTCAAGTATACAATTGTTTCAAATTAGATTGGGTTTAGCTAATGTACCAGATTGATCTATACCCTACCTTGTCATTGTATGCCATGATCCATTGTCACCCTAGATTGGTTCAATATAGTTGGTTAGTAATTATAATCAACATTGGAGGGTTAGTCCGTATTAGTTGCTTAGCCATGCCACGTCATCACATGTGTCAGAATCATTGATAATTAATCTTGATTAATGGAATATGGAACAATGTTATGAACTTGTGTGTCATGTGGGATCACACGATGAGATTGAGTTGTTGTGGCGAGTCATGTCACATAGCGATGTTGAATTGTTGATAGTACGTGGTGCTTGGTAATCAAGCGGGTGATAATCATTTAGATTGGGGCAAGTGACAAGGCGAGGATGCCAAGGTGGGCCCGATGGGCAGAGGGTATGTGGATGTCTTGCCTTGATCACATTAAGGACTTAACCTAGCAAGCCTTTGACCTGAGTCAATCATGCAACCACATGTCTGGTATGGGCCAGCCTAGCTGAGTAATTTGCAATATCTTAATTTTGGTACTATCGTGGTCGGTGTGAGTTCGAGTTATGGAGTAATTCACATGGCGCAAGAGGGGGCCCCGGATGTGGTTACCATCCACGGTGTTGAAACCTTAGCGGGTAGTATCGGGTTAAGCGGCGCATTGTAAAGGCTTTGTTATAATCACTCGCCTTGGTGGTGTTTGGTTGTATCACGTGGGTAAAGTGCATAACCTCTGCAGAGTGTGAAACTATTCGGATAGCCGTGCTCGTGGTATTGAGCAATGCTCGGGAATTACAGTTAAGGGTTAGCTTAATTAATTGGACAACTTGATTGGGATGGCGAAATGCCATATGGAAAATGGAATTTGACTTAGGATTGGAAACTTGGTTTACTTGAGAAATACTGAATCTATTTACTATTGCTATTTGTTTTACATTCTTTATAATCTATTTACTGTATTTGTTCATAAATGCTGCCTATTGCAAAATAGCCATGATAGCCTTTCCATTGGAATAAGCCTTACATATAGATACATAGAATTGCATTCTGTGCACAACTTGTTGAGTGCTTAAGTACTCACCCTTGCCAAACAACAATAATCAACAGTTGAAGAATCTACACCTGTGTTGGAAGAGGAAGTCGGAAGACACGAGTCATTAGGGTCCGAGCCTTGTCGGTTGCACTGTGGTGGTGATGAGCTATCTACGTTTTCTCTTGTCATTTGCTTAATTATTAGTTTATATTTTCGGTCTTGCCTGCGTGGCTTGATAATGTAAGTTGGTCATAAGATCATACATTTAGCTATATCAATAAATGAACTATTATTTCTATTATCGTTGAGTATGATGTGATATGTACCAATGTTGAGTGTGTGCACTAGCGTTGATCCCAGGACTAGTGCGGTAAACACGGTGGGTTCGAATCGATGGATTCGGTCCTCTGAAGATGAGGATTCTTGTTGGATGGCGGCGTGGGCGAATACATTGCGTTCGGGCGGCGATCGGACGGTGGGCGGTTTCGGTGGAGCTGAAGTCGCGGCGGCGCAGATCTCACGAGAGGAAGAAGGCGGCGTGCAGCGCTGGCCGCGGGCTTCTCCGCGTGAAGAAGTGGTCCACTCGGCGTGGCTTGCCTCGGTGAACTTCGGAGCGGGTCTGAGCACGGCGGAGCGGCTCGGACGACGACGAGAAGAAGCAAAAACAACAGCGAGGCGGTGCGGCAACACGGCGAGCCACTGCGGGCAAGCGAGGCGTTTTGGGAGGCGTGCGCTAGGGCTCTGAGCGTCTTGAAATGCGCGGCAGACGGGGTTCTGTGGCGCACTAAATAAGCGCCGGCGTGGCGCAATCCTCGGCGAAACGGGCGGACATGCAGGCGGCCGTTGCTCCGGCGATCTCGTGAGGAAGAAGCAATGTGGCGAAATCCCGGGCGTCCGTGCGCAGCGATCCAACGGAAGCGGTGAAGTGACGCGGCGGCTTCATCGACGCCGCGATGCCGATCCAGACGACGGCGCGCGGTGGCTAGGGTTCGCGGCGGGCCGCATGCATGGGCTGCGTCACGAGTGGGCGAACGCGATCTTGGGCGGTCCAAGGATTTCGGCCCAGGCACTGTTCCAGGGATTTTAAATCCTTTTCGAATAAAAATAATTCGAGGAAATGGTTTTGACCAGAAAAAATAGTAAAAATATCAGAAAAATTCCAGAAAAATTCTGGAAAATACTTTGAGATATTTGGAACTCAAATAAAATATTTGCAATAAAACCTTGCAAAAAATTTTCCATTATTTAATTGTTTTCAAGAAAGGCCATATTTGAATAAATCCAAATAAATTTCAATAAATTCCCAAAAATTCTCAAAAATCAAAAATACTCTAAACATTTAAATTAGAGCAAAATTTAGGGTGTTACAAACCTCCCCCCCTTAACAGAATCTCTTCTCCGAGATTCAGGGCTGTCTACAGAAATAGGTTAGGAAACTCCTTCTTCAGATCTTCTTCGCGTTCCCACGTGGCTTCACTTTCCGAGTGGTTGCTCCACTGAACTCTGCAGAAACGTGTTGACTTGTTCCTTGTCTCTCTGTCCATTATGTCCAGAATCTTCATCGAATGTTCTTTGTAAGTTAGATCTTCTTGCAGTTCGATTGCCTCTAACGGTGTTTGCTCTTCCGGTACTCGAAGACACTTCTTCAGTTGTGATACATGAAATACATCATGCACTCCTGCCAAAGACTGCGGTAACTCCAACTGATATGCAACTTCACCTCTGCGGCTCAAGATCTTGAATGGCCCAACATATCTGGGTGTGATCTTCCCTTTTGCGTGGAACCTCCTGACTCCTTTGAGAGGTGTGACTCTAAGGTACACAAAATCTTCGGGTTCAAAGCTCAAATCTCTCCGACGATTGTCGGCATAACTCTTCTGCCTTGATTGTCCACCTTCAGTCTTTCCCTGATCAGGGCGATCTGTTCTTCCGCCCTCTGGAGAATGTCTGGTCCAAAAACATGTCGTTCGCCTGTCTCATTCCAATTCAATGGTGTTCGACAGGATCGACCATACAGAGCTTCAAATGGAGACATCTGTAAACTCGCCTGATAACTGTTGTTGTAACTAAACTCAGCATAAGGCAAACACTTGTCCCATGAAGTGGAATATGCTAAAGCGTAGGCTCTCAACATATCTTCCAATATCTGGTTAACCCTCTCAGTTTGACCATCTATCTGCGGATGGTAGGCTGTACTGAAGTTCAAACGAGTCCCCATCGCTTCATGTAGCTTACCCCAAAACTGGAGGTAAATTGGGTACCTCATCAGACACTATCTTCTTTGGTACTCGTGCAAGCAGACGATTCGTGCCATATAAAGTTCCGCTAACGGTCTCGGAATAAGTGGTTTTTACGGTATGAAATGTACCACTTTGGTTAAGCGATCCACTATGACCCATATGGAATCATATCCACTTTGCGTTACGGGCAATCCGGTTATGAAATCCATACCAATTTCTTCCCATTTCCATTGGGTATCTTTAAGGGTTGTAATAGCCTCACTGGTCTTTAGTGCATAGCTTTGACTCTTTGGCATATGTCACATATTGCAACATATTCGCGACTTCCGTTTCATGCTTGGCCACCAAAATCTTTCCTTTAAATCTTGATACATTTCGCACTTCTGGATGAATTGAGTACTTGGAGTCATGGGCCTCCTCGAGTCGCTGCTTCAACTCCTTTTTGTTCGGCACACAAATCGCCCTTTAAACCACATAGTACCTTGTTCATCCGGTTTGAAATCTTTTGCTTTGCCTTCATCCATTTGCCCTTAATTCTTTTGATCTTATCGTCATCTTTACGCCTTCCTTGATCCGATCTTCCGGGTAGGTCTTACTTCAAGGTTGCGAGGAATCATACAGTACCATTTCCGTTCTAATTTGAAATCCTTACACAATTCGCTGACTTGTTTCCAACGGCATATTTACTTTGTGGTTCTTTACGCTCAAGGCGTCTGCCACTCGTTGGCTTTACTAGGATGGTAGTGAATTCCACATTATAATCCTTGATTAACTCTAACCATCTTCTTTGCCTCATATTTAGGTCACTATGTGAAGATATACTTAAGACTTTTATGATCTGTATACACTTCACATCTATTTCCGATGAGATGATGACGCTATATTTTTAGGGCATGCACTACGGCAGCTAATTCCAAATCATGAGTCAGATAGTTCTCCTCATGTGGTCTCAATTGCCTCGATGCATAGGCAATTACCTTCCTATTTTGCATCAACACGCATCCCAATCCCTAACGCGATGCATCACAATAGATGTCGAAGTCTTGATGAACGTCAGGTAAAACTAATACAGGTGCCGATGTTAATCTTCTATTCAATTCCTGAAAACTCTTCTCACATTCAGGTGTCCATACGAATTTCTTTTCCTTTTTCAACAATTGCGTAAGAGGTCTCGCAATCGTAGAGAATCCTTCGATGAATCGACGGTAATATCCCGCCATTCCCAGGAAACTACGGATTTGAGTTACCGTCTTCGGCTGCTCCCAATGCAAAACCGTTTCCACTTTCCTTGGATCTACCGCAACTCCTTCTGCTGTCATTATGTGTCCAAGAAACTCCACCTTATTCTTCCAGAAGTCGCATTTACTAAATTTTGCAAACAACTGTTGTTCTCTCAACTTTTCCAAAACTAACCTTAAGTGTTCGGCGTGCTCTTCTCTCGTCTTGGAATAGACAAGCATATCATCTATGAACACGACAACGAACTTATCCAAATATTCCATAAAAACTTTATTCATTAAGTTCATGAAATATGCTGGTGCATTTGTCAAACCAAAAGACATCACTGTAAACTCGTAGTGTCCATATCTTGTGAAAAGTCTTGAAATATCTTGGATCGGATCTTCAATTGATGGTATCCTGATCGGAGATCAATTTTGGAGAATACTCCTGCTCCTCTCAACTGTCAAACAAATCATCAATCCTGGGTAGCGGATACTTATTCTTTATCGTCACATCATTGAGTGCACGATAGTCTATACACATCCTAAAACTCCCGTCCTTCTTCTTGATAAACAAGACAGGTGCTCCCCATGGCGATGAACTAGGCCTTATGAATCCTTTTTCCAGCAGTTCTTCAATCTGCTTCTTCATTTCCACCAATTCCTCTGTGGACATCCTATAAGGTCTCTTAGCTATTGGAGCTGTCCCTGGAACAAGCTCTATCACGAACTCAATATCTCTATCTGGCGGCATTCCGGGTAAATCCTCTGGAAAAACATCCGAATACTCATTGACTATGGAAACTTCCTCCAAGCTGTCAATCTTCATGCTGTTGACCATTAATTGTCTATCTCGTACTGCTTTTGCTACAAACTCAATCTTCTTTCCATCCGGGTTCTCGACCGATATGACTCTTTTCATGATCCGGCCTTTGCCTTGTGTTTAGTTAACCAATCCATTCCCAGGATAACATCCAGGGTTTGGGTATTAAGGACGATTAAGTTCGCTAGGAACTCAACTCCATTAATTATTAGTCTTACCCCAGAACATCCTACTTTAGATCGGAGTTCTGATCCAGGGGATTGGACTATAAGCACACATTTAAGATTCACTATATCCAAATCATTTTGAACAGCAAAGTCTCGGGAAATAAAAGAATGCGAGGCTCAGAAATCAAATAAAGCGATGGTGATGCGAGTTTCATGGGAACTTACCCGATTACAACGTCCGTGGCGTTACGGACTTCGTCCGTTGTAATGTGGTTGACTCGGCCTCGTGCAGTTCCTTGGGATGGAGTTCTTCTTTGTTGATGCCCCACAGTTCCACGATCAGTGCGGGAGTCCTTGCGGTGTGTTCCCAGGTTGAAGCGGACGGGTGACACCTCCTTCTTAAATCTGATTATTGGCAAAATGCGATTCATTGCGGTGATAGCAACATCTCCCCATTGCTCGAGAGGTTCCTCGATCGTGCCACAATTGCGGTTGAGTGCGAGTATTCACCCCCGGGCGGTTTCTTCGCGATGGTGCCTATCATTGCCTGCAGGTACCGATGGATTGTTGGGGTCTTTGTCCTCTGCCTCTGCGGCCTTGCGACCTCCTTGTTGCGCCATTCTGCGCTTTACGTTGTCATCCAACTCTCGCGCGTGTCCTCCAAGATAAGAGCTTTGTTAACTAGCTCTTGGAAGTCGAGGAATGTGTGAGTGATCAATCCCACTGCAACCTCGCATTCAATCCCTTCATGAAGCGGGATTATGCGGCCTTATCCTTAGCCACGTCCTCCGGTGCGTAGCGTGCCAGTTGTGTGAACTTATTCGGTGTCGGCCACCGACTGGCCACCCTGCTTGAGGCTCCGAAATTCCTCCTTTTTAAGATCCATGATACCCTCGGGTACATGGTGCTTGGCGGAAGGTCGAGGTGAATTCCTCCCACGTGATACTCTGTGGGTCCTCATGAGTCGCGAAGTTTTCCCACCATTCTCGCGGTTCCTTCGAGTTGATGAGAGGCATAGAGTACCCTCTCATGTCCCATACACTGGGTAATGTGCAGCTTCCTTTCGATTGTCCTTAGCCAATCGTCCGCCTCCAGTGGATTGGCGTTGCCTGAG
This sequence comes from Otatea glauca, assembly GCA_036346275.1. Lineage (NCBI taxonomy): Eukaryota > Viridiplantae > Streptophyta > Magnoliopsida > Poales > Poaceae > Otatea > Otatea glauca. The sequence continues at coordinate 2,110,395 of CM070717.1, read as the reverse complement.
AAGGTAGGTGGACGAGTTCGCATAAACTCAGACAACCTTGAGTAGGGGTGTGGTCCATGGTTACCCCTAGGTTGAACATTCGCAGCAGCTTGATTGGATATCTGTTGCATGGTTTGAACCATCGTGTTCATAAGTTGAGTCTGGGCAGCCAGGAAGGCTCCCAGGTTTTGCATATCGACCTGCGGCGGTTGAGGGATCGGTTCTTCATTCTGATTGTCAGCCTGATTAGCTCCGCTTCCACTGGCTCCCATATTTCCGCGAGTCCTCACCATCTGTTGCAAACTTCTAGGGTTAAGAAAAGAAGAAAGCATAGACAAGTAAAAGGACTTATGTGGGGGAAACAGGTGTAACTTAAATTATTTAGCCACTTTATTGATATAATATAAAGAAGTATGGTTGCTCACAAGTGCCTAAGGGCAATGCAACACATACGAGACACTCATAAACAAAACAAAAAAAAGTAAGCAAGCCTAGGACTCTATGACGACTCACACCTAGTGGTGACTCCGAAGCAAAAGACGCGACTCAACATTCGAGTCTCAACACTATCCTCGGATAGACTCGATCACTCATCGAGCCAACCCGGCTGCGGCTCCCCCGGAGCATACACCGGTGGGTGCTCTGGCAGCGGGGCAAACTGGTCCTGATGACCTACTACGGCTGGTACAAATGACCCCATTGACTCTGCTGGTCTCGGGGCTGCCTGCTCCTGCACTGGTGCCTCCTACTCTGGCTCCTCCGGATCTGGATCGTGTAACTCCAGGACTGGCTCAAGCTCGGGTCCATACAGAGCCATCTCTAACTCCTGGATCTTCTGCATGGAGTGAGCTAAGCCCTCCCGCAGCTCGATCCTCGCCTCTGTGACCTCGTCGCGGGTCCTCTGCGCCTCTGGTGTCTCGCCCAAGGCGTCCTCTGGCGATGACATACCTTGCCAGTGGGTGATCGTGGCGTCCTCCTCCACAAGCTCCATCTGTCAAAGCGATTGTCTCGGCGCGGATGGTGGCGAAAGACGGTGCCTCCAACTCTGCGGAGTAAGTGCGGGCAATCTGCGCGATCGCCTGACGCGCCGTCTCTTGGATCCCTGCCTCAAAAGAAGACCTCCTGACCGTGATGTAGATAGGACGGCTCGCCCTCGTCCTCTCCCGAGCATACACTGTGATCTTGACATCCCAGGCGATGTCAAGTCCTGCCCGTACCACCGTAGTCCCTCGATACAGTGGTCTATCAAAACCTCCGAGCAAATGCATCATACGCCATAACTCCGCGGCGCATCCTCCGGTGCGCTCTCCATAGGTGTGGATCATCCTCATCTGCCAAAACAGACCTCATTTTAAATTAAACAAAAAATAATAACAAGAATTCAGCATAGATATGAAACAAGGGAGAAGAGATAAGTCGAGATTTCATTGATATTCTTGCTCAAGTTGATTAGGCCTTTAGAAAATAGTTTTACCCTCCTAGGTACAACTAAACTAGGGTCAAGTCCTACAGTCAACCTGCTCTGATACCACCTCTGTCGGGCCCCGAATCTGCAAATTCGGACCCTCTGTGTATTCTGTGCTAGTCCAGGATCACGCTAGCACACAGATCTTCTGAGGTTGCACATCACAGACATTCACAGCGATATAAGAATAAATAGTGCAAACATTTATATAAACCGAGTTGTACGACCTTATGGTCTCCTTACATAAAGTCAGCCGCACAGGGCTTACATTAATCAGAGTAATTGAAATAGCAGCGGAACATAAATAAAAGTTGTGGAAGCCTTCATCTTGCCACATGCAACCGACTGGGCTTGCCCCTAGTTGCTCGTATCCTCGATGTACTCCTCCTCCCATACTGGTGTAGACTCCTCCACTGATGTTGGGATTGATAAGCAAGGTGGGGTGAGTACACAAGGCACTCAACAAGTAATGCACAGAATGCATCGCTATTACTATATGCAAAGCTTATTCCAAAGGATTGGCTTATGTGGTTCTTTTGCATCAAGTAGCATTTTTAAACCAATATCTTAATTAGATTAAAGAAGTGGAACAGTTATAAGTAATACTAATTTCTTCAAATGGTTTTTCTTTTTCTTTGAAGATTCTCGGCACACAGCCTTAACAGTTCATTTTCAAAACTAGCACACAGCCACCCTTTCCACATTTTGTTTTATGAAGATCTACCCCTTGACTGTAATCCCTGAGCAATGCTCAATACCGTGAGCACGGCTATTCGAAGAGTTTTGACACTCTGCAGAGGTTGTACACTTTACCCACAAGATCTGACGCTCACCACACGGTGATTATCCGCAACAAAGCTTTTCAGAACTTCTACCTTAACCAAAGAATCTCTTGATGATCGCCTTCACTATCACTTCCCTCACAGAGCCAAGTATAGGGCAGTCAATCACCGTTGGATGGGCACCAAGCCGTAGCACAGGCACGCTCCCCCGCACAGATACACCCCCGTGCACTATCACCCCGAGGTATCAGAGGAAAGATATCAGAACCCTAATCAACTAGGTCTGTCCCATGTCAGACATGTGGTTGTACGGGTGACTCAGATCAAAGGCTTGCAAGGTGAAGTCCTTAACTGATCAAGGCAAGACTTCCAACACTCAACAATGGCACACAGACTCACATCACTCATCAACCCATTGCCACACAGGCCCACCAGGCACACAGCCTCTTGCCACTTGCCCCAGTCTAAATCATTTCCCACCCAGTTGATTATTGTGCAACACATGCCATCAATATCTCAACATCGGTATGGAACCACACAGGTCTCCATACTTCAATTTCATCATGTGGCATCATCACACCACTTTCGAAATACATTCAATATTCCATTAGTCAATATTGTAACATTTTTTCGAAAGATCATTCATGACTCGTTGCAAGGCTAAGCATCTACTCACGGTCTAGCCTCCCGTGTTGGCATCATATTATTATCCAACCAGTACAAACAAACTTAGGGTGATAATGATTTAGGGCATACAATTAATAATTTCAAGGTGGCATAACAGAATGGGTTGATTAACTACGCTATCCCAATGTAAGTTAGATTCATTTTAAATAAATAAGAATGCATAATTTCAAAGTATAAATTACATTTTAAAAAGCTGGGATCAAAATGATCAAAGCATCACTTGCCTTCAAAGAGTTGCTGGTCTTGTTCCGAAGCTTGGTCTTGAGCGACGAATTCTTCCTCGAAACTTTCCGGCAAATTTGCGTCTACGCGTACAAGCAAAATATGTAATAAATAGCTAATACAGAAAACTAGATGACCTTAAAAATTCAAATAAAATTCATCATTAAATAGATCACATTTTTATGAATTTTTAGAAATTTGAATCACCCAAATCCGAGTTAAAATGCAAAAGTTATAGTCATTTGAAGTTTGAATAAAATTTGAAAATACAGAAATTAAGAAATCCGATTTTTCCAAATTATTTTTACTGATAATTTGCATTTATGACGTCAGCATTGCATCATGATGACGTCAGCACAGAAAAGAATTTCGGCCGAAATATTTTTATATATAAAAATATTTATGACGTTAGCGATGACGTCAGCATGACACGTGGCACGCCCAGAGGCTGCCACGTCGCTCTGGTCTATGGACTGGGTCCACGGTTCGGCTCTGGTCCACCGTGGACCAGCGGCACTGTGCTCGTGTGCCAAGTGACGCAAGCACTGATGTTAGCACGACAGCTGGACCAATCCTACGGCGACACGCGGCGCAAAACTAATCACCGAGACTCGATTCAAACTCGGCCATCCGATTTGAAACGAACGGTCAAGATCGTGCGACCTTTCGCCTCATCTCCACCACGCAGCACGCACGTGGCTACTCCGTGACCCTCGGATCCAGATCGAACGGCCATGATTAATCCGCGGCGTCGGCGGGCGCGCGGCCCGACTCCTCGGTTTCGCGCGTCACGCGTCAACACGGGCCCGGGCGATCGCGCGATGCGATCTCACCGCCCGATGCAAAATGGGCGGCGAGATGAAGCGAGGCTATTGGCTCGCACGACACGCGCGCGATCAAAGCGACCGTGGCGCATCCGCGTTGTGACCTTTACGCGACGCGGCTAAATAGAAACCCTACGATCTAGATCTAACGGCTGAAATAAACTAATCGTGAAACTAATCAAAGCAATCTAGATCGTTGATTAAATCTAACGGCTGAGGAGAGAAGATGAGGATTACTGTTGGATGGCGACGTGGACGAATCTGGTGCGTTCGGCGGCGATCGGACGGTGGACGAAGCTCGGCTGGCGGTGATGTCGCGGAGGCGCAGATCTCACCGGAGATGAAGAAGACGGCGTGCAACGCGGCGCTGCGGGGCTTCTCTGGTATGAAGAAGTGGTCCACTCGACACGGCTTGCCTCGGTGAACTCGGAACGGGGTTGGAGCACGGCGGAGCGGCTCGGACGACGACGAGAAGAAGCAAAAACAACGGCGGAGCGGTGCGGCAACTACGGCGAGCTGCTGCAGGCAAACGGAGGCGTTTCAGGAGGCGTGCGCTAGGGCTACAAAAGCATCTTGAAATGCGCAGCACGGGGGTGGCAGCGGCGCACTAAATAGCGCCTCGACGTGCGCGCAATCCTCGGGGAAACGGGCGGACATGCAGGCGGCCATTGCTCCGACGATCTCGCGAGGAAGAAGCGACGTGGCGAAATCCCGGGCGTCCGTGCGCAGCGATCCAACGGGCGAAAACGGTGAAGTGACGCGGCAGCTTCACTAACGCACGATACCGATCCAACGGACGAAGCGCGGCGGCGGCTAGGGTTTCGACGGGGCGGGCCGTGTGGGCCGGCGTCACGTCTTTGGCGGAGCACGATCTTGGGCGGTCAAGGATTTCGCCCGAACCTTTATGCAGGATTTTAAATCCTTTTCGAATAAAAATAATTCGAGGAAATGGTTTTGACCAGAAAAAATAGTAAAAATATCAGAAAAATTCCAGAAAAATTCTGAAAAATACTTTGAGACATTTGGAGCTCAAATAAAATATTTGCAATAAAACCTTGCAAAAAATTTTCCATTATTTAATTGTTTTCAAGAAAGGCCATATTTGAATAAATCCAAATAAATTTCAATAAATTCCCAAAAATTCTCAAAAATAAAAAATACTCCAAAAATTTAAATTAGAGCAAAATTTAGGGTGTTACAGATTCGCAGTTTTCTTGGAATGGCGGGCTATTACCATCGATTCATTGAAGGATTCTCAACAATTGCTAGACCCCTTACGTAATTGTTGAAGAAGGAGAAGAAATTTGTATGGACCCCAAATTGTGATAAAAGTTTTCAAAATTAAAGAAAAGGTTAACATCCGCACCATTATTAGTGTTGCCAGATATTCAGAATAGTTTTGATATTTACTGATACCCTAAACCTGTGTACTGGGATTATGCAGATCTCTTGGATCTAAGGTTGCTCAAAGCGCAAAGTGTTCTGGGCGATATGAGGTATTCTATGCTCTATGGCTTGATTGCTCTATGCTTGGATGATCGCCCCTCTGTTGTTGCCCGCCCTCTCCCTTATATAGCGTGGGTGGGGCGACCTGAGTCTGATCGATTACAAGATTCTAGTCGATTCTGAGGATAGAGTTTACATCTTTATCTACCCTATTGCGATCGGATTACAACCGTATCCATCATATCTCAATATAAGTTCAACTTCTTTTAAGATATGTCCCCTTGCGCGCGGCAATGGGGGCGACAGGGAGTATCTTACGGCCTCCTCTTGGGCACATCATGAGGGTACCGGGTCCTTTGTGATCGAGTTGTCGCCTTCTGGTTGCGGCCAACCGAGTCATGCTTCACGCCGAGTGCTTCCAGATTCTTGATGCGACTTCCGACTTGTTTTCCTTCTGTACCGAGTGCCTGTTGTAGGCAAAGAGATTGTGAAGGACTCAATAAACTCCACGCGTTAAACTTTCCGAGTGGTTCCTAGCCCTATTATGGGAATTACAGCGATCGGCTCATCTTGGGACATCTTGTATCCCAAGCGATATGCCGAAGTCAAAACGCTTTTCCCGTTCAATGCAAAATTCAGCGCCGCTCCCTTTAAATTCATTCGTCGCCGAAGTTGCTGATGTCGTTGTTGAAGCGTTGGCTCACACACGTCGCATCCAAATTTAGTAGCCCTGAAATGAGTCGGCCAAGTCCAGGCTCCCGAAGTGGAAAGCCTAGCCGGAGATGAAGGTGGTGGTGATTCCGTCGATCGCTGCCATCGAGTCCGTAGGAAAAGATGATAGTGCTTCCCCTACCTGGCGCGCCAACTGTCGACTTTTGTAGTCGGCAATGAATTTATGGGGTAGGCGCTCGATCTCAAACTCGAAGGTCACACAAGACAGGGAATTAGACAGGTTCAGGCCCTCAGCGATGGAGGTAATACCCTAATCCTGTGTGCTGGGATTATGCAGATCTCTTGGATCTAAGGTTGCTCAAAGCGCAAAGTGCTCTGGGCGATATGAGGTATTCTATGCTCTATGGCTTGATTGCTCTATGCTTGGATGATCCGCCCCCTCTGTTGTTGCCCGCCCTCTCCCTTATATAGCGTGGGTGGGGCGGCTTACAGAGTCCTGATCGGTTACAAGATTCTAGTCGGTTACAGGATAGAGTTTACATATTTATCTATCCTATTAATGACTCGGATTACCACCGTATCTATCATATCTAAATATAAGTTCAACTTCCTTTAAGATGTGTCTGTCATGAGGGTACCCCTCTTGGGCCTGTCATGAGGGTACCCCTCTTGGGCCTGTCATGAGGGTACCTGAGTTCTTATATTCCACACTTCGCGTCAAGGACTTGGATGTGTGCTAATGTAGAATAGTAAGGTTGTTGCATATGCATCAAGTCAGTTGAGGCCGCATGAGGAGAATTACCCGATGCACGATTTGGAATTAGCTGCAGTGGCGCATGCCTTGAAGATATGGCATCACTATCTTATTGGGAATCGTTGTGAGATATACATAGATCATAAGAGTTCGAAGTATATTTTCACGCAGTCAGACCTGAATATGAGGTAGAGAAGATAGTTAGAGTTAATCAAGGATTATAACCTGGGAATTCATTATCATCCTGGGAAGGCTAATGTGGTAGCCGATTCCTTAAGCAGAAAGAGTTACAGTGGTAGCATGTTAGTGCAGAAGGATCAATCTGAGTTATGCAGGGATTTTCAAAAACTGAGATTGGAAGTGGTACCAAAAGGGTTTTTAGCTACCGTAGAGGTAAAGCCAACCTTGGAGGATCAAATTAGAGAGGAGCAGAAAGATGATGCCAAAATTAAGAGAATTAAGTCCAAGATGGATGAAGGTAAAGCAAAGAATTTTACGTTGGATGAGCAAGGAACCTTATGGATGAAAGGTCGGATTTGTGTGACAAATAAGAAGGAATTAAAGCAATTAATTCTTGAAGAAGCTCATGACTCAAAGTACTCTATTAATCCGGGAAGTGCCAAGATGTACCACGATCTTAAAGTAAGATTTTGGTGGCCTAATACGAAGCGTGAAGTTGCTGAGCATTTTGCTTTATGTGATACATGCCAGAGAGTGAAGGCAATGCATCAGAGGCCAGCAGGGTTGTTGCAACCATTAAAAGTACTTGAATGGAAGTGGGAGGAAATCGGTATGGATTTTATCACTGGTTTGCCTAGAACCCAGAGTGGATATGATTCAATATAGGTCATAATCGATCGCTTGACCAAAGTTGCCCATTTCATAACCGTAAAGACCACATATTCAGGAGATCGTTTGGCAAAATTGTATAAGTCAAGGATTGTGTGTTTGCATGGAATACCAAAGAAAATAGTGTCAGATAGAGGTATGCAATTTACCTCAAGATTCTTGAATAATTTGCATGAAGCAATGGGAACTCGCCTGAATTTCAGTATAGCTTATCATCCACAAATGGATGGTCAAACTGAGAGGGTTAATCAGATTTTGGAAGATATTTTGAGAGCTTGTGCTTTAGCTTATGCCGCGTCGTGGGATAAATGTTTGTTGTATGCTGAGTTTAGCTACAATAACAGTTATCAGGCTAGTTTGCAAATGTCACTATTTGAAGCCTTGTATGGTCGATCATGTCGCACCCCGCTAAATTGGAATGAGATGGGGGAGCGTATGGTCTTTGGGCCAGATATTTTAGTGGAGGCCGAAGAGCGAATCATCATGATTAGGGAAAGGTTGAAGACTGCTCAGTCAAGGCAGAAGAGCTATGCTGATAATCGCCGCCGAGAGTTGAGTTTCGAACCTGGTGATTTCGTGTATCTCGGAGTAACCCCTCTTAAGGGAGTAAAAAGGTTTCAAGCCAAAGGGAAGTTGGCACCAAGATATGTTGGTACGTTTGAAATATTGAATCGCAGAGGAGAGGTTGCATTTTCCTGTGGATGACATCAAAGAACCGACACCGTGCAAGCTACATTTGGCCGCACATGGCATTACCATAAAGGTGGTTGAGGGCAGGGCTTGGCCATGCAGAGTCCTGATTTTGCCTTGTCACCCGATCGCGAGGATTCGCCAGGTCGAAGTGGGCGGTGTCATCGCCAATACCGAAAAATGGAGGTAGAGATCCTGGCGAGGATGGGAACAAAAGCTAGGAGAAAGCGTGAATGGCTTCCTCGCGTGGTGCAAGAGCTTGATTAAGTTTGGCTCGGACGATGAGGCGGCAGCGATGATGATCGGCCGCACTCTCCACACGAGACCTCCCACCCTTCGCCGCCAACCAGGAAAAGTCCAACTCCTCCATGGCACCAACGGAAAAAGCCCGACTCCTCGCCAAAAGCGTAAAGAATCGAACAACGGGAACATCTCGGCGATCGGCACCGTCCTCAAAGAAATCTCAACCATCGTGAACCGGGACAACCACAAAAGAAACTATCGGTGACATGATCGAGGAAGAACGGAAAAAAGCATGTAAGCGCTGCGTAACATCTCACTTTAAAAAGGTGCCATCAAGTAAGAAGACTAAAGTTGATCTTGATGCGCAAAAGTTTTCTTGAGTATAGCAAAAGTGCAAAAAGCAGGCGAGCTTACGAACCTTGCAAAATATCGGACTACGAGCGCATATCCAGAAAGCAATACTTGCAGGCGCCTAGTGCCGACACGTTAAAGTGGGATGCTCAAGCAGATGATGTTCAACTAGATGCTCTGGCACAAGGTCTCAGGTGGAAGTTCGTTATGGGAAAACCGCTGGTTGAACCAGCTCATTTCGACAACCTTACAACACAACTGCGGCGCGTCCATCAGTGGTACATGCAGCAGTCCAACGATGGTATGGAGGCGTTCCCATTCAGATATACAGAGCAAGATTTTCACAATGGGGATAACATCTGCTGGGTTCTTTTCACGGAGCTGTATATGTTGTACCAGCAAGATGCCCTGGACATGAACATATTTAGACTATGGACTTTGTAAGTCTGTCCGTATATCGTTGAGCATTTCATCTTGTTTAATTGCATCTCTAACTTCTTTCTTATGTAGAATGGAGATGCAGACATGTAGAAGAAATAACAATGACAATCTAGCATTCCTAGATGCAGGGCTCATCAACGAGAAACTTGTGAGCGACAATCCACGATTCGTTGAAGACTATTTATTTAATACTTTTTGAAGCGCAATACAAAACCTCGTACTTTTACCTATAACTTCAAATCGTATCTCGACTTCTAATATCGTTTTACTATTTTTGCGTAACACGTCGATGTGGGAGTAATTGACTACGTTGACATATATGTGCGAGGTTTCTTTGGGTCCTCCTCGTCATCCGATTAGATGCTAGCGAGATTTTTGTCTTGGACTCGAGGAGAAAACAAACTAATCTGTACCAAGACCTTTGGGACATCTTTGAGCAGTAAACTTCGATCGTTGCGTTATTACTCTAGCAAAATTCCATTCTATTGCATTTAAATTTAATTACTATTCAAAATCATTCACGGGGCTTTCTTGCGATCTTTGCAAGAATAGTGTTGGTATCGTCCATATAGGAAAAATTTTGAAATAATAAATGACTTTCCATGCATGAGGCGGGAACCGGAAACAATTTATGTGCATTCTATGTATGTACAAATATGCATTCAATTGTCTGGAGAGTGTCGGCTATAATGAAGCCATGATGCGTAATTACACTTTGATGCCCTTTTTATTTAACAAATATCATCATTAAGTAACTTCCTTTTTGTTCAAAAACAGCGCTCCAAGCGAGAACCAATAAGTTATTCTTGTGAAATTATAGCAATTCAAGAACAGATCGCGGATTCATTCATGATGAGATCATCAATCCAAGCGGCGAGTTCCACGAGTAGCCTCATCGCCCTCATTCCTATGGCCTAGGCAGCGTGACATGTCTACTTGACTCTTTGTAAAATCAAAGCGAGCGGGATGACATGTAGTCGAGCTACATTTGTAAATAAATCATTGTAAAAACAAATTATGTGATGCTTAATTTAATATATTTGAATTATGATTTTAACGATGCTTCATACATACATGGATATATTTGAATTATGATTTGAGCGATGCTTTATATACTACATATGGACTTTGTAAACAATTATATAAAAATATATATATTGCACAATAAATATGCAAGCTTGTCCTTTATCGGTTCTTGGAAAACCGGCGGTGATATGTATATATCATTGTCGGATTATGGTACAACCAGCGGTGCTAGTACAATATCACTGCCGATTTTATATATAACCGGCAGTGATAATTATCATCACTGTCGGTTGTAGATAGAACCAGCAGTGATAATCCTTATCACTGCCGGATTTTGATTTGATCAAGCGGTGATAGTCAATATCACTTGCGGTTGTAGGTAGAAGCCAGCGGTGATAATCCCAGTATCACTGCCGACCAATCACTGCCGGCGCCAATGACCGGCAGTGATGGGGTTTTGGAACCGGCAGTGATGTGTTGTTCTGTAGTAGTGGGGTTATATTTTATTTAAGCCGACGCCTACTTGATGCAGAAGTCAGGTACCCTTTCATTGAGAAATTGTGCTTGTCTTTATATTTCTCGTTTAAAAAGCTAAGACATTATATTTTAGCATTGGCTTGTAAGGTGGTTTGTAAAACCGATGTCATAAAGTATATGTTATCAACTCCAATTTTACGAGGTCGACTTGGCAAATGGGCTTATGCCTTAATAGAGTTCGACCTGGTTTACGAATCGGCTAAAGCAGTTAAGGGACAAGTTTTGGCCGATTTTATAATAGGGTATGATACTACTACTTATTTGGTATCTGTAGCCCCTTGGCAATTATTTTTTGACGGGTCAGTGTGCAGAGAAGGTGATGGAATCGGTATTGTACTCATATCACCCAAAGGGTATAATTTTGAATTTGCATTTCGATTAAACAGTCGATGCTCAAACAACCAGGCAGAGTATGAAGCATTGCTCAAAGGCTTGCAATTGTTAGAAAATATCGGAGTAAGTGCTGTTGAGGCATACGGGGATTCCATGTTGATTGTACAGAAAATAAAAGGAGAATACCAATGTCGACACGAAATACTGCTAAAATATTTAGAACAATGCTTCGAGATTATCGGCTCGTTGACATCATTTTCTATCGATCATATCCCTCTAGAATCGAACGATAGAGCTAACGCGCTAGCTCAACAAGCGTCAGGGTACAAAGACTATGGCCGATATCAGGTAACCGAACTAGATAAAGCTGTCATGTGCATGGACGTTATTGATTGGAGAACACACGTAAAGAATTACCTGATCGACCCATCTAAGCCGACAGAACGCAAGATTAAGTAGCAAGCTTTGAAGTATGTAGTTATGGATGACACGCTGTACTATCGGACGATTGAAGGCTTGCTGTTGAGATGTCTTGGAACCGAAGAAGCATAGGTAGCAATGGGTGAAGTACATGAAGGTATTTGCATATCTCATCAATCGGCTCATAAGATGAAATGGATGCTTAGATGAACGGGTTATTTTTGGCCGACAATGCTAGAGAATTGTTTCAGATATTACAAAGGATGTCAGACTTGTTAGAAGTTTGGCAATGTACAACTAGCGCCGGCATCGGCTTTACACCCAATTATTAAGATATGGACTTTCAGAGGTTGGGGGATAGATGTAATCGGCCAAATATTTCCTGCTTCGAGTAAAGGCCATAAGTTTATTTTGGCCGCGACCGATTATTTCTCCAAATGGGTTGAAGCAATACCACTTGAGAAAGTGACCAGTATTGAAGCAATCGGTTTTGTGAATGAACATATTGTCTATCGGTTTGGAATACTGCAAATAATTACGACCGATCAAGGTACGGTATTCATGTCTAATGAATTTCAAAGTTACGCTAAAAGTATAGGGACTAAATTGTTGAACTCATCCCCATATTACGCTCAGGCTAACGGACAAGCCGAGTCGTCTAATAAAACGTTAATTAAGTTGATCAAAAGGGAAATCAATGAAAGACCAAGGAATTGGCATCCAACCCTATCAGAGTCACTTTGGGCGTATCGGCTGACTTATCACGGAGCAACGAAGCTTTCACCTTATCAGTTAGTATATGGTCAAGAAGCCGTTTTGCCCGTAGAGATTAACATTGAGTCTATACGGGTGGCCAGGCAAAATGGTTTGTCGGCTCAAGAGTATAACAGTTTGATGATCGATAACTTGGTTGAGTTAGCAGAGATATGTTTATCTACGCTTGATCGGCTTATAAGGAATAAAGTCAGAGTTGCAAAAGCATCTAATAAAAAGGTCGTGGCCAAATCTTTTGATTAAGCCAATTTAGTGTGGAAAACGATACTGCCTGTTGGTTCGAAAGATAGTCGATTTGGAAAATGGTCACCTATGTGGGAAGGGCCATACAAGGTTAATCGGCTAGTCGGTGGAAATTCGTACATACTGGAAACGTTAGAAGGGCATATTTTGCCCAAGGCAATTAATGGTAAATACTTAAAGAGATACTATCCTAGCGCTTGGATTGGAGCCTAGCCGACTACGAATTGCGTTGAGGGCCAAGTTAACACGGTGCTGTTAATCGGCTAAAAAGATGCAGACTCGTAAAGGAGAAATGAAATTACAGAAAGGTAAATTTAAATCGGTTAAACAGCCGATCATTAAGAGTTAAAAAATATTTAGATAAGTATTTTCAAAACAGCCGACAAAGTTTTACATCTCAAAAATTAATATTGGATGCCTGAGCCTGGAAGAGTTGCGCCCAAAGCCGACAGAGCACCTGCGGCCTTCGCAATCACACATTGAACTTCGTCAATGATGCAATCGTCTTCTTTTGTGCTTCCTGGCACTGGCACCACCTTGGCCATCTGTTTTTTCATGCCGACCACGCCCATCGTAATGCCTAGCTTTTGGTCTTTGATGGCCGATGAAGTCTTCTCAAGGGTTTGCTGGCCTTCTATGATTAGCTTTTTTGTCTTGGCCAACTCCTCCATGAGGGACTTCTTGTCAATTCAAGCTTGCCGATGGAGTTCTTCGTGGTCTTTATTAGCTCAGTGTCGGCATTGAATTTCTGTTTCTTAGACTTGGCATCAGCGACGAGCTAGTCCAGGATTTCCTGATCGGCTTCTTGAGCCTCGCGCTGCGCTATCCTTGCCTGAGCCGCCTCCACTTCGGATTTCCTCTCGTCTAAGTGGCAGATGTTGAGGAGAGCTTCCATTGCCTCTGGGGGCAGATCGGCTTCAACCGCTACCATAGCATCTCTAATTCTCTGATTGTTGTTCAAGATCTCCGATTGGGGCTTCATCACCAGATTGAAGAGCTTATTGAGCCTCTCTTTCATGCCCGGAGCAGAGGTGACGACAGTCGATGCTTCTTTCGACACTTCAAGAATCTTCCTGATCTCTGTGTCGTAGTCGTCAGTGGCCAGGATCTTTGGGTCATCAAGATCGGCCAAGGAGAAGCCCAACAAATTTGTCGGGTCAGAGAGCTCTGGCAGGTCAACGATCGGAGCTGTTGGAGTCAACCGTGGTGTGGAGAGTGGCGCAGATGAAATATTGGGAAGATCGGCCAAGATCTTCGCAACTTGAGCTGATTGCATCGGCTAAAAGAAGCAAGCCGACGTATTGAGAAATTGAGTTACTTAACTAAAGGTACGATTACTTACCTCTGCGGTAGCCGACGCATGTGGCGAGCTCTCGCCGCTCTGCTCCTGGGGCTTAGATCCCCTCTTCGTCGGAGCCTTGGTGTATTTCGCTTTCTTTTCTAAAAATATAATCGGCTAATGGTCAGTTGGATTAAGAGAAAAGGAAATAATGGCCGATTGTATTATGCTTACTTGGTTGTTTTTTCTCGATGTCCGACAAGGACGGAATCTGAATACCTAGGGTACCCGAGGTGTACCCAGTAAGGCCAGTCGATTGGAGTGGCCGTTTGACTTGGCCACTACCCGATTGGCCAGAGGCAGGCTTCTTGCTGGCAGCCTTAGTCTACAGTGCGACAATAAAAGTGATTAGAAGATGTATCTGGCAAAAGAACTGACGTATAAAAGAAAAATTATTCAAGCCAATACCTTATCAATATATACAAGACTTGTGTTAGTGTAACCCGATGAACTAGCTTCGCTGCCAGACTCGCTGTTAGACACTAGAGAAGGCTCTGGCAGATCAGGAATGAATTCCTTGATTATGAGCGACGGAGTCTTATCCATATACATACACCCCGCAATAGCCGACCATCATGTTGTAAAGCCTCCTGCCCGGCGAGCATTCAGGAAGAAGTGAGGAAGGCTGAGTAGTTGAAGCTCATCGGCTAACTCCAAAACTAGCCCGATTGAAGTGGCATTGCGAACCCTAGCTCTAGGTTGAAGCCGATCAAGAAGTGGCAGGTTTGGAATCACCTGACCAAAGACGAGCTGCCTTGCATAGACTAAGGGGTGGTAAAACTCGTACGAAGGCTGGAACGTTCGATTTCTAGTGTGAAGGCCGACATGGAAGACACATGGAGAAATGAAGATTCTATACAAGTCCAAGGTCTCCTAAGGCATCAAAGAGCTATCGACTTCCAAATGCAGAAATGAAGGGGAAGGAAAATCGGCTGTAGCACCATAACTAAAAAAGTCTTGCTGTTTGAAGTCTTCAGTATCCAATTGCAAGAAAAAGGACAAGAATTTTCTGTAGCCGATAGGTGACACCCTTGTCTTATTACTGGAGCACATTATGAACCTCTCGCCAAAGGATCGGCATTCTCTAAACTGGATGGGTGCTCCCTCTGGTGTGTCTTCTCTCGGAAAAGGAGTCCCGTCGGCTAAATCCAGGTTGAAAGAACGACTGAATAAGCAGTACGACCATATTTGTACAAACCATATCGGACCACCTACGTTACCAACGGTAAAATTCTAAAAACCAGTGAAAAGCCGACTCCTTATCACATAAAGCATTTTATATACAGCACCGAGGAAGGTTTTTCCTAGTGCTAGCCGACGTCCTTCGACAAGCTGTTCAGCTATTACTTGATAGACCTGAGTCGGCCCAAGGGATGCCCCGCAGAACAAAATCGATCTCGCCAAAGGTTCAAGAAAGCAACGTGTTCTTCATCCGATACCAGGCCATTAACCTTATTATTATTTCCAATGTATTTGGCCCAACCTTCACCCTTAGATCGGATAAGTTTATACTTTGGTTTACCACTAAAAGCCGACACTTGTTCACCATCTGGCCGAAGGCAGCACAACTGAGCAACGTCCAAAAGAGTTGGGCCGATGGGACCAGTGCGGAACAAAAAAGCGTTAAAACAGTGTGACAAAAAATAACAGGCCGTAGCCACCAAGGGCTCATTGGCTTCAGGATCGGCTAAAGATAGAGGAATACACTCGGCTATACCCATTTTCTCCCATTCACCCTTCTTTTGGGCTGCCACTCTGATAAACCAATTCCTCCACCCCTTGAGAGCTGTCGGCCAGGCTGTAAAACTTTTATTCCAACCTTTTATGTTATGACCAGAAGCCGATAAAGGCAAACGAGGGACTTCTTGGTTTGTGACAGTATGGATGTCTAGATTTCCCAAAGGACCCAAAAAAATATTGGACGTTGCTATGCGGAATCGGAATGAGTACCTGGCTTGGGTCCATTGCAGCCGATCAAGGAGGATGATTGAGCTAAGGATTGCCTTCGGAGATCCGTCAAACAGAAAGCTTAAGCCGATTGCGGACAGTGCGAGAGCTTGAGCGCGTGAAGAATGACCGGGTGGGGGCCGCTTTATATAGCATGGTAAAAATTTGAAACGGCGGGAAACGAATCTCAAAAGACACGAGCAGTTAAAACGCACTACCTGCATGTCAGAAAATTACGGCGCAATTAAAGCAACAGTTACTGGGCGAATGTTAATAGCTAGCCGATGGAGAAGAAAGCCGGCAGTTGTAATTTTTGAAAGATGACAAGTCATTTCTCAAAAATGGGGGGCATATGTTTGCACCAGAATTTGGTAAGTCTAGTCAAAATCGGCAGGAAAGTCAAACATACGGAAACTAACAAACGATTTGAAAAGATTTGAAGATATTTGGCAACGGCAAGATCTTTGAGGGAAAGCTATCCGAAATAAAGCCGATATGGATCAGGTTTTGTAACGTGTTGTAATAGGACACGATCGGCCGACGAGTATAAAAGAAGGGCCAAAGCAAGCAGTGAGACATAACAACACAATCAAACACACCAATCTACATTACTTTTTTCTTATCGACTAGGAGTAGTTCTTGTAATTTAGTATTTGTAATTCGATCTTGGCCAATAAAGATGCGCATCGCCGATTGTTGATCTTCTTCAAATTACGTCCCAGTTTCGATTTATTCTGATTTTGTTGCGCATCGCCTTCTTCAGAATCGATCTACCTTTATCCTCTGATTAGCCTTAATCGGCTAATTAGACTTAACCTGTTATCTTGATTTAATCGGCTTCAAGCTGATTGAGTCTAAGCCGATTGATCTTGACGATCGGCTTTGAGTGAATTTCATATTTTATCTTGTCGATTACAGGTCAAATCGACTGGCACGCTCTGAACAAGGTGTTCGTCTGGTGTGCTGTTGTCAGAAACCCTACTTCAAGTTTTTGACGCCAACACCTACATTGTGAGATACGGTATTCGGAGTAACTACTCACGGAAGTAAAAAAGAGACTTCAGAAAAGAGGCTTCTATGTGTGTATATGTACGTGTGTGTTCTTAGCCTTTCTTGTCACAAGACGAGTTCCTCAATCCACACATAAATAAGATGGTTAAAATATACACCAGTTCTCCTTGTCTGGATGAATTTAAATGATTAACTAATCTTATGATGGATCGATGCAGCACATTCAGTCCCAACCCATCATGACCAATGAGGTAAATAATTTTTTAGCATCCGAGAATTAAAAGACACGTGTTGTATTGGATTTTAGGTACAATATTTAGCATCAGAAACCCGACAATACCAAAATCTAATGATGCTATAGCCCCACCGTATGCTTCCTCTACAAGCCATGATTTCTTTTAGCATACATCCAAAGCTGATTGCAAACTACTACCATGAAATTAGTCCTGAGTTATCTGATCAATGGTGAGAGAACAGGACGTAGTGGTCATCAGGGTTCTTAGAACTGGGGCCGATTTCGGAAAAT
Source organism: Otatea glauca (assembly GCA_036346275.1). Taxonomy (NCBI): domain Eukaryota; kingdom Viridiplantae; phylum Streptophyta; class Magnoliopsida; order Poales; family Poaceae; genus Otatea; species Otatea glauca. Next base: position 2,092,834 of record CM070717.1, on the reverse strand, counting down.
GGTCTGTTTTCTCCCAGTTTTCAGGCAGAAAACTGAGCCAGTTTGCAACCCCAATTTCAAATTTGAAAAATGTTAAGTCTCTTATAAAAACATTTCTATGGAAGAAGTTGGCAAGAAAAAGAAGGAAACAAAGTGGGGTTCTAGGGGTTTTTAACCGGGCCGGATCCAGATTCTCAGCTAGTTCCCGGCAGTTTTTGGTACGTAATAGTGTACCATGATTCCGATCTAAGGAACATGATTCATTCCCTGTATCCTAACTGGTCACCTTCTGCCCTAAAATCAGTTCATGACAACTGGTAAGGTGCTACCACCAAATAGATTTTGCAGCTCATTTTCTCATTTCACCGATGGCAAAAGAACACTGAAAATATGTCTTCTAAACATAAATTTCAAGAGAAAAAAAGATGGCATAATCGATCAGCATACCATTTTCTTTATTTTCATACATATGAAAGTAATGTTTTCAATATAGCTTTCGCGATATTGTCCCAATTCCATTATTCGAAACAAACATAAGGCACCTACATACATTCAACCATGCATTATAGTGTTTAACACTAATTAATATACTACTTTGAGATGGAACGACACATGCATGCTTCATTCCATACAAATTATAATTTTATTTTACCCGTTACGCGACGGAGCATATGTAACACGTACAGGAGACACTCGATTAGAACTCGTCAGTCCTGTTGCCAATTGCAATTGGGATTTGAACCCGATGACCAACTCCATCTTGCCACGTAAGGTTACCAAATTTGTAGACACCTGGAATCTCTCGCGTCGCCTTGAAGTTCACCTTGAAGTTCTGTACACTCCTCCACCTGCTGAACACCAACACAAGCGGCTCCACGGACATCTGGACACCGGCAGGTGACTGGAAGATGGCCCTGTACACAGCATTCGGCTGGCCGACGTTGGTTACGGTGCGCACAACGGTCTCAGATGTCTTCAGATTAGGAATGGCGATCGATGGGAGGTTCAGGTCAAGTAAAGATGCTTTACGAATTGTGCAGTTGCCGTTTGAACCTAATCTTCCCATGCAGTTGAAGTAGTTAAGGTAAGTCGATGCACTGATGTCGTATATGAGGCCTGGATCAGCTGCGTTAATTGGATTCACAAACCCTGCTCCGAAGTCAAAAGGATCGGCAATCTTTGTGAGATATCCATTTGCTTGTATTGGGATCCCATTGTGGTCAGTGGTAACAGCTGCAAGCAAGACAGTTTTGAAACTTCAATCAGTTACATACATGTTCTTAATATTGGTGCAACAATCTCAATTATGTGTACAACAGACAAGGTTAAGGGGCCGCTTGGAACTTGAATTTCGAAGGAAATAGAATAGTTCCTGTAGAATTCTGTCTGAATTCCCACGTTCCAAGAGAGGCCTGAATTCTGTACCGGTTGTCATGAGTGCAGATTTCAGGGCTGCAGGTGACCAGTCGGGATGTAGGGACTTGAGCACCGCGACAATCCCGGATACATGAGGGCAAGACATGGATGTTCCAGACGCAAAATGGTAGAAAGCACCAAGACATTTGTAAGGAGGGATTTGTGCTGCAGCAGCTAAAATGGAAACCCCAGGTGCAGCAATATCAGGCTGTAAATTTCGGAGTACAACATATATGTTAGCGCCCCAAATAATTACTACCTCCATGTCAAAATACAAGTCGTTCTAGGATCCATGGTGGTGCAAACATTTTTAGGTTTGGCCTAATATATAATTATTTTTATTTAAAAATATGTTTTGAAAGTATATTTCATGAAAGATCTTGTGGCATAAAGTTCATTTCGTCAATCTAGGAAATTCTGTCCAATAGCAGAAGAACAGCAAATCGCTAGCCAAAGTGTAGTAGTGTCACTGTCCTAAATGACTAACATTTTGACATGGAGATAATAGTGGAATGATGTCCAATAGCAGAAGAACAGCCCAAATGACTTGTAATGTATGGAATGAAACCATTATTTGCATTAAGCATGCATGGTTAATAAATTGAGAGTTTTTACAATCCTTAGGAGTTATCAAAATTTACATTAAGCTAGTACCAAGAAGTACAAAAAGTTGATATCTATACCCTTCAAACTTTTGGTACATACATCTTGATACTTATGCAATGTAAATTTTGGTACCTCCTAAGGATAGTAAAAGGTCTCTAATAAATTACCTTGAGAACTCCAGGATAGCCAAGGCTAGGCCCCCTTGAAGAGAAAGCTGCTACTTTAGGGGCAGGAACCCCAGTTTCAATCCTTGTTCGAGCAAAAGATATCTTTACTTGTGAGGTATTACCGTACCTGTTAATTTTTTGCACAGTAAAAGGAGAATGATTATTAACTGAAATATATAAATTAAGGAAGAGAAAGCATGATACATGAACATTAGCTAGCATATCCTCACATAAAAAAAAGGAGTAGTAGGAGGAGGAAGACGAAGAAAAAGTTAATTATATATAGATATACTTACTGATCGTAGTACTGCAAAATCTTGTTGGTCGTCTGGAAGTCGACTGCAACACATGGAAGCGACTGGCATGCTGTTTCTGAGAGACTCAAGAAGCTGTCTGTGTTCCATTGTGAGTATATGACTCCTTTGCCTCCATTTTGGGCCAGTACCGATGCAATACCTTCATAGTCGGGTGTTGATGAAAGACGGAAGCAGAAGACGACTATCCCCTCTGTGTCATAAATAGTGCTGTTGATGACAGATGGGTGGCACCGCGAGCCCTTAAAGAGAAGAAGTTGGTGGAAGTCATCGTCATCATCCTCCTCACCCATGGCCGTGAACAAGGATTGCCCCTGTATGGATCGAACAATCAATCATATGGAATGTCGCAGTGGACACAAAAAGTACAATATCTCTATATTAAAAATTGCAAAGCCATGGGGAAAAAATGCAATCAACCGTGAACAAATGCAACTCCTTTCCAAAGGAAAAAAAAAACACGAAAATGCTACCAACTAAAGAAGCACGCACACCCTCCACAGGAGAAAGTGCGACCGGAACTAGTGGAGGCGGCGGGAGCCGTACTAACTGGAACAGATGGAGGCGACGACGAATCAGTATTGTAAAGACTTTATTATAGCAACCCAGTTGCATCATGTTGTGTCTATAGCATGGCAAAATGAGCTGATACATCTTATGAGCAAAGTCTATATCCTCTGCAGATAGTTACTTGAATCTACTTGAATAGACATGCTCTCAGTTATGGACATTGCGTAGAGGACTACACTTGATTAGACTTTTTTAAAAAAGATTTGGATGGGATAAAATTATTAATTTTGAAGGGTGGATGTGACCCGGCCTCTGTGGTAAGATTTAGAGGAAATTCCTTTCATGCTACGGAGAGTTGTTCCGCTCTCGGATTTACCATAAAAACAAGTTTGATTCCCTGTATAATACTGATTTTCAATTTTATGCCCCTTGATGCCATTGCCGTCACCTCTGTAAGCGCCAGTTGCCATTGCCATAATATTTTTCTGAAAATGCCTCTACTGCTCCTCCTCCTCTTTCTCCCTTACAATATATCTCTCTCACTCTTACCCAAATCTCCCGCATGGTTTAGGAGGAAGAAGGGAAACCACCGGCAAGAATTGACGGTCACAACCAGAATCAACGAATGAAGATGAATGACCAGTGAACACAAAACCCACAACATCATCGATCATCCAAACATCCATTTTCTCAATTTTCATACACAAGATTTCACTTCCACAGGAAGTAAAGTTTTGCCCAAATCTTGTTCCTAGAAAAGGAGAGAAGAGGTCAGGAGAGTGGAGATCACTTTGGGACCTTAGATGCCACCGATGGCATGAAGGGAGAGTGGAGTTCGTCCTAAAATAAATCAGGCATGAACTTTCAGGATGAACTGTTAATGGAATTGGATTTTACGTTGAATCCATCAATATTAGAATAAGAAGGTGATGAAAGTGCTACAAATGTTCATATTTTAAGACTCTTCTCATCAAACAAGCTGTTGCCTCAATGCATCTAAGATGTTTCGATATTCAATTGCAAAATCTATAACTAGTTTTGTCTTGTAAATGTCGTTGTAGAAATATCTAACAGAAGAAAATTTCGAACAACATATACTAATCATGCAAGTTCTGCCAAAAGAGTTACGGGGAAAAACATATCACATGCGGTTCTATTTAAAAACCATCTGTTATATCTCATATCACAGACGGTTATAATTAAAAACCGTTTGTGATTACTTTTTATTAGAGACGGTTCTATAATAGAGTCGTATAAGATATTTCCTCATCACAGATTATTCGTAGATAGAACCGTCTCTGATAATAGTTTTTACAGACGGTTCGGAAATCGTCTGTGACGTGCCTTCTTATCAGTGATGAGGTTTCTGAATCGTCTGTGATGAGCCTTTCCGTAACAGTGTGTGTAAGAGATGTGATAGACATCTAATGTCCAGATCCTATCCATATAGACACTTTTGAGACAAGTTCTTGAAATTGCCCAGTTTTGGCCTGAGAAGCGAGATATCTCGGGTTTCTTGTTTTTGGGGGTTTTGGGCATGACCTTATGCTACGAGGTACATATGAAAAATCATCCTTAGTAATGTTTGACTTGAATATCCTCCCACAAGCTACCGGAAATCATAGTTTTTTGTTTGACTCAGTTTTGGTGCAGCTCGGCTTTGGAAGGAAAAGGCCTCAACTTTGGGGTAATTAATCTTGCTAGATACCCTGTTATTCTAGGTTCCTTAATTGTTGATCAAGTTCTTGGCACAGTTTCATCAGGTTTGGAGCCATGGTTTGAAAAGATGTGCCCGTTTTGGTCTCGGGCTGCTGTTTTTTGTTGTGTGGACTCGGATCATCCGAGTCAAGATGGATAATCCGACTAAGTCTTTCTGCAGCCCATGTTAGCGTTTGTCTCGGATTTTTGTGAGTTTCTACTGTGCATAGACTATAAAGCTTATCATAGCTGTCAGAGGAAAGACTATATAGAATGCTGGAAAAATTTAGAACCTTAATTCTATTCAACCTCTCTGGTCCTACAAAGGGCGCGCCCGACCACATGGAAGGAAAGATATTGCCGAATTCACATTGTATTATATGTATTGTCGGTGTCCTGCAAGTGAATTATGTGGTCCTCCCGACTGCCTTTGTTGTTTTATGAATCCTGACCAGGCATGTTTCCCTAGATTGGTAGCCGTGCACGCGGTTGCTAGAGCAATTGGGTACAGTAATAAATTACCAGAACGAATTAACTAGGAGTATATATCGTTAGAAGACTATAGTTACCACAAGCTTTTGGTTGCTCCCGAGAGTGATATCCGTGGGGAACTGTCGATCAACAGTGGTTGCGGCAACGGTGAGCAGCCACGGCGCTGAGTTCCCCAATGTTCGGGCGGCAGGGCCGTCGTTTCCAGCCGCGTACACGACCGTGATGCCATTCGCGACGGCGTGCAGCGTGCCCGGACTGTCCATCGGCCCGCCAATCGAAATAGACAGGACGTCAACACCGTCGTGGATGGCGTCGTCCATGGCTTTCAACATGCCAGCATCGGAGCAGTGAGGTTTACCTGGGTATGCACCCCAGCAAACCTTGTACACGGCTATCCGGGCTCGAGGTGCGCCGCCGCGAGCCGTCCCAGCCGCCAGCCCGTGAAAGCTGGCATTGTAGACGATGTTGCCTCCGGCTGTCGAGGCCGTGTGGGTACCGTGTCCATGGGCGTCCCTTGGAGACTTGAACTCTCCTGTGAACAAGCTTTCGTCGACATCACTTTTGGCATACCACCGCGCACCGATGAGCTTCCGATTGCAATTGTGGGGGCGGAATGAGTTGCCGGCTTGGCAGGTTCCCTTCCATTTGGAAGGAGGGGGACCATAGCCGTCGTCAGCAAAGCTTCGTGACTCAGGCCAAATACCTAAAATTGAAATACTCCAATGGTGGTGATCAAAGTTTTAATTGTATGACTGTATCTGTTTCAAAACAACATCTACTTTGGAACGAACGATACAGTAGTACTCCGTCCATCCAAATTTATAAGACATATGTCTTGTTGGCATATAGACTAAAAAAATCTAAAAAATGACTAGATTACCATAAATTATTATCACTAAGTACTATACTCGACGCATGTACGCAGAGAGTATAAGGTGAAGATGGATATTTATTAGAGGTATAATGAAAACATCATAATTAATTTTACATTGGAATATAAAATACGCTCTATGTTTATGAACAAGAACATTAAAAAAATATGCCTTACTAATTTGAACGATGGAGTATTTATTTATGCACGGAATATATAACCTGAGTCAAGGACACCGATAATGATGCCATCTCCATTGTTTGCTTTTGCAAGTAGCCCGTCTGGCTGCTCGTCGTCCATCCGAAGGAAATCCCAGCTTCGAGTCGTATGCGTACGGCGGATTTGGTTCTTCCGCACGCTCACCACACCAGGCAGTGCTATATATGTAACGAAAACGCCAATCAATTGTTGTTTCAATGATTGCTATCATGGTGTGATCAAAAAGCAAGAAGATATAATTAGTGCTGTGCTCCTATGCTTTTCGAAAGGTAAAGAGGAACACGAGAATCAGTTACCTTGAATCTTTGTCGCTTGGGATTTTGTGAGCCATGCAGAAAAGCCAGAGAAACTGTGTTTGTAGCTGTAGACAATCGACTCAAGAGCCTCCTCCTTGCTTCCAAACCATAAAATTGCCGTACAATAATCAACTTTAGTAATGCAAAGATAATATCTTTTATATATAGTACAGTGGATATCCCCATTTTTAGGTGGATATATAGTACAATATTTTCTAAGGAATTGATATAGCACACAGACGTGGATCATTCTCATCCACGTAACAATACCAAACTGCACTCCCACTTCGAGGGATTGCGCATAGGTGCGTTGTGGTCAGACATGTGAGGAACTTGGTCCGGCCGTTCCGCTCTAGTTTTGACCAGAGCATAGAATAACTTAGTGCAAAATAGCACCACCACACACATGCCTATATATAAGTAATAATTCTTCACTTATGTCAAGAAATCTTAATTAAATACTCTCCCTGTTCCATTTTGTGTCTCATCTCGTTTTGAAATATAAGGACTCCGTGAAAAAGCAACGGCGCATTTGAGCAACATTTTCCTACTTATACCTATACCAATGTTGTTTCTATAACAATAAGGAAACTATGCAACATCTATTTTTTCGACTGCCAGTTTGCTCATTTCGTATAGCGTGTCATATAAACGGCTTCTAATCTACAACCTCCTAAAAGCATGAACAATTTGTTTGGGAGTTGGTTAATGGGTAGCAAAAAATGTTGTTTATGTACAAGACCTCTTTTTTGACTGCCAGCTGTTTGCTTGTTTCGCATAGCTTGTCATACAAATGGCTTCTAATCTACAACCTCCTAAAAGCATGAACAATTTGTTTGGGAGCTGGTTAATAGGGTTAGGAAAGGATTTATGGGCTCACATTTCGGTCAGGGCTGCCGCTTTAGGTTAGTCAATTTGGTTATATCGAAATGATGTGGTTTTTTATAAACATAAAATTTCTAATCCATTGCTGGTTATATACTTTTGCACTAACTGGTTGTGCTTGTGGTCTGCACTGTAGCATCAGAATGCTTAAGAGGTGAAATTATCGGCATGCAGATCACTAGAAATTATGCTCAGGGATCTCTTCAGTAGACATGGGTGGAGATTCAGTAACAGGATGTGTGCGGATTGAGACTTTGTGCTTCATGTTTTTATGACTTGTTGCAACTTCTTTAAGTATTTTGTCGAATCTTTTTTATGGCATTTTTGTTGTAATAAATAGTAGGCTGTGTGCATCTCATGATACATATGCTGGGAGATAAAAGCTTCCATTATCTAAAAATACCTAACCAATAGTGATATATATAGGGAAAGTATTATATATATATATATATATATATATATATATACATACATCAACCTTTTAAATTTTTATCGCTAACATACAACAGTCCCATATTGTTACATTTTTAACAACTTCTGTCATATAATCATCCAAGTAATGGTCGAAGATGATCGGTATCGAGCAGTAGTAGTGCAGAGGGACTCCATACCTTCCGAGAATGGAAGCGAGCATGTCGTGGTGCGAAGCTGTGACGAGATCAGCATCTTCATGTTGTCTCTCCCCGAGGTAGACGATGTATATCTGGCGACCATTAATAATTGCAAGATTGATAAGCATGCATTATTGTGCTTCGTTAGCAAGATTGATGAAGATGGCTATGGCGGCCTACTTGTCTTGGCTGATCAAGCCCGTGAGACCATTGCAATTGCAGCGAAAAGTGGAGAAGAAAGAGCACTACTAAGGACAGTGCTTGTAGCTTTGAGAGCCTCGACATCGATCTGCTCTATGTCTTGTGCATAGGGCACTAATGCAACTGCATGCCTTCCTTTTTATACTGAGCGAACCAGAGCGCGTACATATCCAACTTGCAGTGAAGTGGTGAATTATTTGGTTGAGTTTGGAGGGCATCTAATCTAACTAGGCTGGTAGGCGCGCTACACCGCGCCGATACCTAAAATGCTAGTCAATTCAAAGAGGTCATCATGTAGAACAGAACACAGACATCTCTGTCACAAGAAGCTCATTATTGTAGCATATATTTTTAATCATTACATTTGTAAAATCACAGTGAATTCCTCACATTTGTCAGGAAAGTTAGATTCTAACTACCGTTGCTACATTGAGATAACCTGTGTGAACCTGAGGATCACCAATCTATATTCTTTTATTTTTTTGTGGTGATTTACAACATAATACAAGTGAAACCACATACAAACATACATAATTTCCTGGTACAACTTCTTTACTCAAAACCCTTCCTTACCTACAAGATGAGCCTTCTATTCATGACAGGTACTGCAAATACATCTCCTTAGAGCCCTATTGTATCTGAAAATTAATAAGCAAAATAGAAGAAAATAAATAGACAACTGTTTTGGGAGTTTGTCCATAACTCCTAACACAAAGTTATTTATATTCCCAAACCTCATTAGCTCCTTGCACTGGACTATCAACAAAGCCCAACTCTCTGTTCAATCACTGCCTTGTCTTCTAAGACCATACATTCTGATGAATATATGAATATGAAGAAATACTCTCCTAAACAAGCAAAATATCTGAGCTTACCAAGTAACACATCAAGAGAAGAAGTATGCCATTATACTGAAAACAGAATCACATGAATTGAAAAGAAAGCTCACATTAGCATATGAGACAAAAAAAATCTCATACCATTATAGGGTGGTTATGTCACACACGCAACCTCTTAGGGTGTATATGTGGTTGCTCATATAAAAATACTACGCTTAACAACATTGCATGGTTATTTAGCAGCACATGGTTGCAAATAACGAAGCCCAATTCAGCGCAAGATTTAAAAAATCAAAGTAAAAAGAGAAGCATCGATCAAAATTTTTATAGGAGAATGACACTGCACCTTATACTTTGTATATTCGGAATTTGAATCCCGGAGCACCTTTGGCTCATAATCTCTTTGTAAACAAGCCATGCAACTCATTCTCCATAAATAGACTAGAAAAGGAAAGTAAAATGGTAAATAAATTTTTAGTACAAGCCAAGTGCCAGCTTACAATTAAGTGTTGTTCTAACCAGAAAGGAATCTCAGAAATCTCATAAAGCAATCAATAACTTACAATTAAATAATAGATATTGTGCTAGCTTTAGCTTTAAGAGTGACAACTGCTATGAGCTGAGAAAGGAATTGGTGTGCACAGACATGCTCATGGAAAGCAAAGATACGGATTAGAACGGCTTACATGTCTGAGGTCAGAAGCGAGAGGTTCAATATGGTTGCCCCGCCCGCATATCTGAGACAATGAAATGCAGACTAAATTTTTGCAAACTATCCCAGGACAATCATGAGTTTGCTCACAAGAGTATGATGGCCGTCTTTACCTTTAGGATAATAGGCACTGTCATAGAACAAGAACATTGCTTGGTCGTCTTTACCTTTAGGATAATAGGCACTGAGGTAGAACAAGAACATTGCTAGCGTAAATGCAATGAAAGGAAGAATCTGGGAAAAAAAATAAAGCGAGGTCAGAGTCATAAAAAACCATGATTACCAAGGTGAGCCTCTAAGAGTGCTTTATGCTTGTTAGTTTAGAGCTTGAGCAAACGAATTGGAACAGCCCGGGACATAACTTTCAATTTATAAATCAAAACTTAAGGACCATGAATCAAATTGCCTGAAGTGCAGGGAGGGAGGGATACTCACCGCTCCAGCATTCCAGTGGGTTGATCTAAGTTCCTCTCGCTTCTGTAGCAATGTCAAGGAAATGGAATGTGGGAGTGTATTTTCTTGCTATTCGAAATACAAATGATGTAATACCAAGTGCAAAACAACTATAGTTAGGTGTCTTGGTAAACAATATTTCAATTTCATTAGTTCCTTGTTTTGGTGTAATCAAGGTCTAATCACTAATCACGAATGCTATAAAATCGTGCACCTGTATTGACATACAGATTTAACCTCCATGTCAAGCACAACCAGTTACAATTAAGAGTGTGTCAATATCGCTTAATTATATTAGTATAAATGTGAGCTACTGAAAACCTGCCAAGCATCTTCCTAAAAAAAACTGCGAAGCAAGGAGATCTCAAATCTGCGGCAGAATCTTATTTGCCTCTTTTGTCTGACAAGTAAAAATGACGAAGAAAAAATTATTCAAACAAACTACAATTAATCAGTTATTATTGCATTAAGCTAAAGGACACATTTGTATACCACTTATAATTGCTCCAAATAAACCTAACATCACCATCATCTCGATTATGTTGCTTTTGTTGACAAAATACTCTTGAAAATGTTGTTAACAAAATTATGTGAAGTTTTTGCATATATGTATTTCTATTTTATGGCTAAGGAAATGAGATGATGAGGCTAAAATTACAACAATGACATATCGACAATTATGTTTCAAAGAACACACATACGCATCTCATCAGCGCAGGAAAAACAATAGCAATAGTAAATCAAGCTGATGCTAAAAAGTATCAGGTCCAGATAATAAAGAGACTAAAGAAAAATGAAGTCCTCAATCTAGTAATCACTAATACTAATATGGGGTACCTAACAAGCAAAAGGTACAACCTACTAACATAATCTAGAAATTTTACAATGACTAAATTAACTACTCGTGACATTTGATTACAGCTAGGGATTTGCACTTTTGCAGTGTGTGCAGAGATCATGACAATTTTAAAGTTCGTTGTCAGTGTGCATTTTGGAACTACTGTATATGGACCACTGTCATGTGACTGTGAGGTATGGCAATAGGCAAGGTGAACCACATTTTCAACTTCAAAACACATGTAACATCCGTATAGTAAAGTCGCGATTCCAGTACCAGCTGACAAGACAAGCGAACTTACATTGTCATACACACTGGAGAATGCAGACGCATTTTGAAGACCTGACCAAGTAGCACTCACAGTCACAGAGCAATTTCAGATGGCAAAAAGGCAACCACTATTCAACCACAATATCAAGAGGAGCGGTAGTGGTAGAGCCAAGTGATTCAGTAAAAGCATGCACCATCTTCTTGACCTCATCTGGATTCGTCACCTCCTTGTCCTTGATGAGAAAAAAATGTGGGCTTAGTCTTCACTCCAAGCTTGGATGAGACATTGAATGTACAGTGCAGCATAATAGCTTACCTTAATTTGGATATCTTCAGAGCAGTATACTAACTTAACGAAGATATATGCCGAGCATTTTTCTAACAAATGATTGTCCCAAAAACAATAAAACATAGTGTAAATATGAATGCATTAAACTCTAAAGAGATTCTCAAGATAAATATACGTCAAAGCATCAATTTAAGCTTTCCCCTACTTTTCCCTCCCTATTTCTCAGAAGAGATTTCAGAGTAAATAGAATTCTCAAAAGAGATGTGATCATGGGATTTCTTGTGAAGCACATAAACAAGCCATAGCACCAGGAGATTGAAGAAAGATTACCTAGACATTATCAACATCCACATAGAGGAACAATATCTCAGGGTGGGTGTAGGATCGAAATATACTGATCTAGCAATCAGAGGGGGGGTGAATGATTGCGCGGAAGCTAAAATAAAATTTTTGTGATTTTTGAAATACCCCAAACAAACTTAGATCGCTTAATTTGTACTCAACAGAAACCTTATTGCGTCGGACCAAACTTTTACTTGTACTCCGGACCAAACTTCGTGCCAGACCAAATTTTCACATGTACTACGGACCAAATTTCGTGCCAGACCAAATTTTCACATGTACTACGGATCAAATTTCTACTGTAGCAAAACCAAATCAATTCACTCCGGACCAAACGAGACAGACTGATATATGTTTACTAAAACAAAATTTTATGAAGATCTAACCGTTAGATTGATATGAAATTTTAACTGTAGAAACTAGATTCAATTACGAAGCTAACACAAAAAGAATTAACTCAATCGGACTTATGGATCTGGAGTTATATTCTTTGCAAGACGACTGAAACGAAAACCGATCTAACAACGACGGACCAAATCAAACTAGCTACGGACCAAATCAAACTAGTTACGGACCAAATTCAAACAATGCGATTAACCGAAGATCCCACCGTTGGATTAGTGTGAAATTTTAACTGAAGAAACTAGATTCAATTATGAATCTAACCCAGCAAGAATCAACTCGATCGAACCTACGAATCAAAAGTTATTAACCTCGCAAGCATGCTGTGACAGATTATGATGAGAACTGACCAAATCCTAATTTCGTGATTAATCACAATCTACAAAAGATTAACCAACGAAACTTTCAAGAACTCTAAGTTGATACTCTAGGAAGGTTTTGTATGGATCAAATCAATATTAAACTTGTTGAAACAAGAGAGACATTGAATCAATCTATAAAAACAAAACCGGGCAAACAAACCAGAAACAAGCACCGAAGCAAATCCCGTACGAACAGCGATCCACGGTTTACTGTAGCAATGAAATACTATAGCACGATGTTTACTGTAGCCGCGCGAGCACTGTAGCACCGATTTCCTTTGCTCGAGTGTCGCCGCCGATACTTCTGGACAGAGGAAAAAATCAACCGCAGGGAACTTTTCAGCCGTAAAGAAATCGATCTTTATTTCTTTTTGTCTAGTCTGGTTACAGCACTCCAAACAAAAGAGTACAAACCCTAAAACCTCAGCGCTCATAATAAACATGAGACACCTCCCCCTATTTATACTGAGCAAACATAAAGGGATTGAATACAACTCTACTTTCAACATGGAAAGAGTTTGTATACATCTCAACCTGGCCCAACATAGCCAAAAACATCTCTTGCACGTATGTACAGCCCACATGCTATAAATACGTGACTAACCACCTCCATATGCATGTTCTCTAGCCCGAGCGTTCCGCATGACATCCTTGACCACCAAGACCTCGATTCCTCTCGAATCTAGTCCGAACCTCGAGTTCCTCCATGAACCTAGTTCGGTCCGTCATCGACCACGTTAAGCCCTCGAGCAACACACGCACATGAATAAACAAGAAACAATTCCGAGCACAAGTCCACGACTTGACTCAACATCAGTCCATGCAAACACTCACACGAGCGCATTGCATCAAGCAAAACCAATATCATGCTATCACCAGCATATCAAATAATCATCAGACATAGCACATGCAAGCACCACACATGCCATAATTACAACCACTTTGCAAAGCCAATTTCATTACTAAGCCAATTTTTCAGCACATGATTTCACAGTAGGTCTGAGCTAGCTCCTCAAACTTGTAGTTCATGGACAGGGATGCCACGCACCATGATGCCCCAAAGTGAGCAACAATTTACACAACATAGAGGCATAATATGACCACGTTTCTCTTTTGGACTCAAACAGCTATCATCAGGGTAATCTATTTTCTTACTCATAAATCTCAATTATAATGAAAAGAAAAAACACAAACAGCAAAAAGGAAGAACAAAAACGAAGATTTCAGAAAACAAGTTTCTTAAAGAGTGTTGAATCCCGCAAAAGTAACGATGTTATTCTGTACATCTCGCGTTCTAACATATTCATAAAGAGCGATAACAAAATCATGGACCAACCGAACTATGGTTTGAGAATCCACATTTTTTAACAAGGAGAATAAACAACATAAGAAAGCATCGTTAGAAAAATTGAACAAAATCTCAACAAGAACAAAAGAATTAGGCCAAAGGAATGTCGGGACCCGATTCTGAGAATCTGGACCCTCTGTGTATTCTGTGCTAGTCCAGAATCACGCTAGCACACACAGTCTTTACAGGGTTGAATATTACAGACATTCACAATGATACCATAATAAATAGTGCAAACATTTATATAAACTGAATTGTACGACCTTATGGTCTCCTTACATAAGATCGGCCATACAGGGTTTACATTATCAGAGTAACTAAAAGATAACAGTGGAATGAAAGATAAACATCGTGGAAGCCTTCATCTTGCCACAGGCAACCGACTGGGCTTGCCCCCTATTTGTCCGGATATTCAATGAACTCCTCCCAAACTGGCGTAGACTCCTCCACTGATGTTGGGTTGATAGGCAAGGAGGGGTGAGTACTCGAGGCACTCAATAAGTAATGCACAGAATGCATTGCTATTACTATATGCACGACTTATTCCAAAGAATTGGCTTACTTGGCTCATTTGCATCAAACAGCACTTTTAAACTAACAATTTATTTAGATTAAAAGCAGTGAAACAATTAATAATAGTACTAAGTTTTTTAAACAGTTTTTCTCTGTAAACTTGGCACACAGCCTTAATCAATTTATTTTCACACTGGCACACAGCGACCCATACCACATTTTATTTTTGAAGATCTAACCCTTGACTGTAAACCCCGAGCAATGTCCAAATCCGCGGACACGGCTATTCGAATAGATTTCACACTCTGCAGAGGTTGTACACTTTACCCACAAGATACAGCCGCTCACCACACAGGTGATTGCCCGTAACAAAGCCTTTCAGGAACCTCTACCTTAGCTAATGAACCTCTCCGGTATTGCCTTCGCTATTACTCCCCTCACATAGAGCCGAAGTATAGGACATGCCAACACCGTTGGATGGGCACCAAGCCGTAGCATAGGTACGCTCCCCCCAGACAAATACACCCCCGTGTACTGTCCCCCGAGGTTTCAGAGGAAAGATATCAGAACCCTAATCAACTAGCTAGGTCTGTCTCATATCAGATATGTGGTTGTACGGGTGACTCAGTTCAAAGACTTGCAAGGTGAAGTCCTTAGCTAAACAAGGCAAGACCTTCATCACTCAACAGTGGCACACAGCCTATTGTGGCACATAGACTCACAACTCTCATCAACCCATTGCCACACAGGCCCGCCTGGCACATAGCCTTCTGCCACTTGCCCCGGTCAGTTGATTATTGTGCAACACATGCCAACAATAACTCAACATCGGTACGGAACCACATAGGTCTCCATACATCAGTCTCATCACGTGGCATCACCACACCATTTTCAAATACATTCTATATGCCATTAATCAACATTGTTGCATTTTCTAAATGATCATTCATGACACGTTGTAGGGATAAGCATCTATTCACGGTCTAGCCTCGCGTGTTGGCATCATATTAACATCCAACGAGTAGAAGTAATCCTAAGGTGACAATGATTTCAGGGCATATAAGTAGTAATTTCAAGGTGGTAATAACAATATGGGTTGATTAGCTACATTACCCAAATTAATTTAAATCCATTTTTAACTAATTTAGCATGCATAATTTCAAGCAAAATATATTTTAAAAACTGGGGTCAAAATGGTCAAAGCATCACTTGCCTTCAAAGAGTTGCTGGTCGGGATCCGAAGCTTGATCTTGGGCGACGAACTCTTCCTCGAAGCTTTCCGGCAGATTTGCGTCTACGCGTAAAAATTATATATACAATAAATAACCAAAATAGTAGACTATATAACCTCAAAAATTCAATTAAAATTCACCATTTAAAATAGCATAATTTTACAAATTTTTAGAGACTGGAATCACCTCAATCGGAGTTAAAATGCAAAAGTTATAGCCTTTCAAAGTTTTAAATAAAATATAAATTAGAAAATAGAAAATCCCGAATTAAATTATTTATTTTTCTATTGAAAACTCGATTTATTGCATCAGTATGACGTCAGTTGCCACATGGCGCTTCCAGGTGCTGCCACGTCGCCTCAGTCAATGGACTGGGTCCACGGCCCGGCTCTGGTCCACGGTGGACTCGGTCCACGAGCGATCTGCACGGGGCCCCACACGACGACGTCGGCAGCGTCCTCATCGACGTCACCGAGCGCCTCGAGATTCATGCACAGACACATGGCGCAATCATGGCCATTCCCAACCGACGGTCATATCGCTACCACGTGGCTCAATCAGGACCGTCAGAGTATCAATGGTCGGATCTCATGCGTCACACCGACACGCTTCGAAATCCGTGTGACACGCGTCGTGCATCCGACGGTGCCAGCGAAATCCAACGGTCAGCTTCCCGCGCGGACTCGGCGACGCCTCAAGTTCCACGCCTCCACGCATCACGCATCCGACGGCCCTCCCGGATCTAACGGCTGGATCTCGCGCACGCCTGGCGATGCCTCGACCTACACGAAGACACACGGCGCAATCCCAGCGGCCCGTTTAAAATAACGGTCGAGATTTGGTTGCACCTCGGTCAAAGCGCACACGCGTCCGCACACGATTCGGCGAGGGTGCGGCGCAATCACCGCCGCACGTTCAAATCTGAACGGCGCGGATCCTTAGGACAACCCGATCTAACCTCCACCATTCAGATCCAATCCAACGGCGTAGGTTACCGGAGCGGTTCACTATTCACCCTAGCGACGTGGCACTCTCTCACGTGTTCAAACACGATCCAACAACTCAAATCTAATCTAAAGCATAAATACTAGATCTAGTCTAAGCTGTTCAACTGAGATCTAACGGTCACAAACTACTCTAGGCTTAAACAGAAAAGGGGGCGACATGGACTTATTGGAGCGGCACGATGCAGATCGGATGATCGATGGGGTTCGGCGAGGTTGGCGGTGGCGCAGAAGAGAGGGCTGTCGGAGCTGAGGATGATGACCACGGTGACAGCGCTAGAGGCCGAGTCTGACGAGAAGAACTGTCGGGCTCGACGCGGCTCGCTTTGGTGATCACGAAACAGGGTCGAAGCACGGCGGAAAAGCTCGGACGGCTGTGGGGCGAAGCAAATACTATGGCGGCACAACGGAGAAACTAAGGCGAGCAACGGCAGACGCTAGAGGGGGTCTCGGCGAGCGTGAAAGGAGTCAAAATGAGCAGCGTGAAGTCCTCTGCCGAATGCGCTAACCGAGGAACTTTAAGGAGCATCGATGTGCGCGCTACAGGTGGCAGAACTGGTGGCCATCAATGCCCACGACTCGACGGTGATCCCGCGGAGACGAAACGACGTGGCGCAATCCTGAACGTCCACGGGGACTAGATCGGACGACCACCAACGCATGGCGACGCGGTGCACTCACAACCGTGCGATCTCGATTGGACGGCGGCAGGGCTAGGGTTTCGGGTGACTGTGCGGGCCGACGGCGCGATGGGCTGGGCCACACAGGGTTTCGGCCCAACATTGCTCATGCGATTTTTAAAGCATTTCTGAATTAAAATAATTATGATAAATAAACAAAGCCAAAGTAAATAGCAAAAATACCCGGACAAATCCAGAAAAATTCTGGAAAATATTTTAAGACCTTCTGAACTCAAATAAAATATTTTCAATAAAACTTTGCATGAACTTTTATATTATTTTAATTGATTTGAAGAAGGGTCATATTTGAATAAATCAAAATAAATTCCAATAAATTTCCATAAATTCTAAAAAAAATAACTCCAAAATTTAAAATATAGGAAATTTTAGGGTGTTACATGGAAGGATGTGGGAAAGAAAAAGGCAAGGAAGGGGAACCCACAAGACGGCCTTCATTGCTTGATTGATTGGTGAACAGCTCCCATGCCTCCTCCTTCTCAACCTTCACAACTTTGGAATTGCCAAACCCCAGCTGCTACTGGATCTCCATACGAACGGGCGATGGAACTTTCCCCACGGATGGAGGCGTCGCTCCTTCCTCTGCGGCCACAACGGTGCAGGATCTGACCTCTCCCGTTGCCTTGCCCACGGGCTGCACACTGATGGCGCCAACTGTAGGGTGGAGGGGGATGGTCACGGGGGGCAACGACAGCAATGTGGAAGGCAGCAAGGCAGCGGCAGTGATCTCCAGGAAGAAGACCCCGGGGGACAGACGGCGTAGAGGGAGGACAGAGCTCGCGAGGTGGGGAAGGTGGAGACGAACGACAGAGACCTCGAGGGCTCTGGAAGGAGCGATTCCATGAAGCTTTATCAGCCACCGTGACGCGGTGCGATCAAACAAGTGGATAGGCCCGAACCGATAAGATGAACGGCCTGGATAACGTGGACCTGCACGTAAATACGAAAAAACGAGGGACATTTCCACGAAAAATGATGAGGTGGCTCGCTTGAAGGAAAGGTACTATTAGTGCAGTTGACCTGCAATCAATCAAGCTAGCTCATTCTCAGGAGGAGTCATACAAAATGTAGCTGTGATGTACCGATCTGTTATTTACTACCATTACTACAGAATGGTACATCACTATAGCTTCATCTGTGTCGGTTCTTAAGTTTTTAGGAAAAACGATTGTGATAGATGACTTAGGAGAGGCATTAATAATAATCACTATCGGTTCTCAGGTTCGAAGTGATTGTGATGTAGTACTGGGAACATCACAATCGGTTTTTATGCGAGAAGTGATAGTAATGTGCATGATCATCACTATCAGTTCCCACATAAAAAGCGATAGTGATGAGCACGTACTCATCTCTATCGCTTCTTTTGTGAGAAGCGATAGTGATGTGAACCTGCTCATCACTACCGCTTCTTATGTGGGAACCAATTGTGATGACAACTCTCATCACTATTGCTTCTCGCACAAGAACCGACTGTGATGTTCATGATCACATCACTATTGCTTTTTATATGAGAATCGATAGTGATGTGCGTGCACAGCACTATCGTTTTTTAATTGAGAACCGATTATGATGTGCCTCGTTAGGTTATTTATACCACCCGAGCTGAACTCTTCTCTGTTATTGTTCCAGAGGAGATTTCTCCACCGCCACCCGAAAAAATAGCTCATATTTTGTGGTTGGAAGCAATACTTGGGTGAGAAAATTTGAAAACCTCAAGGGTAGGTATTAAGAGGGTAAATTTGAGACCCTAACTTGAGGAGATTTCCCCTCATTTTCCAGAATTTGTGGTTTTCTTCAAAATGTGAGCATTCCTTCAAACCCCTTCAATTTTGCACTATGTAATTTTGATATGTCGCGAAGAAAGTTTAGATTGCACTGGTATTGTGCATGTCCTATCAGATTTCACACCCTTTATTTGACAAGCACACATGTATTTAATTATCTTAATTTGTAGTGCTCTAATGTTAATATGAAATTATTATTGCTGTCACATGATGAATGTTAGAGTTTAGGCTGCGGAACTTATGTCTCCCGTTCGAGGATGCTTATTTATAAATATACCGAATGAAATAGCATATTTATAAGTGAGCAGTCTCGAATTCTCCACGTTCTTTGGACAGTTCGAGGATATATGGTTCGGGCAAGTTCCTGAGCTGTGTTGTACAACTCAGTAGATTTCGGTAGCGTCTCCCTGGTATTCTCCAGATACACACCCAT
The DNA here is from genome assembly GCA_036346275.1 of Otatea glauca. Lineage (NCBI taxonomy): Eukaryota > Viridiplantae > Streptophyta > Magnoliopsida > Poales > Poaceae > Otatea > Otatea glauca. Next base: position 2,073,050 of record CM070717.1, on the reverse strand, counting down.
CTTGACCTGTTGTCGAGACGTGTATATGGAGAATAATGGGGAGATGCTACCAAAATTTTTTCTGGAGTTGTACAACGGCTTAGGAACATGTCCGAACCACATATCCTTGAATGAGATTAGGACCAAACCAATTTAGAGATTAGGAGTCATCGTTGGTACCCTTGTTTTGTTTCGTTGTAGTCAAAGATTTGCAAGCTACTGCACTATATAATTAGATTATTTGATATCATTTTTGATGTTAAAAATGTATGTCTCCTATCTAGGGAATTGGAAGCTGTAAACCAGGGAAGAATCTAGGTATCGATCGGGAGTACAAATTTTATATATCTTGGAACCTGTCCTCTATTTTGCAAAGGTAATATTAACTAAAATGATGTCTCAATATTTCAAATAGCTAGCTAGGTGTTGCTCCAGTTTTTCTTTAATTTATTGTGTGAAGTTTAATTGCAGATGAACCGTAAGGAATGGATGTATGAGAAAAGTCGTGTGAGTGCTGAATTTCAGAGGGGTGTTTAGGAGTTAAAAAAAATTGCCGAAGAGGACATGGTGAGGAGGAGTGTAAACTTCATATATTGTCCTTGCATTGATTGCACCAATCTGAGAAGATTTAACAACTCAGCTCAAATTGAGGACCACCTGATTCGACGTGGCTTCTTGAGGAATTACACGTGTTGGATCCATCACGGGGAGACAGGTAGTACCCTTTCGGTATGCAACGAAGAAACGGTGGAACCGAATGACGAGTTGCAGCTTGATATGTTTGAGGAGGAGAATTTGGAGCAAATGTTGTGGGATGTGGAGAGTAATTACACGGAAAGAGAGTTTAAAAAGTTTAAAAGCTTGATGGAAGATGATGCCAAACTGTTGTTCACATGTTGCAAAGCAGAATACACCAAGTTGGGTTCGGTCCTTGCATTGTTTGAACTGAAGGAAAAACATCATTGGACAGATACAAGTTTCAATGCACTTCTAGTTCTTCTATCGGATCTGCTTCTGGAGAGAAACGAGTTGCCAACAAGCATTTATGAAGCGAAGAAGCTACTATGTCCTATGAGAATGGAAATAGAAATGATACATGCATGTCCGAATGATTGCATCTTATATCGTAACGCACATCAGGAGCTGCACGTTTGTCCAGTTTGTGGTGTGCCCCGGTACAAACAAAAGGAGAAGCGTAACGACAAGAAGCGTAAGAGCCGAGGCAACGACTGTGAAGAGGTCACTAAAGGCGCACTGGCCAAGGTATTGTGGTACTTGCCCATTATTCCCCGTCTGGAGCGGTTGTTTCCAAATCTCAGAGAGGCAAAACTGTTGCATTGGCATTTTGAGTCTCAAAACGAAGATGGCAAGCTAAGACACCCTACTGATTCGGCTCAATAGAGAAACATCGATTGCAAACATGAGGAGTTTGGTGCCGAAATGAGGAACATAAGATTTGGGTTGAGTACTGATGGAATGAATCCGTTTGGTAACATGAGCAGCTGTCACAGTACGTGGCCAGTTCTGTTGTGTATCTACAACCTCCCTCTTTGGTTGTGCATGAAGCGGAACTTTATCATGATGTTGTTGCTAATCTCGGGACCCAAACAGCCGAAAAAATGATATTGATGTGTACCTTGCTCCACTGATCGAGTATTTGGTAAAATTGTGGAATGAGGAGGTCGTGGTGTGGGATGCATACAAAAGAGAGCATTTCACCATACGGGCTATGGTATTTTGCACTATAAATGATTTTCTGGCCCTTGGTAATTTGGCGGGTTATAGTACAAAAGGAGCCAAAGCATGTCGTATTTGTGAAGAGGAGACAGAGAGCCTATGGCTGCTGAATTCTAAGAAAACTGTGTATATGGGTCACCGTAGGTTTCTACCTCGAAGTCATCGATATCGTAAGATGGATCACAAATTTGATGAGAATAGGGAAATTCGTTTGGCCCCCTATCCTTTGAGTGGAAGGCAAGTATATTACCGTGTGAAGGATATCGATGTTCAGTACAGAAAGAGCCGTAAATCTATTCGTCGTAGTACTATTTAGAAGAAGAGGTCGATATTTTGGGACTTACCATACTGGAAGGAGTTAGATGTTCAGCATTGTATTGATGTCATGCATGTGAGAAGAATGTATGGGATAGTTTGGTTGGCATCCTGCTGAACATATCTGGGAGACCAAGGATGGTGTGAATGCTCGTCGCGACATGACCTACATGGGAATCAGGCCTAGGCTTGTAGTGATTGAGGAGGATGGAAAAAAATCCACACATCCCCGCTGCATGCTACACCCTATCCAAGAAGGAGAAAGAAGACCTCTGCATATGTCTCCAAGGTATTAAAGTTCTATTGGGCTACTCCGCAAACATTAAGAAGCTTGTGTCCATGGGTGATTTGAAGTTGCTGGGCATGAAGTCCCACGACTGCCTTGTGTTGATGACCCAAATGGTCCCAGTTGCAATCAGAAATATTTTACCAGAGGATGTCAGGTTTGCAATCATGAAGCTGTGTTATTTCTTCAATGAGATCTCCTGCAAAGTTATTGACCCCGATGTGCTAGAAAACTTACAAAGTGAGGTGGTGTAGACTCTATATCAGCTTCAGATGCATTTCCCACCATCGTTCTTCGACGTCATGGTCCACCTTGTTGTTCACCTCGTCAGAGAGATTAAGATATGTGGACTAGCATTCCTACGTTACATGTATCCGTTCAAGAGGTACATGGGTATATTAAAGTCCTATGTGAGGAATCGATTGAAGCCTGAGGGTAGTATTGTTGAAGGTTATGGGTCTGAAAAGGTTATCAAGTTCTACGTGGACTATCTCAAAAAAAGATAAGCAATCGGTGTTCCTGTATCTCGCCATGAGGGCAGACTTGCTGGCAAAAGAACCGTTGGGTCAAAACTAATGAGGCCACGGTTTGATATATATTTCAAAGCACATCTGATAGTCTTGCAGCACAGCTCAGAAGTTACAGGGTACATCGAGCAGCACAAGTTGATATTACGGGAAGAGAATCCACATATGGATGAGCTTTCCATCATGCTTGAACACAATGATATATTTCTCACATGGTTCAAACAAAAGGCTGAGGTCTCTATTAGTGAGAATGTCAAATGATTGGCTGACAGGCCTAGATTTAATGTATAGACATTGCAGGGGTACGATATTAATGGATACACCTTTTACACCGAAAGTCAGGATGCGAAGAGTACTATTCAAAATAGTAGTGTAAGCATAGATGCTTTGTCCGATGAACACCACACAAAAGAAGGATCCTCAATAGCATGAACTCTTACTATGGAGTGATCAAAGAAATTTGGGAGCTCGATTACGGAATATATCAAGTTCCATTGTTCCGATGTAAGTGGGTGGGACTTTCACATGGATTGAAGGTCGACAAGAGAGGTTTTACTCTTGTGGATCTGAATAAACTCGCCTACAAAGATGACCCATTTATCCTTGCGAAGCAAGCAACTCAAGTCTTTTACTGCGTGATCCCGCCAATCCGAGGTTGCATGTCGTCCTTCATGGCAAGCGGCGGATTGTTGGTGTTGAAAATGTCATAGATGAAGAAGAATACGACCAATTCGATGAAATACCTCTATTTGCAGATGAGCTTGTCTTAGCGGGGTCGACGACGACACACATGGAACCAATTACATACGAGTAGATCATCAAGAAGGGCAGTATTATAAACAAATAGACAATTCTAAATAAATGGACTACTGTAATGTTTGTTGCTAATCTCCTTGTTCCATTATGTATGTAAAATATTTTGCAATGCTTGCGGAGTAGAAATCCATGTTCAATTGCTTGTTGTGACTCTGATGGAAATTCAATATCTCTCTATGCCTAAAAAGCACATTGTTCCATATCCTATGAAAGAAAATTCCTTCCGACGCAATTCTTGCTGGGAAAGTTTGTAAATAGTTCAAAGTTCATTTCTACAAATTTTCAAACAATTTGGGGTTACTTTGAGAAAGTTTTGACTTTTGTACGCTTTACGCCTACAAATCGAATTTCGGCATATCTTTTCAGTGCTAACTATTTTTTCAAAAATTCTTTCGAGAAAAGTTTTTTAGTATCCCACAGTATATTTCTGCAAAATTTTAAATAATTCCAACTATAATTATGACAGTTATGGCCTTTTTTATCTTTGATAAAAAGGACTGAAAATACAGACTCCTAGTTCAGGTAATATGTCATGTGCTCAACTATGTCGGTTTTTTATAAAAGCGCTACGGATATTGAGGAATCAGTGTTGGTTTTTTTATAAAAGCAGGACGGATATTGAGGAATCAGTGTCGGTTTTTTTTATAAAAGCGATACGGATATTGAAGCATCAGTGTCGGTTTTTTTATAAAAGCGATACATATATTTAAGAGTAAGTGTTGGTTTTTTTAAGGCGATACGGATATTGAAGGATCAGTGTCGGTTTTATTTACAAAAGCGGTACGGATATTGAAGAATCAGTGTCAGTTTTATTTACAAAACTGATACGGATATTGAACATCAGTGCCGGGTTTTTCTGTAAAACCAATATGGATATTAATCATAAGTGTCTTTTTTTCTTACAAAACCGATACGGATATTGGTAATCAGTGTCAGTTTTTCTTACAAAAGTGAGATATTGAAGCATCAGTATCGGTTGTTGTAGTATAACCGATTGAGATGTACATATATGGGCATTTTATTCCCACGTGCAGCCTCATTTATTCCCGCGTGTAGCCTCCATCTCCTAACCCTAGCTAGCTCCCGATGCCCCGCCCGAACGTGCCACCAGTAAAGCCCCCATTTTTTATAATAATTATCAACAATGGGCTCCCAGTGCACACAGTACTAGTCCCATGATCATTGGCTAGCACGCACAGGTTACAAATTGAAATCACATGCATACACAATAATATTACATATGCTAAGCGTCTTGTAATTACATAGTATTATTATTACAAGCCAAAAGCTCGAAAAACAGCAGCGAAAACTTTATTTTTCTTGTAGTATGCCCATTCACCCTCAGGCAACAGACAAGGTATAGCCCTAGAAAACATCGTCATCATAACTCCCGAATCCTGAATTGTCGTAAAGATCATTGGGGTATTCAATATCTTCACTTAAAATAATATTGATAGCAAGATTGAGTACATTGTGTACTCAGCAAGTCTTATAGTGTATCACAAATGCAATTATAAGCAAATGCAGATCGTAGCAATGGAATGGTTTCTATAGTTGTTTTTGCATTGGTAAAATAAAACATATCACATATTAGATTGCAACCGAAGTTTGTAAGGAAGCATCTTATTATAATGAGCAAAAATATGAATTTAGCGTAAACAAATAATCTTATCACGGTCTAACCGACCAATTCAATCAATTCCCATGTCATACCATGACATGAAATATACATATTCCATGACACCATTTTCCCATCAAATCTTTTTGAAAATATTAAAACTCTAACCATGTGATGACTTTACCAAGTGCCTTTAACCGTAGGCACGGCTAACTAATTAGATTTACAATCTGCAGAGGCGTACAGCTTTACCCATAAGAAATGATCTGCCACTTTTGTCAGGCCATTTGACACTCTTCCTTTGGGGTGTCGTCATGGTGATCATGACATAACCGTTACATTGTTTAAGCCTAACTTTGCATCATCCCGATGACGTTAGATCCTTATTATGGAGAAGGAACATGACAGTGAATCCCCGTCATTTAAAGTGGTAACACAAGCAGTAAATCCCTGCATTAAAGGCAGTAAATCCCTGCGATAAGGGTTCCTTCCCATATTAAGGCGTACAACGTTATACTGATATGCATTTACCCACAACAAAGTGTGGAAGCCCCTCATAAGCAAACCTAGAAAAGATTGCTCATACTTTCTCCCGCCTACCAATGTGCAAAGTCAGACCTAAGCAACTTAATAGATTAAGGCTGCCCTATCCCAACACTTGTGGTTGCACGGAATTCTTGGCTTGAAAACAACCCATAGCTCGGTCCTTAATTTGGCACGGGCAATACTCCAACCTATACTACGTACAAGTCTAACCCTTGCACAACTGGCTATTGCCAATAATTTCTCGCATCTAAACCATACTTTTATTTTGGGGTTTTTAGTCAAAATACCAACAATTGACATCATGTCATAACTAACCTTTTTCAATTCTCAAGAATCAATTTTGATCTGATCATATTCAACGTTGATTCTAAAGCGTGACTAAGCATGGTTAATATTCGCATATACCCAAGTTGACATTAAGTATTGTCTAACCCATTTCTATGGTTATCAAGGTTTGCATATTCATACTTATCAAGGAAGTTCCTTGAAATAGAAGGTATACCTACCAATATTTCAACATAGCATTTTTATGACAAGTACACGTATGAATAATAGTTTTTGCAATCATTGGAAGTAAATATTTGAAATATGAGGATCAAAATGATCAAGGGGTGCTTGCCTTGCTGATCGCAGTCGGGTATAAAGTCCGGATCGTCGACGAGGTCGTCGTCTGCTAATTCAGGCTCATCGGAATCTACTCGTCGACCATCGTGAATAGCATACAACAAAAAGCAACAAGTATAATGGCAAAAAGAAGACAGACAGGAAGTCAAATAAAACATGCTCTAAGAAACAGACACCAATTCTTTTATTTATTCTTGTTTTACGAATTCAAGAGGCTAAAATTATGTATTCTTGTATTTATAACTTCGAATTATAGATGCTAAAATTATTTTAAGTAGAAGGATTTGTCTTATAGTGATATCGTAAAATAGTCTATTGTTTATAGGATTTAGATGCAAAGCAATGTATTTAAGGACTTTTGAATTAAACTTTTATTATTAAATTTCTAACTGCCATATTATTGGGCTTAGCACATTAAGTGATCTACCTCATTTTTATGTCTTATTGCTAGATGCAAGCAAGGTCTCAATGAACACATTCATATATATATATATATATACTTTTCATACTAAATTTCATCCTATTTGCATTGTTCATTACTAGTTCAATCTTTCTATCTAGCTTGACATTATTCTGAAAAGAAATACATATAGCAAATTACTAAAAATCTTTTTTTAATCATTAATCATTATAGCATAGTTACCAATAATATTAACCTTCAATAGAAAAGACATAGAACAATTAGTTTTCCAAATATTTTTATAGAATTGGGTTCATAGCAGAATAAAGCTCTTAATAAAATTGTTTCCAAACAATATTAACCTTATTTGCAAAATTTCCATACTTAGTCTATTTTCATATGTTCTATTCACCTTTATATTAAAATATTTTTCAAAAGTAGCTTTTAAGAATATTTTTGCATATTCTGGAAGTTCTTGATTTTAGATAAATTTAGAAATTGGTTTCATCTCATTTGGATTTCAAATGCGAAAGATAATCAAGTTTGAATTTTTATCCGATTCAAAAATCAATGAAAATAGTAAAATATGCTTTCACTATGCTAAAAGCGTCTTTTCGCTTCGCGCCATCACACCCGTGTTCAAACCCGTCGCAGTCGGTGACATCCGGGTCCCAGCCGTCAGTTACTCAAGGTGAAATCGCGGTGAGCCACTGACAGATCGGGCGCGCATGTCATTCGGTCGAGGTAGAGCTTGGGGCTAAGCTCGTCGTCGGCGATGATCCGGCGGTGCTCCGGTCCGGCCGATGGCATGGCTAGCATCAGGGCACCATTGCGCATCTAAGGGTGGTACCCATTCCAACCGGCGACTAGCCGAACCATCTCACCACCGTGGGCATGCGGCGGCGGAGGAGGCGGCGAGCCACGCCGGCGGTAGAAAGCCTCTTCGATGGAATCGTTTCCAGTTCTAGCACCAGGGGGTCCTAAGCGTTCCATTTTACTCCATAGAAAGCACAGGGAAGTATTGGATTAGCTCACCACCGATCGCCGGTCTCGGAGAAGAAGGGGGCGTAGTGGCGGCGGAGCTCCGATCGGAATTTCCTGGAAATAGTAGAGGGGTTTCGATTCATGAGAGTTGGTGATGCTATAACAGAAAGCAATTGAGGAATGTGTGCTCGAACCACCTTCAATCGGTCACGAACCGAGAGTTAGGGTTCTTCAGCTGATTCAAAGAAACGCGAAATTGGCAGTGATCAGTGGAGTACTTTCTATGAAACAAGAGGGGTTTTGACAAGCACTCTCTGGCGATAAAGTTGTGGTATTTATAGGCCGAGGGGGATGCTGTAGATGAGTTTGCACAGGATGTGAACTCGACAGGGTTTTGCGGCGCTAGAACAGGAGAAGGGATGGGCCAATTCGCGGGAAATCAGGGCGAGGACGGTGCTTGGCATGGTCTTGATGAGGCGGTTTCCTCGGGAGGCGCGACGTTGCAGCGGTGGCGATGCTACAGTCGGCGAGCTGATCTCAGCCACGCGTGAGCTCACTTCCGAAAGGAAGAAGACTCATGCCGAGGCTGACAGGTGGGACCACACAGTGAATCGGGCCCGCGCGTTAGATAGAGAAGAAGTGAAGTCCGGCTTGAACTGAAAATGGAGCTGGATTGATTCACTGAATCCATTGCCTATCCAATCGGCAAATTAATGAGGAATTTTTTGGGTGTACCTGAGCTAGTTTAGGATCTACCATAAAAATTTCAGACCTATTTGACGCCTGAGGAATTTGCAATAATTCTGACCGTGCACTGTGCATATATTTCTGCATTCTATTTTATATTTATTAAGATACTTATATCTTACTAAAAAATTTAAATTTTTTTTAACTGCTGTCTTATATTCACATTATCCTCTTGCAAAAATTTCAGCTTCATATTCTTGACATATTATTTAATAAAATTCTGACATTGAAATTTCTAGATTTCTAACTATTCAGTTTTTGAATTTTTATAAATATCAAACCTTAAGATCATCTCCTGATATTTTTACTTCAGATGACTCTATCCAGGGAGAAGATAATATAAATATTTTCCCATTGAAATTATGATCATTTAATTTCTGACATTTTCGCTATTACCAGTCTTGTTTCATTAATTACCTTTCTTTTCATCATTTAATATTTTGTCATAAATTTTAAAAATTATATTTTGAGTTCTGGATAGCTCCATGAATTTTTTCAGTAATGTTTCTTATTTATTGTTTCACAAATCTTTTCCTATTACTTAAGTAATGGTTGATTGATTAGGAAAAAGAATTTTCCTTACAAGCAATAATCAAGAAAATTCAGAAAAATCCAGAGAAACACAAATTGAAATTTCTTAAAATATATTATTCAAATTATTATTATTATTCATTTTTTAGGATGTCCTCGAGATTTGGCGAGGGTTTAGAAGAAGTCTGGAAATTCTTTTTTGAGTTGGTCTTCATGTTCCCATGTGGCTTCATCTTCTGAGTGGTTGCTCCATTGCACTTTTAGCATTTTGCGGGACTTATTTCTGGTATGGCGTTCTGCTTCTTCAAGAATGCGGATTGGGTGTTCCCGATAGGATAGATCAGGTTGAAGATCAATATTTTTCAGATTGGTGAGTTCAATAGGAATGCGAAGACACTTTTTAAGTTGGGACACATGGAAAACATTATGCACTTCAGATAATTGGGGCGGCAGTTCCAATTTGTAAGCCATCTCGCCCATTTTCTCAAGAATTTGATATGGACCAATATATCGGGGAGCTAATTTCCCACGGACATGAAAACGACGGACTCTGCGGAGTGGTGAGACTTTTAAGTAGACATGATCACCAACTTCAAAGCTGAGTTCACATCGACGATTGTCGGCGTAACTCTTTTAGCGAGATTGGGCCTCTTTTAATCGACTTCTGATCATATCCACTTGATCTTGGGCTTCTTGAATGAGATTGGGTCCAAAGAATTTTCTTTCTCCTACTTCAGACCAAAAGAGAGGGTGTTCTACACTTTCTTCCATACAGTACCTCAAATGGCGACATTTGGAGACTGGCTTGGAAACTGTTATTATATGAGAATTCCGCAAAGGCTAAACTCTTTTCCCAATTAGTATTATAAGACAGTACACAGGCTATTAACATGTCCTCCAAGATTTGGTTAGTCCTTTCTATTTGACCGTTTGTTTGAGGATGGTAAGCCGTACTGAAGTTTAGCTTAGTCCCCAGAAGACCATGTAAATTTTCTCAGAATCGGGATGTAAACTGGGATCGTCGATCAGAGACAATGGTCTTTGGGACACCATGCAGACGAACGATATTTTCCAAGTATAACTCAGTGAGCTTATCTCCAGAGTGAGTGGTCTTGACCGAAACAAAGTGGGCCACCTTGGTTAACCGATCTATGATCACCCAAATAGAATCATGCCCTTTCTTGGTTTTGGGTAGACCAGTGATGAAATCCATACTGATATCATCCCATTTCTATTCAGGAACCTTTAAGGGCTGAAGAAGTCCAGCAGGACGTTGATGTTCGGCTTTGACTCGTTGGCATACGTCGCAAATTGCAACATATGCTGCGATATCCTTTTTCATGCCGGGCCACCAATATTCTTGTCGGAGGTCTTGATACATTTTTGTACACCCAGGATGGATTGAGACAGGTGATTAATGAGCTTCTTCTAAGATCAGATTCTTAAGCTGGGATCATTGGGGATATAGATTGTTTCTTATGCATAAGCAAGTCATGAGAACCTTCCATGAACTCAGATTCAATTCCTTGCTTTAAACTTTTTTGGATTTTGATGATAGCTTCATCCACAAGCTAGAAACTTTAATTTGGGATTTCAATACTTCGGTCATGCCAAAATCCTTTTCAATAATCCTAAATCATCTTGCGACTTAAGGTGATCGATTGTAAGTGAGATGGAAATCGATGGAGCTTTCGACTAAGGCTCGGGTATGACATTAGCTTTACAGGTGGTAATTTATGCTAAGATCATAATCTTTGATCATCAACCATCTTCTTTGTCTAATCGATTGAGTGAAGAAATATTACCAATGAGGTAATGCATCGATTACCTAAATTTTTAGAGCATGAACTACATCTCCTAGTTCTAAATAATGGGTAGGATAATTTTGTTCATGGGGACGAAGCTGTCGAGAAGCATATGCAACAGCTCTTGATTCTTGCATCAACACGCATCCCAGACCGTGTCGTGATGCATCACAAAAGACATCAAAATTTTTATTGACATCCGGCAATACCAGGATAGGTGTTGAAGTGAGTCTTTTCTTCAACTCTTGAAAACTTGATTCACATTCGGGTGTCCATTCAAACTTCTTTTCTTTCTTTAATAGCTGGGTCAAAGGTTTAGCGATTTTGGAGAAGTTTTCGATAAAGCGGCGATGATATCCCGCTAAACCAAGAAAACTTCTGATCTGAGGAACATAATTGGGTTGTTCCCAGGCTTGCACAGCTTGAATTTTACTGGGGTCAACAGAAATTCCTCCTTCTGAAAGGATATGCCCAAGGAATGAAATTTCTTTCAGCCAAAAATCACATTTTTCAAATTTGGCATAGAGTTGGTGGACTCGAAGTTTTTCAAGAATCATGTGCAAATGCTGCGCATGTTCTTCCTTGGATTTGGAATAGATGAGAATATCATCAATGAACACCACAACGAACTTGTCCAAATACTCCATGAAGACCTTATTCATAAGGCACGTGAAACTTGCGGGAGCATTGGTCAGTCCGAAGGACATCACAACGTATTCAAAGAGACCATATCGAGTGGTAAATGCAGTTTTTGGAATATCACAGGGCCTGATCTTTAGCTAGTAATATCCATGTCTCAAATCAATCTTTGAAAATACTTGAGCACCACTCAACTGATCAAATAAATCATCGATGCGAGGAAGAGGGTATTTGTTTTTAATGGTGACATCGTTTAAAGCACAGTAATCTATGCACATACGTAGACCACCATCCTTTTTGTTGACAAAAAGAACTGGGCTTCCCCAAGGAGATGAACTAGGGCGAATGAACCCTTTATCCAGTTGTTCTTCAATTTGCTTCTTAAGTTCAACTAGTTCGGTTGGGGCCATTCGATAGGGACGTTTTGAAATTGGGGCAGTGCCAGGAATAAGATTGATAACAAATTCCATATCTCTATCTGGAGGTAAACCTAGTAGCTCACTTGGAAAAACATCAGGATAATCACAAGCTACAGATACTTGAGAAAGTTCTTTCAATGAGGTAGAACAAAGGAATGATAGGGGAAATGATTTATTTTGGTTAGATGAAAACTCTACCATAATTTCTTCCGAACTTAGCAAAGATATGGATCGATTAGCACAATCTATATAGCCTTTATGCTTGGACAACCAATCCATACCAAGAATTATATCTAAGCCTTGAGTTTCAATAACGATGAGATCAGCATGGAATAATACTCCATTTATTTCAATGTTGACTTTAGGGCAAAGACTGAAAGTTTTGATTTTGGCTCCCGGGGAAGATACTATCATGGTAGAAGGCAAAAGATCAATAGGAATTTCATTTTGATCCACAAATTTCTAAGATATGAAAGAATGCGAAGCTCTAGAATCAAATAATACCAAGGTTGAAATAGAGTGGACTAGCAACGTACCTATCACCACGTCAGGTGCTTCGTTCGCATCCTCAGCGTTCCCATGATGCAACCGTCCACGAGCAGGGCCCTAAAAATTACTAGCGGCTGGTGGTTCTCCAGATCCTTGGGGCGACCTGGGGGTCGTTGCTGAGCTCCATGGGATTGCGGATGAGTTGAATTCTTCTTGGGACATTTATTAGCATAATTCCCCAACTCATTACAATGGAAACAGGTGACATTAACCGTCGGGTTTTGACCACTCGAAGGCCGCTTGCCAACATTACCGACAGGGCGGACAGGAGGCTGTTGGCGGGAAGTTTGAGGTCGAGGTGGTTGACTTTGACGTTTTTGCTGAAACGGTGGAGCAGAAGATTTGGTATTGGATGATTGCCCAAATCGCGGTCTAAGGGGATTAACACTCAAGTTCTTTCTGGCCATCCATTTTTGCTTTGGCGACATAGAAATGGTTCGAGTGCCTTTCTCAACTCGAAGGGCCTTGTCCACCAAGGTTTGAAAGTCATGGATATCATGGGCCACAAGGGTCCATTTAATTTCATCACTCAAATGCTCTCGAAAGTGCTCAACCCTCTTTTCTTCTGTGGTAACCTCAGAAGGGGCATATCGAGCCAAATAATTGAAGCGATGGAGGTACTCCACTACTGTCATGTTTCCTTGGCGAAGGTCCAAGAATTCTCTTTTCTTAAATTCCATTAAACTGGATGGTATGTGAGTTTTACGAAAAGCTTCCTTAAAAGCTTCGCATAGAATGACTTGATTTGGCGGCACTATGGCTTGAAAGTTTTCCCACCAAGCTGCCGCAGCTCCCTGCAGCTGGTAGGAGGCATATAGTACTTTCTCTTGGTCATTGCATTGTGCAATGGCCAACTTGCTTTCGACTGAATGAAGCCAGTCATCAGCTTCCAATGGGTCTGTTATGGAGGAGAAGATAGGTGGCTGAGTTTTAAGAAACTCATTTAACTTGGAGTAGTGGGGAGCATTCCCATTGCCACCTCTTGCAATGGCTTTGCTTATGTTGGCAGTATTCTGAACCATTTGCTGGAGAAGGATAGTATGAGTTTGATGGTTTTGCTCAATCATGGCGAGAACTTGAGCCATGGTTGGGGGTTCAGGTAGTTGATTTTTTGGGATTGGATTTGATTGACTTTGTGGAGGAGGAGGAGGATTTTTGCGACTCGCAGGTTGGGATGATGAGGGTCTTGCTGAAGGATGCATTGGATTTGGTTGGGCTGGTGTTGGAATTACGTTCCTTTGAGATTGGGTCTCAGGGGTAGCCTCGCTTTCCAGAAGTTGACTAAGGGATCGCGTTACTGGCATCCTGCAATATAACGAGAATTATTCTATTAGCTTTGATGAATGTTAAATATATAGTAGGTGTTTGTAACAAGTAATAAGTTCATATACTTATGCTACTACAAGGATTATCTCATCGAAAATTTTCACCTCAAAGCTATATTAGCGAGAGTTATCCATAAGATAACACGAAGAGAAATTTCGAACAAAACATCATACAATACCAAAAGATCACATAAGTTTTCATGCACTTGTATAGATATTACAAACTGACTATCTTTAGATAATGCTTTATTCCTATAGCATAAGATTCTACCACTTTCTTAATTAGAGTCGCTAGATATAATCCCTACGCCTCGAACCATTGGATATGAAGGTGGTGAATCTCTATCACAGCTACTCTCTGAACTGGAAGGTAAGGGTGGAGGGTTCTGCACTCCAACTGATTGGAATTGGCGCAAATATTCGCGTCGATTCCCAACCTGTCGCCTTGGTCCTCTTGCTGAAATTTGAGACTCCACATAGGCCTCATATGAGCTGACATAAGTCTTCATATTAATATGGTGTGCTTTGCATATTCGGCGCACAAGCTTACGATCTGATTCCTGAATTGGTTCATGCTTAGATTCATTATGGTGCTTCACATTATGATGCAATTTTTGTCCTTCAAGAATCGTAGAGGCACAACTAGAAACTTTATATCCAAATGGTGTTTGCTTGATATCAAAAATAGGTGCATGCTTTTTATGACCCAAATTTTCAACCAACTCTCTTACAATATTAGACCAGTTCATGTTTTTAGCCATCTGAAATTATTGCAAAGAGAAAATAATTAGTAACAATATAAAAATATAATATTTCAAAACGAAAGAAAAGGATTACAATAATTATTTTTCTCTTACCATGCATCTTTTGCTAAAGAGGTTTGTACTATTGTAAAGACTTATCTTTTATGTTAAATATTTATGAATGCAGTCCAAGGAATACAAAGCTTCTCAAAAACCCAAAAGTTTTCATTCATATAGATAATACTTTACATCCCTAACAGTACAATACTAGGACTCCATTACTGGATACATTACATAATACAATACCGTACAATACCAAAATTCTGCCTTGCTAAGTCTATTACATAGGGTCACTTCTTATTCTTACGGGGTCTAAACTACCCTAATCACTGGTTTCCAGCCAACCAGCAAATCCCGTGTTGAGGTCATCTTCATTCAGCGGTGGAAACTTCTCCGAGGAGCTTCCTACTGAAGGAGAGCTAACATCTAGGGGTGTCTGAGTTGTATTGGGGCAACGAGAAGGAGAAGGTCCGGATTCTGCTGCGCGTTTAGCAAGGTGGGGTCAGCTACCTCCCACTAACATACGGGCGATGCGACGCAGGCTGGTGGGTGCAGCAGGGGCAGGTGGTGCAGCAGGGGCAGCTGGGACTTGGGGTGCCTCCAGTGCAGCATTTCCTAAGGCCGAGCGAGAGATAAACCCCAGTTTACAAATGGGGCGATCACTTCCTCCAGGTAGCCCACACGACGACGACAGACAACTGCCTCTTGGGCTATGCGGCGGTGATGCTCATCAGTAGCATTACTAAACTCCACCAAAGTGTGAAGTCTATCCAGATGAATGCTTGCAGGGTCTGGGTAAGTGGAATCTCCAAGCGGTGACCGGGAAGGATATAGGCGATAGGCAGAATGCACTTCAGGGAGAGCATGGTGCAGGCGGACCACAGTGGTGTAAGTAGCATCATTCATGTCGACGTCCATGGTTGAGCCATAGCCCTCGAAATTGCGCTCCCCTTCATCATATGAAGGGCGGGCAGGAATATGCAGTCGGGCTGTATACTCAACTGTAGAGGAACTAAGAGCCACATGATACACCATATAGCGAGGATTCTCAACATACTGAGCCACGTCCATCATCTTAGCTAGCACTCCCTTAATTCCAGCTTCCTCACAAGCATTCGACTCGTAGCATAGGATAATATTCATCTGATTTAAACAAAGAGAAGATTAGAATTTTTCAATTAAGAATAGATGAGGAACGTTAACGGATATTTAGGATAAAAGAAGTATAAAGATATATTTGTAAATTAAGCATCAGTTTTTGAGATTATTAAATTTCTCCTTAACTATCGATCATGCTAACTAAGGTTTTCCTACAGTCTGCATGGCTCTGATACCAACTTGTAAAGCCCCCATTTTTTATAATAATTATCAACAATGGGCTCCCTGTGCACACAGTACTAGTCCCATGATCAGTGGCTAGTACGCACAGATTACAAATTGAAATCACATCCATACACAATAATATTACATATGCTAAGCGTCTTGTAATTACACAGTATTATTATTACAAGCCAAAAGCTCGAAAAACAGCAGCGGAAACTTTATTTCTCTTGTAGTATGCCCATTCACCCTCAGGCAACAGACAAGGTATAGCCCTAGAAAACATCGTCATCATAACTCCCGAATCCTGAATCGTCGTAAAGATCATTGGGGTATTCAATATCTTCACCTAAAATAATATTGATAGCAAGATTGAGCACATTGTGTACTCAGCAAGTCTTATAGTGTATCACAAATGCAATTATAAGTAAATGCAGGTCGTAGCAATGGAATGGTTTCTATAGTAAGATTGCAACCGAAGTTTGTAAAGAAGCATCTTATTATAATAGCAAATATGAATTTAGCGTAAACCAATAATCATATCACAGTCTACTTGACCAATTCAATCCATTCCCATATCATACCCTGACATGAAATATACATATTCCATAACACCATTTTCCCATCAAATCTTTTTAAAAATATTAAAACTCTAACCATGTGATGACTTTACCAAGTGCTTTTAACCGTAGGCACGGATAATTAATTAGATTTACACTCTACAGAGGCGTACAGCTTTACCCATAAGAAATGATCTGCCAGTTTTGCCAGGCCATTTGACACTCTTCCTTTGGGGTGTCGGCATGGTTATCATGACATAACCGTTACATTGTTTAAGCCTAACTTTGCACTAGCCCGATGACGTTAGATCCTTATTATGGAGAAGGAACATGACAGTGAATCCCCGTCATTTAAAGTGGTAACACAAGCAGTCAATCCCAGCATTAAAGGCAGTAAATCCCTGCGATAAGGGTTCCTTCCTATATTAAGGCGTACATCGTTATACCGATATGCATTTACCCACAACAAAGTGTGGAAGCCCCTCATAAGCAAACCTAGAAAGGATTGCTCATACTTTCTCCCGCCTACCAATGTGCAAAGTCAGACCTAAGCAACTTAATAGATTAATGCTGCCCCATCCCAGCACTTGTGGTTGCACGGAATTCTTGGCTTGAAAACAACCCATAGCTCGGTCCTTAATTTGACACGGTCAATACTCCACCCTATACTACGTACAAGTCTAACCCTTGCACAACCGGCTATTGCCAATAATTGCCCGCATCTAAACCATAGTTTTATTTTGGGGTTTTTAGTCAAAATACCAACAATTGACATCATGTCATAACTAACCTTTTTCAATTCTCAAGAATCAATTTTGATCTGATCATATTCAACGTTGGTTCTAAAGTGTGGCTAAGCATGGTTAATATTCGCATATACCCAAGTTGACATTAAGTATTGTCTAACCAATTTCTACGGTTATCAAGGTTTACATATTCGTACTTATCAAGGAAGTTCCTTGAAACAGCAAGTATACCTACCAATATTTCAACATAGCATTTTTATGACAAGTACATGCATGCATAATAGTTTTTGCAATCATTGGAAGTAAATATTTGAAATATGAGGATCAAAATGATCAAGGGGTGCTTGCCTTGCTGATCGCAGTCGGGTATAAAGTCCGGATCGTCGACGAGGTCATCGTCTGCTAATTCAGGCTCATCGGAATCTACTCGTCGACCATCATGAATAGCATACAACAAAAAGCAACAAGTATAAGGGCAAAAAGAAGACAGACCGGAAGTAAAATAAAACATGCTCTAAGAAACAGGCACCAATTCTTTTATTTATTCTTGTTTTATGAATTCAAGAGGCTAAAATTATGTATTCTTGTATTTATAAATTCGAATTATAGATGCTAAAATTATTTGAAGTAAAAGGATTTGTCTTATGGTGATATCGTAAAATAGTCTATTGTTTATAGGATTTAGATGCAAAGCAATGTATTTAAGGAGTTTTGAATTAGGCATTTATTATTAAATTTCTAACTGCCATATTATTGGGCTTAGCACATTAAGTGATCTACCTCATTTTTATGTCTTTTTGCTAGATGCAAGCAAGGTCTCAATGAACACATTCATATATATATATATATATATATATATATACACACACACACACACACACACACACATATATATACTTTTCATACTAAATTTCATCCTATTTTCATAGTTCATTACTAGTTCAATCTTTTTACCTAGCTTGACATTATTCTACCATTATTCTGAAAAGAAATACATATAGTAAATTACTAAAACTCTTTTCTTATTCATTAATCATTATATCATATTTACCAATAATTTTAACCTTCAATAGAAAAGACATAGAACAATTAGTTTTCCAAATATTTTTATAGAAATGGGTTCATAGAAGAATAAAGCTCTTAATAAAATTGGTTCCAAACAATATTAACCTAATTTGCGAAATTTCCATACTTAGTCTATTTTCATATGAGCTATTCACCTTTATATTAAAATATTTTTCTGATGTATCTTTTAAGAATATTTTTGCATATTTTGTAAGTTCTTGATTTTAGATGAATTTAGAAATTGGTTTCATCTCATTTGGATTTCAAATGCGAAAGATATTCAATGTTGAATTTTTAATCAATTCAACAATCAATGAAAATAGCAAAATACGCTTTCACTATGCTGAAAGCGTCTTTTCGCTTCGTGCCATCACGCGCTTGTTCAAACCCGTCATAGTCGGTGACATCCGGGTCCCAGCCGTCAACGACTCAAGGTGAAATAGCGGTGAGCCACTGACAGATCGAGCCTGCATGTCATTCGGCCAAGGCAGAGCTTGGGGCAAAGCTCGCCGTCGGCGAGGATCCGACGGTGCTCCGTTCTGGCCGATGGCATGGCTAGAATCAGGGCACCATTGCGCATCTAAGGGTGGTACCCATTCCTACCGGCGACTAGTCGAACCATCTCGCCACCGTGGGCATGCGGCGGCGGAGGAGGCGGCGAGCCACGCCGGCGGCAGAAAGCCTCTTCGACGGAATCGGTTCCAGTTCTAGCACCAAGGGGTCCTAAGCGTCCCATTTTACTCCATAGAAAGCACAGGGAAGTATTGGATTAGCTCACCACTGATCGCCGGTCTCGGAGAGGAAGGGGGCGTAGTAGCGGCGGAGCTCCGATCGGAATTTCCTGGAAATAGCAGAGGGGTTTTGATTCATGAGAGTTGGTGATGCTATAATAGAAAGCAATTGAGGAATGGGTGCTCGAACCACCTTCAATTGGTCATGAACCGAGAGTTAGGGTTCTTCGGCTCATTCAAAGAAACGAGAAATTGGCAATGATCAGTTGAGTATTTTGGATGAAACAAGAGGGGTTTTGACGAGCACTCTCTGGCGATCAAGTTGTGGTATTTATAGGCCGAGGGGGATGCTGTAGATGAGCTTGCACAGGATGTGAAATCTACGTGGCTTTGCGGCAATAGAACAGGAGAAGGGATGGGCCAATTCGCGGGAAATCAGGGCGAGGACGGTGCATGGCAAGATCTTGATGAGGCGGTTTCCTCGGGAGGCGCGAGGTTGCAGCGGTGGCGATGCTACAGCCGGCGAGCTGATCTCAGCCACGCGTGAGCTCACCTGTGGGAGGAAGAAGACTCATGCCGAGGCTGACAGGTGGGACCACATAGTGAATCGGGCCCGCGCGTCAGAGAGAGAAGAAGAGAACTCCGGCTTGAACTGAAAAAGAAACTGGATTGATTCACTGAATCTGTTGTCTATCCAATTAGAAAATTAATGAGGAATTTACTGGGAGTACCTGAACTAGTTTATGATCTACCACAAAAATTTAAGACCTATTTGACGCCTGAGAAATTTACAATAATTCTGACAGTGCAATGTGCACATATTTCTCCATTCTGTTTTATATTTATTAAGGTACTTATATCTTACTAAAAAATTTAGAAACTTTTTGACCAGGTTCCTTATATTCAAATTATCCTCTTGTAAAAATTTCAGCTTCATATTATTGACAGATTATTTAATAAAATTTTGACATTGAAATTTCTTGATTTCTAACTATTCAGTTTTTAAATTTTTATAAATATCAAACCTTAAGATCATCTCCTGATATTTTTACTGCAGATGACTCTATCCAGGGAGAAGATAATATAAATATTTTCCATTGAAATTCTGATAATTTAATTTCTGACATTTTCACTATTACCAGTCTTGTTTCATTAATTACCTTTCTTTTCATAATTTAATATTTTTTCATAATTTTTAAAAATTATATTTTGAGTTCTGGATAGCTCAACGAATTTTTGCAGTAATTTTCCTTATTTATTGTTTCACAAATCTTTTACTATTACTTAAGTAATGGTTGATTGATTAGGAAAAAGAATTTTCCTTACAAGCAATAATCAAGAAAATTCATAGAAAATTCAGAAAAATCCAGAGAAACACAAATTAATTTTTTTTAAATATATTATTCAAATTATTATTATTATTCATTTTTCAGGATGTTACACCACCCCGCCACCCCGACGCTTCGTCACAGTAACCCGACGCTCACGCGGCCCGACGCCTAACCCGGATGCCCGCCGCCTCCTCGGCGCCCGCAGCCCTATCACCTCGCCCTGATGCTTAACCGCCCTGCCCCGACGCTCCGCCGCCCCGCCCGCCCGATGCTCTGCCGCCGCCAGATGCCCCTACCGGACGCCCGCCGCCTCCTCGACGCCCGACGCCCAACCCCGCCACCCCACCCGACGCTCCACCGCCCCGCCCCGACATCTAATCCTAGTGTTTAGTTTGGTAAAGTTAGTAGTTTACTAATCCTAATGCTTCTCTGATTCTCTGTTGTTACTAGTTTTAGATTAATAATGCTGTCATCTTTACTAATGTCGATTGTTTGGTATCTTAAAATGCACAAAATTGTAATAAGGCAGGAGGCTAATTTTCCTTATGTGAATGTGTGCATGACTGAAGCTTGTGAAATCATTATATAAGTTTAGTTCAGTTACTTTTCATTTTGTTCTTTAAAACTCATTTTTGTATAGTTGTAGTGGATATTTGTTTTGTTTTTACATTGAATTCTATTTCTTCTGGATTTGTTTTTACAACAAGTTTGAATGGTGATTAAAGAATTCCAAAAAAACTAAGAAGCAAGGATCCCCTGAGTTTATTTATGCACTATAACGAATGCAGTGCTCATTAGATTTGCTAATTTTTGTAAAGGCCATGTGCAAATTCTGAAGCCACATATTAAGCCATTATATTAGCTAGTAACCTCGAGTTTTATTCTCTCTCTAGAAACAATGGCTTTTGTGCATACTCCATGAACTTTCCAAAATCATAACCTAGTGTGCATCTTATAGTCAAGATTATCATCCTGGTTTTAGTTTTTCAAATTTATTTCTAGAATGACGGTTTTAGTTTTTCAAATTTATTTCTAGAATGCCATAACAGTAGAAAAATTATATTATCACAGGTTCAAGTGTTCCAGCGATAGCTCGAACTTTTGCTAAGGAACTGAAGAAACCTGTTTTTGTTAAGTGTGTACGTACGTGCCTTTGGTGATCTTCTGGCAATATTGAAGTAAGACATGGAAATATGTTCTTCGTTACCTTTTTGTTTCCAGAATGGAAATATATACCGAAGAAACCTGTTTTTGTTCAGTGTACATGTTTTAGCATTGCATCATCTGACCTAATGTGATCAACAGGATGTAACAAAACTAAATAATCTAAGCCATGACTAAGTTTCTTACTTGCTTGGTACAATTATTCTAGTTATCTTGAGTACAATTATTGTCTGGTTATGCTAGTTATCTTGTTATGCTTCTATCCAAGGTATTTCTATTCAAGACGATTTTGCTTGCTTCGTATATATTTTTTAAGCTATGTTAGAATGCTAATTTTGTTTATGAGTTTTCTTTAATGTCTTTTTTTGTAATATAATCAACTTTAGAGTTTAGGCTACGGAACCTACGTCTCCCATTCGAGGGTGCTTGTTAATAAATATGCCAATCGAAATGGCATATTTATAAGCTAGCAGTCTCTAATTGTCCACACTTTTTGGACAGTTCGAGGATATGTGGTTCGAGCAAGTTTCTGAGCTGTTGTTCAACTCCAGAGTAGATTTTGGTAGCGTCTCCCTTGTGTTCTCCGGGTACACACCCCTCTTGGCCTTTTGTCGAGACGTGTATCTGGAGAACAGTGGGGAGATACTGTCGAAATTTTCTTTGGAGTTGTACAATAGCTTAAGAACTTGCCCGAACCACATATTCTCGAATGGGATTAGGACCAAACCTATTTAGAGAATAGGAGTTATCATTGGTACGTCTTTAGTTGGTTAACAGATAGACTTTTCTTTGAAACAATTAAATGCTACGAATTATCTGTTCATCTGTTCCTTTTACATGATTTATTGTCAAGTGCACATAATAGCTACGAATTGCTTTCTCTCATGTCAAATATATGACCATGTCAAATAAAAATACCCAAAATGTCACAATTAGAGAGCATCGGCTCATCGCCAAACAGAGTAGAAGGTGCTGCTGAGGGGCTGAGTGAGGTGAGGAAGGCCCAAGGACCAAACAAAGGGGCCACAGGGAGAATGCTACAGGTTCTCCACTTCAATGCCACAGGGGTCTGCACGGGTCCTCCCAAGTACAAGGGGCAATACCGGTCATTCCTCGGCTAATTAACGAGGGAGAGAGTGCCCATAACTGTTAAGTATTGGAGAAAGGAAGTCAGTGCCGAGCAGAAGAATCGGTTGCGGGACGAGGTTAAGGGCAAATGGATAATAGAGGAGGAAGATGAACGCAACGCGAGGCGGTACGCTTTGAAGAGGATGGATGTGGCCTTAAGGCACTTCAGGGTCCTCATGCACAGTGAGTTTAAGCTGAAAGGCCGTACACCATTCGAGAGGTATCCATTCATGACTCTTGATGTTTGGGTGGAGTTCACGAGGACGAAGGGTACGCCCGAGGCAGAGCAGCTGAGAGAGAGGAACACCGCTATCCAGAGAAATAACACGCATCCGCACCACCTCGGTACAGGCGGCTATGAGGGGAAGAATGCATAGTGGGCACGACTAGCCGAGGAGTGCGCAAACTCCGGAATGACGATGCCTTACTCCCACATATGTGAGGAGCGGGCACATGTAAGGACCCGAATCCACTGATTCAAACCCACTGTGTTTACCGCACTAGTCCCAGGATCAACGCTAGTGCACACAGCTTAACATTGGTACATATCAAATCATACTCAACGATAATAGAATAATAGTTCATTTATTGATATAGCTAAATGTATGATCTTATGACCAACTTACATTATTAAGCCACGCAGGGCAAGACTGAAAATATAAGCTAATATTTAAGCAGCGGACAGAAGAATACGTAGATAGCTCATCAGTTTACCACAGACAACTGACAAGGCTCAGACCCTAATGACTCGTGTCTTCCTGGACTTCCTCTTCCAACACAGGTGCAGATTCTTCAACTGTTGATTATTGTTGTTTGGCAAGGGTGAGTACTTGAAGCACTCAACAAGTTGTGCACAGAATGCAATTCTATGTATCTATATGCAAGGCTTATTCCAATGGATAGGCTATCACGACTATTTTGCAATAAGCAGCATTTATGAACAAATATAATAAATAGATTGTAAAGACTATAAAACAATTAACAATAGTAAATAGATTCAGTATTTCTCAAGTAAACCAAGTTTCCAATCCTAAGTCAAACTCCATCTTCCACATGGCATTCTGCCATCCCAACCAAGTTTTCCATTTAATTAAGCTAACCCTTAACTGTAATTCCCGAGCAATGCTCGATACCGCGAGCACGGCTATCCGAATAGTTTTACACTCTGCAGAGGTTATGCACTTTACCCACGTGATACAACCAAACACCACCAAGGCGAGTGATTATAACAAAGCCTTTACAATGCGCTGGCTTAACCCGGTACCACCCGCTAAGGTTTCAACACTGGTGGGAGTGGTTACCACATCCAGGGCCCCCCTCTTGCGCCATGTGAATTACTCCATAACTCGGGAACTCACACCGACCACGATAGTACCAAAATTAAGACATTGCAAATTACTCAGCTAGGCTGGCCCAAACCAGACATGTGGTTGCATGATTGACTCAGGTCAAAGGCTTGCAAGGTTAAGTCCTTAGAGTGATCAAGGCAAGACATCCGCATACCCTCTGCCCATCGGGCCCACATTGGCATACTCGCCCCTTGTCACTTGCCCCAATCTAAATGATTATCACCCAGGTTGATTACCAAGCACCACGTGCCATCAACAATTCAACATCGTTGCGTGACATGACTCGCCACAACAACTCAATCTCATCGTGTGATCCCACATGACACGCAAGTTCATGACATTGTTCCATATTCCATTAATCAAGATTAATTATCAATGATTCTGACACATGTGATGACGTGGCATGGCTAAGCAACTAATACGGACTAACCATCCGTTGTTGATTATAATTACTAACCAACTATAGTGAACCAATCTAGGGTGACAATGGATCATGGCATACAATGACAAGGTAGGGTATAGATCAAGTTGGTTTAATAACTAAACCCAATTTAATTTGAAACAATTATATATTTGAATTAATATGCAATAGGGTAAAACAAATATGGCAATTTTATAAACATGGGTTCAACATGATCAAAGCACAACTTGCCTTGGAATAGGTCCTGATCTTGATTTGGAGCTTGCTCTTGAGTTGCCGGATCTTCCTCCGAAACTTCGCACAATTCAACGTCTACGCCTACCGAAGAAGAAAAGCAAATAAATACCAAAACAGAGAGCAAATGAACTCCAAAAATCAAATAAAATTCACCATTAAAGAGATCTCAATTTTACAAATTTTTAGAAACTTGAATCACTCAAATCCGAGTTACGATGCAAAAGATATAGCCTTTTGAAGTTTGAAATAAATACTGAAATAGCAAAAATCAGAAAATCAGAATTAACAGAATTATTTTAAATTGAAAACAGATTTATTGCGCAAGCGTGACGTCATGCTGGCGTCAGCCCTGACCCGAGCCAATCAGACGGCGACACGCGTCTCGGCGCATAGATTGAGTCCACGGGACCTCCTCTGGTCTACCGCAGACGCGGTCCATGGCGCTTCGCAAAACGTGCCAACACGCGTCGCACTCTGATTGGTCGCAACACCGCCCCGCCGATGCACGACACGTGGCGCACATCCATGTCTTGATCAGATCAAACGGTGACAGATGCTCGCAACGCGGCTCGATCTCCTTCGTCCACTCAGATCCGACGGCCACGAACTCACCCGAAACTAATGGCGAAGCGGCGAGGAGATCCACCGGAGACGAAGAAGAAACCAGGGCGACGGTGTTCCGGCGCGGTTCCAACATGAAGAAGAGGAGTAGCCGATGTGGAACACCTCGGCGAGCTCGAATCTAGGACCCAAAATGTCTAAAACCGACGGACCGGCGACGTTCTTTAGCAAAAACCTCGGCGACTGCGGTACTTCAACTCCGACGAGCTCCCGGGCGCGCTCTACGACGATTCTCGCGAAACCTCTCCGACCAAAAGCTGCGGCGCACGATGAGGATTCTCGGGAAGGCTACGGACCCCCTTAAATAGCCTCGACGGCCGCGTACGGTGCCTGGGATCCTAACCGACGCGGCGGCGGAGTCTTCTCGGATATGGCGGCGGCGCCAGAGTCCCACTCGGAGACGACGCACGGCGACCGTCCACGTGGCGCAACGGACGCACCAGATTTCCCCCGACGAGATCTAATTCGGGCCGTCATTGGATCAACGGCTACGATTGGTTAGGGTTACGATAAGACACGATCCACGCTGACCACACGATCCCGATCCTACGGCTTAGATGCACTTGGCGACGTGGCCCAACGTAAGCCCTACGATCGCGATCCAACGGCCGACGTGACTTTCTGGACTCCTGGGCCAACGGGCCGCGCCACCCTGGGCCGCTTACGCACAGTACATGGGCCAAGCCCAGTACTGTTCACAGGGGTTTTTAACGATTTTTGAATTAAAATAATTACAGAAAATACTTTGATTTATTTTAGGCAAATAAATTATCAGGAAAAATCCCAGAAAAATCTCCAAAATACTTTGAGACATTCTGGACTCAAATAAAATATTTTTGGTAAAACTTTATTTTGAATTTGCACAGATTTAAATAGATTTGAATAAAAGGTTAATATTCTTAATTTAAAATTAATTCAAATAAATCCAGAAAAATCCAAATAAATTCCAGAAAATCATAAATGCACATTTAAGCAATAAAATAATATTTGAGCAAATTTTGGGATGTTACAAACCTCCCCCTTAATAGAATCTCGACCCCGAGATTTAGGGCTAACTAGAGAATAGGTTTGGAAATTCTGACTTCAAATCTTCTTCGTGCTCCCATGTTGCTTCACTTTCAGAATGATTGCTCTACTGAACTCTGCAAAAGCGAATAGACTTGTTTCTGGTCTTGCGCTCCATAACCTCCAAAATTCGGACCGGTTGCTCTTTGTAAGTCAAATCTTCTTGCAACAATATTGCATCCAACGGGGTTTGCTCCGTTGGCACTCTGAGACATTTCTTGAGCTGCGACACATGGAATACATCGTTGTAACATCCCAAAATTTGACCTATAATTTCACTTATGTGCATTTTGGTGATTTTCTGAATTTATTGGATTTTCCAGAAATTATTTGAATTTATTTTAATTAAGTATATTGAACCTTTGGTGAAAACTAATTATATATAGATAAAAATAATATGAAGTTTTGTCAAAAATATTTTATTTGAGTTCAGAATGTTTCAAAGTATTTATGATAATTTTCCTGGATTTTTCCTGATATTTTAATTGCCTTAAATGAATTAATCTAATTTCGGGAATTATTTTAAATCAAAAAGCTTTTGAAAAATCTTAGAAGCGATCTTGGGCCAAGCCCCCTTGATCATGCTGCACGCCCATCGCGGTGCGGCCCGTCAGCCCGCTTCGCCGCCGCCGCGCGTGTGACCGTTGGATGAAGATCGGGCAGTCCGCTTCATCACGTAACCCTAGTGCTGCGAGCCGTTGGATCGAGATCAAGTGGTCGGGATCGCTTCGCGTTGTTTTGGTAAGTTTAGATCTCGCCCGTTGGATTTGGAAGGAGCGGATCGGATCATATCGCTTCGGATCTAATCGTGGCCGCTCATCTTGGATCGGACGGTCGCCAGTCGTAGTCCCCGATCCGGTTTCCATTTCGCCGCCGCGCGCCGTCTCCGCCGGGGATTGTCTAGGGTTGCCGTTTTAGCACGCATGCCGAGGCTATAAAAGGCGTGGGCTGCACCCCGAGGTTCCTCATCGCCTTGCGCTTCCAGTTGCTCTAGTCTTCGCCGTCAGTCGCCGTCGCCGTCGCGATGAGAGCTCGCCGTAGTTTTTCGTAGCGCCGCCGGTCGTTTTCTTTAGTTTGCGTCTCCGTCAAGCCGCCGTTCGCCGAATCGGTTCCAGATCCGGGCTCGTCGCATCAAGCCGCATCGGGGTAGCCAATTCATCCCGCCGGAGTCACGCCGGAACACCGTTCGGGTGGTCGTCATCCTCCGCTCCGGTGCCAGACCGCCGACGTGCCGCCATCTTCGTCGGGAAGCTTCATCAGCCGTTGGATCTTCGTCGGACCACTGCGATCGCGCCACGTCTCGGTAAGAGCAGTAAACGGCTCGGGTAAGCATCGGCCGTTGGATCAGATTTGTTCGGTTGAGATCGCGCCGCGTGTGCGTTGGAGCGTTAGCCGTTGGATCATCGCTCGGATGTGCGCCGCGTGTCGAGCATCGGCACGGGCGGCGTTGCAGCCAGTCGATGCGCGCCGCGTGTCGGCGCGCACGCGGCGCCGTGCGCCACGCCCACGGTGGACGAGGCGGTCCGTGGACCGAGTCCATGGACCAGCGACGTGTCGGCGCTGATTGGCTCGGTCGGCTGGCGTCCGCGTTGCGCAATAAAGATCCTTTCAATAGAAAAACAATTGGAAAAATCGAAATTCTATTTTCTGTATTTTGATTTATTCAAACTTCAAAAGGCTATATCTTTTGCATTTTAACTCGGATTTGAGTGATTCAAATTTCTAAAAATTTGTAAAATCAAGATCTATTTATTGGTGAATTTTATTTTATTTTTGGAGTTGTTTGCTCGGGTTGGTGTTTATTTGCTATTTTGGCATCGTTTAGCGTAGAGCGTTGAACCGCTTTCGGTGATCCGGAGGAAGATTCGTCGCCCAAGACCCAAGCTCAGATCAAGACCAGCACCTACTCCAAGGCAAGTTGTGCTTTGATCATGTTGCACCTAATTTTCACCAAAATTGCTATTTTATCTCTTAAACTTTATGCATGATATTTTATATGTATAAATGATTTCAATTAATCTGGGAATTAGATAATATGCATATTTGAATTAAATCATACCTTGTCAATTTTATGCCATGATCTATTTGTCACCCTAGGGTGTGGATTATAGTTGGTTAATATTGATAATCAACATGGGCTAGTTAGACCGTCATAGATTGCTTAGCCATGCCACGTCATCACAGGTGTTCGAATGTTGATACTTAATCTTGACTAATGGAATATGGAACAATGTTTATGAATTGGTGTGTCATGTGTCGTCACACAGTGATATCAAGTTGTCGTGGCGAGGAGGTCACACATCTAGATTGAAAAGTTGATACCATGTGGTGCTTGGTAATCAACTGGGGTGGTAATGATTTTAGATTGGGGCAAGTGGCAAGGGGCAGTGTGCCAAGGTGGACCAGGGTTGGCAGGGGTATGTGGAAGTCTTGCCTTAATCACCTTAAGGACTTAACCTTGCAAGCATTTGACCTGAGTCCTTCTTGCAACCACATGTCTGGAATGGGACAGCCTAGCTGAATAATTTGTGAAACCTAGATTTGATCTTGTCGTGGTGAATAGTGAGTCCCGGGTTACGGTTTAACTCACATGGCGCAAGAGGGGGGCCCTGTTGTGGTGGTTTAACCCTTCAGTGTTGAAACCTTAGCGAGCAGTACTGGGTCTAGGTGTAGCATTGTAAAGGCTTTGTTACGATCACTCGCCTTGGTGGTGTTTGGTTGTATCGTGTGGGTAAAGTGCATAACCTCTGCAGAGTGTACAATCTATTCGAATAGCCGTGCTCTCGGTATTAGGCAATACTCGGGAATTACAGTTAAGGGTTAGACTTTTGTTAAACAAAAACTTATTGGGATGGCAAGGTGCCATGGAAGGTGGAAATTGATTTAGGATTAGGAACTTGGTGTATTTCAGAAATACCGAATTTATTAATTACTGTATTTGTTTTACTGCTTTCCAATCTACTTATTGTATTCTTGTTAAATGCTGCTTTATTGCAAAATACCCTTATTAGCCATTCCTTTGGATTCAGCCAAGCATATAGAATATTAGACTTGCATTATTGTGCACAACTTGTTGAGTGCTTTATGTACTCACCCCAACAACAACAACTTCAGAAGAGGAAGAATCTACGCCCTTCGTGGAGGAGGATTATATGGATGCGAATGCTTAGGGTCCGAGCCTCATCGGTTACTGCGGTGAATCGGGAGTCGCTACGCTTATTTATTTTTCATTCTTTGCTTATTTGCTATTTCTTTTATAAGCCATGTGTGGCAATAATCATGTAAGACAACGATTACTATTAATTATTAAAGTTATGCTATATTCATTGTATATGACTATGATAGCATCTATGTTGAGCTGTGTGCACTAGCGTGATCTGGACTAGTGCGGTATACACGAGAGGGTCGAATTTGCAAATTCGGGTCCCGACAGAGGTGGTATCAGAGCCATACTGACTATAGGTCTTGGCCCTAGGTAGTTGGTATCTCTTAGGAGTGTCCAAAATTATTTTCTAAAGAAAAAGGTGAAATTGACTAATAAGAAACTCTTGGCTTATCTCATCCCTCTACTCCCATCCTTGCTAAATTACCTTATTTTTGTTGTCGTTTCGAGTGGAGATCTTATTCAAAATTTTATTTTGAATAGATGCCGATCTTCCAGTCTTTCGAGTCGAGGCAGGGTGGCTACGCCATGGAGCTGTGGAGAGTTCTTCAAGTGATTGGAGGCTTTGATCGTCCGCTCTACCGAGGAAGCAACTGGGCGTCAGCGGTGTGCATCGGGATTCTTACGCAAGTCGATCATCTTCGCTCGAGAGTGCAACGAGACCACGGACCGATCCACATCACCGCCCGGAGGTTCACTTACGAGGTGGAGTTCAGAGGTCGCTAGACTTGCTCACGACGGATCGCCACGACTACGCCTACTGAGCCGCGACACCGTGTTCGGCTTCACCCGACAAAGGCGGCGTGCGGCGTCGACGGATCGTGGAGGGGAGTGTGCTCTGCGGTACACCTTGCCGAGTTCGCCATCGCCGGGAGGAGCACACGAGGACACTGCGCAGAGCGGAGAGCAGGTGAGGCGCTGAGAGTGGCAGAGCGAGAGCTTCAAAAGACCCGTGACGCTGCAGCCAGAGTCATCGGTGAGTTGGAGGAGGCCTTGCAGGTAGCCGAGGAGATAGCAGACCAGGTCGTTCAGGAGCCGGATGAGGTCGCTGAAGAAGAAGAAGAGGAAGAAGAAGACCCGGAAGAGCGTGAGTGGGAGCCTGAGGAGCCAGCAGAGGGTCACCAGGATAGGTTCGCACCCATGCCAGCCCACCCACCGGTGTATGCATCGGATCAATCTCAGCCAGGGTGGCTGGATGAGTGAGAGTCGGTCTTAGAGTTGTGTTGAGACTCGAGTATTGAGTCGCGTCTTTAAGTTAGCCTTTACCTTTTAGTAGACGTTAAGGTTGCATGTTTAGTTTGGTTCTTAATTGTTTGCTGAGTGTGCAGTATGTGTTGCAAAGCCCTTAGGCATTGTAAGCAACCATACCAAGTATTAATAAAGATTATTTAAGTTGGGTTTAACCTGTTTCCCCGCCTTAGAAATTCTTGCATCTTATCTATGCTACATCTACCTTTCCTAACCCAAGAAGCAATCAAGCAGATGGTGAATACCCGCAGCAACAACGAAGCTTGAAGTGGTCCGCGCCCGAGCAACAATCCCAACAAAGGAGCACCACCGCATCAGGCACCACCAGTGGATATGCGTAACTTGGGAGCTTTTCTCATTGCGCAGACTCGGTTGATGCGCACAATGATCGCAGATGACCAATATGGCTGCAGTCAACAACCCCGCTACTCAGATTAATAACGGCGGACCTCGTCCTTATTCCAAATTGTCAGACTTTATGAGGACCCGACCGCCAACATTCTCGCAACGTCAACCCTTGGAAGCGGATGATTGGTGAGAACCATTGAGAGGAAGTTGTACATCACGCAATGTGAAGGGCATGAGAAGGTTCTTTATGCATCCCATCGCCTTGAGGGAGCATTTGCGAGAATGGTGGGAGAACTCATGTGCTACTCACGAGGCACCCATGGAAATCAAGTGGGAGGAATTCGCAACGGCCTTTCGCCAATACCACGCACGGAAGGAATGATGGACTGAAAAGGAAGAATTCAGGCGCTTAAGCAAGGAGGCCAACCGGTGGTGATTACTTGAACAAATTCACGCAGATTAGCTCGCTATGCTCACGAAGATGTGGCGACGGACAAGGCTAAGCGATCCGATTCATGAAGGATTAAACTCAGGACTGCAAGTGGGGCTGATTACCCACACTTTTCCAGATTTTCAAGAATTGGTAAATAAGGCTTTGATTCTAGAGGATAAGCGCAGGGAGCTTGGGGAAAATCGCAAGCGCTTGATGACTAACCTGTGGACGCCTAACCACTGCGAATGAGGATGACCCGCATAGCGGTTTGCTAAGTTCCAACCGCAAGTCGTTAACAAACCAACAACACCGCATGCGACCACCGTGACGAGTTATCAGACGCCGGTTCAGGGTAACAATGCTCAAGGGGGAGTGCAGCAGTCAGCCGCCAGAAGGTGCTACAGTTGCAATGAGCTGGGGCATTATGCCAACAGATGTCCCCAGAAAGGAGGTATCACGCCAGTGCGTTTCAACCTTGGAACGACACCTGCTAAGGCACCGATGACGGGAGCAAATCGAGGAGCTGGACAGGCAGGAGCAACGCCTCAAGCTACTATTCGAGGCGAGTCAACCACATCACCGCCGATGGAGCCTGTGAAGCATCGACGTCGTCTTGGGTAAGTTTTGGTAAACTCGATGCAATGCAAGATTATTTGATTCAGAGCTTAGCATTCATTTGTCTCTCGAGCTTTTGCATCCGAAAATGGTTTGAGCATGAAAAATCTTAAGTGTGTGATGCTAGTCAAGCCCGTGATCCGAGTTAAGATCTAACCTTGGATGTTTGGGGTAAAGCTAAAATTAATGGGGTAGAGTTCTAGCGAACTTGATTATTCTAGATGCCCAAGTTTTAGATGTTATCCTCGGTATGGATTGGTTAACCAAGCATAAGACAATATTGGATTGCGGTCAAAGGATTGTATCCATTGAGAGCCCTAGAGGAGAAAAGGTGGAATTCCGAGCGACATCAGTTCGTAAGGGTCAATTAATTGTTAATAGCGTGAAAGCCGTCATAGAGGGCGTGCGGTGGTCGTGAATATCGGATGTATTTCGGAGGATCTACCGAATGCCGCGGACCGTGACATCGAGTTTGTCATTTAGTTAGTACCTGGTACAGCACCAATAGCAAAAAGACCTTATCGGATGCCTACCGATGAGTTGGTGGAAATGAAGAAGCAGATCGACGAGTTATTAGAGAAGGGTTTTATAAGACCAAGTTCATCGCCATGGGGCGCCAGATTTTGTTTGTCGGGAAAAAGATGGAAGCCTTAGAATGTGTATTGATTACCGTGCACTTAATGAAGTGACGATTAAGAATAAGTATCCGTTGCTAAGGATTGATGATCATTCAACCGCTTGAGAGGAGCTGGAGTTTTCCAAGATAGACCTTCGTTAGGATATCATCAACTAAAGATTGAGGCGGAAGATGTTCCAAAGACCGCATTTTCCTCAAGATACGGACATTATGAGTTCACGGTCATGTCTTTCGGATTGACCAATGCGCCAGCATATTTCATGAACTTGATGAATAAGATTTTCATGGAATACTTGGACAAGTTTGTTGTTGTGTTCATAGATGATATTTTGGTATATTCAAAGACCAAGCGAGCACGCAAATCATCCGAGGCTAGTGTTGGAAAAGCTGCGTGCGCAATATTTGTATGCTAAATTCAGTAAATGCGACTTTTGGAAGGAAAAGGTGGAATTTCTCGGTCATGTTATGACTGCAGAGGGAGTTGCCGTCGACCCAAGCAAAGTGGAGGCAGTGTTGCATTGGGAACAACCAAAGTCTGTCACTCAAGTCCAAAGTTTTCTGGGAATGGCAGGATATTATCGCCGATTCATAGAAGGATTTTCGACGATTGCGAGTCCTCTTACGCAGTTGTTGAAAAAGGAAAAGAAATTTTCATGGACGCCAGATTGTGATAAGGGTTTTGAGGAATTAAAGAAGCGTTTGACAACAGCCCCAGTGTTGGTTTTGCTAATGTTCAGAACAGCTTCGATATATACTGTGATGCGTCAAGACAGGGTCTTGGATGCGTATTGATGCAAGAGGGTAAAGTGGTCGCATATGCGTCAAGGCAGTTAAGACCGCATGAAGGGAATTATCCTACGCATGACTTGGAATTGGCTGCCGTGGTGCATGCCTTGAAATTGTGGCGTCATTATCTTTATCTCATGGGAAATAGATGTGAGATATATACGGACCACAAGAGTTTGAAATATATCTTCACCCAGTCAGATCTTAACATGAGGCAAAGGAGATGGTTGGAACTGATCAAGGACTATAATATGGGAATCCACTACCATCCAGGAAAGGCTAATGTAGTGGCTGATGCCTTGAGTCGTAAAAACCATGTTGCAAACATGATGGTACAGGAAGATCAATCGGAGTTGTGTAAGGAGTTTCAGAAGTTAAAATTGGTAATGGTTCCAGAAGGATTTATAGCTGCTTTGGAAGTAAGGCCGACGCTTGAAGATCAGATTTGGGAAGGGCAAAAGGATGATGAGAAAATCAACCGAATCAAAGCTAAAA
This sequence comes from Otatea glauca, assembly GCA_036346275.1. Lineage (NCBI taxonomy): Eukaryota > Viridiplantae > Streptophyta > Magnoliopsida > Poales > Poaceae > Otatea > Otatea glauca. Next base: position 2,038,937 of record CM070717.1, on the reverse strand, counting down.
AGGATGAAGGATTAGCGGCAGATTTTACTATGGATGGCCGGGGTACCATGTGGTTCAAGGGTCGTATTTGTGTGCCAAACAGACCAGAGCTTAAGCAGTTGATTTTAGAAGAGGCTCACGATTCCAAGTATTCAATCCACCCAGGAAGCGCCAAGATGTACCGGGACTTAAGGAAAGGTTTTGGTGGCCGAATATGAAGCGTGAAGTCGCTGAGCATGTTGCCTTATGTGATATATGCCAGAGAGTTAAGGCAATACACCAGAGACCTGCAGGATTACTACAACCGTTAAAAGTTCCAGAATGGAAATGGGAAGAAATCGGTATGGATTTCATCACCGGGTTGCCAAGAACCCAAAGTGGGTATGATTCTATATGGGTTATCGTGGATCGATGACCAAAGTTGCTCACTTCATTCAGTCAAGACAACTTACTCAGAGACCGGTTAGCGTAACTATACATAGCGTAATTGTGTGTTTGCATGGGGTACCAAAGAAAATAGTGTCGCATGCAGGTACCCAGTTCACCTCGAGATTTTGGGATAAATTGCATGAAGCCATGGGAACGCGTTTGAACTTCAGCACGGCATATCACCCGTAGACCGATGGTCAGACAGAAAGAGTAAATCAGATTTTGGAAGATATGTTAAGAGCTTGCGCTTTAGCCTACACCACTTCATGGGACAAATGCTTACCGTATGCACAGTTCAGCTATAACAACAGTTACCAGGCTAGTTTGCAGATGTCGCCATTTGAGGCTTTATATGGTCGTGCCTGTCGTACCCCACTGAATTGGAATGAGACAGGAGAACGTATGATATTTGGCCCTGATATTCTCCAGGAAGCTGAAGAGCAAGTTGCTATGATAAGAGAGAGGTTGAAAATCGCGCGGTCAAGGCAAAAGAGTTACGCTGATAATCGACGTCGTGATCTAAGTTTCGAGCCCGATGATTTCGTGTATCTTAGAGTTACCCCTCTGAAAGGAGTTAAGAGGTTTCACGCTAAAGGAAAGCTTGCCCCAAGATACGTTGGACCGTTCAAAATTTTGAGCCGTCAAGGAGAGGTTGCTTATCAGTTGGAATTGCCGCAGTTGCTGGCAGGCGTGCATGATGTGTTCCATGTGTCACAACTCAAGAAGTGTCTTCGGGTGCCAGCAGAGCAGACGCCTATGGAAGAGATTGAGTTGCAGAAGGATTTGACCTACAAGGAACAGCCAATGAAAATTTTGGATGTCATGGACCGTAGAACCAGGAACAAGTCAGTTCGTTTTTGCAGAGTTCAGTGGAGCAACCATTCTGAGAATGAGGCAACCTGGGAGCGTGAAGAGGACCTGAAGATAGAATTTCCAAACCTATTCCCTAGTCAGCCTTGAATCTCGAGGTAGAGATTCTGTTAAGGGGGGGAGGTTTGTAACATCCCAAAATTTGGCCTATAATTTCACTTATGTGCATTTTGGTGATTTTCTGAATTTATTGGATTTTCCAGAAATTATTTGAATTTATTTTAATTAAGTATATTGAACCTTTGGTGAAAACTAATTATATATAGATAAAAATAATATGAGGTTTTGTCAAAAATATTTTATTTGAGTTCAAAATGTTTCAAAGTATTTATGAGAATTTTCCTGGATTTTTCCTGATATTTTAATTGCCTTAAATGAATTAATCTAATTTCAGGAATTATTTTAAATCAAAAAGCTTTTCAAAAATCTTGGAACAAGATCTTGGGCCAAGCCCAAACCTTGTGCGTCGCGTGACCCATCGCGGTGCGGCCCGTCAGCCCGCTTCGCCGCCGCCGCGCATGTGACCGTTGGATGAAGATCGGGCAGTCCGCTTCATCACGTAACCCTAGTCTTCGCGAGCCGTTGGATCGAGATCAAGTGGTCGGACGCCGCGTTGTTTTGGTAAGTTTAGATCTCGCCGTTGGATTTGGAAGGAGCGGATCGGATCGTATCGCCGGATCTAATCGTGGCCGCTCATCTTGGATCGGACGGCCGCGATCGTCGCCCCCGATCCGGTTTCGTTCGCCGCCGCCGCCGCCTCCGCCGGGATTGTCTAGGGTTGCCATTTTAGCGCGCATGCCGAGGCTATAAAAGGCGGCCGCATTTGCACCGAGGTTCCTCATCGCCTTGCGCTTCGGATTGCTCTAGTCTTCGCCGCCGAGTCACCGCCGCCGCGTGCGATGAGCTCGCCGTAGTTTTTCGTAGCGCCGCCGGTCGTTTTCTTTAGTTTGCGTCTCCGTCAAGCCGCCGTTCGCCGAATCGGTTCCAGATCCGGGCTCGTCGCATCAAGCCGCATCGGGGTAGCCACTTCATCCCGCCGGAGTCACGCCGGAACACCGTTCGGGTGGTCGTCGTCCTCTGCTCCGGTGCCAGACCGCCGCCGTGCCGCCATCTTCGTTGGGAAGCTTCATCAGCCATTGGATCTTCGTCGGACCGCTGCGATCGCGCCACGTCTCGGTAAGAGTAGTAAACGGCTCGGGTAAGCATCGGCCGTTGGATCAGATTTGTTCGGTTGAGATCGCGCCGCGTGTGCGTTGGAGCGTTAGCCGTTGGATCGTCGCTCGGATGTGCGCCGCGTGTCGAGCATCGGCACGGGCGGCGTTGCGGCCGATCGATCGCGCCAGCGTGTCGGGCGCGTGGCGCGAGGCGCCGTGGGCCACGTCCACGGTGGACCAGAGGCGGTCCGGTGGACCGAGTCCATGGACCAGGCGACGTGTCAGCGCCTGATTGGCTCGGGCCAGGGCTGACGTCAGCGTTGCGCAATAAAGATCCTTTCCAATAGAAAAATAATTCAGAAAAATCAGAAATTGTATTTTCTGTATTTTCAGTTTTTTTTTTAAACTTCAAAAGGCTATATCTTTTGCATTTTAACCTGGATTTGAGTGATTCAAATTTCTAAAAATTTGTAAAATCAAGATCTATTTATTGGTGAATTTTATTTTATTTTTGGAGTTGTTTGCTCTCAGGGTTGGTGTTTATTTGCTATTTTGGCATCGTTTCGCGTAGACGTTGAACTGCTCGGTGATCCGGAGGAAGATTCGTCGCTCCAAGACCCAAGCTCAGATCAAGACCAGCACCTACTCCAAGGCAAGTTGTGCTTTGATCATGTTGCACCTAATTTTCACCAAAATTGCTATTTTATCTCTTAAACTTTATGCATGATATTTTATATGTATAAATGATTTCAATTAATCTGGGAATTAGATAATATGCCTATTTGAATTAAATCATACCTTGTCAATTTTATGCCATGATCTATTTGTCACCCTAGGATGTGGAATTATAGTTGGTTAATATTGATAATCAACATGGGCTAGTTAGGCCGTCATAGATTGCTTAGCCATGCCACGTCATCACAGGTGTTCGAATGTTGATACTTAATCTTGACTAATGGAATATGGAACAATGTTTATGAATTGGTGTGTCATGTGTCGTCACACAGTGATATCAAGTTGTCGTGGCGAGGAGGTCACACATCTAGATTGAAATGTTGATACCATGTGGTGCTTGGTAATCAACTGGGGTGGTAATGATTTTAGATTGGGGCAAGTGGCAAGGGGCAGTGTGCCAAGGTGGACCAGGGTTGGCAGGGGTATGTGGAAGTCTTGCCTTAATCACCTTAAGGACTTAACCTTGCAAGCATTTGATCCGAGTCCTTCTTGCAACCACATGTGCGGAATGGGACACCTAGTGAATAATTTGTGAAACCTAGATTTGCATCTTGTCGTGGTGAATAGTGAGTCCCGGTTCTGGTTTAACTCACATGGCGCAAGAGGGGGCCTGTTGTGGTGGTTTAACCCTTGATGTTGAAACCTTAGCGAGCAGTACTGGGTCTAGGTGTAGCATTGTAAAGGCTTTGTTACGATCACTCGCCTTGGTGGTGTTTGGTTGTATCGTGTGGGTAAAGTGCATAACCTCTGCAGAGTGTACAATCTATTCGAATAGCCGTGCTCTCGGTATTGGGCAATGCTCGGGAATTACAGTTAAGGGTTAGACTTTTGTTAAACAAATACTTATTGGGATGGCAAGGTGCCATGGAAGGTGGAAATTGATTTAGGATTAGGAACTTGGTGTATTTAAGAAATACCGAATTTATTAATTACTGTATTTGTTTTACTGCTTTCCAATCTACTTATTGTATTCTTGTTAAATGCTGCTTTATTGCAAAATACCCTTATTAGCCATTCCTTTGGATTAAGCCAAGCATATAGAATATTAGACTTGCATTATTGTGCACAACTTGTTGAGTGCTTTATGTACTCACCCCAACAACAACAACTTCAGAAGAGGAAGAATCTACGCCCTTCGTGGAGGAGGATTATATGGATGCGAATGCTTAGGTCCGAACCTCATCGGTTACTGCGGTGAATCGGGAGGCGCTACGCTTATTTATTTTTCCGCCGCTTATTTGCTATTTCTTTTATAAGCCATGTGTGGCAATAATCATGTAAGACAACAGTTACTATTAATTATTAAAGTTAAGCTATGTTCCGCTGTATATGACTATGATAGCATCTATGTTGAGCCTGTGTGCACTAGCGTGATCCTGGACTAGTGCGGTATACACAGAGGGTCCGGATTTGCAAATTCGGGTCCCGACAATCGTGCACTCCTGCCAAGGACTGAGGCAACTCTAACTGATAAGCTACTTCTCCTCGACGGCTCAGAATCTTGAATGGACCAATGTATCTTGGTGCAAGCTTGCCTTTAACGTGAAATCTTTTGACGCCCTTGAGAGGGGTAACTCTAAGATACACATAATCTTCCGGCTCGAAACTCAAATCTTGACGTCGGTTATCTGTGTAACTCTTTTGCCTTGACTGTGCTATCTTCAACCTTTCTCTGATCATTGCAATTTGATTTTCGGCTTCTTCAAGGATATCTGGCCCAAATACTAAACGCTCTCCTGTTTCACTCCAATTTAACGGAGTACAACAAGCACGTCCATACAACGCCTCAAACGGTGACATTTGTAGGCTAGCTTGATAACTATTATTGTAGCTGAATTCTGCATATGGTAGACACTTATCCCACGACGTAGCATAAGCTAAAGCACAAGCTCTCAACATATCCTCTAAAATCTGATTTACTCTCTCAGTCTGACCATCTGTCTGCGGGTGATATGCTGTACTGAAATTCAGACGAGTTCCCATTGCTTCATGCAACTTGTTCCAAAATTTTGAGGTAAATTGGGTTCCTCTGTCTGACACAATCTTCTTGGGCACTCCATGCAAACATACAATCCTTGACATATACAGCTCTGCTAAACGATCTCCCGAGTAAGTGGCCTTTACCGGGATAAAATGAGCAACTTTGGTCAAGCGATCCACAATGACCCAAATGGAATCGTAACCTCTCTGAGTCTTAGGTAAACCGGTGATAAAATCCATTCCGATTTCCTCCCACTTCCATTCCGGAATTTTCAACGGCTGCAACAAACCAGCGGGTCTTTGATGCATGGCTTTTACTCTCTGACATACGTCACATAAAGCAACATGCTCAGCTACTTCACGCTTCATGTTAGGCCACCAAAATCTCTCCTTCAAATCTTGATACATTTTAGCACTTCCTGGATGAATTGAGTACTTAGAATCGTGAGCTTCCTCCAGAATCAGTTGCTTTAGCTCCTTTTATTCGGTACACAAATTCGGCCTTTGAAGAACATGGTTCCTTGCTCATCTAGAGTGAAATCCACGGCTAGGCCTTCCTCCTTTTTAGCCTTGATCTTAGAAATTTTATCATCATCTTTCTGGCCTTCTCTAATCTGATCCTCCAGCGTTGGCTTTACTTCCAGTGCAGTTATAATTCCTTGCGGAACAACTTCCAACCTTAGCTTCTGAAATTCCTTACATAGCTCTGGTTGATCTTCCATTGTCAATGTATTCGCACTATGGCTCTTTCTGCTCAGAGCATCTACTACCACATTAGCTTTTCCGGGGTGATAATGAATTCCCACATTGTAATCCTTAATTAGCTCCACCACCTTATTTGTCTCATATTAAGATCCGCTTGAGTGAATATGTATTTGTGCTCTTATGGTCTCAGATATATCTCACATCTATTTCCTATGAGATAATGACGCCATATCTTCAAAGCATGCACTACGGCAGCTAACTCCAAATCATGCGTTGGGTAATTCACTTCATGCGGTCTCAACTGTCTTGACGCATAGGCAACCACTTTACCATTCTACATTAACACGCACCCCAATCCTTGCTTTGAAGCATCGCAATAAATATCAAATCCATTCTACACATCTGGCAACACAAATACGGGGGCTGTCGTCAAACGCTTCTTCAGTTCCATAAAACTTTTCTCGCACTCTGGCGTCCATGCAAACTTCTTTTCTTTCTTCAACAACTGCGTAAGGGGTTTAGCAATTGTCGAGAATCCTTCTATGAACCGACGGTAGTATCTCGCCATTCACAGAAAACTACGGATCTGGGTAAAAGACTTCGGTTGCTCCCAATGCAACACTGCGTCCACTTTGCTTGGGTCGACTACAACTCCTTTAGTAGTCATTACATGACCAAGAAATTCGACTTTCTCCTTCCAAAATTCACACTTGCTAAACTTAGCATACAGCTGATGCTCTCGTAGCCGCTCTAAAACCATCCTCAGATGTTCTGCATGCTCTTCCTCTATTTTCGAGTAAACCAAGATATCATCTATGAAGACTACAACAAACTTATCCAAATACTCCACGAAAACCTTATTCATCATGTTCATGAAATATGCTGGGGCATTTGTCAATCCAAATGATATGACTGTGAACTCATAATGTCCATATCGCGTAGAAAACGCAGTCTTAGGCACATCCTCCGCTCGGATCTTCAACTGATGGTATCCTGAACGAAGATCTATCTTGGAGAAAACTCCAGCTCCTCTTAACTGATCAAAAAAATCGTCGATCCTGGGCAATGGATACTTGTTCTTAATCGTTACTTCATTAAGTGCACGATAATCGATGCACATTCTAAGACTTCCATCCTTCTTACAAACAAACAAAACCGGGGCTCCCCACGGTGATGAACTAGGTCTAATGAACCCTTTCTCTTGCAGTTCCTCGATCTGCTTTTTCATTTTCACTAACTCATCAGTAGGCATCCGATATGATCTCTTTGATATCGGTGCTGTGCCTGGTGCTAACTCGATAACAAACTCGATGTCACGGTCTGGCGGCAGTCCTGGTAAATCTTCCGGAAACATGTCCGGGTATTCACTGACTACTGGCACATTTTCTATGCTGATGGCTTTCACGCTGTTGACCACTAACTGCCCATCACTTACTGTGGTCGCTTGAAATTCCACCTTCTTGCCATTAGGGCCTTCCAATGTTACAATCCTTCGGCCACAATCCAAAACGGCCTTATGCTTAGACATCCAATCCATTCCAAGGATAATGTCTAGGGATTGCGCATCTATTAAGATAAGATTTGCAAGAAATTCTATCCCGTCCATAAGCAACTTAGCTCCCAAACACCCAAGGCTAGATCTAAGCTCAGATCCTGGGGCTTGGACTAAGAGCACACACTTAAGATTTACCACTTTAAATCCATTCTTGGTTGCAAAACTTTGATAAACAAACGAATGCGAAGCTCCAGAATCAAACAAAACTGTAGCAGGTACTGAGTTAACTAGAAACTTACCCAGTACGACGTCCGTAGCTTCCTGAGCTCCATCTGCGGTGATGTGGTTGATCCTCCCACGCACTGTTGATTGCGGTGTTGCTCCAGCTTGACTTGGCGCGCGATTCCCTCCAGAAGCTAGTGCTTTAGCAGGTGTTGTTCCCAAGTTGAAACGAACTGGCGTGATGCCTCCCTTCTGTGGACACCTATTAGAAAAGTGCCCTGGCTCATTGCATGTATAGCATCTTTTCACTGCAGACTGCTGACTCCCTCCTGGTGCATTGCTGCCCTGTGTTGGCGTCTGAAAGTTCTGATTGGCAGGAAGAGGTGCAGGGGTTGTTGCCTTATTCACAGCTGGCGGTTGGAATCTAGCAAACTGCTATGGTGACATTCTCAGACGTAGGTGGTTTGGACGTCCACCCTGATTAGTCATCAAGCGCTTACGGTTTTCACCCAGCTCTTTGCGCTTATCCTCTAGGATTAAAGCCTTATTAACTAGCTCCTGAAAATCTGGAAAATTGTGGGTGATCAATCCCATCTGTAGTCCTGAATTTAGTCCCTTCATGAAGCGAGACTGCCTAGCTTTATCTGTCGCTACGTCTTCAGGGGCATAGCGAGCTAACTGGGTAAATTTATTCAGATACTCGGCCACTGGTTGGCCACCTTGTTTCAGAGCCCTGAACTCTTCCTTCTTAAGATCCATCATTCCCTCTGGAACATGGTATTGGCGAAAAGCGGTAATAAACTCATCCCAGGTAATCTCTTGCGGGGCTCCATGTGCGGCACAATAATTTTCCCACCATTCTGCGGCGGTTCCTTCCAGTTGATGAGAGGCATAGAGCACCTTCTCATTGCCTTCACATTGCGTGATGTGCAGCTTCTTCTCAATAGTCCTAAGCCAGTCATCGGCTTCCAAAGGGTTCACATTTCCTGAAAAAGTTGGTGGCCGAGTCCTCATGAAATCTGACAGCTTGGAGTAAGGTCGAGGTCCACCATTGTTGTTCTGAGCTGCATGGTTGTTATTGGTTGCTGTTGTGTTAGTCATTTGCTGCATCTGCTGCATCATAGTCTGCATCCGTTGAGTCTGTGCAGCGAGAAACGCCCCCAGATTCTGCATGTCAACTGGCGGTGGTTGAGGGCTACCTCCGTCATTGGGGTTGTCATTCTGGCGTAGTCCACTTCCTGAAGCACTGTTGTTCCCTCGAGTATTCACCATCTGATGATTGCCTCTTGGGTTAGGAAAGGTAGATGTAGCATAGATAAGAAGTAAGAATTTCTAAAGCGGGGAGATAGGTTATACCCAACTGAAATAATTCTTTATTTATTCTTGGTATGACTGCTTATTTAAGCCTACAAGCTTTGCAACACATTACTGCACACTCAGCATTACAAAGAAGCAAACTAAACACAAAACCTTAACGTCAGCTAAGGAGGTAAAGACTAACTTAAAGACGCGACTCAACACTCGAGTCCCGACACAGCTCAAAGGCTGACTCTCACTCATCCAGCAACCCTGGCTGAGACTGATCCGGTGCATACACCGGCGGGTGAGCTAGCATAGGAGCGAACCTATCCTGATGACCTACTACTGGCTCCTCCGCAACAACAGGTGCAGACTCCCTCTGGCTCCCACTCTCGCTCCTCCGATCCTCCTGACCTCTCGGTGGCTCCCGAGCTCCTCGAGACACGCGCCCAACTCGTCCTCGACCGCCTCTAGGGCCTCTCCCGATTCGGTGATCATCCCGATGGTCAAGCATGGGTCACCTCAAGCTCTGCTCGCCACTGAGTGCCTCGTATACAGTCTCCAGCTCCTGAGTAGTCTCTCTCATATGCTCCTCCTGGGCAAGGGCGAACTCTGCGAGGTGTGTTGCAGTAGCACACTCGTCCTCCACGATCCGTCGGCGTCGGCACGCTTGTACATCAGGGTGAAGTCGGAACACTGAGTCGTGAAGCTCGTCGGCGTAGTCGCGGCAGACACGGCGAAGAGCAAGTCGGGCAACCTCCTGAATTGCAACCTCGTACGAGAATCTTCTGGCGGAGATGTTGATTGGCCTGCTAGCTTCCTCATTTTCCCGAGCGTAGATAATCAGCTTGTAAATAAATCCTCGATGTGCACCATTAACAGACCAGCTGCCTCCTCGGTAAAGCGGACGATAGAAGCCTCTAAGCGTATGAAGAACTCTCCACAGCTCCATGGCGTAGCCACCAGCTGACTCCTCGAAGGTCAGAACGATCGGCATCTACACCACAAGAACTTTGAATAAGTTCTCCACCCGGAACGGCAAGTAAAATGGTAAATTCAGCAAAGGCGAGAAGTAGAGAATGAGATGAGTCGAGAGTGTTTTATTAGTCAACTTAAAATTTTCTTTAGAAAATAGTTTTGGACACACCCAGGACACCTCCATACTATCTAGGGCCAAGACCTACGGTCAAGATGCTCGATACCACCTCAGAAGGACCCGAATCCACCGATTCAACCCATCGTGTTTACCGCACTAGTCCTGGGATCAACGCTAGTGCACACAGCTTAACATTGGTACATATCACATCATACTCAACGATAATAGAATAATAGTTCATTTATTGATATAGCTAAATGTATGATCTTATGACCAACTTACATTATTAAGCCACGCAGGGCAAGACTGAAAATATAAGCTAATATTTAAGCAGCGGACAGAAGAATACGTAGATAGCTCATCAGTTTACCACAGGCAACTGACAAGGCTCGGACCCTAATGACTCGTGTCTTCCTGGACTTCCTCTTCCAACACAGGTGTAGATTCTTCAACTGTTGATTATTGTTGTTTGGCAAGGGTGAGTACTTAAAGCACTCAACAAGTTGTGCACAGAATGCAATTCTATGTATCTATATGCAAGGCTTATTCCAATGGATAGGCTATCACGACTATTTTGCAATAAGCAGCATTTATGAACAAATATAATAAATAGATTGTAAAGACTGTAAAACAATTAACAATAGTAAATAGATTCAGTATTTCTCAAGTAAACCAAGTTTCCAATCCTAAGTCAAACTCCATCTTCAACATGGCATTCTGCCATCCCAACCAAGTTTTCCATTTAATTAAGCTAACCCTTAACTGTAATTCCCGAGAATTGCTCGATACTGCGAGCACGGCTATCCGAATAGTTTTACACTCTGTAGAGGTTATGCACTTTACCCACGTGATACAACCAAACACCACCAAGGCGAGTGATTATAACAAAGCCTTTACAATGCGCTGGCTTAACCCGGTACCACCCGCTAAGGTTTCAACTTTGGTGGGATGGTTACTACATCCGTGGCCCCCTCTTGCGCCATGTGAATTACTCCATAACTCGAGAAGTCACACCGACCACGGTAGTACCAAAATTAAGACATTGCAAATTACTCACCTAGGCTGGCCCATACCAGACATGTGGTTGCATGATTGACTCAGGTCAAAGACTTGCAAGGTTAAGTCCTTAGAGTGATCAAGGCAAGACATCCGCATACCCTCTGCCCATCGGGCCCACCTTGGCATACTCGCCCCTCGTCACTTGCCCCAATCTAAATGATTATCACCCAGGTTGATTACCAAGCACCACGTGCCATCAACAATTCAATATCGTCGCGTGACATGACTCGCCACAACAACTCAATCTCATCGTGTGATCCCACATGACACACAAGTTCATGACATTGTTCCATATTCCATTAATCAAGATTAATTATCAATGATTCTGACACATGTGATGACGTGGCATGGCTAAGCAACTAATACAGACTAACCATCCGTTGTTGATTATAATTACTAACCAACTATAGTGAACCAATCTAGGGTGACAATGGATCATGGCATACAATGACAAGGTAGGGTATAGATCAAGTTGGATTAATAACTAAGCCCAATTTAATTTGAAACAATTGTTTATTTGAATTAATATGCAATAGGGTAAAACAAATATGGCAATTTTATAAACATGGGTTCAACATGATCAAAGCACAACTTGCCTTGGAATAGGTCCTGATCTTGATCTGGAGTTTGCTCTTGAGTTGCCGGATCTTCCTCCGAAACCTCGCACAATTCAACGTCTACGCGTACCGAACAAGAAAAGCAAATAAATACCAAAACAGAGAGCAAACGAACTCCAAAAATCAAATAAAATTCACCATTAAATAGATCTCAATTTTACAAATTTTTAGAAATTTGAATCACTCAAATTCGAGTTATGATGCAAAAGATATAGCCTTTTGAAGTTTGAAATAAATACTGAAATAGCAAAAATCAGAAAATCAGAATTAACAGAATTATTTTAAATTGACAACAGATTTATTGCGCAAGCGTGACGTCATGCTGGCATCAGCCCTGACCCGAGCCAATCAGACGGTGACACGCGTCCCGGCGCATAGACTGAGTCCACGGGACCTCCTGTGGTCTACCACAGACGCGGTCCATGGCGCTTCGCAAAACGTGCCAACACGTGTCGCACTCTGATTGGTCGCAGAACCGCCCCGCCGATGCACGACATGCGGCGCACATCCATGTCTTGATCAGATCAAACGGCGACAGATGCTCGCAACGCGGCTCGATCTCCTTCGTTCACTCAGATCCGACGGCCACGAACTCACCCGAAAGTAATGGCGAAGCGTCGGCGAGGAGATCCACCGGAGACGAAGAAGAAACCCAGGCGACGGCGTTCCGGCGCGGTTCCGATGCGAAGAAGAGGAGTAGCCGATGCGGAACACCTTGGCGAGCTCGAATCTGGGACCCAAAATGTCGAAACCGACGGACTGACGACGTTCTTTAGCAAAAACCTCGGCGACTGCGGTACTTCAACTCCGACGAGCTCCCGGGCGCGCTCTATGACGATTCTCGCGAAACCTCTCCGACCGAAAGCTGCGGCGCATGATGAGGATTCTCGGGAAGGCTGTGGACCCCCTTAAATAGCCTCGACGGCCGCGTACGGCGCTTGGGATCCTAACCGACGCGGTGGCGGAGTCCTTCTCGGATACGGCGGCGGCGCCAGAGTCCCGCTCAGAGACGACTCACGGCGACCGTCCACGTGGCGCAACAGACGCACCATATTTCCCCCGACGAGATCTAATCCGGGCCATCATTGGATCAACGGCTACGATTGGTTAGGGTTATGATAAGACACGATCCCGATCCTACGGCTTAGATGCACTTGGCGACGTGGCCCGACATAAGCCCTACGATCGCGATCCAACGGCCGACGTGACTCTCTGGACTCCTGGGCCAACGGGCCGCGCCACCTGGGCGCTTACGCACAGTACATGGGCCTAGCCCAGTACTGTTCAAAGGGGTTTTTAACGATTTTTGAATTAAAATAATTATAGAAAATACTTTGATTTATTTTAGGCAAATAAATTATCAGGAAAAATCCCAGAAAAATATCAAAAATACTTTGAGACATTCTGGACTCAAATAAAATATTTTTAGTAAAACTTTATTTTGACTTTGCACAGATTTAAATAGATTTGAATAAAAGGTTAATATTCTTAATTTAAAATTAATCCAAATAAATCCAAATAAATCCAAATAAATTCCAGAAAATCATAAATGCACATTTAAGCAATAAAATAATATTTGAACAAATTTTGGGATGTTACAGCACGCAACTGGGTATTAGCGAGGACAAAGAAAACCACCGACGGGCAACTTGTAGTTGCAAATCCCGCTTCCGCGCACGTCATCTCCACCATCGTAAGACATCTAACTTAGTATATTGTAGTTGACCCAACTTGTTGTATTTCAGATCTAATTCGTACTCGCTTATTACAGGAGGAGGTAAGCCAGCGGAAAGAGCAGGGGACCTTTCAGAGCCAAGGGTCGAAGGACATCCTGTCGTCTGCAATCGAGAAGCCTCACTATAAGGGCCAGGTGCTTGCCGCAGGGGCAGGGCATACGAAGAAGTCCTACTTCCAAGATGACACATCGAGTGCTAGATCAAGATCATGGGAGGCATGTGCAAAGCGCCTCAAGGACACGCTCAGGGAGCGGTTGAGGGAGGAGAACAAGGAGGAGATGAGGGGGGAGATGATTGCATGTGAAGATAAGATAAGGGGGGAGATGATGGCACATGATGAGCGCCTGAGAGCTGAGATGATGGCGATGATCTCCCAGAGTTAGAGATAGATGCCCTCGCCTCTTGTAGAGAAGCCTGTGCCCCGACCTAGCAGCTATGGTTCCAAAAATGATAAGACCGGTCCCCAGTTGAAGGTAATAATTAAATTTTTCTGACTTGAAGCTACAAGTGTAACTCTCACAATGTTTTTCCTCAAGGAGGAGATGATTGCATGTCCAAATTTTTTAAGGCAACTTTTTCCATATATTGATATTATTCAAGTTATCCCTGATCGGTTATCATAATATAGGACGATTATGTTTCATAGATCAGCACATGTATTGATTGATGACCATGTTTCACGGGTCATAGAGATATGGAGATATCTAATCAATAATGTGGACACATGTTAAAGAACATGTGTTAGATAGAACCATATGAGACACTGCAAGAATTGTTGTATATATTCTTATGTGTCATCAGTTGGTCTCATGCATAGTGTATGTATGTTCCTTAGACCTAAGATCGTCATTGGTTTCCTAGATGTGTAATGGTTTACTTAGGAGCTACCAAACGCTACTCTTTAACCAGGTAGTTATAAAGGAAGCTTTCGGGTTTAGTATGAAACATGCTGAGGTACATGAATGATCAAGATGGAATTTGCTCCTCCTATATAACAGAGAGATATCTCTCGGCCCCTCAAGGTAAATGGATTAAGTAAGTGCATAGCCTTGCCGGACGTGATTGAGAGTCAATCCAGATAAATTATTCCATAACGGCATGAGTGAAGAGATCGAGCTATCATAGGATGACACGACTCTCGCCTTGAGCTTGATCTGATATCGTAAAGCAAAGGGAACAATGACATTATCACATTATAGTAGGTTCGTCCGATGCGTCATGGATATTTGGGAATCGATATCTACTGCTAGGTACTGCTGTCGATTATCGACCAGAAAGGTGTTTCCGAGTCAGCCTTCCCGTGGGCGCTGGTGCTAGCATATCGACGCTCGGGGTTCTTTTCCCTAACGTGTGGACGCCGGTAGAGGTGTTGTTGCTACTGCGACACTGATCGAAATGATCGACCACCGCGCGAGGAGGATCGGCCACCACACGAGGAAGATCGACTACTGTAACAGGACGCGTACTTCGTTGATTCGGGGTGCATCAACTTCCGCTGCACTGCGCGTCTAGTGGTAATGATCCATAATCATTTACTTGCGTGGCTTTCTGGTTTACGAGGTAGAAATTTTAATTGTGTGCTAGTGTAGCCTACCCGTATCCATTCAATATATGCACGTGTACTGATTGTTAAGTATGTTTGTGTTGTATATTGTGAACGAATATGATATATGTATTGTAATTAAAGTGTTTGTATTCTGTGAATGTGATATGTGTATTCTGTGTTCTGTATTGTGAATGTGATATATGCATATTGTTAATATGTGCTATTTTGGAGAATATGCAAAATTGGCACACCCTTATGAGGGTCATCAGAATCGGTTCTTATGTGGAGCCGATTCTGATAACCACATCATCAGAATCGGTTCATATGTGGAATCGATGCTGATGACTATATCATCACAATCGGTTCTTTAAATAAACCAATTCTGATGATAGGTTCATCAGAACCGGTTCTGATAATGGTGTCATCAGAATCGGTTCTTATGTGGAATTGATGTTGATGACCCAATAATCCCAATCGGTTCTTTTAAGAAACCGATTTTGATGACAGGTTCATCAGAATCGGTTGTTTGGAGGAATCGATTCTGATGACGATGTCCGTAGAATCGGTTCTTTGAAGGAACCGATGCTGATGACGCTATCATCACAATCGGTTCTGTTAAGAAACCGATTCTGATGATAGGGTCATCAAAATCGGTTCCACATAAAAACCGATTCTGATGATAGTCATCAGAATTGGTTTCACAGAACTGATTCTGAGCAGAATCGGTTCTCGGTAAGAACCGATTATGATGAGCCTCTATCACAATTGGGCCAAAACCGACAATGATAGCTTCTCCTTATCACTATCTAAAAACTTTGTATCGCCACTATAACCGACTGTAATAAAAAAAAAACCGATTCTGATATACAATCCTGTAGTAGTGTACGAGTCCTCTGCACGTATATTAACGCAATGCTGAAAATATATATTGAGCTGGGCGTTCACACAGCGAAAGCTACTGTCAGGCGAGCCCTACTGTTCTGTACCATCATATGAAAGAAAAGTACGTTCTCCGGTTTTTGTTTAGCTTGTTTAATGAATGAGTGAACGAAACGTAATACAGCTTGAATTTCCGTAGGACAATATATGCGTAGAAAATTTTGGCCATTACAAAAACTCGGCTCACACTAAGAGAACATACGGCGCCATTTGAGTTTGTATACTAGATGCGCTGTGGGTCCACGCGTTATTGCAGGCGAGAGGAATTGCTGAGACAAATAGACAGAGGTTCTAATAGAGAGGGAATTTTTTTTTGGGAATATGTCAAAAAAAGAAACAAAAAGTTCTATTTTTTTTAGAAAAACCTCTCTCTTTTTTAAAGAAAACTATCCTTTTAAAGGGTTTTGAATATTTAGGAACATATTTTTTAACGGAAGCTCAGGCACGGTATCAATATCCTTCTCACAAATTTTTAGAAGCTTATAAATTTAGTAGCTCAATTAAATCAGTGAAGTTGCTCGAAATGAATTAGTAGCATCATTAATTTTTTAAAAACATTGCAAAAGTTTAATTATGCTTTTGGTTTTTATTGGTACCACAAGCATGCTCTCAGGACCATCCTCGAAAATTTTCAACTATTTGCAAATTTAGTAGTATAATTAGATTAGTAAAGCTGCTTTAAATGTATTAGCAGCATTGCTAGTTTTGTAAAAAAATCGTGTAAGTTTGATCATAATGTGATTTTTTCATGGTAGCTACAGCATGTTCCCAGAACTCTTCTCAAAAAGTTTTAAAAATTTCCAACACGATTTAGTAGCTCAATTAAATCAGCGAAGCCGCTTTAAATGCATTAGTAGCATTGTCAGGATTTTGTAAAACCTAACATGTTTGATCATGGTCCAAAATTTTTAAGGCAGCTTAGGCATACTCTCAGGACCCTCCTCACAAATTTTCAAAAAATTACAAACTTAATAGCTCAACTAAATCAACGGATTAGTCTTCAATGTATCAACAGTATTGTTAGAATTTTTTAAAAACACAAAAATTCTATCATGGGCTGGAAGTTTTTACGGAATGCTCTCAGGATTCGTTGCCAGGGGCAGAAGAACTTGATGAGATAAGCATAGGTTATAACACAGAGAGGGATTTTTTTCTTTTTGGAATACGTCAAAAAAACAAAAAGTGCTCTTTTTTTAAGAAAAATCTCTTTTTTAAAAAAAACTATTCTTTTAAAAGGTTTTGAGAATTTAGGAACATGTTTTTTTAACGGTAGCTCGGGCACAATATCAATATACTATCTCACAAATTTTTAGAAGCTTACAAATTTAGTAGCTCAATTAAATTAGTGAAATTTCTTGAAATGAATTAGTAGCATCGTTAGTTTTTTTAAAAAAATTGCAAAAGTTTAATTATGCTTTTGGTTAAGAAATGTCACCTACGCTTACAAATAGACAACCTCTCGAATTAAAAGAATATAAGTAGGTACATAAAAATCACCTACTGTGGATTGGCTGGAATTGGTTCTTTCCCTTGGTCTTGAAGGTTTTCTTTCGGTATGGTACTGTTTCTATAATTTATACCACTTGTTACGGTAATAGCTTTGCATATAGTAATAATATGGTAGCAATCTATGTATAATTTGTTGAGTGCTCCACGTACTTACCTTTACATCAATAAATCGATTAGTTATAGAAAAAGAGTCAACACTTGCTCTGGAGGAGGAGTATAAGAAGGAAGCGGATTATTTTGATTAGAGTTTTGTCGATTGCCTGTGGTAAGTCAATGGGTTGTCCGCTGAAGTTTAAGATCCGCTACAGTTTATTTAATGAATAAAGCCCTGCAATGCCTAATAAATATAAAGTCAACCATAGGGTTATCATACTATTGTAACTAAAGGACTGAAATGGCGATTAGAGGGGGGTAAATGATCAACAACAAATTTTTCCCCCTAAAAGGACCAACCAAACCCTCACTTGATCAAAGAAACACAGAAATATAAATTTGCAGAGAAACACGGCTTTGGGGCTGCACTACCGCAGTTAAACGGGCGATAGTGTCAGAATGAATGGTAAAGTCGGTACTACCGGCTACAGTACCTGGTACTACTGGTGAACAATAAAAAACTTCTATGGGTATCAGGAACATATTCCAACCTTCAATCGCAAGGATTGACGTCAAAGTTCATACCTTTCTCGAATTTATCGAAGATTGCACCAAAACCGGGTCAAACACAAAACATTGCCCTGAGTTTGCTCCTGGCGATTTGATGATCAAGGTGGTCCTAGATGGCCTCCTATATATCACAGCAAGCAAGAACCCAAAAGAGATTGATCCCAAACGTGCAAGATCAAGATGTACCACAAATCCTTCATTCTCAAACCAAAACCTGGTTTCTGAAGAAATCTCTTAATGATCATGAGAAAACTTACCTAGATGATTGGGTGATGGTCTCTATAGGATACATCCATCAATCACTCATTCTTGGCAACATAAGATCTAGAGAAAAAGAAACCAACAAGAAAGATCAAGAATCAAGGAGGAAGGTCAAGAACAAAAGCCAAGTCTTGAGTATGAAATTGATCTTTATTTTAGAGCATAATGATGGATTGCAAAGACTCTCATCTAAGGGCAAAGCTCCCAACAAGTACTCACACACCCACACAAAAAAAACAAAATCTTGTGGGAACCCTAAGCTTCCTAACCTAGGCGTAGTGGCTTAGAGCCTCTCCTCTCACTATGTCTCCTTATATACTGGCGGCAACCCTAACCCTAACACCTGGACACACTTGTGGATACAATCCACATTTATATGGGCTAACCCGAAACCCAGCACTCTTAACAGGTTTATCACTTATATGAGTACGCTTTTTAAAGCGGCCATTACATTGACATCAAATTCGCTCTGCGAGCCAAAATTTGCGTCCAACTCTACTTTAATGTGACCTAAACTACTTAGGCCACCTCCACAGTTCTCCAAACCGCTTATATTCCGATATAGGACAAAATGACCATTTTGCCCTAATGATCGGTCTTCCTTCTCCACAAAGCATCGTCATGCTTTGCCACTTTCCATGTAGCCCCAATGACTTGCCGTCAATCCTCTCACATATCCGGACTCCCCTGAACCATCCTCACTTGCAAATAGGCCCAAGTTATTGATGCGCCAGATGTCCTTGATCGCTTAACCACGACAGCACCAGCATCCTTAACAGTTCTGAACCTCAGCTCCTCTCTGAGCCAAGTCTTGGCCCATGTTGTTGTCCGCCATATCCATCATTAGTGCATCACGCTCTGGTTCCTTGTCTTTCTAGCTTGCAACCACCTCCTAGCTCCAATCATCTTCCAGCGTCCCTTGACCGTTCTGGACCTCAATTATCCTAGCCTAGTCCCAGTCTCCTCCATCTCACCATGACCTAGCTCCGAATTCCTACAACTACACAACAAGCAAACCATCACATAGCAATGTTCACAATATATGCATTAACCATCTCATAATGCAACAACAATTCACAAATTGCTATCAAACCCGATACTATCGCTAACCGCTGGCCAGTAGTACTGCAAGTCCTGTACTACTGCTCCTTGGTAAACTGATCCTTGGTAACTAGTAGTATCGCTCCCTCTAGAACTCAGCACAAACACCCTTTGGGAAATAGCTCCCGCCTACTAGAGGCCATTAGTACTGCACCCCTGGTACTACCACCCCTCATGCTAGTAGTCCTTATGCTCTCTTGAGTTTTGCCTACCCAGTCGTGATGCTTTGTAATGATTCATTCCTCTTGTGAAGAAATAAAAATTATTTTTGTGCTCAAGTTCATGCTTATATGGTTGCCCTTCCCTCCTGAGTTTTGATCTCTGTTTGATTTCTTTCTCTCTTGTTCTTGTGTTGCAAAGGATGAATGATTGTTGGATAAATCTTCTATAGATCATATCCCAATCATCTAGGAAAGCTACAACTCTATCTTCTAAGATTTTGCAAGAAACTGATCTTTTTGCTTGAGAAGAGAAATATTTTTGGTTGAGCGTGCTCCTACTAATTTGACGGTTGTTTCCTTATTATTCTTACTTGTTGTGACATGGAGGAGACCATCTAAGGTCATCCTGATTATCAAATCCCCACGAGCAAGCTTAGGGTGAAGTTTATGGTTTCTGCCCGATTTTGGTGCAATCTTTCTTACATTAGAAAAAGGTCAAAACTTTCACATGATTCAAGATTGGAATAGGTTCCTAACATCATTGAGAAGGTGCATGCAAAATTTTATGGGTTTTGGATTAGCTGATCAAAAGTTACATCGATTATTGGTTTTGAGATCGTGTCGATACTATTCACCCAAACACTATTCATCAAACATTGTTCACCCAAACACTATTCATCCGAACTAGTTGCATTCACTGTTCATGGGCACTATTCACCCGGCCAGATATTTTTGCTGTTCATCAAGGATACTGTTCGTCTGACCACTTGTAGTTATAATATTATAATATTCGTTTGGCCAGGTGCTGCTTTTTACTATTCATCCGACATATGCTATTTTATTGTTTATCTGGTACTATTCATTCGACTGAGCGATGTTTTCACTATTCATCTGACTCGTTGATATTTTTATCATTCACTCGATCACTATTCATCCGACTAGGGAGAATTTTTATTTAGTTCTTATTCGCGCCCTCTCCCCTCTAGTCGTCATTTTCGATCCTTCACGATCACTTCGATATCTTGAAGGATTATATGGCTTTATAGACCCAATGTTTCAGGTGGACTACTGTAATGTATCACTATTTCTTGTCGATAATGCTCAATCATCGTCCAAATGGTGAAGCCATACTATCATATCTCTCTCTCTCTCTCTCTTTCACAAACGTTCGATGTTTTGAAGTTCTTGAAAAAGAAGTTCTTGCAATGAACTGAAAATTTTCTTTATGTAAGCATCCATTCCGATGAATGTAGAATGAGATATCAATTTTTGCAAATCAAGCTGTCTTCACTACTGAATTTGCGATGGGTGATTTTTCTGTCCTTCAAGAACCTGGACAAGTAGTCTTTTCATCATGGAGAACTAATTCTATGCGTGCGAAAAAGGGAGCGAAGTTGGCACAAGGAGCATGCGCGTGCTAATGAATTGAAACACGGTTCTTGAGGTTAAGGGGCTCACTCCTGTGGTCGCTACCTCAGAGAATTTTTTTTAAATAATCAATGAAAATAAAAAAAATTACAAAAATAATAAGCCGAAAAGAAAAATTACAGAAGTAGGCCATTGTCGCCTTTCTGACTGGCGACAGAGTATTCACTAGTCCAAATAGCAATTAAATGTCTGTTGCCAATTGGAACGGTGACAGCAAGACAGTTGCCATTTGAACTAGCCATAAATGCGCTAGCTCGGAGCTATGTCATTAATCGTCAGTTGAACTGGTGACTTGACGTTTCTGTCGCGAATTGAAACGGCGACTGACAGTTCATGTTCTCAGTCACCATTTCAACTAGCGATAGAAACCGTAGTATAAAGCCGTGCTGCCGGTCAAGCCTTGCCCATCTACCCCAGAGCAAACTGAGAGAAAGGAAAGGAAAGGAAAGGAAAGGGGAGAAGAAGAGGAAATGATAAGAGAAGTTGGGGGGGGGGGGGGGGGAAGGAGGAAGAGGGAGGGGAGGAGGAGAGGAAAAGTCCCGCCTATATTTGAAGGTTCAAATTTTAATCTTCTGTTTTGTATTTTTGAAATCTAGATTAGAAAATCAAAATAATTAGATATGTGGGTATTTAGTTATGTAGACTAGTAATAATTGTTTAGATATTTATAGAGTAGTAATTTGTTGGTTGATATGGTTAGATTAAACACTTTTTGTAAATATTTGTAGATATTTAGGTATGTCGAGAAGTAATAATTGCGAATTTATTTATAGAATAGAAATTTGTTGGTAGATATGGGTAGAGTAAAAAAATTTTATAGGTACATTTAGATAATTTTCTGTAAATATTTGCATATTGGTATTAATAGGAGAGCTATGTTTATAATAGTAATAATTGTGTTGGTACGTGTAGCTTAGTAATATTAGTGTAGATATATTGCTATTTTTGCATTTGTAGTGTTGTTATCATGGATTAGTTTCACACCGACATGTTGGGAATAATTTGTAAAACATTGTCGGATAGTACGAAGTGGAGAAGTAAAATCTACGGACATTTCAAGCTATTGTGCATTAAATTGTAGAGTAGGTATGGGTAGATTAAAATTAAGGGACATTTGATGCAATTGTATATTGAACTGTAGAACAGGTGCATATCATTCGTAGGCATATTTTCCCTATCAGGTTTGTAATTCTTTAAGATCATTACATATTGCATGACATAATATCGATACGGTGTTTGCGCAACCATTTCAAAAAATACTATAGAGAAGGAGTTCCACACATGGGGGGCCAAGGGATGGAACTAGGTCATTTTCCAAGCATGATAGGCAGTTTGTCACATGTAGGGAAGCATCCTTAGGGCAGTGTTAGGAGATGGTTGTACAACATATTCTCATTGGACCTTGATCTAAGTGATTTGAAGTTGCATGATGTCAGATATCGATCACGAGAATACATGTACTAGGAGTTACTGAAACTTAAGGGCCAAAGTCGTAGAGCTCTTATGTAAGAATGGCAAAAGAAAGAGGATGACATCTAATGTTATTGGCACAAGTATTTTAGAGAGTTGCTTCCGACCATATGATGATAGAGGAGGACGTGGATGCTGTTGCAGAAGTTGGAGAGTCCAGCCACAGTCATACATCCTTATTGAGTCAAGACGTGGGTGCAGGGGAGGACACAGTGCAAGATGAACAAGGTGATACTGCCTTACCATACATGCAAGAACCCATGGGCATTGAAGATGAAGGGGAACATATAGAAGGGTTGGTGGAAAGAATAGAGGTAGAGGACTAGGAGTACGAGGCTTTATGTGATGATAATATTTGCATTGATGGTGAAAATCGACACGATGAGCATTACCCTAATGAGTGGGAGGACTACTAGTTCGAGAATGTAGTAGTGAATGACGGTGAAGACGTTGAATGGGAGTATGGTAGGAATGAGGTGCAGTTGGGAGCAATTTACAAAAGTAAGTGGGATGTGCGGGAGGCTGTGAAGGGATGGGCAATATCAATGCAGAGACCATTTAAGATTAAGTCATCGCCACGGATTTATGATATCAGGTGCGAGATAGAGGGGTGCCCATGGCATGTTTATGCATACCAGCCAAAATGGGACATCATTTGGAAGTGTACCATAGTTGTTCCACATATATGTGTGATGACAAAGTCTATGCAATCGCATAGAAACATCTCTTCGGGCTTTATTGCAAACGTAATGTACGGAGAAATCATTGGCATCTTGGATCTCGAGCCTTGTTCTATTATACTTGCAATATAGCAGAGATTCTAGTACACTATAAGCTATACGATGGTCTAGAGGGCAAAGTAAAAAGCTAGGTTCTGACGTATGAAGACTCATAGCCCTCATGCTTCAAGCCTAGGAATGGTTCGCATGCTTCCCAGAGAAGATGGTTCAATGAAGACTCATACGCATGAAGACTCATACGTAACCCGCCGGCATGCTTCAAGCCATTCAAGGGAGGAATGTTGGGACAGTTGTGAATATTTTTGAGCAGCCCTCGCAGTGCTTCCCAGAGAAGATGGTTCTGAAGAGAGCACTTTTCGTATTCAATGCATGCATCAACGCATTTAGACATTGTCGACCATTGCTCTGCGTGGACGGCACATTCTTGACAGGGAAGTACAAGGGGCAGATTTTTGACTTCCATTGGAGTAGATGGCAATAATCAGGTTCTACCCATCCCGCTTGCTTTTATGGAGAGTGAGAACACAGATAGTTGGCTTTAATTTCTGCAGAACATGAAAGTCGGAATCATCGGCAACCGACCTCGAGTTTGCATAATAAATTATCATCACCATGGCTTATTGAAGGCAATTCTGCAGTTGCAGCAAGATGAAGACGAGCCGACTCCGTGGACAAATTTGTAGAGCAGGTGGTGCAAGCCGCACATGGGGTCAAACTTTTAAAATCAATTCAGAAACAAGACTCTAAGAAATATGTTCAAGAGGTTGTGCGATCAGAATCAGCAACAGAAGTTTGATTCATTATGGACAAAGTTAGACGAACTAACGAGGAAGCATCAACAAAGGCTGCGAAGAACCCGACTCCTGGCGCGGAAGAGGCCCCCGTAGCGCTTCATGACTTACCTACGGACCCTCTGCAATTGGTTAGGAGGACTGGCAGGGCGATGAAGTACTTCACCGAATGGATTGGCTTTGCTTTGCGACATGGACAGTGCAAGGTACAGTGTCATGACGACTAACCTAATAGAGGTGTACAATTGGGTGATGAGGGGTCTAAAACTCCTTCCTCTCATTGCTATAGTTGAGGGAGTTCTTTGTGGGATTAAGAAGTACTTTGTAGATCGTCATGTGAAGGCGTTTGTTGCCATGAATAATCTTGCCGTAAAATACTCAGATATGATTAGTGCATATATGGAATATAAAGCAAAAAAGGGGGAGATGGATAGAGCATTCATGATGGGGATGAGAGAGTTGCGTTTCGAGATATTGTGTAGGGACAAAGGCAGCCGTGGGATGAACCGCGGTAGAGTTCCACAGGATTGCACCCTAGGGAGACGGAGTTGTTCCTACATGTGCAACAAACCCCTTTTGTTACATAGGCCTTGTGCACATGTAATGGCTGCATGTTCCACTATTCGTATGGATCTGGGCATATTCATGAATCAATATTTCATGAAGGAGGTGATGACTACAACTTGGAGTGGAGAAATGTATGGTATCGGTGTAGTTGGTTCATTCATAGACCATCGCATGTGGGAGCATACAAGGTGGGTTCTGGACATCGACAGGCTTAAGGGAGTCGGACGACACCAAACAAGATGTATCTGGAATGATATGGACGCTGCAGAATGTGACCATCGAATGAAAAAATGCTTCATTTGTAACGAGACGGGGCACACTTTCAAGTATTGTCCAATGCTCAACCAGAACTGAAGTGTTGTGTAAACTCTGATATATGTTAGTTGTAATATAATTTATTGGTATGTTTTTACCCTTTGGATATTATGGATGTATTTGAACAAATTTGATATTCTTGAGTTATGATATTTAGGTTGGACATTTGATTATGTGAATGTGTAAATGTATTTTGTTAGTGCTGAAATGGTGTGTGCATGTCATGTTTATCTTTTTATGTTGTTTGCTAACTGTTTTTTACCTGTGTGATGTTTTTACTTGAAATAGCGACAGAACTAGGCAACGCAGATAGATGAATTGATGATCTATCTAGCTGTAGCTTAGCTATACTTGATGATGATATGCCAAAGGATAGTTTTGATGATGTGGAAGATGCACACGTCATCTTTGTTGAGCTTGTTGTCCTGGCAGAAGCTCTTCCCGCCCTCTCTAGGAAGGTAGCAACTGTTTTTGTATGGAACACCATGCACTACCATGACCTGGTGCTATCCAATGATGTCTTGAGTGTAATCGTGCAATGTTTACAGAGCCCGATCGAGTTCCAAAAGGCTGAAGTTACATATTGCAAGCATTGAAAGTGATTTGGTTTGAACACAAATTTCTTCTATTTCAATGCTTGCAGTCTGTTGCTTCAGCTTTCTGGAACTCGATCTGGCTTTGTAAACATTGCATGATTACGCTCAAGACCTCATTGGACAGTACCAGGTCATCGCAGGTGCGTGGTGTTCCATACAAGAACAATTGCTACCTGCTTGGAGAGGGCTAGAAGAGTTTTTGCCAGGTGGACAACAAGCTCGAGGAAGGTGACGTGTGCACTTTCCACGTCGTCGAAACTACCCTATGGCATGTCGTCATCAAGCATAGCTAAACTACAGCTAGATAGATCATCGGTTCATCTATATGTGTTGTCTAGTTCTGTCGACATTTCAAGTGGCAACAGAGTTTCTGTCGCCATTTCACTTAGCGACATAAAGTTGTCACTATTTCAATTGGCGACGTAACTCTGTCACTAATCAAACCGGCGACCGAGATCCTACGCGGCGTCTACATCAGTAAATCGCCATTTTGAATGGAGATAGAACTCTATCGCCAGTCAGAAAGTCGATAGTGGGCTACTTTTGTAATGTTTCTTTTTGACTTATTATTTTGTATTTTTTATGTTATTGTCACTGTCGGTTCGTAGGAAGAACCGACACTGATAATGGAGGAAGTATCACTGCCGATTCGGAATCCAAACCGGTTTGGATTTCGAACCTTCAGTGATAATATTTTTGAAAAATCATAACTTTTACATACGGAGTCGTAAGGAGACAAATTTTATATGAAAATTGTAGCTCTCGATGAGATCTACAACTTTGTATTTGACAACTTTTTTATTTGAAATCATTTAGATATCCAAATAATCGTTGAAACATTCAGATACGAAAGGATAAAAGGAAAATATATCTTATAGTAGTTAAGAAGTGTCTGTTAATGCGAACTGGCAATAATACAGATATCACTACCGATTCTAGAACCGGCAGTGATAGTCGGACTATCACTACCAACCAATCACTGCCGGTTCCAATATCGGGCACTAACGTGCAGTTCTTTTAAACTCCCTCTGCGGGTTGTTTAATGTGAAGATTTCTGGTGATATATTTGTCTTAAACTCCCTCCGCGGTAGATTGCACACTTTCAAGGCTCGAGCTATACATATTTAGTAGTTGACCATACAAAACTCATGCACACTACATTCTGCAGTACAGCTGGTGTCCTAGTAGCTTGGTGGAAATACAATTAATACAGACAAACTACGTCAATCGTAAAAAGAAAAACTAAAGCATTAACTCCTTAATTCCTTGGTTTTTTTAACGCAGAGATAAAACAACACCTATTTTGGACCAGGCGGAATGCACACGTATGAGAGTACGTCCTACATAACTTTCATGTATAGTTAAATACTTCACTGTACACTGGTGGTCGTCCTTTAAAACATTTTACGCACATAATCTAAAATGACGCTTATTTGCAAACGCAAGGAGCAGCTAGCCTTGCATATACTCTGTTTGGCTAACGACCTATATCTACCAACCTTCTGAAATTACAATTACTCGAGATCTACATGAATAATAGCAATCAGTATGGAATGATTTCCTGTCCGGCCTTATTCTTCCTATGTTTTGTTATTTGGTCAGTCTTGTAAAGGCATCAGAATTGAGTGGTTTCCCCAATTATTCAGTATGGAATGATTACCTATCTGGGCTTATTCTTTCTTTGCTTTAATTACCTATCTAGCGAAGATATCAGAATTGAGTGGTTTCCCCAATCAGTATGTTCGATGTTGAACGAGAGGTCATAGCTTTAATTCCCACTCAGCTCATATCTGGAATATATTCTGTTAGAGAGTATAATAGGTCAACAAGGGGGAGAAGATGTTCCTTTCTAGAAATGTGAGTGAGCATGGTCCATGGGCACTAACATGTACAAACATCACGTTCATGTTTTTCTTTTCAACTTTTGGCCAAGAGTTCTGGCATTCAGTATAGAAGGAGAACAACAGCCGAGCTATAGACGCACACACCCACACACGCCCACTCGCTCACGCACGCACACGCGCTGCACTCAGCTCCATGCACACCTGGGGAGTCCTGGGACTCGAACCAGAGCGGGTTGCTAGCGCATTCGCGCAACAAGCCAATCGAGCCTTGGCTTGTTCGCCATGTTCATGTATTTTTGAAAATAATGCTCTGGGAAGCTTTCATTGATATATCATATATGTACTAAAATGGGTTAAGAAAGGATATACGTACCCATATATACTTTTATTACAAGAAGCTTGCTTGACAAAAAGTTTTGCATAAAGCTCACCTAGCTAGCAAAGATTACCTACAGGTTTGTGCAACCAATTGAAAGCTTTAAAAGTCGTACCGAAAGATGTTGACTGCTCAAGTAAATTGGTTACCTTGCAATGAGGATGCTTTTTTTTCTTTTCGGAGCAATCGAGGGGGGGGGGCGTAAATTTGATTCTTCAAACTGAGTTAGATGATCAGGCCGCCGACTCCCTTTTCAGGGACACAGTGGACACGACTCAGGGTACATGGGCGGACGCCCATGCAGTTGCAGAAGGGACAGAAGCAACAACGCCTAAGGAAGGGCTTACAGACAGACAGAAGCATCCCTTCTTGCTGATTCTGAACTGTCGATTTTAACCAAAGTTACTAAATTTTTGTGCAAACAGTTCCTTTCTAGAAAAGTGAGTGACATGGTATATGGGTACTAACATGTACAAACATCACGTTCATGTATTTTTGAAAATAATGCTCCGGGTATGTTTCATTGATATGTCATATATGTACTAAAATGGGTTAAAAAAGGATATACGTGCCCATATATACTTTTATTACAAGAAGCTTGCTTGACAAAAAGTTTTGCACAAAGCTCACCTACCTAGCAAATATTATAGTAAATAGCACAGCGAAGATACGTATGTTTGTGCCACCAATTTAAAGATTTAAAAGTCGTACTGGGAGATGTTGACAGCTCAAGTAAATTGGTTACCTTGCAATGAGGATGCTTTTTTCCTTTTTTTTGAGCAATCAGCGGGGGGGGGGGGGGCGGGGGGCGTAAATTTGATTTGATTCTTCAAACTGAGTTAGATGATCAGGCCGCCGACTCCCTTTTTAGGGACACAGTGGACAGGACTCAGGGTACATGGGCGGACGCCCGTGCAGTTGCAGAAGAGACAGAAGCAACAACGCCTAAGGAAGGGCTTACAGACAGACACATGCTTCCCTCGACACATGCGACGACTCAAGAGCGCCACCTTGAAACCTCAGGACTAAACAAATGGCCATTGTTGTCAATCTCTGAACTCCTGACGCCAGCATGAAGAAGGCAACAGTACTCTCATTGCTGCTGCTGACCTGTGAGGCACTTGCCGCTGCCACCAAGAAACGCCGCACGGTCGTTGTCATCCACGCTCCACACGCCGCCCACTGAACAGAATTAAGGGTCCAGCGAGATGTCCTACAGAGTTGGGGGAGGTGTTGACACCAAAAGATGTAACTTTTTATTCTGTGGATCTCAATACACGAAGAACATCGAGTTCAGTGGATTCATCCTGTGCCAACCGATATGATCCTGCTATCGGTATGACAGATGGAAAAAATATGCACAAAGCCGATCTAGTATGGCAATCGGCAGAGATCTAAACATCCAAAAAGCCGATCAAACTGGCGACCGAGATCCTACGCAGCATCCAAATCAGTAAATCACTATTTTGAATGGCGATAGAACTCTGTCGTCAATCAGAAAGTCGATAATGAGCTACTTCTGTAATTTTTCTTTTTGACTTATTATTTTTGTATTTTTTATGTATTATTTATACAAAAAAATTTGCCTGGGAAGTGCGTGGGAATGGGGTGGAGACGTTGAATAGTATTGGATCACTAGCTTTTGTCCATATATATAATGCCCCTTGCGCGTCACAAATTCATGACAGATCTACGCAGCCTCCACCTTGGTGCCGGGACACCATCTTGGCACTACCTACACAGTGGAAGACTATAGACACCGTGGGTTTCCTTGGTGTTAGTAGTCAGCACTAATGGGCGTGCGTATCCATCCCTCTTAACTTTGATGAAAGGCATGGACATGAAAATGAAAAAGTTTCGAGGTAACATTTAAATCCGCTGCCACACAAGCAGTGCAACATGGCCGACATGATCAGCACTAAGAGTCTAAGAGATGCCCAACTTGAAACATGTTAGCAGCTAATTTTCATTTGCAAATACCTCCGTTTAAGTTTCTAGACAACTTTTTAACCAAATATCTCTGTACCATGTGCAATCCTCCTCTATGCATGGTGTATGATAGTGCAATCCAACTTCTTTTTGGGCACCAAATCAACATGAAAGTTCCGCATAGAAAAATAATAATGTAGCTCCTTCATGATTTCTTCCCTATATCGTAAAGAAAAATCTTATCAATTTAGCCAAGCTAGTGAACATGTAATTATCAACTACTTGCAACATGGAACTTATTAGTACCAAATGATGACAAACTTTGTATAATTTCATATCTTCACTACTACGAAACACCCCTTTCTTGCCGATCTATCTCTGCCCGTTCATAAGCTAGATCGGCACAAATGCTAGAC
Source organism: Otatea glauca (assembly GCA_036346275.1). Classification (NCBI taxonomy): domain Eukaryota; kingdom Viridiplantae; phylum Streptophyta; class Magnoliopsida; order Poales; family Poaceae; genus Otatea; species Otatea glauca. The sequence goes on along the minus strand of CM070717.1, from coordinate 2,008,909 downwards.
CGCAAAAGAACCGGCAGTGATACTAACTTATCAATGCTGGTTCTAAAACAAACAGACAGGGTTTATCTTAAGAACCGACAGTGATAAGTTATTATCATTGCCAGTTCGTAAAAAGAACCGTCAGTGATAATGGAGGAAGTATCACTGCCGGTTCGGAATCCAAACCGGTTTGGATTTCGAACCTTCACTCATAATATTTTTGAAAAATCATAACTTTTTCATACGGAGTCGGATGGAGACAAAATTTATATGAAAATTGTAGCTCTCGATGAGATCTACAACTTTGTAGTTGACAACGTTTTTATTTGAAGTCATTGAGATATCCAAATAATCATTGAAACATTCGGATACGAAGGGATAAAAGAAAAATATATCTTATAGTAGTTGAGAAGTGTCTGTTAGTGCGAACCGGCAGTGATACTGATATTGATGGGGAACGCGGTATGCTACACTAGCACAAAAAAAAAACTACCGCGAAACCAGAAAGCTACTCGCAAGAAGGGGATCATAAATAAGATTACCACTAGACGCGCAGTTGCGGAATCCTTCGCGCGTCGATGTAGTGGATCGTCCTCGCCGCAGTCGTTGCGTCGGTGTAGTGGATCGCCCTCACCTTACCGTGGATCGCCCTCCCACGCAGATCGCAGCAGCGTCACCGCAGATAGTCCACACGTCCAGAGATGGAACGCGCGTGCGTCGTGTGCAAGCACTGGTCGCTCGGCAGGGCGCGAGAGGAGTAGGCTAGGTTTCGAGTGAATCACTCCTAAACCGTGGGAAAGCACACCTGCGCCTCCTCCTCCCTCCTTATATAGCCACAAGATGAAACCCTAAACTAGGGCCATCATCGTGCTAAGCCCACGAGGTTCATTAATTACGGATCCAATCCAAATTAATGCGCCCCACCATTAAGTGTGTGACCTGCAGGTTCACGTGACGTTTGGACATGGATTCGAAAACTCCTTTTCAATCCAATAGTTGGTAGCGGCTTCTTGCAAAGTATGCCAACTCCCAAACATACTATGATCAAATCGGACAGAACCTATCAAAAGTACTCATGCAATAATCCCTTTGCCAAGTATATGAAGATTGATCTCAAGGCGAGAAGCATGTCATCCTTTGATGATTCAATCCATCTCTCGTATCCGTGATATATTAATAAGTTGTGATTGACTCTCAATCACGGCATGGCCATGCACTTCCTTAATCATATCACACGAGTGGCCTTATCATATATCTCCGTTTCATTGGAGTGGCAAATTCCATCTTGATCGCTCACTTCCCTCTCGCACGTTTCATAGTAAATATGAAAGCTACCTTTATAACTATCCGGTTAGGAAGTAGTGTTTGATAGCCCCAAGGAAAACTATTACACATGTAGGGAATATGACAATCTCAGTCTAAGGATCATACATCTACTAGGTATGAGATACACGATGACACATAAGAATGAAACATTCTCGCAGATGTCCCATTGCGGGTCTATCTAACCCATGTTCTTCAACATGCGTCCACAATGTATAGATGATATCTCCATATCCCATGATCTATGAAGCATGATCATCGATCACTACATGTGCTGATCTATTCATCGTTGTCCTATACGATGATATCCGATCAGAGATATTTATTGAATTACATCATTAAGTAAAGAGCTTCATAAGCAAGTCACATACTTGTTGATCAATACAATGATATACATTCATTGGACCAATAATCATATTATTATTCATAAACATAGTCATGTTACAATCATCAAAATGATTGCCTCAAGGGCATAACACTAACAGATATTACTGCCAGTTCTAGAACCGACAGTAATAGTCGGACTATTACTATTAACCCATCACTATCGGTTCCAATATTCGGCACTAGCGTGCAGTTCTTTTAAACTCCCTCTGCTGGTTGTTTTGATGTGAAGATTTCTGATGATGTGGCCAATGAAGCTATCCAGTGAGGCAAGGTGGTCTTCCATTGTGGCAAAGTAGTTGAAATTGGAGCCTTTAATCTGGGGAAATTTTTTTGACCGTACCGAATTTGTTCAGTCTTCTCTTGCCGCCATGTGTCCCTTCGACTTCATCGCAGAGTACATTAATGAGGGAAATGGTTTACCTCCCATGTCGTGCATGCAAAACATAGATCCCTCCATGCCATGCTGGAGATCTAGGTTGTTCGCATCATGAGAAATCGCATGAAAATGATTACTAGATATGTTGCCATTTTCTAATATTATACATTGTTATAATTTACAAGAAAATATAATATCAAGCTCATGTGGTCTAGTCTATTTCTCATTTTTCTTAACGACTCTCATGAGCTTTTAATATATAATTGATGCTCCGGGTAGCTTTCATTTATATATCATAAATGTACTAAAATGAGTTAAAAAAAGATATACGTACCCATATATACTTTTATTACAGGAAGCTTGCTTGACAAAAAGTTTTGCATAAAGCTCACCTAGCTAGCAAAGATTACCTACAGTAAATAGCACAACATATGTTTGTGCAACCAATTGAAAGCTTTAACAGACGTACCGGAAGATGTCGACAGCTCAAGTAAATTGGTTACCTTGCAATGAGGATGCTTTTTTTTCTTTTTTGAGCAATCGAGAAGAGGGCGGGGGGGGCGTAAATTTGATTCTTCAAAGCTGAGTTAGATGATCAGGTCGCCGACTCCCTTTTCAGGGACACAGTGGACAGGACTCAGGGTACATGGGCGGACGCCCATGCAGCTGCAGAAGGGACAGAAGCAACAACGCCTAAGGAAGGGCTTACAGACAGACAGAAGCATCCCTCGACATATGCGACGACTCAGGAGCGCCACCTTGGAACCTCAGGACTAAACAAATGGCCATTGTTGTCAATCTCTGAACTCCTGACGCCAGCATGAAGAAGGCAATAGTACTCTCATTGCTGCTGCTGACCTGTGAGGCACTTACCGCTGCCACCAAGAAACGCGCACCGTCGTTGTCATCCACGCTCCACACGCCGCCCACTGAACAGAATTAAGGGTACAGCGAGAGGTCCTACAGAGTTGGGGAAGGTGTTGACACCAAAAGATGAACTTTTTATTCCGTCGATCTCAATACATCAAGAACACTGAGTTAAGAGGGTTCAGCATGTGTTAACCGATTTGATCCTGCTATCGGTATAATATATAGAAAAAATATGCTCAAAGCCGATCTAGTATGGCAATCGGCAGAGATCTAAACAGCCAAAAAGCCGATCAAACTAGCGACCAAGATCCTACGCGGAGTCCACATCAGTAAATCGCCATTTTGAATGCCGATAGAACTCTGTTGCTAGTTAGAATGTCGATAGTGGGCTACTTCTGTAATTTTTCTTTCTTTGTTTGTTTACCTATCTGGAATGATTACCATTTTGGAATGATTACCTATCTGGGCTTATTCTTTCTTTGTTTTATTTGGTCAGTCTTGCGAAGATATCAGAATTGAGTTGTTTCCCAATCAGTATGTGCGATGTTGAAAGAGAGGACATAGTTTTAATTCCCACTCAGCTCGTATGTCTAGAATATATTCTCTTGGAGAGTATTGGTCAACAAGATGGAGAAGATGTTCCTTCCCAGAAAAGTGAGTGAGCATGGTCCATGGGCACTAATATGTACAAACACGAGGTTCATGTTTTTTTTTTGAATTTTTGGCCAAGAGTTCTGGCATTCAGTATAAAAGGAAAACAACAGCCGAGCTATACACGCACACACCCACACACGCACACACGCTCACGCACTCACACGCGCTGCACTCAGCTCCAAGCACACCCGGGGAGTCCGGGGACTCGAACCCGGGCGGTTGCTAGCGCATTCACGCAACAAGCCAATCGAGCCTTGGCTTGTTCGCCATGTTCATGTATTTTTGAAAATAATGCTCCAGGTAGCTTTCATTGATATATCATATATGTACTAAAATGGGTTAAAAAAAAGGATATACGTACCATATATACTTTTATTACAAGAAGCTTGCTTGACAAAAAGTTTTGCATAAAGCTCACCTAGCTAGTAAAGATTACCGACAGTAAATAGCACAACATATGTTTGTGCAACCAATTGAAAGCTTTAAAAGACGTACCGGAAGATGTCGACAGCTCAAGTAAATTGGTTACCTTGCAATGAGGATGCTTTTTTTCTTTTTTGAGGAATTGGGGCGTAAATTTGATTCTTCAAACTGAGTTAGATGATCAGGCCGCCGACTCCCTTTTCAGGGACACAGTGGACACGACTCAGGGTACATGGGCGGACGCCCGTGCAGTTGCAGAGGAGATAGAAGCAACAACGCCTAAGGAAGGGCTCACAAACAGACACAAGCTTCCCTCGACACATGCGACGACTCAAGAGCGCCATTGTTGTCAATCTCTAAACTCTTGACGCCATCATGAAGAAGGCAACAGTACTCTCATTGCTGCTGCAGATCTGTGAGGCACTTGCCGCTAGAGGTGGGCACTGGGCCGGGCTATTTTGGGCCGGCCCGAGGCACGCCCGATCCAGCACGACCCGAGGCCGGGCACGACACTGTTTCAAAAGGACCGGGTCAGCTCGCACGGTTGTCCGGGCCGTGCCGGGCCTGCCAATCGAGCACGATAGGCGGCCCGGCCCGGCACGACAGTATGGACGGCCCGCCCGCAAGACGGCAAGATGGGCGTGCTCGGGCCGCACACGCCCGAACGAGCCTGTTCGTGCCGGGGCACGACACGTCCGACGGCGGCACGTCGGCCCGTGCAACACGCAGCAGGGCCCGTGGCAACGCGGCGGCACGTGGCCAAACCCGCGACAACGTACCGAGCTTCTCACCTCCCATGCCGCATCGCGTCCGCCTCGATAGGTGAGTAGAGGAGGGGAGCTCGAGTGCTCGACCCGTGCTGGTGGGAGAGGAGAGGGGAGGCGGTAGGGAGGTGAGACGGGAGCGGGGAAGACAAGGCGGAGGGGAGGTGGAAGCCGAGCAGAGGGACTGAGGGAGGTGGGCCGTGGGCGTGTCTGGCTCGAGGGAAAATGGGAGAGAGAGTATGCAGGGAGCCAAGGACAATACATGTGATGGTGTAATGTACTCATGCATAGGAATGTGCATGTATTGCCATTTAGTATACACTAATCGATTGTTTATTTTTTTACTATATATATGTTCGTAACGTGCACTGGTCGATGTCTTCCATAATCTCCTACATCAATACCAACTAGGCTATACATTCATTGCATACCGTAGCACTGTATACGCACACTACTACAAGCAACTTCGGGTCCTTTCCTCTCATCGCAATAGTGTAAATGGGCTGGGCCTGGACCGGCACGGCACGAAGCAGGCACGAAACGCAAATGGGCCGTGCCTGGGCTCACCGAAGACGAGCCGGGCCAGCCCGGCACGGCACGACGGGCCGTCGCGGCCCGGCACGGTTTAGGCCCGAAGCACGATGGGCCCGTGCCGGGCCGGCCCGGCACGGCACGACGCCCACCTCTACTTGCCGCTGCCACCAAGAAACGCCGCACCGTCGTCGTCATCCACGCTCCACACGCCGCCCACTGAGCAGAATTAAGGGTCCAGCGAGACGTCCTACAGAGTTGGGGGAGGTGTTGACACCAAAAGAAGTAACTTTTTGTTCTGTCGATCACAATACAGGAAGAACACTAAGTTCAGAGGGTTCAGCCTGTGCCAACCGATTTTATCCTACTATCGGTATGACAGATGGAAAAAATATGTTCAAAGCCGATCTAGTATGGCAATCGGTAGAGATCTAAACAGCCAAAAAGCCGATCAAACTGGCGACCGAGATCCTACGCGGCGTCCACATCAATAAATCGCCATTTTGAATGGCGATAGAACTCTATCGCTAGTCAGAAAGTAGATAGTGGGCTACTTCTATAATTTTTTTTTTACTTATTATTTTTGTACTTATTTTTATTTTTTATGTATTATTTATGCAAAAAAAATTTGCCTGGGAAGTGCGTGGGGATGGGGTGGAAACCTCGAATAGTATTGGATCACTAGCTTTTGTTCATAATGCTCCTTGCGCGTCACAGATTCGTGACAGATCTACGCAACGTCCACCTTGGCACTACCTACACAGTGGAAGACTACATACACCATGGGTTTTCTTGGTGTCAGTAGACAGCACTAATGGGCGTTTGTAAGTCTGTTTTTGCTTGCAATCACCTACAGCGGAGCATATCCGTCCCTCTAACTTTGATGAAAGGCATGGACATGAAAATGAAAAAGTTTCGAGGTAGCTTTTAAATCCGCTGCCACACAAGCAGTGCAACATGGCCGACATGATCAGCACTAGGAGTCTAAGAGATGCCCAACTTAAAACATGTTAGCAGCTAATTTTCATTTGCAAATTCCTCCCGTTTAAGTTTCTAGACAACTTTTTAACCAAATATCCCTGTACCATGTGCAATCCTCCTCTATGCATGGTGTATGATAGTGCAATCCAACTTCTTTTTGGGCACCAAATCAACATGAAAGTTCCCCATAGAAAAATAATAATGTAGCTCCTTCATGATTTCTTGCCTATATCTTAAAGAAAAATCCTATCAATCTAGCCAAGCTAGTGAACATGTAATGGTAGTTCACCATAATCAAATCGGCATTCCTATCAATGAATCCAAAGAGTTCTATTATCAACTACTTGCAACATGGAACTTGTTAGTACCCAATGATGACAAACTTTGTATAATATCGTATCTTCACTACTACAAAACACCTCTTTTTTGCCGATCTGTCACTGTCGGTTCGGTTAAAACCGTTAGTGATAACACTATTACTACTGGTTCATAAGTTAGACCGGCACAAATGCTAGACCGAAGAAGAACCGGCGGTGATAGTAACTTATCACTGCTGATTCTAAAACAAACCGGCTGCCGGTTCCTCTTAAAAACCGACAGTGATAAGTTATTATCACTACCGGACGAACCGGCAGTGATAATGAAGGAAGTATCACTGCCAGTTTGGAATCCAAACCGATTTGGATTCTGAACCTTCAGTGTTAATATTTTTTAAAAATCATACCTTTTTCATACGGAGTCGGATGAAGACAAAATTTATATGAAAATTGTAGATCCCGATGAGATCTACAACTTTTATAGTTGACAACTTTTTTATTTGAAGTTATTTAGATATCCAAATAATCGTTGAAACATTCGGAAACGAAGGGATAAAAGTAAAATATATCTTATAGTAGTTGAATAGTGCCGGTTCTAGAACGACAGTGATACACTGCCGGTTCAATATTCGTCACTAGTGCGCAGTTCTTTTAAACTCCCTCTGCTGGTTGTTTTGATGTGAAGATTTCTGATGATGTGTCCAATGAAGCTATCCAGTGCGGCAAGGTGGTCTTCCATCGTGGCGAAGTGGTTGAAATTGGAGCCTTTAATCTGGTGAAATTGTTTTGACCCTACCGAATTTGTTCAGTCTTCTCTTGCCGTCATGTGTCCCTTCGACTTCATCGCAGAGTACATTGATGAGGGAAATGGTTTACCTCCCATGTCGTGCAAAACATAGATCCCCTCATGCCATGCTGGAGAGCTAGGTTGTTCGCATCATGAGAAATCGCATGAAAAGGAGTACTAGATATGTTGCCATTTTCTAATTTTATACATTGTTATAATTTACAAGAACATATAATATCAAGCTCATGTGGTCAATCTGAATATTTTTTACATACTGATGGTCAAGAACATTCAACGGTAGATTGCACACTTTCAAAGCTCGAGCTATATATCTATACCCCTTTATAATACACATAAATATTTTTTTCTACGTCCACCCAAATAGTACATCCCACTAGAGATGGCCCAACATTCGTGCACCCAGCGAAACATCCTCAGAAACATGCCTCCATCAAAATTAACCTCTCAGATCTTTCCTCAACTTTACTCACCCACATCCGATGGCCACTATTTAGTGTCTAATCATCCCTGTGACCCACAACAGACCTCTCTCACCTACATATTTGGAAGAGAGTGAATCAAACAAGGAAATAAATAAGAAGGATCCGCATGCAAGGAAACCAAACTTGAATTTTTTATTGTCCTGACCAAAACTGTATGTACTACATACTTGGAAGGAGAGCGAATCAAACAAGGAAATAAACCTGAAGGATCTACATGCAAGGAAACCAGACTTGAATTTTTTTATTGTCCTGGCCTCGTGATCGTAATTTCAGCGCACGGAGAGCGCTGAATTTTTGTTTTCATTTTTTATCCACGGAACCAACGGTTTGTGAGTGCTGTTTAATTTTTTTCAATTTTTTCTCGCGGAACCAGCGGCCGGCGAGCGCTGTTTAATTTTTATCTTTTTTTCCTTGCGGATCCAGCGATCGGCGAGCGCAGTTTATTTTTCTATATTTTCCCGGAATCATCCCTGAGGCCCACAATATACCTCCCCCACCTCCAGCATCATCAAGGAAAAGGAAACAAACGTCCTGGAAAAGGAAAGGACGATACATTATGTGCTGGGAAAAGGAAACCGGGAGATAGGGCAGCACAGCCAGGAGATTGCACGCGGTGGCCAGGGCAGCGCGGCCGAGAGAACGCAGGTCTGCAACGGCTCCACGGTCGCCATTGGTGGCTTTGCCGACGCGGCAAGGTTGCTGGTCGGCGACCTCGCGGTCGCCATGCCTCGGCAAGTTTATAATTCAATTATTTTAAAAAATAATTTTTATTAAGTACAAAATAATCGAAAGTTTTTTTGAGATTTTTTTCTAGAATTTTTTAACCTAATGTTCTATCTTTTCAAAAATCCTTCTATATTTAAAAAAAAGGAAGCCAACCCACCTGTCGCCTCTTCTAGCTGCAGCCCCGACCAGAGAAGCTTCTTCTCTTCCCTCCCTCCATTGAAGCAAGAAAGAAGCTCGAAAACTGCATCAATCACATACCAAATCTCCTCTTTTCATTTATGGTGTTAATTCCCCAAATTTCATGCTCTATTGTCAAAATTTCCTCCCAATCTAATTTATCCCCAAATTATGGTTCCTATGTATATACTTGTTTTGGGGCTATAAAAGCCAGCGAGCTCACCTCCACCCCATAGCATTGCGTAAATCCCCAATTGCTCCCCTTGTAAAGATCACCGGATTTTGGAGGTAACCCAAGCCATCACCGTCATCTTTCCGAGCGAAATTCACCGCAACTGCGTCTCCTCCTCCCAGCGCGCGGTGTTTGGCGATCTCGCCGCACCAGTGCCGACCCGCTGCGACCGGCCGGCCACCCCTGGCCTTCCCTCCCCCTTGCGCTGGCCAAGCCCAGAGAGCACGCTGTGCTCTTTGTGGAAGCTGCCAAAAAAATAATCCAAAATCAGAAAATTCTTTTTTCTTTCTTTTTCTCGATTTAAAATCTTTTGGGAGCCCGTTTTCACCCATTCGACCTTCATTTAGTCCCGTTTTTCTTTCTAAATTCATTTCAAATTCTAAATTTCTCTTTTATTATTAAGTGTTATATTCATACTTATCTTCTCATTTAATTGATAAGCGGGTGTACTGTCATCGTAGCGTTAGCACAGGCACTATATTAGTATTTAGTAGTTGACCATGCAAAACTCATGCACACTTCATTCTGCAGTGCAGCTGGTGTCCTAGTAGCTTGGTGGAAATACAATTAATACAGACAAACTACGTCAATCGTAACAAGAAAAACTAAAGCATTAACTCCTTAATTCCTTGGTTTTTTTAACGCAGAGATAAAACAACACCTATTTTGGACCAGCCGGAATGAACACGTATGAGAGTACGTTCTACATAACTTTCATGTATAGTTAAATACTTCACTGTACACCGGTGGTCATACTTTAAAACATTTTACGCACATACACTACGCCAAAACCTGCAATAGGTGACGGTCTATTTGTGGTGGGTTTTTCCGAACCGTCACAAATATAATTATCAGTGGCGGTTCTATATTGAAAATGGTGGAAAGAATATGAATTATCGGTTTATGGCGGTTCGAGATAGAATTATCGATGGCGGTTCGATAACAATACATTATCAGTGGCGGTTGAAGGCTAGAACCGTCACTGATAACTAGGTTATCAGTGGCGGTGCTATCCTCCAACCGCCACTGATTCTATTGGATTATCCGTGGCGGTTCTATTGAATTATCAGTGGCGGTTCGAGGATAGAACCGCCACAGATAATGTTATCAGTGGCGGTTCTAGTTAAAAACCGCCATCGATAATATTGCCTATAAATAGGTGGTCAAGAGCTTTGGTCTTCTTCCTCCCGAGAGCAAACCAAAACTTCTAAATTTCAGATTTCGTTTTCTCCAATTCTTGTGCTTGTACTTCCTCTAGTTGTTCCTTGGTGAGTTATTTTTTCTCCTCTCTTGATTTGTGTTAATCTTGTTGCAATTTAATTTTTAAACCAAGTTTAATTAGGGTTTACATGTAGATGAGATGAAAAGTTTAGATTTTGTTTATTTTTATTTAGCTACCATTTTGTAGTTGATGAATTTATTTACTAGCTAGGTTCATTAGATGATGTTGTGTTCTTTTTATAGATGATGAATTATGATTAAGCATATATTTAATATTAATTGCATTTTAAGTTAATTTGATAATGATGAATTTATTATCTAGCTCCTTTAGATGATAAGTAATTAGATTGGTTTTTTAATTACTATTAATTGGGTTCTATTAGTGTACGGACATATACATCTTGTATATATATGAATTTATTATCTAGCTCCTTTAGATGATAAGTAATTAGATTAGTTTTTTAATTACTATTAATTTGGTTCCATTAGTGTACGGACATATACATCTTGCATATAATAACTTTATTTAATTAAGATTATTGGGTATTAATATAAATGAAATTTTAGTTAATTTGGTAGGTGGGTGCTCATCATTTTTAGATGATGAATTTATTATCTAGCTTCTTTACAGGAAAAGTATTCAGATTAGTTTTTTAATTACTATTAATTTGGTTCCATTAGTGTGGACATATATTAAATTTATTTAATTAAGATTATTGGATATTAATATACATGAAATTTTAGCTAATTTGGTAGGTGGATGCTCATCATTTTTAGATGATGAATTTATTATCTAGCTCATTTAGATGATAAGTAATTAGATTAGTTTTAATCAATTTTTATATGTTAATTAATTTTAGATGGACCGAGATGGATGTACAATGCGAACTGTTACAGTGAGATTACATCGACGGGTATCTGCTTTTCTAAGAGCATTGAGGAGAACAAGTTGCACAAGAAGGCGGAGTACATACATTGTCCATGCATTGATTGCAAGAATGAGAAAATGTTTTCAGACAAAGAGCACATCCACTTGCACTTGATTCGAAGGGGTTTTGTACTTGGCTATACACGTTGGACAAGTCACGGTGAAGAGGAAAATATACATGAAAGTGATAACGTATTGGATGATGGAGAAGGCATTATGGCAGCTGACATCAGTTATGGATCTAATGAGGATAGGTTGGACATTGATGACGATAATAATCTTGCTCGGATGTTGCGCGATGCGTATGGAACTACACTAGTCGAGAGAGTTTAATCAATTCAAGGGTTTGTTGGACGACTCGGACACACCTTTGTTCCCGGGTTGCAAGGAGGAATACACAAAGTTGCACACCGTGCTTTCACTTCTAAAATTGAAGGCAAGCAATGGTTGGTCCGATAAAAGTTTCACGGAGCTATTACATCTCTTAGCGGACATGCTTCCAGATGGAAACGTATTGCCGATAACCACTTATTTAGCTAAGAAGGTTGTATGTCCATTGGGATTGAAGTAGAAAGAATACATGCATGTCCAAACGATTGTATACTCTATTGCAAAGAGTATCTGACATGCATGTATGTCCAGCAGTAAATCATCGCGATACAAGCGTAAAGGCCATGACAATGAGGGCACCGTGGTGAAGAAAGGAGCTCCGCTAAAGTGGTGTGGTATTTACCTGTAATACCTCGGTTGAAGAGTTTATTTGGAAACAAAAAGCATGCCCAATTGATGCGATGGCACTAAGAGCGTAAAGGGATGGAAAGTCGAGACACCTCACGATTCTCGCCAATGGAGAACCATCGATAGGCTCTTTAGGAATGACTTCGGAATGAACCGAGGAATATAAGGTTTGAATTGAGTACGGATGGAATGAATCCTTTCGGTAACATGAGTAGTATTCATAGCACTTGGCCCGTGACTCTCTCAGATCTACAACCTTCCTCCTTGGTTGTGTATGAAACGAAAGTACATTATGATGTCATTGCTATCCAATGGCCGAGACAACTGGCAATGATATTGATGTATACCTACAACCATTGGTGGAAGATCTAGTGATCTTGTGGAACGAAGGTGTATGTGTATGGGATGAGTACAAGCGAGAGTACTTCACCCTACGCGCATTGTTGTTTTGCACCATCAATGATTTCCCGCCTTGGTAACCTATCCGGTCAGTCTTGTAAAGGGGCCAAAGCATGCCCCATTGCATGGATGAAACCGCAAGTGTGTGGCTCAATAACTCGAGGAAAACGTGTACATGCATCACCGCAGTTCCTTCAGAGGAATCACCCCTACCGCAATATGAAGAAACAATTCGACGGACAAAAGAGGATGGTATAGCTCCAAGTCCTCCTCGTGGGGAAGAGGTATATGATATGGTTAAGGATATTAATGTTGTACTTGGAAAGGAGAGAGTAATAATAAATCGAGGTCTCAGATCGAGAAGATCACGTGGAAGAAGAGATCGATATTTTGGAACTTGCCCTATTGGAAGGACTTAGAAGTTCGACATCGCATAGACGCCATGCATGTAGAGAAAATGTATGTGATGACTTGATTGGTATTTTGCTGAATATTCCTAGCAAAACTAAGGACGGACTGAAGGCACGAAGGGACCTGGAAGATATGAAAATCAGAGCTGAGCTACATCCTCGAGACAACGGGAAAGGCCGACTTTACCTTCCCCCAACTTGCTACACTCTATCCAAGAAAGAGAGAACAGACCTCTGCAAATGCTTGCATGGTGTGAAAGTTCCATCCGGTTACTCCGCAAGCATCAAGAAACTGGTGTCGATGAAAGATTTGAAGTTAACTGGCATGAAGTCTCATGATTGTCATGTGATGATGACACAAATGCTTCCTATTGCAATTAGAGGTATTTTGCCTGAAAAGGTCCGAGAGTCAATCATGAGGTTGTGTTTCTTCTTCAACACGATTTCACAGAAGGTCATCGATCCCATCGGACTTTCTGAACTGCAGAATGATGTGGTGAAGACACTATGCCAGCTAGAGATGTATTTCCCTCCATCATTTTTCGATATAATGGTTCATCTCATTGTTCAACTTGTGAATGAGATAAATGTATGTGGCCCCGTATTCTCGCATCGATGTACCCGCTCAAAGGTACATGGGTATCCTGAAGAAGTATGTACGCAATCGATCTCTACGGAGGGCTGCATTGTGGAAGGTTATGCAACCGAGGAGGTTATCGAGTTTTGCGTGGATTACATGGAGGGGTGGAACCGTAGGAGTGCTCAGATCTCGCCATGAGGGTAGGCTATCTGGGAAAGGGACAATTGGAAGGAAATCAACAAATTCTTACGATCATGGATTGTTCGAAAAAGCTCATTTCACAGTCTTGCAACAGTCAGTTGAGGTGTCCTCGTATATGGACATGCACAAGGATAAGCTATGAGAGGAAAATCATGGACGATCAGAGGCTTGGGTAACAAAAGAGCATAACCGTTTGTTCAATTATTGGTTCAAAGAGCATATGACTGGGAAAGAAACGAGTGTTATGTTGAGGTGGTTGGCAAAAGCGCCATCAGGTACAATCTTGACATGGCAAGGATACGACATAAATGGATATACCTTTTACACGAGATCTCAGGATAGCAAAAGCACTTACCAAAATAGTGGTGTCCGCATAGATGCCTATGACAACACAGGCAGTAAGAAGACTAGCTTCTATGGGTTCATAGAAGAGATTTGGGAGCTCGACTATTGTATTTTTAAGATCCCGATGTTTCGGTGTCGTTGGGTACAACTCCCAAAGGGTGTCAAGGTGGACAAGCACGGCTTCACTACTTTGGACATCGAACATGTCGGATACAGAGATTTAACCATTCGTACTTGCGAAGCAAGTAGCACAAGTCTTCTATGTAATCGACCTACAGATAAGAAGCGCCATGTAGTTCTTCAGGGAAAAGAAGGATCGTCGGAGTTGAGAATGTCGTGGATGAGGATGAGTACAACCAGTTTGACGAGTTGCCTCCTTTCGTAGATGGCAACATCAGCTCGAGGAAGAAACCACTCAGAAGCTACCTATCATCGCGACGATCATGAAGAAGGGCAAATTGTGAAAGAAAATAATTAGCTATATACGAGTAATGGCAATGTGATGTAAACAATATGCATTTGTATGGAGTAATGGAAATATGGTGTTATGCATTTGTGTGGAGTAATGGAAATGTGGGTCATTAATATATTTGGATTACATAGGGTATAGTACTATATTAGAATTATATATGATCATTATGTATTAGGATTATAGGGTCATTAATATATTAGGATTATAAAAGGTCATTAATATATTAGGATTATATAGGGTTTATTACTATATTAGAATTATAAATGGTAATTACTATATTAGGATTATATAGGGTATATAATATTTATTAGGATTATGTAAGGTCATTACTATATTAGGATTATATAGGGTTATTAATATATTAGTATTATATAGGTATATTACTATATTAGGATTATGTATGGATTAATATATAAGGATAATTATATCGAAGCGGTTCTTCACAAGAACCGCCACAGATACACAAATCTGTGGCGGTTCGTATAAATAGCCGCCACTAATACAAATTATCTGTGGCGGTTCTTTATACGAACCGCCACAGATAAGTGTATCAGTGGCGGTTCTTGTGAATAACCGCTAGTAATAAAGATTATCGTGGCGGTTCGTATAAAGAACCGCCATCGATAAAGATATCTCGTGGCGGTTCGTATAAAGAACCGCCACCGATAATGCTCCATATATATGTAAAATGGATACACTTGATCTTCCGAGTGCCACGAACCTTTAAACTCCCGCCGCTTCGACGCGCATAAACTCCTAAACCCCGCACCGCGCCACGCCGCCGCCGCCGCCAGCGCGCCAGCGCTTCGACGCGCTGCCGACGACGCCGCCTCCCCGACGACGCTGCCCCGACGACGCCGCCCCCGCGCCGCGCCGTCGCAGCCCTCGCGCGCCAGCGCGACGCCGCCGACGACGCGCCGCCTCTCCGACGACGCGCCTCGCGCGCGTTGCCGTCGCCGCCGCGCGCGCGCGCCAACGCTCGACGCCGACGACGCGCGCCCTCCGACGACGCCGCCCAGCGCCAATGCCGTCGCCGCCGCAAGCGCGCCACGCCGACGCCGACTCGCCAAGACTGGAGTTTCAGTCCAACAAGGTAATCAACCATGGTAATATACTGTGTTTTGGATTTGAATGCACAACCAGATTGCATTAAGCATCAATTTTGAATAATAATTTCGCATCCCATGGATGGTGGACTTTGATTGATGCCAACCATTCTATATAGACCACAACAGGAGGAAAATTCCCATTTACTTCAAGCCACAAAGCATTTCTATATTTGCATCAAAGCTTCTTTGTTAGAACATAGTATTACTCCTTTCAATCTCAAAGGGTAGTATTTAGTATCCGTAATGCTCAATGCAGTATTAATCTGAGCAAAGTGTATCTATTAATTTTCCCAAACAATGGCATTAGATTATAACATGGATCTAAGCTTACTTAAAGGAGGAAAATGGTTTGTTCAAATTTCACAGACATAGTAAGATAAATGATTGACGCCTTGGCGTAGCTTAAGCTAAAAACGATTTGATCTAGGTCCTACATGCTGATAATAATTTCGCATCCCAAAATCTCAAAATTCATACTTTACCTCTTTCAGTTCGCACATCCAAGGCTGATATGGAGGAGCAATCCACCCCGAGCCCGAGCCCTAGCCCTAGCAGGTTCCTCAACCTCAACCCAACCACCGGTGTTGCCGCCGATGCTGACATACCCGTGGCAAGACCTCGTGGCCGAGGAAGAAATAAGAAGCCCGAAGGCCGGTATACCATCTCGGAGGTCTCAGAAGCTGGGGCCCCTATTGCACCGCCAAAGTTCGTAGCAAAGTACGTAACAACCTGCGGGTATATCGCAAGGAGAGAGTGCCAATCACCTTTTGGATTGGCACAAAGTGCCCGATACCATCAAAACGGATCTATGGATCGAGTGAAACAAACCTTCAATTTCAAGAAGATGAACACCGCAAGCGCGGGATGCGTTGATGACCATGGATGCGGCATGGAGGAACTTCAAGGCCAGGCTGAATACTACTTATGTGAAGAAAAACCGATCGGCCATCGGGGACTACCCAAACTTAGAACCATATTGGGATGATTTCGTGTCGATGAAGCAAAGTGAAGCGAGAAAGAAGTCCAATGAGGACCACATAAACATCGGAAGAAGGAACATCCATCCACACGCACTTGGTACGGTGGGTACACCGTAAAATCCTCAATGGGAGAGGCAGGAAGCGAATACTACAATCGATCGGTACAAGTCAATTGGCCGGACTACGGATCGAGTCAAGCACTACGTGCTAGCGAGGGCAAGTGTCACGTCTGGTGGGGCTTATCCTTCAGAAATAGCGATGATGAAGCAATGTCACAAAGGGTCCAGAGTCAGACGTCGAGTCTTCCCAAGGAACATTCCAACCAGATAGGAGAACGACGAACTAACACGTGCCCCGGGAAACAAGGAGCATCCCGGACGGACACGAGGTGTCGGGTTAAGGTTCCGTGGAAGACAGATTCCTGAGCACCTTCACACTTACAAGAGTCGAAAGAGAGCTAGAGAAGCGCTTGCGAAATAGAAATGATGAAGGAAAAGATGCTTCGAGAATTACAAGGCACAATAGAACAACAAGTACAACGACAAGTACAACAAGCCATGAGCGACCGCAAGCCGAGAACATTGTTACGACCAGCCCTCCGAATCGTCGCAGTTAGCTTGCGATCCGCCCCAATTGTAGAACAGACATGGGTCATTATCCCGTGGACGACATACATGATCCCACACCGTGCGGCTCACTTTGCCCGTCATGAACATATTCATTCAGCCGGTACATGCATAGCGCACCCATGCCAAGAAGGAGGTGTATTGCACAACTCTGCGATAGCGCCGGGATACGCAAAGGTCCAGGTGGACACGGTTAATCCCCAGTTTGCCAACCTCGGGCTAGAAATGCCCCCGAACGACGAGGTTACAACTCTAGGAAGTGCCGTCCACACATTCATCCAAATGGCGCAAACGTGACATCAACTTGACCATCATGAAGTGCTGTTCCTCCCGAGGTGAACTCGCCGGCCTCCCGAGGTGACCCGCCACCTCTCTGCGCAGTGAACTGCCGGCCTCTCCTGTAGTGAACCTGCCGGCCTGTCCTACAATAAACCTCGCACAGTCGTCACCAACACATCAGCGTACAAAAGTTAGTGTGACAACTTCAGTTGACCGACTTAAAAACCCTCCTCTGAAGGCATGGCAAAATAGACAAGCCATATCACGAGGTCAGCGGCGAGCAGAGTATGATGTTGTAAAGTAGAAAAGTAAGGGTAAAGCGGTCTCCAAAGGACAAGTCAAGAAAGATCAAATACGAATTGGGAAGCCGCTTGTCACCCCTTCAAGCTTCATAGTCTAACAAAGGCAGCTAAGGCGATTACATGAATGGTATATGGAGCGATCGAACCAACATGTACTCCGAAGGTGATCACCGCCATTTTCAGAGAGGAACATTTCCACCATGAGGGACCGGCCGCTTCATGATAGAATTCAATGAGTTGCACAACATGTACTATCAAGATGCCCTCGACGTGTCTCTTATGAGATCTTTGGTCACCGTAAGTGTCCAATATAAAAATCATTGTCTACATTCATGTAATACCGATAAATGTGATGTCTAAATCATTTGTTATGTAGATACGAGTTGATCGAATTAAAAGAACCAAAGGGCCATGGCATTCCTCGATCCGGAACGGTTTGCCACCGGAAATCAAAAGAGTACCAAAGGAGGTCGAGGACTACGATATAACGCCTCATCAAACTCCAAGACAAGGAGTTCATACTTTTACCATACAATTTCAAGTAAGTGGCTCACTAGCTAGTTCAACTACTTGTTGATCTCGTTCTTTGCTCGACTTAGGACTAATGACTACGGCATCATACATGTGTATGTAGTTTCCATCGGATTCTCGTAGTAATTACTCCGGATAAAGCAAGATGTCGATCTTGGACCCACGGACAAAGATCCAAAAGACTACAAAGATATGACAAGTCTAGTGAATAGGGCCTTCAAAGCATATTGTAAAAGTGCTCGAGACACCGTCCTTTCCATAAATCACGACAATCCGTACTAAATTTCGATGCGCACAAAAACAATTTTCCTATATCGCACTCGTAGTCAATAACTCCTTCAATGTCGATAAGTTTAATCAATTTTTGCAATTGCCACAAGCACCGCCAGAACAAATTTATGTGGGTACTTCGTGTGCCAATACATGCGCGAAATCTTAGGCTCTACAATAGTAAACAATGACGTAGAGGTTTGTCACGCTAACATCACACATTGATTTGCACATCTCATTCTCTATATAAGCTCTTAAGACAAACTTTTTCTATCTATAGCGTTTGAAGTTGCCTACGGAGGATCGGTTCCAAATGAAATCCAAGGCATTCAGGACAGCTCGCCTACTTCATCATGAAGGAAGTACTCAACAAGAACGGCGAGTTTCATGACCCAGATAATAACGATGAAGTCTTCCATACTCATCCGCCACCTCCCGAGGCCCCTACCAACAAAGTGAAGACTCGTAGGCTTATAGTTCACAAAACTAGTTAATTTTTTCTTACAGTGGTGTAAATTGATGTTTCATTGAATGTCAAGTTTAGTATTGGATGGCATGGCTTGCACATGTTCTAATTTCTGTCATTTCATTTAAGAAGTTGTGATTGATCTGCGCTTGTGTTGTTGCCCTTCTCCCGTGCGTGTGTGTGTGTGTTGATGGGTGGTGTGCGTGTGCGTGCGCTCTAGACGAGGAGCGCTCCCTCTATTGCTTTTCTCCGTGCCCTTTCATGATGGCTAGTAGAGCTTTTTATAGACGTGGGTGGTGGATGAATACGAAAGAGCTCATTTCAAAACGCACCATTACAGTAGGTTTATTTGATTGCTTGATTTAGTTGCCGAAGTTTCCTTTTGCATCTTTACCTTCCATTCATAAGATATTTGATTACATGGTCTTTATATTTTTAGATGGTGTGCTTTACTCTAATGTATGATAGTAAATGCCATTAAAAATAGCTAAATGGAGATTATAGAAAGAAAAATAGTAAAAAGTAGGATCAAAATTGTAGAATGATATGTATTTAGGAATAAAAAATTGAAAAATAGAATGTCACATATTCAAAAATAGAGGGAGTATAAACTAGCTAATGCATGTACAATATCTGGAGGATGCCACCACATTCACATGGAATAAGACGGCAATGGATCGGCTAGATTTGTGATACAACAAAAGTGATCTATTTAGCTTTCCATAGTATGATATATAATGACTTCATTTACATACTCTGAGAAATATTGATGCAAAGATGACTGAACTGGAGGAGAAGGGAGCAGGTCCAGCGGGAGGTATGCCCTACACCATCACCATGATCGAGCACCTCATGCATGAGACACTTTAATTGTACATTGTAATTGTGTATATTGTAATTGTGATATGCAAAATCTGTGATTGTAATTGTGATTGATGTATTATATGTAATTGTGATTGATGTATTATATTGTAGTTGTGTATATGCAAAATCTGTGATTGTTGTACATTATAATTGTGCATATGCAAAATTGCAATTGTGATTGATGTATTATATTGTAGTTGTGTATATGCGAAATCTGTGATTGTTGTACATTGTAACTGTGTGTATGCAAAATCTGTGATTGATGTATTATATGTTTCAGAGGGCATGGCTAGCAGCACCTGAGGCTAGCCTAAAATGCAGTTTTTTATTTTTTCGGTCAGGTACTATCTGTGGCGGTTGGTGGATAGAACCGCCACAGATAATATAGATCTGTGGCGGTTGGTGTATAGAACCGCCACGTATAATATAGTTATCTGTGGCGGTTGGTGGGAAGAACCGCCACGTATAATATTATTATCTGTGGCGGTTGTAGAAAGAACCGCCACGTATAGTGTAGTTATCTGTGGCGGTTGGTGGGATGAACCGCCACGTATAGTATTGTTATCTGTGGCGGTTGGTGGGGCGTAACCGCCACGTATAGTATTGTTATCTGTGGCGGTTAGTGTGTAGAACCGTCACGATAACACTTATCTCGTGGCGGTTAGAAAACCGCCACCGATAATCCTCGATTATCGATGGCACTATATCTGTGGCGGTTCAATAACCGCCACTGATGGCGGTTATGAACCGCCACTGATGACGTTTTTTTAGTGTAGTGATAATCTAAAATGACGCTTATTTGCAAACGGTAGGAGCAGCTAGCCTTGCATATACTGTGTTTGGCTAACGACCTATATCTACCGACCTTCTGAAATTACAAATACTCGAGATCTACATGAATACTAGCAATCAGTATGGAATGATTACCTGTCCGGCCTTATTCTTCCTATGTTGTGTTATTTGGTCAGTCTTGCAAAGGCATCAGAATTGAGTGGTTTCCCCAATTATTCAGTATGGAATGATTACCTATTTGGGCTTATTTTTTCTTTGTTTTATTTGGTCAGTCTTGCGAAGATATCAGAATTGAGTGGTTCCCCAATCAGTATGTTCGATGTTAAACGAGAGGTCATAGCTTTAATTCCCACTTCAGCTCATATGTCTGGAATATACTCTCTTAGAGAGTATAGGTCAACAAGGGGGAGAAGATGTTCCTTTCTATAAAAGTGAGTGAGCATGGTCCATGGGCACTAACATGTACAAACATCGTTCATGTTTTTTTTTTGAATTTTTCGCTAACAGTTCTGGCATTTAGTATATAAGAAGAACAACAGCCGAGCTACAGACGCACACACCCACACACGCACGCACACGCACTGCACTCGGCTCCATAAGAATCAAGGCGAGTCCGGGACTCGAACCTCGGCGGGTTGTCAAGATTCACTTTCAAGAACAAGCCAATCGAGCCTTGGCTTGTTCGCCATGTTCATGTATTTTTGAAAATAATGCTCCGGGTAGCTTTCATTGATATATCATATATGTACTAAAATAGGATAAAAAAAGGATATACATACCCATATATACTTTTATTACAAGAAGTTTGCTTGACAAAAAGTTTTGTATAAAGCTCAACTAGCTAGCAAAGATTACCTACAGTAAATAACACAACATATGTTTGTTTCCTTCTCCAATGTGTTATCAACTATGATTCGTATTGGCCTTTTTACACACAAGATTTCTTTCTTTAAATCAACATCGATTATAATTCTATCTTTAACTTAACTTTTCCTTCGTTAACCGATGTCGGCCAAAAATATCCTTCTCATCTTTACCCTGACAAATTGGACATAACTTGCCAAATTATGGTGCAAACATATGCCCCTATTTTTTGAAGATAACGTGTTATCTTACAAAAATCTTCCTTATCATCTTCCACACCATCGGCTTGGCACAATATCTTCATTGGTAACCGTTCCATTTTTTGCACCACACGTTGGAAAAACTTCATGCCTTTTCACATTTTTTACCCCACTATAAATATGAGGTTCATTCACCTGTCATTTTCACGTACTCGAGCTTTTGAAACCTCTGTTACTGGCTTCATCTCTAACTTCTGCACTTCACATCTCGCTCAGCAACTTTCATCGGCCAACACAGCTCTTCACCAGATGTAATGACCAATATTACTTAGGGTCATTAGGAAACACTGACCTATCGGTTGTCATAGAACAAGAATTACCCTGTCTCCCCATATTGGCTCATGAGTATAATATAGAGGGATGGATTAAAAGCTTTAGGGTTTGGCTGACAGCATTAAAGGGCAGGAGGAACTGGTATAATTGGGTAACAGCCGATAAAAGTCCAATTTGGGAAAGAATGGGAATAGCTTAATATCTTCCTGTGTCGTTAGCCGACACAGAAACCAACGAGCCCTTAGTGGCCACGACCTGCTATTTCTGGTTGGATACGCTAAATGCGTTCATGTTTAGAACTGGTGTTGTTGGCCCAACACTTAACACTTCTTTATGTGGTGAAGCTGTACTACTTGAGGCCAGATGGAGATCAACTATCAGATTTTAGCACCAAACCCAAATATAAGCTGATTCACTCAAAGGGAGAGGGTTGGAATAAGTACATCAGCAATAACCAAGGAGTTAGCCCAGTATCAGACAAGGAACACATCGTCTTCCTAAACATGTGACTAGATCGTTTTCGTTCCATGGGGCGTCACTTGAGCCGACGCAAGTGTATCAATTAATTGTGGAACAACTAGTTGAGGGTCGTCAGCAAGCACTAGGGAAACTTTTCTTAGAAGCAGTCTTCCAGATGATGCACACCATCCGTGGTCGGCTTTTCACTGGATTGGGCCAGTATTCAATCGGTAATATCAGTGGCCCCTTGTGGTTTATACAGGTCTAGCTCTATTTTATCTTTACAGAACCATTTAATATCGATTCAGCCGAAATCACTCCTTTTCCTCTAGAAGGAAATCTAGAAGGCAAAGAGCTTGGTTTTAGATATAGCCAATCTTTCGGCGAAAAATTTATCCTTTGCTCGTGAACCTAACCAGACTCACCCCAATCGGAGCAAGAAGATTTCTATCCTTTTTCTTCCAACTTGACCAAACAGACTTCAGCCAGAATGATTTTTTAGCTATAAGGAAGCTGATTGCTATCCTTGGCCATCATTCCTTCAACCTACAACCGATAGTGACGAAATGCCCAGAGAGACTTTGGACATATACCAAATCTTCATGTCTCCAAGTGTGCTATCTGTTGGCTTACACAAGAAATCGGACCTATTAGCCTTCATATGAATTATATCATCCCTCCGTATATGCTTAGCAGTTGGGATTCGGCCAAGTGTGTCCTTGTTTCCAACTTCTCAATCGGATTAAACCAAGGGATCGGCCATCTGTCTAGTGCCAATATTGCCATGCACATTGTAGATGATCTACAACTTCAAAGCCTACCACACTTGAACTTACAAACCTGAAGGGCACACAATTTTACCAACTGGTGGTCGGCTATCTGCATGGTTTTATTTCCTGCAGAGCACATTGTATCAGCTGTGGTATCCAATTTTTTTTTCCAGACTTGCCTTGTGTTGAGTCGACATCCACTAACTCCGCAAGTAGTGGCTCAAGCTCTAGTAATAGCGCTAGCTCATCAGGCTATACTAAGGGCCTGTTTGTTTTAGCTTTTAATTCTAGATTTTGACCCCAAAAGAAGAATAAAAAACAAATAGCCCGATTCTAGAATCCGGTTCTCACAATCCAGCCCACCCATATACACTAGAATGCACAACCTACTTCATATGTGTCGACGATCGGGATCGCCTGACCGCAAGATGAAGGAGGGTATAGTGTAAGAGTGGAACTCGAGATCGAGCTCGCCAGGGGGAGGAAACCTGATCATTGCTAAGGATGAGAATAAGAGAGCGGTTGACACGAAGAAATGTACTGGTTCGAGCCCCCAGCACGAGTAACAGCTCTACTCTAGTCTTTCCCGGGGGCGTAAGGTAGACGATGATGTAATGTAGTTGAATACAAGGGGTGCTCAAGCTGAGGTCGAGTACCGGTCCTCTGTGTTGTGTTGCTTCTATCCTTCTATATCTTTCCCTTTTGTCCCATGCAGGGGAATATTTATACCTCTAATACAGACCGTTGTAAGAAACAACTGTGCCCGGAAAACACAGGATCGTGGAGTTAAACTCGTATCAGGGGCGTAGTAAAGTTGGGTGGTTACTGCCCCGAAAATATAGTCTCCACGTTTGGCTTGATTCCGTCTTAAAAGCCCTTTCCTTTACTTGGTAACCACCGACTTCTTTAAACCTGGCCTAGCCCAATTTTGCTAGGTCGAGCTGGACCCTGATTGTTCTGCTCGAGCTCGAGCTCGAGCTCGTTGGTCAAGAGCTCGAGCTCAGGAAGTGCATGCTCGAGCTCGGGAAGCGCATACTCGAGCTCGTGGGATACACCCCTCGAGCTTGAGGGGTATTTATTTGCACATAGGTTACTGATCCCCGATAGCTTGCCCCCGAGGCTCAAGGAATGATCTTGAAGCTTGGGATGTTCGAGTCTGATGACCTTGAGGAGGGGTCAGCTTCTTGGTCGAGCCCAGAAACTCTTGAGCTCGGGTCCGAGATTGCCTGGAGGTCTTCAATGTAGATGTGCCCAAAAACGTTCGGGCTTCGATGCCTCGTCTTTGAACAGGGAAGTCGAGGGGGCTATTCACGATGCTTCGTGCTCTCCCCCAACAGTCTTGGCACACCTTTGAGGTGTAACCGGTGCCATCTATGATAATCGGGCTCTTTTAAATCCCAAACCATCGCCTTCCTCAGAACTTCTCCACATTCCTTACTGTGCCGAATCCTTGCACTTTTTGCCCCCTTGTCTTCCTGATCTCCATCTGCCATCTTTTCTTCTTCGAGTAAACCCCTCCCAAGAGCAATTGCCAAGTTCGGGAAGAGCACCTTGACCCCGGAGAGGATGAAGGAGCTCGAGGTGTTGGGGATTTTGGACCCGACAACCTGGCGGCTGCCGTGCGGAGAGACCGAGCCGCAGCCCCAGAAGGATGAGCTCGTTGGCACTGAGCATTATATGCTCTTCAGGCTGTGAACGCCAGAGAGTGACTTCCTGTCGGCTGTTCTTGCGTAATGCGAGATTGAGCTAGTCAATCTGGTACCCAATTTCATCCTTCTCCTTTCCATCTTCTCTCATCTATGTGAGGGTTTCTTGGGGATTCTTTCCACCCCTTCCCTTTTCTTCTGCTTCTACTCCCTATTCCGTACCGCGAAGGACCCCATAATCGAGTGTATCTACTTTCGGTTGCGGACAGGGCTTCCTTGCTCCTTCCCCCAAATCCAAACTCGGGACTCCCTCGGTCCGTAGATGGAGAGGTGGTTCTATCTGAAGAAAGGAAAGGGGGCGCGCTCCCATACAACGTCATCCCTGTCGACAGCAAGCACCAGACCCTCGAGCTTGAGGACTCGTCGGTCGACTAGGAGACCCTCGCCGCCATCCACATCTATGCGGTGCGCGGCCTCACCGGCCAGGCCATCGTCCACGACTATCTACTGAACCGGGTGTTTCCTATGCGAAAGAGGGTGCACCTGTTCTTCGAGATCCAGGGGGACGACGACCTCACTCGGGAAAGTCCCACCGGTAAGCCTTCTACAAATTTGATTTCCCTCGAGTTCATTTGAGCTTCTTTTTAATGGTCTCCTCTTTTCATGTAGTCCCGAAGGAGTATTGTGTGGCGGCGAGGATGCAGGAGACGTTCGGGAAGACGGCCTTCTCCTACACCACCGCTGACCCTGTTCCCAAGAATATCTTGAGGCGGAGCAGTGAGGTAACACATCTCTTACCAGCACCAAGATCGTGCAAACTCGAGCTCGCACTGACTTTGCTAAATTTATGCAGGAGAGCCGGGAGCTTTGGTAGATGGTGAGGCATATGTGCTGTTGCCCAAACCGGGCCAGAGCAAGAAGGCGGGTAAGAGACCCGCCCTAGATGCCCGAGCAACATCATCGTCCCCAAGAAGCCACACGTCGAGTGGGTTGATCGCGTGGTGGTAAGTCGAATCTCGTCGAGCCCGCGAATGCTCAAGCTCGAGCTTAATTTGTTTCATTGTTTCTTGATCTTCTTCTCGTCTCTTTGTAGCAACAAAGTGCAGTAGCCGCTGCGCGGCTCCCGAGCTTGCCACCGGGGTAGCAACCCTCAACAGAGAGCACCGGGGTGGTTAGAGCGGGGAGCCCGGTGCCCGCGCATGCTCCGAGGTCTCAGCCGCAGAGCGCCAGGGAGGGGATGCTTCCCCTGGCGCAATGAGATGCCAAAACACCCTTCCCCCACCCAGGAGATGGAGGCTCGTCACACAGGTATATGCAAACCTTGATTGTTGCATAGATTTTTTCCTTTCTTTCGCTTAGCAATTTCCCCTACCACAGATCTCGAGCGCCCGATGGGCAATGACCATGATTGTTGTCCAGGGCGAGTCCAATGACGAGGATGCGGACAACTTCCTCCTGGTCCACCGGGCGCGCTCGTAGCAAGCCCAAGCCATCACGGTGCCTTCGGGGGGCAGCTTGGTTGGTGACCTCGACCAAAGGCCCACCGGACCAAGCGTCGACCTAGGAGGGGCCGCCGCGGGAGTCAAAGCCATGGACGTCAAAGTCGAGACCACTGAGGTCGATGACGTCAGGCTCGAGGTCGGGCCTGCCTCAGCTGGCGAGGTCGAGGTTCCTACGGACACGCCAGGTACGTCGAAACTCCAAAGCCTCCTCTCGTTGTTTCTTGTTCTAGTAACTTAGCTCCTTTTTTCCCACTTTCTTCAGGAGCCTCGGTCCCACCCGAGCTGCCACCTACCTCAGCCGGGATAGCTCAGGTCGATGCTTCAGTCGGTGGGACCAACGCTGCGTCGGAGGGGGTCAACGTGGCCACCACGCCTGAGATGGTGGTCGAACCGGGCGTACGGCTCATCGGACTTCGCTGCCAGAGCTTCGAGGAGTGGCTTGATCAGGTAAGTCATGCTTGAACTCGCCCTCCTTATTTGTTGTTGTAATCCCTTTTGGTTTTCGCAAGGACTGGGTCTAATTTCCCAGGGGCTCCAAAGCCTGCGCGGGCACTCCACCGAGCTTCAAGTGGTCTTCTTCGCCTTGGTGGAGGAGCGCGACACGTACGTCCTCCAGCTCGAGGAGAACCTGATGACTGAGCGGGAGGAGGTGGGGCAACTAACCACGGCCCATTCCTCCGAGCTCTCGTAGGCCATCAATGTCGAGCGTGAGAGGTCGAACGAGGCCCTCGAAGCCCTCCGCGAGAAGGTGGTGAGGACCATCGAGTCGAGCGCGATCTTTGGCGGGAGCTTTGAGGCCGCGCATGCGGCGAGGGCAGACGCCGCAGCGCACGCGGAGCTCTCATCGCTCGGCGGCGCCCGCCGAGCTCGAGGCGAAGGTGGTCGAGCTCGAGGAGAAGCTAGGGCGAGCGACCCGAACGGGGAAGAGTGCCCTGACCCAGCTCCAAGACAAGCACAACCGTGCCGCCAGCTCCGCAGCCGAGGCACATCGACTGCAGGGCAAGAAGTCCGCATTGAGGGCGAGGGTCACCGAGCTCGAGTAGGAGAAGCTTGCCTACGACATGGCCAACCTGTAGGTAGGAGAGTAGATAGGAAGAGGGACAAGAGCAACTTGTACTCACTTGTAAGTGTAAATTTGCAAAAAGAAATAAAGTTCATTTTTGTTGTTAGTGTCTGAAATGATGTTAAAGTTCGAAATTGGATGAAGAGACCTAGCTCGTTAGTATCCCCTTACTTAGCCCTCCGCTGTGGTCGAGTTCGAGCAATGCCGGCCTCAGGCACATGAGATATACCTTGAGTTCTTGAGTCGTTGAGACCTGTGTTGTCATATAATACCTTCGTCCTGAACAAAGAACTTAAGACAAAGTAATAATTATGTCTTCGAGTGAGGACAAGCTTAACTCCAAAACAAGGTCGAGCTAGCAGTAGGCTCTCCTTGAGCTCGGGGAACTTCATGAGGGCGGTCTCTGGTTCAAGTCCTGCTATAGGGGAGTAGTCATGATGCGATGAGAATCGGCTTACTGCTGACGTGACCCCTGGAGGTGAACTCTGAGAATGCAACACTCAGGTCGAGGTTCCAGAGAGGCAAAATGAAAAGGACTTAAGCATCTCGAGGTTAGGAACACTTGGGCATGGTCTCTGGTTCAAGTACTGCTACAGGGGAGTAGTCGTGATGCGATAATAATCGGCTTATTATTGACATGACCCCCTAGAGGTGAACCTTGAGATCACAACACGAGGTCGACGCACTCGAGATGTAAACAAACATGTAAAGAGTCATAATCTTAGACAATAAATAAGAGCTTTTTATTGCAAATCAAGGTAACAATGTTACACATAAAACTTTCGGAGTTGGTCTATGTTCCACAAGTTCGCGAGCTCTCTACCATCGGACATCACCAGTCGGTAAGCCCCCGTGCGATCTACTGAAAAAACGTTGTAGGGGCCCTCCCACTTCGGGGATAACTTGTTGGTGTTGGCCTGGTCCTAAATTCGTCTTAGACCAGATCCCCAACACGGAGCACCCTAGGTCGTACCGATCGAGATGCATGCCTGCGAAGTGCTTGCAAGTAATGCGCTGATCGTAGCAGTGCACAACACCTTACTTCTTCCGCCAAGGCGAGGTCGAGAGACTATTTTTGCTCGAAGCCGACTTGGTCAACCAAGCTGACCGTAGCGCTGCCCAGCGTGACCTCAGAAGGCAAGACGGCCTCGGCACCGAAGATGAGCTGGAAAGGGGTTGCCCCTGTTGCTCGACTGGTCGTGGTGTGTACGGACCAAAGGATAGTGGGAAGCTCATCCACCCAGGCCAGGCCATGTTGTTCGAGCTCGTCGAAGACTCGCTTCTTGACGCCCTAGACGATCTATCCGTTGGAGCACTTGACCGCTCTGTTGCTCTGGGGATGAATTACTGATGCGTAGCAGACCTTGGTGCCCGTGTCATCGCAGTACTCCCGAAATAGCTCACTGGTGAATTGCGATCCATTGTCAGTGATAATTCTGCATGGAACCCCGTACCTTGTGACCACGAGCAAGTGAAAAAACTCATAGCTGCCTGGGCGGTGATAGTTGAAATCGGCTTGGCCTCAATCCACTTGGTGAAGGTGTCGATGGCGACGAATAAGAATTTCTTCCCCCCGATTGCCTATCGAAAAGGACTGAGGATATTGAGATCCCAAGTCGAGAACGGCCAAGTGAGGGGGATGGTCTGAAGGGCATAAGCTGGTTGGTGCGTCTTCTGAGCGTGGAACTGGCAAGCTCAACAGGAGTGGACAATGTCCCGAGCATCCTGAAATGCCATCGGCCAGTAGAATCCCATCCAGAACGCCTTCCCGACCATTGTCTTGAAAGAAGAATGAGCACCGTAGAGGCCCGAGTGGATATTATTGAGCACGTGTTTACCTTCCTCCAGGGTGACACATTTCGTGAAAATGCCCAAAGTACCTCGACGATATAGCTGTCCGCTTATGAGCTTGTACGAGCTTGCCCAGCGCCTGACTCTACTGTTTTCGGCTGAGTTAGTCGAGAGCTCGCCATGGTCGAGGAACTTGACGATCGAGTCCATCCACGAGTGAAAACTCTCGAGGAGGGTGACCGAGCCCTTTTGGTCGACAATTGAGGGTGTAGACAAAGTTTCGAGGATGACATCTGATGGAACCTTATCGCTTGATGACCTGAACTTGGACAAGAGGTCGGCATTGGAATTGTCCTTCCTAGGCACGTGCCTGATTTCCACGTTCCAGAACGAACCCTCCATCTTGTGCACCTCAGCGAGATACTTGGCCATCGAGGGCTCGGAGGTCGGCCAAGAGGGCCTCATACTCTGGCACATTGTTAGTTGCAGGAAAGCTGAAGCAAATCACATACCTCAGTCTATCTCCCTTGGGGGTGTTGATGGGAATTCCAGCCCCCAAGCGTTCAAACGACCTGGAACCATCGAAGTATATGATCTACAGCTCCTCTTCTTTATCCTCAGGTTCGGGGGTCAGCTGCGATGTCTACTCGACCATGAAATCAGTTTACGCTTGCGACTTGATGGCGGTGCGTGCGACAAACCGTACGTCGAATTCTGCCAATTCCATGGCCCACTTGGCGATACGACCTCTGGCCTCTAGGTTCATCAGGATCTCACCGAGCGGAAACCCGCTCGGGATAACCACTGTGTGTGCCTGGAAGCAGTGGCGAATCTAGGATTTAAACCTAGGGTATGCCGATCAAATAATAATTCGGTAAACGACTTAAAGTTTATCGAGCAATTCGGTATATAAGTAAAAAAATAATTAAAAATAAGATGATATATTTAAAAGAAGCTTACATACCTATAATATTACTTCTTCTTGTTCGGTCTACGCCTTCTAATGGCCATGAAACTCTTGATTATATCATCTTCTTCCACTTTGAAGAAAATATCTCGCTCAATGAATGTGACTAGGCAATCATCCAAAAGACTATCACCCATTTTATTTCTCAACTTACTTTTGACGAAACACATTGCAGAAAATACCCTTTCAACACTTGCCGTCGCCACGGGTAGAAGCAATACTAATTTGAGAAGCAAGTAAACCAAATCATAAACTATATGCCTCTTTGTTTCAACGAGCTTAACTGAGAGGTCAACAAGATTTTGTAGGTCTTTAAATGTATCATCTTGTCTAATGTCATCAATATAGTTATCAAGTTGCAATTCAAGCCTTAGCAAATCACGTTCCAAGATGTCATTAGGGTAAAATTCAGCAAGTCTTCGTACCTTCTTTGCATCAAAAGAAGCAAGTGAGTCGGTAAGATTGAAGGCTGACATACAAGATAGCAACTCCATATTAACCTCATCAAACCGATTATCAAGCTCTTGAGTAATTTGATCAATGACTCCAATATACACTTCTCTTCTAAAGTGATCATCATTTGTTTGGTTTCTGGCAAACCGTGCTGATCTTCCATAAGGCACATATTTACCCTCCATTGCAGGAACTTGGACACTATATTTGTTGCAAAACAAAGTGACCCTTTCAAGGAATTCATTCCAACCATCAGTCCTCAATTGTTGCATTCTACTCTTTGCCACTCTAACAAGTGAGATTGCATTAAGAATATCTTGTTCCCTTCTTTGCAAGCATTCAGATAATTCATTTGTGTACCCAAGAATAATAAACATTAAGTGTGCACTGAAAACAAAGTCAAATGACTCAAATACTCCAACCATAGCATGTATTTTTGGCCAGTCACCCCTTTGTGAAGTATCATTACCAAGAGTGATGAGTACGTCGCAGATTGTGAGATACATAGCAATAATGTTGGCAACAGTCTTGTAATGAGAACCCCATCGAGTCTCACCGGGCCTAGGCAACCCCATCTCTTGATTTAATCCACTCCCAGTTTCAATTTCACCGTAATCAAGTGCTTTCATGATATTCTCAAGTCTAGCATTTCGAAGCATGCCATGACGTTTACAAGAAACTCCAACAATATTCAGCAAGAGAGAGACTTGATCAAAAAACCACACACAATCATTATTTCCTTGGCAACAAAGAACAAGAACTAATTGAAGTTGATGTGCAAAACAATGGATATAATAAGCGAAAGGTGAATCTTGCAAGATCAATGTTTTTAGACCTTTAATCTCTCCTTTCATGTTGCTGGCCCCATCATAACCTTGCCCACGGATTTGAGTTATAGTCAAGCCATGACTAATAAGTAAACCTTCAATTGCTTGCTTAAGTGATAAAGAGGTAGTATCATCTACATGAACAACTCCAAGAAAATGCTCACATGGCTTTCCTAATTTATCAACATAACGCAAGCAAAGAGCAAGTTGTTCTCTATGTGAAATGTCACTAGACTCATCAGCTAAAATTGCATAGGGCTCATCACCAAGTTCTTCAATAATTTTCTTTCTAGTTTCTATGGCACAACATTGAATAATTTGCTTTTGTATCTCTTGGCAAGTTAAGGTGCAATTACCTGGAGCATTCTTCAAAACATACTTGTCCACTTCTTCACTATTTGCTGCAAGAAATTTCAAAAGTTCAAGAAAGTTCCTCTATTGCTAGACTCTTCTCTTTCATCATGTCCCGAATGCCAATCCTTGGTGCAAAAGAAACTTCAAACATCTAAGTGAATAAATCAACCTAATTTTGTAAAGACGAAGATCTTCATCACTCCACTTATCAATATGATAATCAATTGTCGCTTTGGGATTCACAAAGCCATTATATCTCTCTTGAGTCGCATTGTGTGCCTTAGAACCCACATGTTTGATAATTGCTTTCTCCTATATTCCAATTTCTCCAACCACCTTTAGTATATGTATCGCCCCATTACCCTTCTTGAACAAGTAGCACACAAAGCAAAACACGTAATCCTTCTTAATACTATATTCAAGCCAATGATATTTAAAAAGCCATAAAGGACTGCAATTACGGTCTCTATCCCCAATTTTTCTTTTTGGGAAATCATGTGCATAAGGTTTGAATGGCCCTTTAAGAATATATGCTCTTCGAATTGCATCATGGTCATTAACAGGGTAACTTTGAGTGGGCAACCTTTCACCTGGATCATGTGGAAGACGATTGATATCATAAGTAGATGACGGTGGCGGTGGTGAGATATCTTCAAATTGAACTGATGGCGTAGACGATGGCATAGGATTCACAATTTCTTCAATTACCCTCTCTTGTTCTTGAGGTAACTCATCCACCACGGTTGCAGCCAGACGGGGAGGAGGTGAAGCAAAGCAGCAGCTTTCTTTGCTGTATGTTTCCGAAAAAGAGATGCAATGTCTCCGTTCCTCTTCATAATTTAAAAACCTTGCAAATAAAATACGTCCATTGAGTGATTAAAATACTAACTAAGATAAGTAACTGACTTCGCTTAAAGGAACTGACTTCAGGAGCTAACTTCGCTGCACTTTCCCATTGTTGACGTACAAAGTACTTAACATATGAGCATAAGTAAATTAAGAGGCTAGAAGACATGTTTCAATTGAGTCACTCGAAGTTGTTTGCTATAGTAAAATTGTAGTATATACTATATAAAGATTGCAAAGACCTTTGGTCGATCAGTGCTGGAGCATTTGCTCAATGTTTGCTCCAGATAGCAGGTTAAGAAGTATTCCCTAGACAAAAATGCTTCTTCAACCAGTGCGATGCTACCCAGGAAGAAAGCGTGGCAACGTTTGTGTACCTGACAAGACAACAGAGGCATTTCCATATTAAAAGTAAATGCTTTTTGTTTACAGAAACAACAATAGTGTAGACAATGTATTGCAACCAGAGGAATAGCCTGAAAATTTATCTTACAAATGTCCACCACAGAGTGAATGAAAGAAGGTTTTTATGATTTATGAGTAGCTACGGTCTATTTGCTTCATTTGTGGATCATGACGAAGTATGAATCTCCTGTCATAGTTATGTAATCAGTCATCAGTGAATATTGAAAGTGAATAAATCCATAAAGTAACGAAAGTGGAATTCAAAATGTTTGAAAGTGGAATTCAAAATGTTTGAACTTAAGGCAAGCATTATAGTCTAGGTAATTCTTTGAACGAGGCCAGACAAAAACTTGGATGCAAACAAATAACCTCACCGAACTAGTACTAAAATGCACAATTCCAATAGAATTTTAACTTCATAAGAAAATGTGGTTATCATTACCAAGACCAGAGAAACTAATATTTAAGTGATGTCAGCACAAAACAATAGGAAATTGTAGCATTGAACAATAAACGGTTACTGAGGAAGAGCAGTGAATTGAGACAGGAATTAAACGTGTTGGCTCACAAACACAAGGGAGCAGAGGTGACAGGAATTAAACGTGCTGGCTCACAAACAAGAGGGAGAGGTGGCAGTCATATCGAAATTTCAAAAGAGTGATCAATAAGCTTTGAACAAAAGCAACTCACAGACTGGACTCGCAAACACAACGAGATCTCAAACAGAAGCTGATGTCTGCAGTCTCCAGTCTGCATTTGAAGAAATGAATGAACTTAAAAAACTCAATATCAGCAGGGCGGCGGCACGATCTCGTTGTGTTCCCGGGCAGGGCGGCGGCACCACGACACAATCGTGATTAGAAGATGAATCGCTCATTCGCTTGCGGATCGATCTATCGAGCGGCGCTCGGCTGGAGCGAACAAGGTACACTGGTATGGGCTTTGGGCTGGGCCAAATCTACAGGGTATGCCGCGGCCCACCCGGCATACCCTGTAGATCCGCCACTGCCTGGAAGTAATGCTGGAGCTTTCGTGAGGCCATAAAGAGAGCATAGAACAGCTTCTAAACTTGGGGGTAGTGCTCCTTTGGTCTATGAAGCACTTCGTTGACGTAGTAGATTGGCTGCTGCCTACCATCTCGTTCGGCCACTAGGACAACGCTGATGGCATGGGTCGTGAGCAGAGGTGGGCTAGATAAAGCAACAGCGTTTCGCCCTACCTCGGAGTCGTGAGCAGAGGTGGGCTCGAGAGATATGCCTTCAGCTCATCAAAAGACCGCTGAGCTTCAGGTGTCCATTCGAAGCCCCTGTGCTTGCACAGTGTCTTGAAGAAAGTTAATCCTCATTCACCGAGCCTCGAGATGAAACAGCTGAGGGCGGCCATGCATTCGGTTAGGCATTGGACCTGCCTTGTCGAGGTCAAGGAAGCCATCTTCTCGATTGCTTCGATCTTCTCCAGGTTCAGGCCTACCCCCGAGCCCTCGATCATATAGCCAAGCACCTTGCTGGAGGTCACGCCGAACACACACTTCTCGGGGTTGAGCTTGATCTCGTGCTTGTTTAAGTTGGCGAAGGTCTCCGCAAGGTCGCTAACGTGGTCGTCCTCGGAGGAACTCTTGACGATGATGTCGTCGACATAGACTTCGAGGTTCCGTCCGATCTATGGGTCGAAGGTCTTGAACATCAGCCACTGGAACGTTGCGCCTGCATTACGGAGACTGAATGATATGGTCGTGTAGCAGAATATTCCGAACGACGTGATGAAGGCCGTCTTGTCCTCATCATCAACTACGAGCTTGATCTGATAGTAACCGGAGTAGGCGTCAAGGAAGCTCAGTAAAGTGGCATTGGCGGTGGAGTCCACGATCTGGTCTATGCATGGAAGAGGGAAGTTATCCTTTGGACATGTCGAATTCAAACCTGTGTGGTCGACGTACATCCTTCATTTTTCACCTTTTTTCTGCACAATCATCGGGATAGCCAGCCACTCAGAGTAATCAATCTCGTGAATGAAGCTAGCCTTCGAGAGTTTGTCAAGGTGCTCCCTTTTTATCGCCATTTTCTCGAGAGAGAAACGACGTAGCTTTTGGCATATAGGCCGGCAATCAAGCTTTACTTGTAATTTGTGCTCGATCACCTCTCTCGGGACTCCTGGCATGTCCGTCGGATCCCAGGCAAATATGTTCTTATTGGCGTGGAGGAAAGTGACGAGCTCGAATTCCTATTTTGGGTCAAGCTAGGCTGCAATGTGAACGCACTTGCTCGAGCTGCCCTCTTCAAGCTGCACGGCCTTTGTTGGACCACTAGGCTGAATCATCGCCTTCTGGCGGGCGCTCTACGAGGTTAATTCGGGGCAACTCTGGGGCAGCATGCCGGCGAGCGCTAAAGCTTTTTCCTCGCAGCCTTGTGCCACCTTGAGATCGCCTCGGACGGTTATGACACCATTAGGCCCTGGGAGCTTCATGCAGCGGTGGCCGTAGTGATTCACCGCCATGAAGTTGATCAACGCCGGTCACCCGAGGATGGCGTTGTAGGGGAGATCTTCGTCGACCACTTCAAAGGTAATCAGTTCGGTGCAGAAATTCGTGGAGTCTCCAAAGGTGATGGGCAGAACCACTTGCCCGAGCGGAGTGGTTGAGCTCCCTGCCACAAAACCGAAGAAGGGAATTGCTACAGTCCTGATCTTTGATCGGGGAATCTGCATCCGATCTAGTGCTCTTGCCAAGAGCAAGTTGAGGGAGCTACCCCCATTGACCATGACTCGCCCGACCACAGTATTACTTATGGTCGGGGCCATGACTAGAGCAGTCTTGAGGTCCTTGGACATTCCTAGGGAGCATCATCCTAGGAGAAAGTAATTATTGTGCAAGCCCACTTGTAGGGCTGATCAATGGGCTTCCCAGCAGAGGCTTGATGCACGGTATGTGCAGCAGCCTTAAGCTCACGTCGGGATTGATACACCGACGAATCGCCGAAGATCATGTTGACATGGCGATCGCCCTGCTGAAACTCTAGGTCGAGGCCTTCAAGGCCCTCAAATAAATACCGGCTTGGAAATACTAAGAAACAAGAAAATACGCTTTGCATGCACTGAAAGCGCCTTCACCATTGAACTAGCTCGGTTGTGTCTGGCTAACGGATTGGGACCACTTGTCAAGGGCTTGTTTCGGCTGAGAGGTGGAGTAGCTGCAAAAGGGGCCCGTTGCTCAGTGACAGAGAACAGAGGAGACGCTAGCGATGGCTAGGGCCAGTGGCGGATCTACAGGGTATGCCGGGTGGGCCGTGGCATACCCTGTAGATTTGGCCCAGCCCAAAGCCCATACCAGCGTACCTTATTCGCTCCAGCCGAGCGCCGCTCGATAGATCGATCCGCAAGCGAATGAGCGATTCATCTTCTAATCACGATTGTGTCGCGGTGCCGCCGCCCTGCCCAGGAACACAACGAGATCGTGCCGTCGCCCTGCTGATATTGAGTTTTTTAAGTTCATTCATTTCTTCAAATGCGATCGAGACCGCAGACATCACTCGCTTGAGATCTCGTTGTGTTTGCGAGTCCAGTCTGTGAGTTGCTTTTGTTCAAAGCTTATTGATCACTCTTTTGAAATTTCGATATGACTGTCACCTCTCCCTCTTGTTTGTGAGCTAGCACGTTTAATTCCTGTCACCTTTGCTCCCTTGTGTTTGTGAGCCAACACGTTTAATTCCTGTCTCAATTCACTGCTCTTCCTCAGTAACCGTTTATTGTTCAATGCTACAATTTCCTATTGTTTTGTGCTGACATCACTTAAATATTAGTTTCTCTGGTCTTGGTAATGATAACCACATTTTCTTACGAAGGTAAAATTCTATTGGAATTGTGCATTTTAGTACTAGTTCCAGGTGAGGATTATTTGCTGCATCCAAGTTTTTTGTCCTGGCCTCGTTCAGCAATTACCTAGACTATAATGCTTGCCTTAAGTTCAAACATTTTGAATTCCACTTTCAAACATTTTGAATTCCACTTTCGTTACTTTATGGATTTATTCACTTTCAATATTCACTGATGACTGATTACATAACTATGACAGGAGATTCATACTTCGTCATGATCCACAAATGAAGCAAATAGACCGTAGCTACTCATAAATCATAAAAACCTTCTTTCATTCACTCTGTGGTGGACATTTGTAAGATAAATTTTCAGGCTATTCCTCTGGTTGCAATACATTGTCTACACTATTGTTGTTTCTGTAAACAAAAAGCATTTACTTTTAATATGGAAATGCCTCTGTTGTCTTGTCAGGTACACAAACGTTGCCACGCTTTCTTCCTGGGTAGCATCGCACTGGTTGAAGAAGCATTTTTGTCTGGGGAATACTTCTAACCTCGCTATCCGAGCAAACATTGAGCAAATGCTCCAAAGACCGATCGACCAAAGGTCTTTGCAATCTTTATATAGTATATACTACAATTTTACTATAGCAAACAACTTCGAGTGACTCAATTGAAACATGTCTTCTAGCCTCTTAATTTACTTATGCTCATATGTTAAGTACTTTGTACGTCAACAATGGGAAAGTGCAACAAGTTAGCTCTCAAGTCGGGCCTTTGCTAAGTCGCCATTTATCTTAGTTAGTATTTTAATCACTCAATGGACGTATTTTATTTGCAAGGTTTTTAAATTATGAAGCGGAACGGAGACATTGCATCTCTTTTTCGTAAACATACAAAGAAAGAAGGCTTCTGCTGCTTCACCTCCTCCCCCGTCACAAACTGCAACCGTGGTGGATGAGTTACCTCAAGAACAAGAGAGGGTAATTGAAGAAATTGTGAATCCTATGCCATCGTCTCCGCCATCAGTTCAATTTGAAGATATCTCACCACCGCCACCGTCATCTACTTATGATATCAATCGTCTTCCACATGATCCAGGTGAAAGGTTGCCCATTCAAAGTTACCCTGTTAATGACCATGATGCAATTCGAAGAGCATATATTCTTAAAGGGCCATTCAAACCTTATGCACATGATTTCCCAAAAAGAAAAATTGGGGATAGAGACCGTAATTACAGTCCTTTATGGCTTTTTAAATATCATTGGCTTGAATATAGTATTAAGAAGGATTCCGTGTTTTGCTTTGTGTTCTACTTGTTCAAGAAGGGTAATGGGGCAGATACATATACTAAAGGTGGTTGGAGAAATTGGAATATAGGAGAGAAAGCAATTATCAAACATGTGGGTTCTAAGGCACACAATGCAGCTCAAGAGAGATATAATGGCTTTGTGAATCCCAAAACAGCAATTGATTATCATATTGATAAGTGGAGTGATGAAGATCTTCGTCTTTACAAAATTAGGTTGATTTATTCACTTAGATGTTTGAAGTTTCTTTTGCACCAAGGATTGGCATTCCGGGGACATGATGAAAGAGAAGAGTCTAGCAATAGAGGGAACTTTCTTGAACTTTTGAAATTTCTTGCAGCAAATAGTGAAGAAGTGGACAAGTATGTTTTGAAGAATGCTCCAGGTAATTGCACCTTAACTTGCCAAGAGATACAAAGCAAATTATTCAATGTTGTGCCATAGAAACTAGAAAGAAAATTATTGAAGAACTTGGTGATGAGCCCTATGCAATTTTAGCTGATGAGTCTAGTGACATTTCACATAGAGAACAACTTGCTCTTTGCTTGCATTATGTTGATAAATTAGGAAAGCCATGTGAGCATTTTCTTGGAGTTGTTCATGTAGATGATACTACCTCTTTATCACTTAAGCAAGCAATTGAAGGTTTACTTATTAGTCATGGCTTGACTATAACTCAAATCCGTGGGCAAGGTTATGATGGGGCCAGCAACATGAAAGGAGAGATTAAAGGTCTAAAAACATTGATCTTGCAAGATTCACCTTCCGCTTATTATATCCATTGTTTTGCACATCAACTTCAATTAGTTCTTGTTGCTGTTGCCAAGGGAAATAATGATTGTGTGTAATTTTTTGATCAAGTCTCTCTCTTGCTGAATATTGTTGGAGTTTCTTGTAAACGTCATGGCATGCTTCGAAATGCTAGACTTGAGAATATCATGAAAGCACTTGATTACGGTGAAATTGAAACTGGGAGTGGATTAAATCAAGAGATGGGGTTGCCTAGGCCCGGTGAGACTCGATGGGGTTCTCATTACAAGACTGTTGCCAACATTATTGCTATGTATCTCACAATCTGCGACGTACTCATCACTCTTGGTAATGATACTTCACAAAGGGGTGACTGGCCAAAAATACATGCTATGGTTGGAGTATTTGAGTCATTTGACTTTGTTTTCAGTGCACACTTAATGTTTATTATTCTTGGGTACACAAATGAATTATCTGAATGCTTGCAAAGAAGGGAACAAGATATTCTTAATGCAATCTCACTTGTTAGAGTGGCAAAGAGTAGAATGCAACAATTGAGGACTGATGGTTGGAATGAATTCCTTGAAAGGGTCACTTTGTTTTGCAACAAATATAGTGTCCAAGTTCCAAAGAATGGAGGGTAAATATGTGCCTTATGGAAGATCAAAGACGGTTTGCCGTAAACCAAACAAATGATGATCACTTTAGAAGAGAAGTGTATATTGAGTCATTGATCAAATTAGTCAAGAGCTTGATAATCGGTTTGATGAGGTTAATATGGAGTTGCTATCTTGTATGTCAGCCTTCAATCCTACCGACTCATTTGCTTCTTTTGATGCAAAGAAGGTACGAAGACTTGCTGAGTTTTACCCTAATGACATCTTGGAACGTGATTTGCTAAGGCTTGAATTGCAACTTGATAACTATATTGATGACATTAGACAAGATGATACATTTAAAGACCTACAAAATCTTGTTGACCTCTCAGTTAAGCTCGTTGAAACAAAGAGGCATATAGTTTATGATTTGGTTTACTTGCTTCTCAAATTAGTATTGCTTCTACCCGTGGCGACGGCAAGTGTTGAAAGGGTATTTTCTGCAATGTGTTTCGTCAAAAGTAAGTTGAGAAATAAAATGGGTGATAGTCTTTTGGATGATTGCCTAGTCACATTCATTGAGCGAGATATTTTCTTCAAAGTGGAAGAAGATGATATAATCAAGAGTTTCATGGCCATTAGAAGGCGTAGACCGAACAAGAAGAAGTAATATTATAGGTATGTAAGCTTCTTTTAAATATACCATCTTATTTTTAATTATTTTTTTACTTATATACCGAATTGCTCGATAAACTTTAAGTCGTTTACCGAATTATTATTTGATCGGCATACCCTAGGTTTAAATCCTAGATTCGCCACTGGCTAGGGCGTTGCGCCGGCGGCGGGCGGTGGCCGGAACCGGCAGGCCGACGGTCAGGGAGGCTTCAGCTCGATGATACGCACCCGTTGGTGGCCTCAATCGATCCCGGCGGTTGCCGAAGCAGGGCTCCCACCGAAGCTCGCAGGCGGCGCTAACGGCGGGAGTGGCTGGGAGCAAGAACGACTGCGTTGGGGCATGAGTGGGTAGAAGTTTAAGAAATAAGGAGTTCCAAGGACTCCATTTGGCCGGTTAATGAGAATCGGAAACTCACCGAAGTTCCTTGCCAATGACGGCCGGCCAGGAGGAAGAAAGCGGACGGGGCGGCGGTGCTACAGGCGATGAGAGCTGCAAATAAACGTTGATTACGGCTTAGTGATGATCTAGGATGCTATCGTTGCGAGCAATTTGAGAATGGCTCACCGAATTTGCTTACACATGATTTCTTCCCTCTTTCTTAGTTCTGGCGGCAATGGCAGAAACAGGTTCGGCTTGAACTGCAGAAGAGGCGAGAGGCGAGGAATAATTTTGAGAGGCTGAGAGGGAGCTTTGTGCGCGCGGTATTAGGATGACAAGCTTACCTGCAGAAGTTTGGCTTGGAAACATGGTCGCTGGTCCTACTGTGCTCTCGGCGAGCCTCTACTCATGACGAGCTCGAAGCAATGGCAGGAGATAGCCAGCTGAGGAGGCAGGTGGGCGAGCCAGGCGGTCTTAAGTGCAGCACATTAGAGCAGGTGAGCAGAATGGCGACGGAGCTAGCGATGCTTGGCTGACCAAGCCGCGTGGCTGTGTTTCTCTGCCACGGCAAGGAAATCAGTGCAAATTCTCTGTCGTGGCAGCAGACGGGTAAACAACAGTCGGCTGGTGTTGTCGTGGCAGCAGGGCTTGACTTAGATTCTTTGCCATGGCAGCATCTGGGCGATGAGATCACTGCCGTGGCAGCTTCGGCAAGGTATGGGCATAACTGGGCGAAGCTACTGAGGAAGAAGGCTGTGCGCTGGCTTGCCACTGGCAGGTGGGTCCAAGAGGATGTGCAAGCCCACATGTAGGTGACAGGAGGGGCTTAATGGTTTCAGCAGATTTGACAGCACAAGACCAAGTGCCTTGAATGAGCTAAAATCTCGAGTCTAATATTTTTGGAAATTTGTATCAGTGATTCAGCGATAGTTTGCAACCTACTATAAAATTTTCACGTTAAAATTGCTTACATAGAAATTATAACAATTCTGACAATGTTGACAGCTTTACTTGTTCACTTCTGTTTTTATTTTATTTTAGGATGAATATGAATTCAAGAATTTTTGAAACTTTTTTAAAGAAGTTTTTATGGGCAATTTATTCTTTTGTAAACTTTTTAGATCAAGATATCTCATATTTATTTTATATTACTTCTGACATTGCATATTCCAGATTTGCATGATTTCGGTTTTTTAATTGTAAAAGGCACTAAAAGTAATTATTAGTTTTTAATATTTTTACCAAGGGTTAATAATGTTATGGGTAAGACATGGTAAAATATGTAATAAGAGATAAGCTTTGGTTATTGTTGTAAAATTCTGTCATGCCACTATTTTGAAGTGAAAACATGTCACTTTACTATTTACTTCTTTACCTAATTCATTTAAAAATATTTGAACAGCTGAAAAGATGTGATGGAGACTTCCCAAAGTTCAATGGAATTTTTTCTGGCTTTTTACTTCCATATTTTTACCTTTTTACTCTTTTAATAATTTCATTAATTGATTTTTCTTTAAAGCTAAATAACTAAGAATAATAAATAAGCTTAGAAAAAAATCAAAGAATATGGGAATTCAAAATAAGATTAAATTTTCAACTCATTTTCAAAGTTTGTTTATTTTGGACAAAAATTTTAATGTAACAACTTGATCTTTTCCCTTTAGGTTGAAATACAAGAAAATAAAGTAAAAGATGATATTTAAAATAAAAATCTTGGTTTAAGCTGAAATTTTTATTCAATTCCATTTTAAAATTTAAAATTTTCATTTTTCCTATTTTTGAAATTTTTGGGATGTTACAGGGCAAGGCTTGATAATTAGGTGCAAAGCCGATATTAGGGCTAATTGTATATTACCAAATTTTTGACAAGTCTGGTATCCCTTCTAATATTTGAAACAATCCTGCAACATTGTCGGTCAAAAATACCCCGTACTCCTTAGTATTCAATTGATCTTATGAGCTAATTGATGGGATCCACAAATACCTTCATGCACTTCTCCTATATCTACTTTAGCTTCTTCGGCTTCAATACATCTTAACAGCAAGCCCTCTAAAGTCCAATAATATAGCACATTATTGAGGACAACATACTTTAAAGCTTGTCGCTTAATTCTCTGATCGGTAGGTCTTGACGAATCGGTCAAATATTCCACTATCTTTGCCATCCAATCAATGGTGGTAACACACATGGCCATCTTTTCAATCGGCTCACATTCCTCTAATCGATCAAAAACTTTATAGTCCGATGCTTGTTGAGCTAGAAAGTTAGCTTTGTTATTCAACTCTCAAGGAATATGACTGATGGAGAAAGAAGTAAATGAGCCAATCACAACGAGGCACTGCTCCAAGTATTTGATCAAACTTTCATTGTAGCAGTTGTACTCTCCCTTAATCTAATGGACCACCAACAAAGAATCACTATAGGCCTCAACAAAATCAACTCTGATATTATCGAGCAGTTGTAAGCCTTTAAGTAATACTTCGTACTCTACTTGATTATTGGAGTATTTGCAATTCAGCCTGAATGTGAAATCAAAACTATACCCTTCCGATGAAACTAACACTATACCGATACCATCTCCTTCTCGACACACTTATCTATCGAAAAACAATTGCCAAGGTGCGATAGATATTAGATTGGTATTTGTATTAGTTTCATATCCTATTATAAAATCGGCAATTACTTAGCCTTTAACTGTTTTAGCCGATTCATATGTTAGGTCAAACTCGATGAGCGCATTAGCCCATTTACCAAGTCGACCTTGTAGAATTGGAGCTGATAACATATATTTTATAACATCAATTTTACAAATAACCTTACAAACCGATGTTAAAATATAATGCCATAACTTTGTGCAAGCAAAATATAATAAAAAATAGAGTTTTTCTACAAAAGGTTGTCTAGTCTTCGCATCAATTAATCATCGACTTAAGTAAAAAATAACATGCTCTTTTCCATCAATTTCTCACGCCAAACTAGCTCCAATAGCCTTCTCTTCAGCCGATATATATAACTTGAATGGTATGCCTTTGTGAGGCGCCACTAAAAACGGCGAATTAGTCAAACACTCTTTAATATTTTCAAAGACATTCTACTGATCGGCTCCCCATGTAAACTCTTGATTATCTTTCTTAGCTTCAGCAGTGCGGTAAATGAATTAATATGGCTAGAAAGTTTTGTAATAAATTGCTGTAAATAGTTAATCTTGTCGATCAACTTTTGTAAATCCTTCTTGCAAGCAAGCGGCTTGGTTTTGGCTATGGCTTTGACTCTTTTTTGATTAACTTCAATCCCTCTTTTGTGAACCTTGAAGACCAAAAATTGTCCAACCAACCCACCAAAAGAACACTTATATGGATTCATCTTTAGGCAACGTACTCTTATGTTTTTGAACATTGTTTCTAAATCGGCTAGATACCGCAAGTCTTCTTCGGATTTCGCGACAACATCATTGATGTAGATCTCCACGATATGGCCGATCAAATCATAAAAAATAATCAAATTCATGGCACACTAATAAGTTGCACTAGCGTTCTTCAAGCCGAATATCATTATTGCCCACTCAAACAAACCTAGGGCACCTAAAGGCTGTTTTGGGTATATCGACTTCTGCCATGAATATCTAATTATATCCAGCATTACTATCAAGGAAATTAATGATCTTATTTCTCGATGCAGCGTAGATAAGCATATTGGCTATTGGCATCGGGTACTCATCCTTTGGCGTGTTTTTATTTAAATCTCTAAAATTGATGCACACCCTGAGTTTGCCATTTTTTTATGACAGGAACAATATTAGAAACCATTCAGCATAGCTGCAAGGCCTGATAAACTTAGCCTTCAATAATCATTCAATTTCTTCTTTTATCATATTATACAAAGCTAGATTAAATCGTCTACGATACTATTTAAATGATCGATAACCTAGCTTTATAGATAGCCAATGCTCAACAAGTTGTCAACATAAACCAGGCATCTCATGATATTCCCAAGCAAAATAATTTTTATAATTTCTTAAAATCTCAACCAACTTTTCCTTATAATTTGCAGCTAACTTTGAACTAATAAAAGTTGGTCTTTTCCTATTACCATCACCAATGTCAACTTCCTTCGGCGAATTAGTCAACATGAAATCTTGGCCTAACTTCTCAATTTCTTGGAAGTTTGTAACATCCCAAAATTTACCTATAATTTTATTCATGTGCATTTTGTGATTTTCTGAATTTATTGGCTTTGCTATAATTTATTTGAATTTATTTTAATTAAGTACA
Source organism: Otatea glauca (assembly GCA_036346275.1). Classification (NCBI taxonomy): domain Eukaryota; kingdom Viridiplantae; phylum Streptophyta; class Magnoliopsida; order Poales; family Poaceae; genus Otatea; species Otatea glauca. The sequence continues at coordinate 1,964,095 of CM070717.1, read as the reverse complement.
TTGAACCTTTTATGAAAACTAATTATAAATAGATAAAAACTAATATAAAGTTTTGCCAAAAACATATTATTTGAGTTCAAAATGTCTCAAATATTTATGAGAATTTTCTTGGATTTTCCCTGATATTTTAATTGCTTGAAACTAATTAAACTAATTTATGTAATTATTTTAAATCAGAAACCTGAGAAAATCGAATGAAAAACAGTACTAGGCTGGAGCCTAGTACCGTGCGCGTGTGCGGCCCGTTATTTATGCAGCCCGTTTGGCCTGTTATGGTTAGGGTTAGCGTCGACCGTTGGATCTTCATCGCGCGGTCTTCATCAAGCCACATCGCCTGCGTGTGATCAGCCGTTGGATCGCGAAGGGGCGCTCAGGATTTGAAGATGAAGCCAGAAACCCTAACGCCTGTGAGTCGTTGGATCAGGATCGTGCGGAAGAGATCACGTTGTGTTAGTTTGGAAGGTGCGAATCGTATCTGTTGATTTTGGAAGGTGCGGATCGGATTGAATCAGCTGAGATGCAATCATGGCTGCTCGTTGCAGATCGGACGGTTGTCCGTCATCGTCTCCGATCGAGATTTCGAAATCGCCGCCGTGCGCCGTCTCCGCCGCGGATTACTAGGGTTGCTATGTTTGCAAGCACACCGAGGCTATAAAAGCCGTAGCCCGCACCCCGATGTTCCTCATCTCCTTGCGTATCTAGTCGCTCAAGTCTTAGCCTCAGAGTCGCCGCCGTTTAGCCCCAAGAGCTCACCATAGTTCTTCGTAGCGCCACCTCGGTTTTCTTCAGTTTTCGTCACCGTTTAGCCGCCGTTCGCCGTGCGGGTTCCAGATCCAGAATCGCCGTTGCAAGCCGCGTCGGGGCCGTCATTTCTTCCTCGCCGGAGTCATCTCATTCGCCGTTCGGGTGGTCGTCTTCCTCGCGTCCGGCGAAGCTGCGCCGCCGTGCTGCCATCTTCTCCTTGGAGCGTCGTCGACCATCGGATCGCCAGGCAACGCTCCAGAACGTGCCACGTCGCTTCGTCTGCAGTGTTCTGCTCGGGTAAGCTCTGGCCGTTAAATCTGAGATGAGCGGTCAGGATTGAGCCACGTAGGAGTAGATCGGTAGCCATTGGATCCTTGCGCGGATGTGCGACGCGTATCGGCTCAAAAGCTGAGGCGTTGTGCGCCGATTGCATAGTGGGCAGGCGCAGTGCCATGGACGCAGTCCATAGACTGAGCAACGTGGCGCAACCCGATTGGTCCACGTGTGCGATGACGTCATACTGACATCATCCGGTCCACAGCACCGTACCTCGAGTCCACGGTGGACCAGAGAAATTTTGTGGACGAGGTCCATGCGCCAAAGCCACGTGGCAGCCTCTGGTTAGTTCATGTGTCGCTTGCGCAATAATCCGAGTTTTCTTTATAAAAATAATTCGGGAAAATCAGAATTTCTAATTTCAGAATTAATTAAAACTTTGAATAGCTATAACTTTTGGATTTGAACTGGGATTTGAGTGATTCAAATTTCTAAAAATTTGTAAAATCAAGATCTATTTAATGGTGCTTTTTATTTGAATTTTTGGAGTCTGTTTGCTCTCTATTTTGGGTGTTTATTGCTATTTTATCTCGATTCATGTAGACGTCGAATTGCTCGGTGCTCCGGAGGAGGATTCGTCGCTTCAAGACCCAAGTTCAGAGCAAGACCAGCACCTGTTCCAAGGCAAGTTGTGCTTTGATCATGTTGCACCTAATTGTTTTTAAAATTGCTATTTTTTCTTTAAAATTTATGCATGATATTTTATGTATAAATGATTCCAATTAATCTGGGAACTAGATAATATACCTATTTGAATTACATCATACCTTGCCAATTGTATGCCATGATCTAATTGTCACCCTAGGTTATGGAACTATAGTTGGTTAATATTAATAATCAACATGGGACTAGTTAGACCGTATTAGTTTGCTTAGTCAGGCCATGTCATCACATGTATCTAAAATATTGATATTTAATCTTGACTAATGGATTATGGAACAATGATTATAAATTGGCGTGTCATGTGTTGTCACGCAGTGATATTGAGTTGTCGTGGCGAGGAGGTCACACAACTAGATTGAATCGCTGATGGCAGGTGGTGCATGGTAATCAACTGGGGTGGTAGTCATTTTAGATCGGGGCAGGTGGCAAGGGGCAGTATGCCAAGGTGGGCCTGTTGGGCAGGCCGGGTATGTGGAAGTCTTGCCTCGGTCACTTCAGGGACTTAACCTTGCAAGCCTTTGACCTGAGTCTTAATTGCAACCACACGTCTGGAATTGGACAGCCTAGCTAACTAATTTGTAATGTTTAGATTATGGTACTACGTTGGTGTTCAGTGAGTCCCGGGTTATGGGGTAGCTCACATGGCGCAAGAGGGGGGCCCTGGATGTGGTAACTAGTCCCACCAGTGTTGAAACCTTTGCGGGTAGTACCGGGTCTCTAAGCAGAGCATTGTAAAGGCTTTGTTATGGTCACTCACCTGTGTGGTGTTTGATTATATCGTGTGGGTAAGGTGCATAACCTATGCAGAGTGTGAAACCTATTCGAATAGCCTTGCTCACGGTATTGGGCAATGCTCGGGAATTACAGTCAAGGGTTAGACTTTTGTTAAATAACAACTTGTTGGGATGGTGAATTGCCATGAAAACTTGGAATTTGACTTAGGATGGAAAACCCTGTTTACTTAAAAAGTTGAATCTATTATTTACTGTTATTTGTTTTACTGTCTTTTAATCTACTTGCTGTATTCTTTCATAAAATGTTTCCTTACTGCAAAATAGCCATGTTAGCCTTCCTTGGAATAAGCCAAGCATGTAGAATATTAGACTTGCAATACTATGCACGACTTGTTGAGTGCTTTATGTACTCATCCCGTAACAACAAACTTCAGAAGAGGAGGAGTCTACGACATTCTTGGAGGAGTACCCCGGCGCTGATGCTTAGGGTCTGAGCCTCGTCAGTTGCCTGTGGTGAACTGGGGAGCTACTACATTTACTTCATTTCCACTACTGCTTAATTGCTATTTCTTAGTTAAGCCCTGTGAGGCAATAATCATGTAAGACAACAGTTATTATTAATATTGAAGTTATGCTATATTCCGCTGTGTATGGCTGTGATAGCATCTATATTGATCCTGTGTGCACTAGCATATTAATATTGAAGTTATGCTATATTCCGCTGTGTATGGCTGTGATAGCATCTATGTTGATCCTGTGTGCACTAGCATGATCCTAGACTAGTGCGATATACACAGATGGTCCGAATTTGCATATTCGGGTCCCGACAAAGTTTTCAATGGCCTCATAGCTATCCATTATTTGCCGATAGCTTCACATTTTGTTTTGTAAAGATTTTACTATCGATTTGGACTCCATCGACATAAAATCTCGTTTGTCTGATCGAGTATGCTTGGCTTCACGTTGATCAAAATAAGCCCGATTTTGTTGATGCAGATAAAATCACAATCATCTAGAGTTTTACCTGATATACATTCGACTTCTTCGTGCTACCAATTTGCATCTAAACATGGTATAGCAATATGAGCCAATTTATCAGCTTAAATCACTTCAACCTCATCTCCATTCCAATGGACAAGCATTGATGCATGGACGGTACACAGTAATTGGTATGAATCCAATCTCGTCCAAGCAGAACGTTGTACCTACCCTTAGCATCAACTATGAAAAACGCGGTCGGCAATGTTTTGCTGCTGACTATCAACTCAGTCACCATAACCCCCTTTGCTTCAGTGGGATAGCCTGTGAAATCATTTCAAACCATATTAGTTCTAATGAGGTCCTCATCAGACTTACCAAGTATGCATTAGATTGACAGTTGCTCCTCTATCGACAAGCATCATTGATATCGACTTGCCATTGATGTGTCCTTTTAAGTATAATGGCTTCAAATGTCGATGATCATCTTGAGGCTTCTCAAAAACTACGTCTTGAGTCCCTAAACACAATTGAGCTAATGTCTTCACGGCCGATACAATCCTTATTTTGAATACAGCCGGCAATGTGAACATCATATTGATGTCCATTAGAGGTGGAGTATCATCCTTAATCACAGGTGAATCCAGATCATCGACTGAATCAAACTCTTCTTCAATCGGTTCTTTTCTCCTCCACTCCTTTATAGTAGTCTTAATCGGCTAAAGCTCATCGAACACTTGGTCTCTCTGTTTTTCTTGCTCAGCCTCTCTCATCTCTTGAGTCCTTAGCTTTTGAAGTCATCTGCGTTGTGATCAGCTAAGCCGTAGAGGACACCACCTTGGTTTAGGTTCAATCGGCTTACGTACCTTTCCCGCTAGATTAACCTAGGCTATAGAGCTTGACCCAACTTCCACTTGCGCTTGCATTTGGTTTGGCGTGGAAATCCTTTGATGGATTGGTCTTTTATGATTTTCATTAGAATGGTCTTGTATCAGTTTGATATTATATCTTTAGCCAATCGCCTTTGCCGGTGACCTTGATGAGGGTAATGTTCCATCGAACATGTATATGGTGACGGCAGAGTTGACCCCATCTCCCAACAGAATTGTCAAAAGGGGCATCATTTGGAGCCTTTTCCAAGTTATCGGGCTAGTATAGATTATATGGCCGATGCGCGGGATAATGTGGCATATCGTTTCTCCTTTTATATTTTTCTAGCAACTAGGAGAAAGTTGGCTTTGACTTGTAAATCGGCCTGCGCGGAGGCGATGTTCTCTTAGTCTTATATCATTTGCCGATCTGCATGTCTTCCTTCAGCTTGACAGTCCTTAAACGTCTCCCGTCACGGTCGGTTTCTATTTGGAGTGAGCCGATCATAATTTTTAGGATCTTTTTGCTGCTATAATTCGGCTGAATGTCAACATGAAGTGCAACTTTTGACCCTGTATCCTGCATCGGCTCTTTTCCCTTTCAACAACATTGAACCATATTAATTGAAAAAGAATTAGCATCGACCTACATCGTCGTCTTTTCTACAAACTTGAGTTGGCCATCCTCTATAACTGATTGTATTTACAATCAGAAAATATTGCAATTATTAGTATTATAAGAAAAAGAATGATGCCATTTGCAATACCTTCGCTTTTTCATTTCGTCAGTCGACGTTATAACATGTCCTTGGGGTAACCATATAATCTTTTTCTGCAGAAGTAAGTCAAAAATACAATCACACTTGGAGACATCAAAAAGCATATTTTATTTTCGACTTATTCTTAGTCGGCTTAAGCCAAGAACAGACTAAAGATTTCTTAGATCCTTTAACCCACTCAGCTATATTTATTTCAGCCTCATCGTCTTCGGAGGAATCACTTAAATAGTTAACTTTAGCTTTTTCTTTATCTTCAATATTGTTAATGGCCTTGAATTTATCTCTAAAGCCTCTATTATCGGTAGAACTGTTTTCTTGAGCCGATATCCTATGCAACAGGTCAATTAAATCAGTGAATTCTTGTCCACCGAATTTCTCCCTCAGTTGGGAAATTAATCCCAGGAAGACTAAATCGGCTAACTGGTTATCAGGTAAAGTAACACTAAAACACCTATTTCTCACTTCTATAAATCTTTTAACATAATATATTACTAATTCCCCAAATTTCTAATGAATAGAGCTCAAATCAAAATTCTAAGTTCTAGACTTAGAGAAAAATATTCACGGAATTCGGAGGCAAGCTCATGAACCAGGTAAAAGCAGCTCCTGACAAAGATATTGAGAACAACCTAATTTTTAACCCATCAGACTGAGTAGCTTCATCGCATTGCACGATAAAATGTTCGACGTACTCCAAAGTAGTAACGGAGTCATTCCTAGAAAATTTCGCAAAATCAAGAACCTTGAAGTTATTATGGTAAGGCATCTGATAGATGTAATCAGGGTATGGCTTCTGATAGCCGATAACCTTCCCTTTTGGTTGTATGCCGAATTGATCGCACAATACGGCGGATATCTGATCGACCCAATTTACTTTGTTAGCTGATGTAGTGTTAGAATTTTGCCGATTGTGCTTGTAATTAGCATTCTACCCCCTCGAGCATAAGCTCAGGTTGATAGGTTGTTTGAGCTGAAGCATACTGAGAAAAATGCTCATATCCGTTATTTTTCCTAGCAATCGGCTCTGATACTGAAATGAAGGTTTTGAATATGTTACAACCTTGTACGTAGATGTTTTCCTCTACGGAATTGGCTTAGGATACTGTTGGTACCTAGGAGGTTAAATCGGCTGTGAAATAGATTGGGGAAAGCGTAGAACAGAGCCGATGGTGGTAAGTTGGCTGGTACATCCAACTTAGCAACATTGATATATGCCTGATAATGTGCAAGCCCCATTACACGAGTGATAGTAGGTTGGGTTGACATCATGGTCAGGATCGAAGTCATAGCCGATGGTTTAGGATTGACCACAGGGCTTTGAGTGCTTTGTGTTACCGAATAAATGGGGTAATTCGGTAGGGTTTACATTGGGTTAAGTTGGCTTCCAGTCGGTACCAACACTTGAGCTATCTTTACATTATTAGCTATCATCGGCTTAAGAGTTATAACTAGAGCCGATGATTCATTAATCAAAGCATGGTGTACAGATTGATTAATCATAGCTGATAATTTATCTTGTGCAGACATATATTAACTCACCAAGGTGATGGTAATCCTTGCATCACTAGACATTGACCGTCAGCAATGTAGCCTTCTACGTGACACTGCGTCAAGTTTATTGATAACAGTTCAGCATCATCCCCTCGAACACAGCTTTTCGATCTTCAATCTCTTTACGTTTTTTTGGCGTTAAATCATCTAGCATAGGGACGATTATAGCATCGGAGTTGATCAGATAGAGGAATTGATTTCCTTGAAGAAGACATCGTATCCCACTGGCGTGCCAATGGAGTGTTGGTGCCAAAAAGTATGATGAAGGATCTGTCAGCCTCAACACACGAACACCAGGTTTAGAGGGTTCAGGAAGTGTCAACTGATTTGATCCTGCAATCAGTAAGATAGATGAAAAATATGCTCAAAGCCGATCTAATGTAACAATTGGCAGAGATCTAAACAGCCAAAAAGCCGATCAAATCTAGAGTAACGACAAGTCTAAATAGCCGATTAGTACTGAATAGATGGTAGACTGTCGGGACCCAGATTTGCAAATTCAAAACCCTCTGTGTATACTGCACTAGTCCAGGATCACGCTAGTGCAAACAGTGAAAACATAGATGAAATATCATTCCATACAACGAATTAACTAAGAAGAAGCAAATTATTATTAAATAAAGCAAACTACCTTATGGTCAAAGTTTACACTGTTACGCCTTAAGGGCTTAAGAAACAAATAACTATTGCAGCGAAAAAGATAACTTGAGCCATTCAACATGCCACAGGCAATCGTCTGAGGAACGCCTTTCGAATCCACGTAGTCTTCATAGAATTCCTCCTCATGATATTCAGCATTTCCTGATCCTTCCTCAGCAACTGATCAACAAAGGCGTATAGACGTGAGTACAAAAATTACTCCGCAAGCCGTACGGAATTGATGCAATATATTCATGCACGGCTTGACAAGGATGGCCATATGGTTCATTTGCAGAAAGCAATAACTTGAATTGAAATACAATAAATAGATTGAAAGCACATTTATGAGAAAAGATAAATAAATAACTGATAGATCAATGGTAGACAACATGAACAGAATAGCGAGGCATCACCCTGCACTTTCTAAAACAGGTATCAACCAATAAATTCAACAGTATTATTTTAGACAACAAAACAACAGTGAATTCCCCGTTCACATCCCAACAATTCCATATTTCACATTTCATAAAACACAATATACCCCGTGTGAAATTATAGGGCTTGTCCATGACCGCGGACACGGCTATTCGAATAGTTTTACACTCTGCAGAGGTTGTACAACTTTACACACAAGACATGAACATCTCTTTGTGCAAACGTTACTAACACACTTCCTTTGGTGTGTCGCAAGATATCATGACAAAGCCTTTACAATGCCCTGTCTAAACTCGGTATTGCCCGCTAAGGTTTCAACCCTTAGGGCCCCCTCTTGCGCCTTGCGAATCTACCCGTCCATCCTGGAACGCACACCACCAATTGGCAGTACTCAAGGCTAGACATTGCAAATTAATCAGCTAAGTCCGTCCCATACCAGACTTGTGGTAGTACGGTTAGGCCCAGTTCAATAACGCACAAGATTAAGTCCTTAAGTTGTCTTAGGCAAGACATCCACATCCCAATGTACTAGAAAGCACCCCCCTTACTGCACGATCACTTGCCCGAGGGAAAACAATTCATTCAACCAAGACCAATGGCAAACCCCACCATGGTACAACAAATTTTACAATAGTCAAGATTAACATTAATCACATGTGAGATAGATCCCAACGTATATCTAAGCATGTCTAAGCATAGCTACGATAACCCAATGTGGGTATAATGATTATGTCCAACTAGTAATGTCCCAACCTAGGTTTAACAATGGATACATGGCATCCCAATAATAAAGGTGGCATAATGTCAACTAGGTATATAACTGTTCTCAACAAATAATCATTGTACAAAAATAGCATGCAATTGTATAAGCAAAGTACTTTTGTAAACATAGGTTCAATATGATCAAAGGTTATGACTTGCCTTGTTGATCTAGTGCTGAGTCTTGGTCTTCAAAGTCTCTGTTTGCTCCCTCAAAATTAGCTTCTACTGATAAAGAATGCAACGAAACCCAATAAATACAAAAAAGAGACACAAACAAGCTCAAAACTGAAAATAAATGGCTCTGAAAGATAGATCTTGATTTTAGAAAAATTTAGACATTTGAATCGCCTCAATCGGAGTTCGTATGAGAGAGAACGGGCCTCCGAAAGATTAAATTTAGAGAAAAAGGCTGAAAATTAGAAAATCCGAATTTCCCGATTTATTTTTCTATTGGAAAATCGATTTATTGTGCAACGCTGACATCAGCAATTAATTTCTCGAAATAAAAATAAATCAGAAAATTATTATTTCACTGACATGCCGGACCCACGGTCTATAGACCAAGTCCACGGAAAGGCTCTGGTCCACGGTAGACTGGGTCTGCAGAATAGCGCTAGGGCTGACGTGGTGGCACGCTGACATGGCACACACGTGGCGCTGATGCTGGCGCTGACGTGGTTGTCCACGCGTCACGCATCCCACGGTGGCTCAAGATTAGACGGCAGAGAAGCAAGGGCTGCGGGGCGACGATGTGGTGCAATCTGGGGCGTTGCCGAGCAATCGGATGTCCACGATTTAGCGAAGCGGGTCGACGACGAATGGCGGTGCTATTCCACCGGACACCTGGAAGAAGACATGGCCGACGGCGAGACGGTACTGGATCGGACGCGGGCGGGTGCGGATCCTGAAGAGGGCGATCCGGTGAACTCAACGAGACGTGCTGCTGCGGCGGAGAGGCACCGGAGCAGCTAGACGACATTGAAGAAGGCTTCGGTTGGGCGACGAACTCCGGCGAGCTCGATCTGGGCAGTGAAGGCGTCTCAGGCGCAAAGAACAAAGCGGCGGAGGCGCGCAGAGAGAGAGGAAGGCAAAACGAGGCATCTCAGGGGCTTAAATAGCCTGGGGAAACGTGCCTGACCCGGACGCTGAGGGCAGCGGCATGAGACGCGCGGAGACCTACGACGGCTAGGGTTTCGCAGGCGCGTGCGGAAGCTAGGCTGGCTGGGCTGCGCGCGGGTGAGCGGGCTAGCTGGGCTGGGGCGAAGCAGGCCGAAAAAAAAACAGAAAAGGAATGGGCCGGCGGAAAGGATTCGGCCCGATGGAAATTTGGGAAAACAAAAATATTTTGGAATTAAGAAAATTCCAAAAATTCAATTAAAAGAAAATAAATTCAAATAAATAGCAAATAAATTCAGAAAAATCTCCAAAAATACAAAAACATTCCTTGAAGCATAATGAACCCAACTAAAATATTTAGTTTGATGGATAGATTAATCAAATTAAATCCTTTTATTAATAGAAAATTCAAATTAAGTTGGGATTAATTCAAAAAAAAATACAAATGGTTTATTTTTGAATTCAAACCTTCCAACACTCAAATTTTGGAATGTTACAAACCTCCCCCCTTAAATGGAATCTCGACCGCGAGATTCACGCTGGCTAGAGAATAGGTGGGGAAACTGTCGGTACCCGAATATGCAAATCCGGACCCTCTGTGTATACCGCACTAGTCCGGGATCACGCCAGTGCACACAGGCTCAACATCAGTAAATATCACAATCATACATAGCGGAAACATTATGAAAGACATCATATATTATATACTACTAGTTGAATGACCTTATGGTCAACTTACATGACTATGCCTTGCAAGGCTAAACAACATATTAAACTGCAGCGGAATGAAAAAGTAGACAACCTCTCAGTATACCACAGGCAACTGACAAGGCTTGCGCCCTAAACATTCGTCTCCTCATGGAACCTTTCCTCTGGCATTGATGTAGACTCCTCAACTGGTGATGTTATTGTTGGCAAGGGTGAGTACTTAAAGCACTCAGCATGTTGTGCACAGAATGCAATCCTAACATAGCTATATGCAAGGCTTATTCCAAAGGATAGGCTCTCATGGCTATTTTGCAACAAAGCAGCATTTATGAACAAATACAATAAATAGATTGCAAAGGCTGTAAAATAAATAACAATAATAGATAGATTCAGCGTTTCTCAAGTAAACCATGTTTCAAATCCTAAGTCAAATTCCATCTTCCACATGGCATTCTGCCATCCCAACCAAGTTGTTCAATTAATTAAGCTAACCCTTAACTGTAATTCCCGAGCATTGCTCAATACCGCGAGCACGGCTATCCGAATAGTTTTACACTATGCAGAGGTTATGCACTTTACCCACACGACATGATCGTCTCTTGGTGCCTTCCGGGTTAACACACTTCCTTTGGTGTGTCGGCAGAGAGATCATGACAAAGCCTTTACAATGCTCTGGCTTAACCCGGTACCACCCGCTAAGGTTTCAACACTGGTGGGACTGGATACCACATCCAGAGCCCCCCTCTTGCGCCATGTGAATTACTCCATAACTCGGGAACTCACACCGACCAAGATAGTACCAAAATTAAGACATTGCAAATTACTCAGCTAGGCTGGCCCATACCAGACATGTGGTTGCATGATTGACTCAGGTCAAAGGCTTGCAAGGTTAAGTCCTTAGAGTGATCAAGGCAAGACATCCATATACCCTCTGCCCATCAGGCCCACCTTGGCATACTCGCCCCTTGTCACTTGCCCCAATCTAAGTGATTATCACCCAGTTGATTACCAAGCACCACGTGCCATCAACAATTCAACATCGTTGCGTGACATGACTCGCCACAACAACTCAATCTCATCGTGTGATTCCACATGACACACAAATTCTTAACATTGTTTCATATTCCATTAATCAAGATTAATTATCAATGATTCCAACACATGTGATGACGTGGCATGGCTAAGCAACTAATACGGTCTAACCATCCCATGTTGATTATAAATACTAACCAACTATATTGAACCAATCTAGGGTGACAATAGATCATGGCATACAATGACAAGGTAGGGTATAAATCAATCTGTTATATTAGCTAAGCCCAATTTAATTTGAAACAACTATACTCTTGAAATAATATGCGATAGGGTAAAACAAATATAGCAATTTTATAAACATGGGTTCAACATGATCAAAGCACAACTTGCCTTGGAATAGGTTCTGGTCTTGCTCTGAAACTTGATCTTGAGTTGTTGAATCTTCCTCCGAAGCGTCGCACAGTTCAACGTCTACGCGTACCGAAGAAGGAAAGCAAATAAATACCAAACTGAGAGCAAAGGAAATCCAAAAATCAATTAAAATTCACCATTAAATAGATATCAATTTTACAAATTTTTAGAAATTTGAATCACTCAAATCCAAGTTAAGATGCAAAAGATATAGCCTTTTGAAGTTTGAATAAATACTGAAAATACATAAATTAGGAAATTCGAAATAAACCGAATTATCTTTATATTGAAAAAGGCTTTTATTGAGCAAGCATGACGTCAGCCCTTGACCCAGCGAACCATATGCTCCCACGTGGCCTCGGTCCATGGACAGAGTCCACAGAGTCGCGTTGGATCACCATGGACTCGGTCTACGGCACTTGGGTTCCGTGCGCCACGCGTCATCGTCTGATTGGCGCGATCAGCGGTGCGATCTGGGCCCTTCGTCACCGATCCGACGACTCAAGCTAGCGACGATGAGGCTTACCGACACGCACTCCGCGCGGCGAGATCTGACGCGCTCGATCTAAGATTCAACGGCTACAAGAGATCGCGAGGTCCGACGACGAGCTTGGTGGCGCGGTCGCCGGAAACCGAGATGAAGGCGAGCCCAACAGCGCTTTGGCGACCAAACGGCAATGAAAACACCCGAAACCGATGCATCTCACAGCGGGGATTCCAGATCTGCCCTCAACGGCGACGAACGAACACCGGACGGCTACGAAAACACGGCGAACCCGACGGAGACGCAGCAAGGAACAACGGCGAGCTCCCGATCGTTGAAGAAGGCGACTTCGGCGACGATTCTTGGGCCAGCAGATGCAGCGCTCAAAGGGAGACCTCGGGCTAGCACTCGCACTATTTATAGCGCTGGGATTCGTGCCCTACATGTACTCCAAGACATGCACGGCGGCGAAGGCGTGCTAGCGGCAGACACGGAGTCTCGATCGGAGACGACAACCACACACCATCCGATCGCCAACGAACGGCCAAGATGGGACCTGACGCGGCACGATGGGATCTGTCCATTTCTAAAACAACGGATGAGATCGTTACTTACCCTAAACGCATTGACTTAACTGGTGCCGCTTGATCTTGATCCTACGGTCTACGGCGCTAGGGTTTCCAGATCCTTGACATCAAATCTCAGCCACCGATCCTTGATCCGACGGTGAGCATCCAGGCCTCTAGAAAACGGGCCGATGGCGCGAAAAGACTGGGCCGCACCATGATGGGCCTTACGAGAACAGTATTGGGTTCCGGCCCAATACTGTTACATCTATTTTCCCCATATTTTCCTTTTAAAATATTTATAGAAATTCATTTAATTAGCTTTAGGCAATAAATATACTAAGAAAAATCCAAGAAAATCCTCAAAAATACTTTGAAACATTTTGAGCTCAAATAAAATAGTTTTAGAAAAATTTTATATTAAACTTGTTTAAATTTAATTAATATTCACAAAAGGTTAATATACACAATTTGAAATTAATTCAAATAAATCCAGATAAATTCAATAAATTCCAGAAAATCACAGAATGCATAAATAGCAATAAAATAATATTAAATGCAGATTTTGGGATGCTACAAAAACTCGGACTTAGATCTTCTTCTCGCTCCCAAGTTGCTTCCTCTTCTGAATGATTGCTCCACTAGATCTTGCAAAAACGGATGATCTTGCTCCTCGTGATACGCTCTGCTATATCCAAAATTTTCACTAGTTGATCCGTGTAGGTAAGATCCTCATGCAAATCAATGGCTTCCAATGGCATCTGTTCCTCTGACACACGCAGGCATTTCTTCAACTGCGACACATGGAACACATCATGGATTCCGGCGAAAGACTGAGGTAATTCTAACTTGTAGGCAACCTCTCCTCTTCATTCCAAGATTTTGAACGGTCCCACAGATCTAGGGGCAAGCTTTCCTTTTACTTGAAATCTCTTAACTCCTTTGAGAGGGTGACTCTGAGATAAACATAATCATTGGGCTCGAAACTCAAATCTCGACGATGATTATCTGCATAACTCTTTTGTCTGCTTTGAGCTATCTTCAATCTGTCTCGAATTAATTGGACTTGCTCTTCGGCTTCTTGCAGTATGGCAGGACCAAACAATTGTCTTTCTCCAGACTCCTTCTAGTTGAGAGGGGTTCTGCACTTTCTTCCATATAAGGCTTCAAAAGGCGACATTTGTAGACTGGCTTGATAACTATTGTTGTACGAAAACTCGGCATAGGGCAAACATTTGTCCCACTTGGTACCATGAGTTAAGGAACAAGCTCTTAACATATCCTCAAGAATCTGATTCACACGCTCAGTTTGTCCATCGGTTTGAGGGTGATAGGCAGTACTGAACCTGAGATGAGTTCCCATGGCTTCATGCAGACTTTGCCAAAAACGAGAGGTAAACTGGGTTCCTCTATCAGACACTATCTTCTTAGGCACTCCGTGAAGACTGACGATCCTTGATATGTATAATTCTGCTAATTTATCTCTTGCATAGGTAGTCTTAACTGGAATGAAGTGAGCTACCTTAGTCAACCGATCCACTATTACCCATATCGAGTCATAACCTGATTGAGTCTTAGGAAGTCCAGTAATGAAATCCATACCAATTTCTTCCCACTTCCACTCTGGAATCTTCAATGGCTGTAGCAATCCTGCTGGCCTCTGATGCTCTGCCTTGACCTTTTGGCAGACATCACAAAGTGCAACATACTCTACAATCTCACGCTTCATGCTAGGCCACCAATACCTTTCCTTGAGGTCTTGATACATCTTGGTACTTCTAGGATGAATGGAGTATAAAGTCTCATGTGCATCTTTGAGTATCAACTCCTTAAGCTCTTTCTGGTCTGGTACGCAAATACGCTTCTCATACCAAATAGTACCTTGTTCATCTTCCATGAAACCTGGGGCTTTTCCTTTCTTCATATTGCTCTTAATCTCCTTGACATCAGCATCATCTACCTGTGCTTCTCGAATCTGATCTTCCAACTTAGGACATACTTCCAAAGTAGCCAAATACCCTTCATGAACCAATTCCAAACTAAGCTTCTGAAATTCCTTATAAAGTGCTGGCTGACTTCCCATAATCGTTAGAGTATTGAAGTAGGTCTTTCTACTCAAAGCATCAGCTACGACATTGGCTTTGCCTGGATGATAATGAATTCCAATGTCATAGTCCTTGATCAACTCCAACCATCTTCTTTGTCTCATATTGAGATCGACTTGAGTAAAAATATACTTCAAACTCTTGTGATCAGTGTAAACCTCACAACAATTACCAATGAGATAGTGACGCCAAATCTTTAAGGCATACCCTACGGTTGCCAATTCTAAATCATGGGTAGGATAGTTAACTTCATGTGGCCTTAGTTGTCGTGAAGCATACGCTACAACCTTCTTATCTTGCATTAGCACGCAACCGAATCCTTATCGAGATACATCACAGAATATCTCAAAACGCTTCCTAATATCTGTCTGGATAAGAACTGGGGCAGTTGTCAAACACTTCTTTAGTTCTTGAAAACTTTGCTCACACTCTGGCGTCCAAACGAATTTCTTCTCCTTTAAGAGTTGAGTGAGCGGTCTAACTTTTCTAGAAAACCCTTCTATGAAACGACGATAATATCCCGCCATTCCAAGAAAACTTCGGATTTGGGGTACCGTCTTGGGTGACTCCCAACTTAGCATATCTCGTACTTTATCAGGGTCAACAGCGACTCCTTCTGCTGATATGACATGTCCTAGGAAAGCAACTTTTTTCATCCAGAACTCACATTTACTGAACTTTGCATAAAGCTGGTTTTCTCTTAGCTTCGTTAAAACTTGGTGCAAGTGATCCTCATGTTCTTCTTCACTTTTGGAGTAGATTAGAATGTCATCAATGAAAACAACAACAAACTTATCCAAATATTCCATGAATACTTTATTCATCAAGGTCATGAAGTAGGCAGGGGCATTGGTCAATCCAAAAGACATCACGGTATACTCATACAGTCCATACCGAGTAACAAAAGCTGTTTTGGGTATATCCTCTTGACGAATCTTCAACTGGTGATAACCTGATCTCAGGTCAATCTTCGAGAACACTTCGGCTCCTTGAAGTTGGTCAAACAAATCATCGATTCTTGGCAGAGTGTACTTATTCTTGATGGTGACCTCATTGAGTGAGCGATAATCTACACACATTCTCTGAGTTTCATCTTTCTTTTCAACTAAAAGAACTGGCGCTCCCCATGGCGAAGAACTTGGTCGAACAAAACCTTGATCTTGCAGCTCTTTAATCTGTCTCTTTACCTCAGCTAACTCATTAGCCGGCATCTTGTAAGGTCACTTGGAAATGGATGGTGTTCCAGGAACTAGCTCGATCAGAAATTCTATATCTCGGTCCGGTGGCATCCCAGGCAACTCATTTGGAAACACATCAGGGAATTCGCTGGAGACTGGCACGTCTTGCAAACTTATTCCTTTGGCACTTCAAACTTTTGTTCCTTCAGACTTCTCGGTGGCAGCTTGAAATTTTAACTTAGCTCCGTCTGGACTGGTTAAGGTGATCTCTCTATTCCCACAATCCAAAACAGCTTGGTTCTTGGAGAGCCAATCCATTCCTAGGATCACATCTAGGGACTTGGTCTCTAGGACAATAAGGTTGGCTAGAAATTCTACCCCTCCAATTAATATCTTAACTTCGGGGCAGCCTTGGTTCGTACTCAAATCAGAACTAGGTGATTGCACTAATAAAATAGTTTTAAGAGGCTTTGTCTTTAATTGATGATTTGTAGCAAAACTTCGAGAAACAAACGAATGCGTAGCTCCAGAATCAAACAAAACCATGGCAGATGCTGAGTTGACTAGGAGCCTACCTTGTATGACGTCTGGTACAGACTGGGCATCCTCAGCGGTGACGTGATTAACATGGCCTCTTCCAGCAGGCAAAGGAGTCCTGGTGGCTTGGTTAGGGATCTGGGGCGCTCCACGTCCTGATCCTGGTGCGGAGTTCTTGGCTGGCGTAGATCCCAAATTGAAACGGACTGGCATCACAGCTTGCTTCCTTGGGCAATTGTTGGCATAATGACCAAGTTCATGACAGTTAAAACATGTGACTCCTGCAGCTGGATTATTGGTCCTTTGAGGTGGATTGCTGTTGGTGCTGAGGTTGCGATTGCCCGAAGGAGCTGGGCGGGGTGTTGGTGCAGGGGTTCTGAATGCATTCGGAGGAGTGAAATGAGCAGGCTGTTGAGCATTGGTTCTGACTCTCTGCTGATGACTCTGATGGGCTCCATGCTGCATCATCTTTCTCTTACGATATTCCTCCAATTCATGGTGAGATTCCTCAATAAGCATAGCTTTATCTACCAGATGTTGGAAATATGCATAGTCATTGCCAATGACTTGCACCTTTAGTCCTGGATTGAGTCCATGCTTGAACTTCTTTTGGCGAGCATCATCTGTGGCTACATCCTCTAGAGCGTAGCGGGCAAGTTGAGTGAACTTATTGAGGTATTCACTCACTGACATCCCTTCTTGCTTAAGCTCTCGGAACTCATTCTTCTTCATTTCAACCTTGCCATCTAGAATATGAGAGTGGCGAAAAGCAGTGGAAAACTCTGCCCAATTGATAGTCTGGGGGTTATCATGGGCGGCACTGTAGTTCTCCCACCATTCAGCAGCAGTGCCCTACAGTTGATGAGCAGCATAGAGAACCTTCTCATGATTTGTGCACTAAGCAATTGCAAGCTTCTTCTCAATGGAGCGAATCTAATCGTTGGCGTCCAAGGGTTCTGAAGAGTTGGCGAAAGTGGGCGGGCGAGTCCTCATAAATTCTGCTAGCTTGGACTGGAGACGAGCTTGAGGGGGTGCAACGGCAGCTTGGTTCTGCTGGTTCAACAGATTTGCTAGGGCAACTGCAGTCTGGTTCTGTTGATTCATCATGTTGTTCATGTTCTGCGTCATCGTGTTCATAAGCTAAGTCTGAGCCACCAAAAAATGTCCCATGTTCTGATCTGTCACTGCAGGAGGTGGCGATGGAGCATTGGGATTGGGGTTGGCGCTAGCACTGGCACTGCATCCACTGGCGAACTGCGACCAGCTCTAGAACAAGTGTCAACCATCTGCGATGCAGCACAAGGGTTTGATAGGTAAGAGGGAAAAGCAGTAGACGAGTGGTAAGATCATCTAGGGGAGAAGGTAATACCCGAGGACAAAAGGACACAGCTGAAAAGGCTACAAAATAAAGAGGCAAATAAAGCTTTTTCAACTAAAGGTATGGCTGCAAGATCGTGCTTGGGGCAAGTGTACAACATACCAGGCACACAAGCAATAAAAATCCTAGTACACGCGGACTAAACGTAACTGAACCGAAAGGGGGTAACATGCTCCGCTGAGCACCAAAACCTATCTTATATGGTAGTCTTCTCGGATATGTCTTTAATGGCTTGATCATTGTCTATTTTGATTAGTTTCCTTGCAGAAGATTCGAGGCTTTGAGAAGTTTCATGAGATAAGATTAATTTAAATTGTGAATCAATGTTTCAGCAAAGGAGAGGAATAAGAACCTAAGAATAAGACGAGAGGAGACGAAAACTATTAAGTACCAATTTGTTGGTTTGATTTAGAAAATAATTTTGAAGACCATGCTAACTAGGATAGCGACCTACAGTCGATATGGCTGTGATACCATCTCTCTCGGGACCCGGATTTGCAAATCCGAAACCCTCTGTGTATACTGCACTAGTCCAGAATCATGCTAGTGCACACAGTGGAAACATAGATGAAATATCATTCCATACAACGAATTAACTAAGAAGAAGCAAATTATTATTAAATAAAGCAAACTACCTTATGGTCAAAGTTTACACCGTTATGCCTTAAGGGCTTAAGAAACAAATAACTATTGCAGCGAAAAAGATAACTTGAGCCATTCAACATGCCACAGGCAATCGTCTGGAGAACGCCTTTCGAATCCACGTAGTCTTCATAGAATTCCTCCTCATGATATTCAGCATTTCCTGATCCTTCCTCATCAACTGGTCAACAAAGGCGTATAGCCGTGAGTACAAAAATTACTCTGTAAGCCGTACGGAATTGATGCAATATATTCATGCACGGCTTGACAAGGATGGCCATATGGTTCATTTGCAGAAAGCAATAACTTGAATTGAAATACAATAAATAGATTGAAAGCACATTTATGAGAAAAGATAAATAAATAACTGATAGATCAATGGTAGACAACATGAACAGAATGGCGAGGCATCACCCTACACCTTCTAAAATAGGAATCAACCAATAAATTCAGTAGTATTACTTTAGACAACAAAACAATAGTGAATTCCCCGTTCACATCCCAACAATTCCACATTTCACATTTCATAAAACACACTATACCCCGTTTGAAATTCTCGGGCTTGTCCATGACCGCGGACACGACTATTCGAATAGTTTTACACTCTGCAGAGGTAGTACAACTTTACCCACAAGACATAAACATCTCTTTGTGCAAACGTTACTAACACACTTCCTTTAGTGTGTCGCAGAGATATCAGGACAAAGCCTTTACAATGCCCTGTCTAAACTCGGTATGGCCCACTAAGGTTTCGACCCTTAGGGCCCCCTCTTGCGCCTTGCGAATCTACCCGTCCATCCCGAAACCCACACCACCATTTGGCAGTACTCAAGGCTAGACATTGCAAATTAATCAACTATGTCTGTCCCATACCAGACTTGTGGTAGTACGATTAGGCCCAGTTCAATAGCGCACAAGATTAAGTCCTTAAGTTGTCTTAGGCAAGACATCTGCATCCCAATATGCTAGAAAGCACCCCCTTTACTGCACTATCACTTGCACGAGGGAAAACAATTCGTTCAACCAAGACCAATGGCAAACCCCGCCATGGTACAACAAATTTTACAACAGTGGCTAACAGCCACTATTCAATATCTCATTAAGTCAAGATTAACATTAATCACATGTGAGATGGATCCCAACGTATATCTAAGCATTTCTAAGCATAGCTACGATAACCCAATGTGGGTATAATGATTATGTCAAACTAGTAATGTCCTAACCTAGGTTTAACAATGGATACATGGCATCCCAATAATCAAGGTGGCACAATGTCAACTAGGTATATAACTATTCCCAGAAATAATCATTGTACAAAAATAGCATGTAATTGTATAGGCAAAGTACTTTTGTAAACATAGGTTCAATATGATCAAAGGTTACGACTTGCCTTGCTGATCTAGTGCTGAGTCTTGGTCTTCAAAGTCTCTGTTTACTCCCTCGGAATTAGCGTTTACTGGAAAAGAAAGCAACGAAACCTAATAAATACAAAACAGAGACACAAAAAAGCTCAAAACTGAAAATAAATGGCTCTCGAAGATAGATCTTGATTTTAGAAAAATTTAGAAATTTGAATCGCCTCAATCGGAGTTCGTGTGAGAGAGAACGGGCCTTCGAAAGATTAAATTCAGAGAAAAAGGCTGAAAATCTGAAAATCCGAATTTCCCGATTTATTTTTCTATTGACAAATCGATTTATTGCGCAACGCTAACGTCAGCAATCAATTTCCCGAAATAAAATAAATCAAAAAATTCTTATTTCACTGACATGCAGGACCCACGATCTATAGATCGAGTCCACGAAAAGGCTCTGGTCCACGGTGGACCGGGTCTGTAGAATAGCGCTAGGGCTGACGCGGCGGCGTGCTGACATGGCACACACGCGGCGTTGACGCTGGCACTGACGTGGTTGTCCACGCATCACGCATCCCACGGTGGCTGGAGATCAGACGGCAGAGAAGCAAGGGCTGCGGGGCGACAACGTGGCGCGATCTGGGGCGTTGCCGAGCGATCGGACGGCCACGGTTTAGCGAAGTGGGTCAATGACGAGTGGCGGTGCTATTCCGCCGGACTCCGAGAAGAAGACATGGCCGACGGCGAGACTGTACCGGATCGGACGAGGGCGGGTACGGATCCTGAAGAGGGCGATCCGGTGAACTCAACGAGACGCGCTACTGCGGCGGAGAGGCACCGGAGCGGCTATACGACATTGAAGAAGGCTTCGGGTGGGCGATGGACTCCGACGAGCTCGATCTTGGCAGCGAAGGCGTCTCGACCGCAAAGAACAGAGCGGCGGAGGCAGCGCAGAGAGAGAGGAACGCAAAACGGGGCATCTCGGGGGCTTAAATAGCCTGGGGAAATGTGCCCGACCCTGACGCCGAGGGCAGCAGCTGTTAGTGTTATGCCCTTGAGGCAATCATTTAGATGATTGTAACATGACTATGTTTATGAATAATAATATGATTATTGGTCCAATGAATGTATATCATTGTATTGATCAACAAGTATGTGACTTGCTTATGAAGCTCTTTACTTAATGATGTAATTCGATAAATATCTCTGATTGGATATCATCGTATAGGACAACGATGAATAGATCAGCACATGTAGTGATCGATGATCATGTTTCATAGATCATGGGATATGGAGATATCATCTATACATTGTGGACGCATGTTGAAGAACATGGGTTAGATAGACCCGCAATGGGACAACGCGAGAATGTTTCATTCTTATGTGTCATCAATGTATCTCATACCTAGTAGATGTATGATCCTTAGACCTGAGATTGTCATATTCCCTACATGTGTAATAGTTTTCCTTGGGGCTATCAAACACTACTTCCTAACCGGATAGTTATAAAGGTAGCTTTCATGTTTACTATGAAACGTGCAGAGGGAAGTGAGCAGTCAAGATGGAATTTGCCACTCCAATGAAACGGAGATATATGACAAGGCCACTCGTGTGATATGATTAAGGAAGTGCATGGCCATGCCGTGATTGAGGAGTCAATCACAATTTATTAATATATCACGGATACGAGAGATGGATTGAATCATCAAAGGATGACATGCTTCTCGCCTTGAGATCAATCTTCATATACTTGGCAAAGGGATTATTACATGAGTACTTTTGATAGGTTCTGTCCGATTTGATCATAGTATGTTTGGGAGTTGGCATACTTTGCAAGAAGCCACTACCAACTATTGGATTGAAAAGGAGTTTTTGAATCCACGCCCAAACGCACGTGAACCCGCAGGTCACACACTTAATGGGCAGGGACGCATTAATTTGGATTGGATCCGTAATTAATGAACCTCGTGGGCTTAGCACGCGATGAGCCCTAGTTTAGGTTTCATCTCGTGGCTATATAAGGAGGGAGGAGAGAGGGCACGTGTGCTTTCCACGGTTTAGGAGTGATTCACTCAAACCCTAGCCTATTCCTCTCGCCGTCCTCGCCGAGCGACTGTGTGCTTGCACACACGCACGCGGCGTTCCATCTCGGACGTGTGGACTACTGCGGTGACGCTGCTGCGACTGCGGCGTGGGAGGACGATCCACGGTAAGGCGAGGACGATCCACTACATCGACGCAATGACTGCGGCGAGGACGATCCACTACATCGACGCGCGAAGGATTCCGCAACTGCGCGTCTAGTGGTAATCTTATCTATGATCCTCTTCTTGCGAGTAGCTTTCTGGTTACGTGGTAGATTTTTTTTTGTGCTAGCGTAGCATACCGCGTTCCTCTTCAGTGGCATGCGGCGCGCAGAGACCTACGGCGGCTAGGGTTTCACAGGTATGTATGGAAGCTGGGTCAACTGGGCTGCGCGCAGGCGAGCGGGCTGGCTGAGCCGGGGTGGAGTAGGCCGAGCAAAGCGAAGCGGGCAGAAAAAAACGGAAAAGGAATGGGCCGGCGGAAAGGATTCGGCCCGATGGAAATTTGGGGAAACAGAAATATTTTCGAATTAAGAAAATTCCAAAAATTCAATTAAAAGAAAATAAATTCAAATAAATAGCAAATAAATTCAGAAATATTTAGTTTGATGGATAGATTAATCAAATTAAATCCTTTCATTAATAGAAAATTCAAATTAAGTTGGGATTAATTCAAGAAAAATGCAAATGTTTTATTTTTGAATTCAAACCTTCCAACACTCAAATTTTGGGATGTTAAATAGATAAAGGTAGACTTTTCCGAAGAAGCCGATGCGTAACAAAATCAGAGAAAACCATACCTGATTGGTGTAATCAAATGTGATCAACAATCTGCGATGCGCAACTATATTGTTCAATGTCGGAATACGTGGAAGATTCTAAATTATAGAGCTATTCCTATTTGATAAGAAAATAAAAGAGTAAATGCAAGTTTGTTTTGTTGATTGTGTTGTGTTTTTTTCGCCTACCTTGACCATCTTTTATAGTGCATTGGCCGATTGTATCCTTCTTCGATGCGTTGTCAACTATGATCTGTATTGGCCTTTGTACAGATAAGATTTCTTTCTTTAAATTAACATCGGTCATAATTCTATCCTTAACTTAACTTTTCCTTCCTTAACCGATATCGACCAAAAATATCCATCTCATCCTAAGCCTAACAAATTGACCATACCTTGCCAAATTTTGGTGCAAACAAGAGGCTAAGAGATGCAGCCCTTAGTGAGGTGACTAGGTGGAGGCAAGCAAGAAGAAGGCCGTGGGGAGAGGCTAGATGGCTTCAAACATCCCGGGCGGAACAAGTTGAAGATTGATGGCCATGAGACTTTGCTAGCCGATGGAAGCCGAAATACTCAAGGCTTTCGAAGGAAGAGGATAGCTAGCCAGAGAGGAGCAGTAGCAGTCGCTGGGCCGAGGAAGGCAAGGCGCTGAGGCCCAACAGTAACATCTCACAAATGGTAGCTGTCGGGACCGGATTTCCGAATCCGAACTCTCTGTGTATAACCTGTGCTAGTCCAGGAAAAGCGAGCACACACAGTGGAAACAGTGATGACAACACATCCATATCACGAAGCACATAATATTAATTAAGCAAAAGAGTATTAGCCTTATGGCCAATTATTATAAATAAGCAACATCATAGCTTGAGTTCAATAAGAAACAGCGGAAACGAAATAACAGCAATAGAGTAAACCCATCCATTTGCCCAACAGGCAATCGACTGGGGTTCGCGTCCTAGCAATCCGGATCACCTTCGTCGTAACCACAAGCGTAGAAATCGTAGTCACCTTCAGCTTCTACGCACTCTTCCGTGGGAAGTTGGGGATGTTGCAAGGGTGAGCACAAATTATACTCTGCAAGTCTTGGAAACATAATGCATGATAACTATATGCAAGGCTAAACAATTGAAGGCATAATATGTCTCTTTTAGCATAAAGCAATGTTTAATTGTAAATTCCAATAGTAATTTCACAAAGCATCATTTGACCAAAATGTAAATAGCATAGTAATTGAATTTGATTGACAACTAAAGCAGGTTCTACCTACCTGACTAGCCCCATCTACCAAACCATAACACGAGAGTTCTATCTGCTCACGGATTCCCAAACCACCATGTTCATTTAAAACAGGACCATAAAATCTACAATGTGCAAGCGTACCTCGCCTGCCCTTGACCGTGGGAATGGCTACTTAAGTAGTTTTAACTCTGCATAATGTGTACACTTTACCCACAAGACATGATCGACTCTTATTGCCAAGCTATCAACACACTTTCTTTGGTGTGTCGGCAGAGAGATCATGACAAGGCCTTTACAATGCACAACCCCACTATTAACATCGCCCGCTAAGGTTTCACCGCTGCTAGGGTTCTAGCTGCCCAGTACAGAAACCCCCTCTTGCGCCTGCCATCATCTGGCACTCACCAACTGGCGAAGCTAATAACGAGACGCACAAATTATTTAGCCAAGTCGTACCCATATAGACTTGTGGTTGTACGGTAGTGCTTGGTCCATGATAACACTTGCTTCGGTCCTTAATTGACTAGGGCGGAAAATTCACATTCCAAGGTCTTGTGCTTTCTGCACCCGCCAAACATCCATCTGCCCTGGTCTAACCCATATTTTTTACTTTATTTCATTTAAATAACAGCAGCAACACCAATTGCCTCGACTTTACAAATAAGTTTCAACAATGTTTGAAGTGATTCCCATAATGGCATAATACCGAAACATTTAAGCTGGACTAAGTAGTTCTACCATCTCATGCTAATCTACTAGTTATCACCGAATAAAATAGCTAGTATCATCTAGGGTGACAAAGGTATGACATGATCAATACCAATGAGGGTATAACAAATTCTGGTATTTAACTATACTCTAAAACTATATTTAAAGTACATTGCATAAAAGTAAGCATGCATAATTTAAAACAACATAAGCTTTTTATAAAATTTGGGATCAACATGTTCAAGGAATACTTGCCTTCGCTGCCTCTTGCTAGTTCTACCTCCGACTACTGATTTGCTTGAGCTTCGACTGCGTCGTCTACACGCGAAACAAGAGTAAATAAATAAAACAAATTCAAAAATCAAAAGGTCTAACACATGGCAAGATCTGATTGGTTGGAATTTTCGGATTTTCTGGAAAAGAATAAAAAGAAAAAGGATTTTTGGCTGACAAGCGGGACCCATGAGTCAGAGACTCGGTCCACAGTGGACCAAGTCCACCGAGGGGGGTTCGGGTTACGCGGCAGACTTGCTGACAGGGACGACATGCGGCGATGCTAGGGCAGACGTGGCACCGAGGTGGCGCTGACGAGGCTGCCACGCGGCGGGTGACACGGCACGATGCGAAAGATGAGGCAGCGCTGTTCGGGCGGGAGGCGAGGCGACGTGGCACCGAGGTGGCGGCCACACGGCGAGACGCGGCGCTGATGAGGCGCCAACGGGGCATGGGCGTTGCTGGGTGGAGTGGCTCAGCAGCGGCGACGCGGGCAATGCCGAAGGCGGAGAAGGCCGCCTCGGTGATGGAGCAAAACGCGACGAGATGGCACGGGATTAGGGGCAAGAGGAAGAGGGAGACGCGGGGAGTGCAAAGGAGCCAACGACGACGGCGGAGACCAATCGGAGGCGAAGACGACACGGCGGAAGGCTTCGGCGGTGGCGGTGGCGGAGGACTTCGGCGAGCTCGTGCGTGAAGACGACGTCGCCTCGGGCAGCAAGGCTAGGGCAAAAGAGGCGGCGCAACGAGGCGAACCTCGGACGGAGGTCCTCAGAGCTTTAAATAGCCTCGGGAGGCGGGCACGGCACGGACGCCGAAAATGGTGCGGGCGCGGTTAGGGTTTCGACGGTGGCGGCGGTGTGGGGCGACGTGGATGCATCCGAACCATGCACGTATCATAGATCGGACGGCCGTTGCGACGCGGGCGAGCGGGCCAAACGGAGAGGAGCTGCGCTAGGCGATGGGCGAGGAAGGTGGGCCACGCGGGAGAGAGGAAAGGACCGGGCCGGCGGAAAAGGAATGGGCCGTGGAAGAAATTCAGCCCGGAGGAGTTTTGAAAATTAAAACAATTTTTGAATTAAGAGAATTCCAGAAATTCGAATAAAAGCAAATAAATTCAAATAAATAGCAAATAAAATCAGCAAAATATCCAAAAATACAAAAAATTCCTTGAGACATAATGAACCCAACTAAAACTGAAAATCTTTTGTTTGATGAATATATTAGTCAAATTAAATCCTTTCATAAATACAAAATTAAAATTAAGCTTTGATTAATCTAGGGAAAATGCAAATGGTTCATTTTCAAATTCAAACATTCCAAAACTCAAATTTTGGGATGCTACAGTAGCCCTAGCAATCCAACCCTCTTGAGAGCAAAAGCAGCGCGTTTGCGGCTGCCGTTGCCAATGGCTGCCCGCCATCGTGCACCAATGACAATGACAAGTTAGAATTAATCTTGTATGAGTTGGAAACAGATTAGTTTTGAGTAGAATTTATTTCCTAGTAGTTTAGTCAGTACTACAACTATATAACCAGGCATTAGTTGCTTGTAAGTAGGGGTGCAATCGGTTCGGATAGTTTTCGTCTGACCAATTGACCGGATGCATTCAGATCAGATTCGGATAGTTATTTCGGATAATTGTCGGATTCGGATTTGGTTTTGGATATTTTTTTGGATTTGGATTCAGATTCAGGAGATTACTATCCATCGGATCGGCATATTTCGAGATGGTTTTTGGATATATCCGAAAAATAGTATTTCGAATATCCGAAATTTCTTGCGCCTTGGCCGAAGTGTTGAACACAATTAGTCTCTTCAGTCCTCAGTCCTCATGAACTGTGGTTGGCACTTGGGCTGTGCCTTGACCCTTATTTGCACGCCGCCACTAGTGGTGGGCATTTGGGCTGTGCCTCTGTGGGTCGGCACGAAGCACGGCCGCATGGTCCGATCCGAAGCACAGCCCGGCACAGGAGTGGACTGTGCCAGGCCGGTACGACACTATTTATTGGGCTGTGCCGGGCCGAGGATCCTGGCACGGTGGGCAGCATGACCCGGCACAGCCATCTAGGCCTTGCCCGTGCCAGTCTGGCACGGCGGCGGCACGCCGAGCACGGAGGTGTACATATTCAATATTTAATAAAATTTACTTCTTTTTCCCCCAATATTTGTGTCCATTTCTAGCAATACTGATATACACAATTGATGTTTCTCTCGCATACTTTCTTTTGGTCCTTGCGTTGCATGCACATGTAAGCAAAAAGTTGGCCACACACTACATGCATGCACTGCTTTCTCTCTCGTGTTCCCAGATGGTTGTGCATGCCTCTGCATTATTGCATGCATGCCAACTCAAGAAAGAAAGCAATGTAATTAAACAAATCACTCATGCACTCGTCTTTTCACTCACATCCAGTAACAAGCTTGCATGCATAAATGGTCAAACGGATAATAGCTAGCTACATGTGTTACTCTGCTCTTGATATCGATGGAATTGAGAGAGAGAGAGAGAGTATGCAGGACAATAGATGTGATAGTGCAATGTACTCATTTATATGCATGTGCATGCACTACCATGTAGTATCCACTGATCGATATTTTATTTTTTGACTATATATATGATCGTAATGTGCACTGATCAATGTCTTCCATAATCTCTATGTCAATGCCAGCTAGGCTATACATTCGCTGCATGCTGTAGCACCGCGTATGCATGCTTGTGTTTGGGTTTCATTCAGGGGGCTTCACTCACCAGGACTTCGCAGGCCACAAAGGCAACATCAAGGAAGGAGATGTCTAGATCTCACTCTACTCTCTGGTTAATCAAGGACAGGACATTATAGGGCACTTCACCCCTTCAATTTTTCGTCACCCCTTCAATTTTTCGTCGAGCACAAAGAGAAAAGTAATCATTTTTCCTTATTCTAATATTATAATTTGCAACATCTGTTCTTCAGTGGATGACACCAGGCCGCGGCATCGTGCATTCAAAGATGCCGACAGCAGATGGGATGCAGAAGGGTCTTCAGCTCTGGATCAATCTCTCTTCCAAAGACAAGATGTATGTGACAACCTTCTTGGACAACTTCCTACACGATCAGTCACTCGACATTTTGCTTTGCAAATGCTCATTGCTTGTGCTGCTTCTAGGATTGAGCCCCAGTACCAAGAACTTCAAAGCAAGGACATTAGCCGGGTCGGAAGGACGGCTGTTTGTGTATTCATTTTCTATTTTTAGGGTGATTTCGGGGCCGTATTGGGCCCATCTGAAATCCATTGAAACTGTTGTGAAATCGCAATGCAGGAATGGATAGTGCCGCTAGATTTGCGATTATTCCTAGGGCTTAAGTTCATATATGCTCATCTCTCACATCATCGTGCCGCTGACTGCCTCCTATTTTATATTTTTTTATTAATATTAAACATGTCATACAATCTTGTTCTTAAGACATCAACGTATACTTATGGAGAAAAGGAATCGGTGGCCAAGGAGCTCTTGTTATTGTCTATTTGGTGTCCTTGTGTGTATGTCTATATGCCTAAGATTGCGGAGAAAGAGAATGGGTGGCCAAGGATTGAGGAAGCCATTCCCATGACTACGTGATAAAATAACTAGTTAAATTACGATAGTTCATTTGCATTCGAACTCATACGGTTGATTAATTATTGCTAGTTAAATATGGTTTAGGATATGAAAAGATCGATATCCGACCAAATCCAAAGCAATTGCACCCCTACTTGTAATCTATGAGGAAAATAAGAACATGAAAATAGAAATGGAATTGCTACAGTGCTTACGTCCAATGCCATCGGACGCTCTGAACGAAAGCGCACGGCCCACTCACGTCGATCTCTTCCCCTGCTTGCTTTCTTCGGGTCTGTCAGGACATAAACGATTTCTTTTACTGGACGCCAGACTAACCTCAAATTAGAAGAGTAGGATTAATTTATAGGTTCGGGAAGTTATTGAAGAACTCCTTGATGGAGGTAGTCGCCGGCGACGGCATGGCCAGCATAAGGCTGCGCAGGCTTAGCGCGAATGGCGCCTCACGGGGGGGAGGAAGGGGCTCAGGTCGTTGAGCCAGGAGAGGCAGCTGGGGGCGGTGAGAACAGCACGGACGACGCCACCGGCGGCAGCACAGACGGAATCGGCGAGAGGATCCACAACTGGTTGGCCGAGGACCGCCGTGAGGCCATCCACATCCACGTCCCTGTAGGGCACCGACGCCGACGGCAGCAGCCGAACGGACCTCTCGATGGTGGCATACCTCGCGGCTGGGGAGAGCCCAGCAGTTGGGGAGATCAAGAACTCCTGCGGCTGAAGCTATGTCGGCACGGCGAACGGCTCTAACTCGATCAGGTGAGCCGAAGCGGAGCCACCGGCGCCTGGGCCGGTAAAGTGCTAAACGAGCTACCTATTGTAACAATCATTGCATAATGGTGCACCCTCGAAATCAAAATATTTCATGAGATATCTCCATTCTTGTGTGGAAGAACGTGAGTGTTTTATTTTGTGTTGCACTTCGTTATTCACTTTGTTGCAATTGGAGTTTTTGCTGTATATATTGATTACAATTGTTGCATACATTATCTAACAATGTTGCAATCGGTGTTTTGTTTTGTTGCAACTTATCAACATGGAATGTTGTGGCAAGAGCATTTTCTTGTACAAGGGTCGATGATTATTGCATCAAAGAATATTTTTTATTGAAATAGCTTGTTGGTTGTGTTGCATTGATTGTTAGGATGGGTTTATTGAAATGGAGTAGGATTTTATTGTAGATATAGTGAATTTTTGTTACATGTTACAAATTTGTTGCACATATTCACATTTGATATTTCATTTTGTTGCAAACATTTTCTCTGATTGTTACATGAGCAACTCTAAAATGTTGCGACTATTATTTTCAAATGTTGAAGTGTTGTGTTCTTTGTAAATTTCTTTTGTTTACAATGTCTGAACTATTTTAAAATCTAGCTACGTTTTATACTCATGGTTTCATTCAATTTAGATTTTTTTCACGACATTCCCACCATTATTTTGTATTTTGTTGCACGCGATGATTAAAACTGTTGCACGTATTGTTAAAAAATATTGCGCTGATGCGTCCGATGGGACATCTGATTCCTAGTCAAATCCAAATAGAAAATATACACATTTTGTCGCACCATAAATATTCTTCTCTACATACTCTATTGTATTCTTCCTTTTATTCGTGTGCATGTGCTCATCATGTGGGCTAAAACCAACACGGCACACATGCCGGCGGGGAAACGGTCGACCAGGAGCATTGGCGGCATTGCACACCAGCATCGCCAACGACTGCAACCTCACGCTGCTGCGGTAGCTCCAGTCCTGGGTTATCTGATCAATGATCAGCCTGGCAGCTACACTATGGTGTCCGTTTATGTAGACCTCTTCGCATCTCATCTAGCAGCACTCGAATGACTTACGTACTGTTCCCAGGCTACGTGTTTCCTGCATGGCTTCTTCCCGACCAGCAGTTTGCTTGCGTCACGTACGTCTACGCTGCATCTCCTCTTACAAGAAAAACCAACTAAACACAGTACTTTGGTCTTCTAAAAATAAATTATTCCATTACAAATATTGTTGTCAAATTAATCATCACATATATATCGCAAATAGAATTAACACTATAACCGATAATGATGATGCCATCTTGCTCGTCCTTATTCTGCGAGTACTGAGGGCCGGCCACGTCGGGTATTTATATAGTCGCCGGATATATGAATTGATTTTTGTTTGGAGATGAACGGGTGTGTCAAATTAGATGGATACTTTGGCTCCGTTACTACAGCACTTTAGCTGGACTTATTGGACTAAAAACACTCTACCGGGTATCCACAGAATATTTTTTTATGAAAAAAACACTCTACCGGGGACCCTTTTATTGGACTAAAATCTTCTGTGGACAATTCGTTTTGTGCAATCTCTGTTTATCTGCATAAGCACTGTAGTTGTACATTGATTCCATGTGTTGACAGAAGCTGCTGTATAATACATGCAAGTGAACAGTTGATGTTTATTTTAAGTCAAAAGTTTAGTGAAATTATTTGATACCTAAAACTAATACAAACTTTCTTATAGTACCGGCAGTAAGTCTTTATTAGCTGGCCATGAATTTTCCCTTGTGGCAATTGCCGTGACTCGCCATAGTTGGAGCTCGCGGTGATCCGTCAGTCGTAGTGCATCGTCAGGGCCTGAATGAAAAAATGAAGAACGGATTGTGAA
Source organism: Otatea glauca (assembly GCA_036346275.1). Taxonomy (NCBI): domain Eukaryota; kingdom Viridiplantae; phylum Streptophyta; class Magnoliopsida; order Poales; family Poaceae; genus Otatea; species Otatea glauca. The sequence continues at coordinate 1,932,757 of CM070717.1, read as the reverse complement.
GTTACTCATGAGGTATGAACAGATTGTCTGTCTGAGCATTCTTGTATGGATGCTCCTGGGGATCAACCCCAACAGACGCCCACGTCCTCATCCTTGTTCAGCGGATGCTCCTGGGGATCAACCCCAACAGACGCCCACGTCCTCATCCTTGTTCAGCGAAACTGAATTAAAGTCTGCATAACAGTTCAAAGGCATGTTTGGAGCGCATGTATTTCACAAAAATTTGTTAGGAATTTCCCGGGAAAAATTGCAAGTAGTGTGGTGTATGAGAAGCATGGAGATGATTGTGAGTCCTGTACTGGTCTCTGGTGGATGGATGAAGCATGGACTGCAGCTTCCAGAAGGAGACTGCGCCTTGATGGATGAATGCATGTATAAGCAGCTCAAAAGCTGGATTGGTCTCATGTGCCTTGAGTTTTTGTTTCTTTTTGTTTTCGTTTTGCACATTTTATGCTTTCAATCTGCTACTTGTTCTGATGCAAATTGTAACTGATAAATCTCTTGAGATGTGGTAATGTAGTAATTAAGATACTTTTCTTTCTTGTGAGGTGCCATAAGTCCTGTATATTTAAGGGCCTGTTTGTTTCAACTTTAGATTCTCTAAAAGTTGATTTTGAATTGTGGTTGCAGAGAAGCTGATTCTCTAAAAGTTTGAATCCAAAACACATATGAAGTGGATTGTGGATTCTAGTGTATATAGGTGGACTAGATTATGATAATCAGATTCTAGAATCAAGTTGTTTGTCTTTTATTCTGCTTTTAGGGCCAGAATCCAGAATCAAAAGGTAAAACAAACGGGCCTAAGCCTATTTGTATCCTTTTGTTGCCTGTTGCTCTTTTTAGCACTTATTCGAGCTTTATTTGGGAAAGCTTCATTCTCAGCTTAAAGCCGCCATCAGTTATTCAGTTTTATGCTCTAGAAGGGGCCCAAGTACTGTTAATGGCTTCGACTATGTTTATTGTTCATGCCATCATATAAGGTGCAATCTGTGCTACGAGGTCGATTGAGGCACCAAACCAGCATGAAAAATTCCGAAAGAATGACTGTATTTCTCGATTTACTCTAATTATATATAAAATTAAAATGTTAAATTTATTCTACATTTTGAGTACCAAAATGAGGAAATTATGACAAAGAATAAATCAAAAGGAAAAAAAAAAGATAAATACTGCTATTAACATCATAGTTATTTTTTTATTTTTTTAACACACTATGAATTGGAAATTGAAACTTTAAAGGGTGCTGCCTCAACCGACCAGGTTATTACGCCCGAAGCATGGGTTCCACAGTGCACTAGTATATTGGCACCGTTCATTCTTCCGAGAGAGAGAAGTAGCCGGATTCTTGCTCAGAGAATACAAAATGAAAGTTTTATTCATAGACACTGGTGGGAGGCGGTACATATATATAATTCTAAGTTGGCATTACTCTTGAGAGACTGTATTAGCCCGGTGGAAGCGCAAAAGGGCCAAAATTTCGGTCATTTAAGTTGAAATTTCATTTTTCTTAGTTTAATATTTACCAGATTTCAAATTTGTTTTTTGAATTTCATCATAATTTTAGCTGAAATTCTAAATCTCATCGAAATTTCGGATTTCGGTCCTCTTCGAGATATAATCCGAAAATGAAATTTGAAACCTTGATTATACCTGAAGCTTTCATGTTCATTCATCTGACAAACACACAGAGAGAGAAGTTGCTGGATCCTTGCTCAGAGAAAACAAAATGGAAGTTTGACATGGCACTTGTTTTATTCATAGAAACACTGGTGGGAGGCGGGTACATATATATTTCTAAGCTGGCATTAATCTTGAGAGAGTGTATTAGCTAGCTTGCTGACGTCACTCGCGTATCACAAAGTATCTAGGTCGCAGGAAGCATATAGATGCATCGATGATACATAGATGCTTGGGGCTTCTCCATTGCTTATTATTATTAGCTTAATTAGTAGTTGCTAGTACTCCACTTAGCTAAGGGAGTTGTTGCTTGGGGCACGGCGGGAGGAAGCATGGAGCTGGTTGAAGTGCTATGGGCGGCTTCTCCTCACGGAAGAACGGAAGCAGAACTGCACGAGATAAAATACCCAATCAATTGAAAGTGTTCATTTATTTCTCAGAAGAAGAGAGATTTTCTTTAAAAGGTACTATCATTTTTAATTATGTATGTTGCTATGTGGAACAAGCATGAAGGGCATCGTCATTCTTTTCGTAAATTACGAAACCAAGACAAACACTGTATTTTCTGAAAAAAAAATGGTAAAAGCTAACTAGAACTCGCACTCACATCGCGCTCCCTCGCAGGTGTAGCTGCTGCTCATGATCATCACACAGATTAGCACCATGGCCTGGGTAAACACAAGCAAACCGCGAGCTTTAAGGTTAACTCCAACCGGTGATGAAGAGGAGGAGGCCATATGTGATCTTCCCGACCTACAATACAAGCTCTCAAATCATTTGAAATGTGGAGGAGGGCTCGTCTGCTGTTTATATAGGCTCGCACTCGCACGAGATATTGGCGATTCATACTTTGCAACTATCATTGTCAACAGTCAACGTACATGCGTTTGACTACGGACAGTAGAGGAGGGCTCATGAATGCATCTTATCAGCGCCGCAATTGCAGTTTGCAACACACGGTTGTTATTTCCCAGCGAGTAATTTATGAGATTTTCAACGTCTTCTTCCCTGGGTCAATCTATGTATGTTTTTCTCTCTAATTTTTCACACATGGTAGCATTAATCTGCGCTTACGTGTAGATTAGGCTATTCCACGCGCTGACCGAAATGTACAACGAACCGATCGGCAACTTAAGGCCAAAAAAAAAAGTACAGCCCAAAACAAGTTCGACAGTAATAAATCGAGAAATGCATTACATGTTCGGTAGTAATCTTTATCGTGTTTCATAGTAAAAAAATTGATGTGTATATTAACAAGAATTCTTTCCGTAAGACTGCCAGAAAAAAATCATGAATCCCGTAATATTCAAAAAAAATTACCTTCAGACTGTGTTCAATGTAACTTATATTTGTTAGATTATAATTTTCTAATTAACTGTCTCTGTCATATAGTATTACTACCACAACTTATGTTTTTTTACTATGTTAGAAATAACTCAGAAGTAAATGTGTTTACTAATTGGTCACCATACCAAGAATATGTTTTGTTTTTCTTTCTTTTAGCCATAACTTTTTATTCGCAGCTCCGATTGACGAACGAATTTCACCAGTAGATTACTAACGACGAGAGGAACAGTATGATATAAGTCTCACTAATAAACGTCGCATAAATCAAATTTTACTACCAAATGAACATTAATTTACTACTAAAACGCATTACTACTAAAATCAAACCAGTAGCCAACTAACTAATAAAAACGTTTAATAGTTTGTACATGAATCTGTTTTTTTCTTTTTTTTAGCCATAACTTTTTATTCGCAGCTCCGATTAACGAACGAATTTCACCAGTAGATTACTGACGACGAGAGGGACAATATGATATAAGTTTCGCTAATGAACATTGCATAAATCAAATTTTACTATCAAATGAACATCAATTTACTGCTGAAACGCAATACTAGTTGGTTTTGGTGCGTTGCGTATAGGGCTCGATCAGTGGCTGGTGCGTAGACTACGCGTAGCTATGTCTCAAAACATTATCATACATATGAGAGGTGATCTTCTACAATACTGTAAAATTTGAAGATCAAACTCTATTGCATTTGAAAGATATGAAACTCACAAGCAGCGAGGAGAATAGTGATGGCCAGGAGCACTGGCATTTATTATAGAAAAAAGAACAACAGACGAGCTACATATGCATACACACACCCCACACACACTCACACACTCGCACCCGCGAAGTACTCGCTTCCTCACACGCACCCATGTCGAGCCGAACTCGAACACGTGCGGACGGAGTGAGCCTCGCTCGCTCTCGCCAATCGAGCTGAAGCCCCGACCGCACCGAGTTGTAGAATCTCATAATTTCAAGACACATTCCAGGTGCTCACGAAGTATTTAATTTGTACTAAACTTCATGTTCTTAGCCTTTCTTGTCACAAGACGAGTTCCTCACATAAATAAGATGGTTAAAAAATACACAAATTCTCCATGTCTGGATGAATTTAAATGATTAACTAACCTTGTGAGTTGTGACAGATCGATGCAGCACATTCAGCCCCAACCCATCATGACCAAAGAGGTAAAGAGCAGATATGTCTTCTGTATTCGCCCTGCAAAAGAAAACAACTGTGTTATGCCATTACACAGCACCATTGTAACATAATTTAAATGCTTTAATGAAATGTAGGTAAGCGCACGGTTGAGGCGGAGTAAACTTTGACAGGATGGTAGGCGCACCCTTGGGCTTTAAATACCACCGTAATGTATGATTTTAGAATCTTACTTCCCTCGTATATGGTAATTTTTTTAAATATTGAAAGCTTGTACGTGAGGTTTTCATTAATTTTACATGGTAAGAGTGGTTCTATTTGTACATCTTGTTTCAGTATAATAACATCTTGTGTAATAGTTAGTAACATGTTATTTGTTTGAATAGTAAAAGGAAACATATCCAGTGTTCGCAAAAGTTCATGAAAAACATATGTACATATTTTCAAAAATTCTAAAAAAAATTCCACACATAGAGGAGATGAGATTTTACAATCCTATAAAATTTAAAGACCAAAATCAATCTCATTTGAAAGTTATGGCTAAATCAAAAAATAAAGATTAATGTACAAACAAGGATTAGCATTTATTAGTCATTTACTAGTTGGGAAACGGTCTGTGTTAAATGGCATGGTTCGATTGGTTGTGACTGATGCGTAGACTATGGGTACCCCTCCTCTATATATATATATTGGACATATAATCCAGCGTAAACCACTCTTATTATGTAAACTCTACGAAAACAACTAGGTTATGCCATTACACAGCACCATTGTAACATAATTTAAATGGTTAATCGCACCATATCGTTAGAGTACTCTATGCTTTAATGAAATGTATGTAAGCGCACGGTTGAGGAGGAGTAAACTTTGACAGGATGGTAGGTGCACCCTTGGGCTTTAAATACCACCGTAACGGTTTTTTTTGTCTTATCCTATCTATGTGTAAGACTGTAGGGTGTGTATTTTTAAACCGAAACCGAAAAATCGAACCAAGCCAAGTTATCCGTATTTTTCAGTTTTCGATTTTCGGTTCGGTTTTTATTTTGCTGTTGTTTGGTTTTCGGTTGTGTAAATCCCAAAACTGATCGATTAAATAAAGTGGCATGTCGTGAATCTTATTGCATATTTGAATTTTCCATTTGAATTTATTTCTGAAATTTTATCTGTATTTCTCATGTTTATGATTTTGTGTTAATGACATTTAAACACATAACCTAACACATAAAAGAAACTCACATAAATACCAAATATTATACTATAGAAAATAATTTTATAAAATACTAGAGCACAAAATATGAATAAATATAATTTTTCCAAAAATTTTGCACATCATTTTAATAGCTTAAAAATTTGAAAAAATTTGAAAACAGTCAAATTTGAGGTTTTACTGTTCAAAAACCACAGTTGGGAATAAGATGAGACCAAAGAAAATTGAAAGTACATTCAGTGGGCTACTTCTATGATTTTTTTTCAAAATTTTTTGGGCAGGCTAGCATCACTGTTGAGCCATTCCAAACCATCACCAAAAACTGTCCTGGAATTTCGCAGCTACAATAGTCAGCGACCAGCTCGATGAATTGTCTCAACGCAGACACTGATACTAGGCTCCACTAGCTCGAGGGGCCACCACCCAGCCTCACCAGCCATCTCCTCCTCTCCTTCCCAATCTCCCTCCTCTCTGCCCCAACCCACGTAGAAGCCAGCCATGCGCGAGCTCACGCAGAAAACAGGCGCCACGCGGCTGCAGCTACCCAGTGTTGTCCTCTTCACCACCTACTGCCTTCACTTTGCCATAAAGTCCCACTGGAGCCTCCCACTTTGCCTTGCTTGCTGCATTTCTGTTTCCCTCTGCTGTGAGCTCGCCAGAGCTGAAACCAGGCAACGAGCTGCTCTTCCGTGAGGAAGAACCTTGGGTGAGCTCGCTTACCTCCTCCCGCTCTCACATGGCTACCATACGTTCTCCTGAGCTTGCCCTGTATGCTGCATGTGTTGGAACAGAACGCTAAAATACTTTGGGACAATTTTCTCTTTTATTACTTCTCGCTCTGTTCTCTTACAAAACTCAGGTCTACTCCTGTATTTATACTCAAAACTACAACCCTCGTAAGCGGAATAGGATTCCACCTCCTTGTCCTAATTCAACTCCTTTCCTATTACAAGATTACTTCTAACATTTTCCCCCCTAATCTTGTAATACCTTTGATCACGCCAATCTTCTCTCTCATCTCCAAGAACTTGTTTAGCTCGTTCCGTGTGCACGAACTCCTTCGTGCTGTCTCGCCTGCATATATGAAACAACGTCGTCCTCTTCCAAGTTGCCTAAACCCGCACCCACCTAGTGCCTTTGCGTCCTCCTGACACCTATGCTGCACCCACCTGGTGCCTCTGCGTCCTCCTGACGCCTGTGCTACGGTACTGCGGAAAAGACACGATGCGAAATAAAATACGCCGAGCGTTGAACTATTGTTGTTTTCGGGAGCATTTGCTTTACTTCTTGCATCACCCTCACGATGATTTGCTGGCTTGGCTTGCTAGAGCTTGCCTTCTTGCTGTTCTAGTAGGAAGACATGCTGCTGTACTGTACTGCCTTGGACCTTGACACGGAGACATGTATCAACAACAGTTTAATGCCTTTATACTCGATGCCGGTCTCATCAATTGCCTTCGTTGCTGAGAACCTTGGTTTGCTCTGACGCACGCGACCTTTTGTCAGGAGCTCTGCGTTAAGCTCTCCACGCTGCGGTGCCTCGTTTCTCCCGCGCCGCCGGCTTTGATCTCGCGTCGCCTTTTCTGGTGCCGCCTAAGATGGCCACCCCTGGGAGTCTTCTCCTCCCGAGGGCAGTGGCTTGATCTAAAACTCTAAGCTCTGATACCAATTGTTGGAACAGAACGCCAAAATACTTTGGGATAATTTTCTCTTCTATTACTTCTCGCTCTGTTCTTTTACAAAACTCAAGTCTACTGTATTTATACACAAAACTACAACCCTCATAAGCGGAATAGGATTCCACCTCCTTATCCTAATTCAACTCCTCATCCTAAACTTTCTTGATACAAACTTTTCAAACTAAAACTTTCCTATTACAAGATTACTTCTAACAGCATGCAGCTCCCGCCGACCGAGAATTGCCGCTGCCTGCAGGAACTGAGCTCGCGTGTGAACGCCGGAGGCACGGGCGAATACAAGGCCGGTGAACGTGCCCACGCAAAGTTGACCAACCAGTGAACTTCTCAGCTTGCTCCGCCTACCTCAAGTGGATGGTCAGCCTCTAATCGGTTCCACTCTCCTTGCTGCAGTTCAGCCAATAAGTACCACAGCCTCGCCGTGAGCAAAGAGACGCCAACCAAGCAGCCGCTCGAGCTAGCCGTGCACCAGCCACCAGTGCCACCTCGGTCGAGCCTACGTTGCTCCTTCCTCCCCTCTAGAAGCCCTCGTCCACTCTAATAGCCGTCCCCGAGAGAGCTCAGTCGGGTCTTGAGCCAGCGCCGCAAAACTCCATTGCCAACCGAGTGAAGCTCTAGGGTAAGTAAGGTAAAGCATAAATATTTTTGCATGTAGCCTTGTCACAAGAAGACATGCAGCTCAATGGTAGAGACATGCAGCCACAACCAAGAGGTCTAGGGTTCAAATATTGCAGTTTAATCATTTAAATCGAGTTTAATCAAAAGTTCCTTTTTGATATTAGGAAGCAACTATGCAATCCATGATTCCAAAAATCATGAAATTAATTTAAAATGTTCCTGCAGCCATGGATGTCCCATTTCTACAAAAACATTTAGATTTGAATGCAAATTGAATCAAAAAGAGAATGTGGAAAGCCTCTCTTGCATGCAAAATCAAATGGTTAAAATATGAATTCAAATTTGGGTAAAACCTATTTAGATACACTCCTGGGGTTGCAAGGATCCTAAATATACAAAACATTAAGTTTTACCATAGTAAGAGTCAAATACTCATTAATCGGATTTCCAATACTTGAATGGTTCAAATGGTCAAAACTATAGTAATTGAACTTCAAATTCGACAAAATCAAATCCTATGACCTTAAAAAGTGATGCCCTTGCTGGCTATGCTAAAATGATCCCTGTTTGAGCAACTTCGAGTTAAGTTCATATAAGGCCTTAGTAATCACCTGTGTGAAAAACATCTCGAATAAATGCGAAATATCACGGAATCAACTTTAAAACATTCTTAGGGACATTCCCTACTAATTCCTGAGAAATGATTAGAACATCCTACAAGGTGCAGTCACAAACTTAGAAAGAAAACAGAACCGCAATCGCGTAAACTTCATGATAACTTAAGCCTTTTTGGCCGCCCGTAAAATATCATGTTTAAAGGAAAAATTGTGGATATATATCCCACAAACACCCTTTGATATAAGTGCTACCAGAATCTAGAAAAATATCTTAGTTAAAACATGCTTTGCATCTGAATCCTGCCAAAGCAAACACCCTAAACGATCACTAGTTGTGCAGATTCTAAAACACTTAGGCCTTTTCGGCGGTTCCTAAAACAACTCATCAAAACACAAACTTTGAGAAGAACAGCCCATAACACACTTTGGTATGTGGACAATCATATCCTAGAAAACTACCTTATTTACCACTCGCTTAGCATATAAATTCCGTTAATGCAAATACCCTAAGTAATAATGCTACCAGAGCCATGTTATATGAATAGTTGAGTTTAAAAGCCTTTAACCAAAGTACCTGTAACGCAAGAATCATCATATAACCATGTAGTAGCAGCCAATAACTTAGAATTACAAACCCAACTTGTAGAGATTGCTCTTATACAAAGACACTTAAGGCTAAAAACTAATCATGCGTAACACTTTAACTAGTGACTTCCTACTACTAAACCAAATAATTTTTGCTTCTTGAATTTGAAATTTTAGATACAATGATACATAATTATAGCCTTTTTGAATTCATAAACAACCTCATGTAAGCTCATAACTATAGCTTTTGTAATCAACAAGTGAAAATAACACATTCATGCAAAGGGCCTCACATAAGCTAAGTGCTAATGAAATCGTTATACAAGAGATAATTCAAGAACTCAAAATCACCTTGTTCTTCTTGGTAAGTTTTAATTTGGTATTTGCATCTGATTTCTTTTTGCCTATTTGATACGTTGTTATTTGCTTTTGTTGCCAATCTTGTTGTTTAAACGCGTAGACGACGCCGTCTCGGAGTCAGTTGATAACGACCCCTACTACGATCTCGATTATGACCCCGACGAAGAGAAACCAGGCAAGCACCCTCCTTTAACCATGCATTTTGATCCCATATTTGCAAAGTTATATTGTTTTATCAAACAATATGCATGCGTGTATGTTGTAAACAGCTATGTTGTGGGAATCGGTAGGTAAATCCAATTGTATGCATTTCCTTTACCTTGACAATTGATTATCTGCCATTGTAACCTAGTATGGAGTAGACATTACTTAGTGTCACTTGGGTAATACTTGCGAAATACCTTATGCACTTGCTTAGACATGCTCACTAGAACGACTTTTAAATGATGGGACACATTTCAAACTAGCTTGAGCAATTTTGTTTAAATGTACGGAAATGAGGTATGGTTTTTGTGTAATTTGGTAAAAATCCAACTCAAAACTTATAGTTTAGACGCGGGCGAGTTATTACTTAAACTTGGGCTTGAAAAGGACCTCAAGCGTAGATAGGAGGAGATTCTCACTTGGATCAATTAAGGACCGAACTTGATGCTATCACCTAAGTGACTTGGTGCAACTGCATGTGCTAGTATGAGATAGCCTAAAATCATTAAATTAGTTGAAGTTTAACCTTGCATTCTGGTAGACCGAAGTAGTAAGGGCACACCCGTAACGGTGTTGCTCGTAGGTGCTCCCTTCACCGAGGTGTTGGGGCCCAAGCATTCCAATACAATGTGTATGCCTTGCCACGGGGAGAGTTTCCGATGGGGCACCATCGTGGTTCGAATCTTCGGACTATGGCCTGGGTTTAACATCATTGTCGCTAGTGCAAGGCTAAACTTTAACTAGTTGAACGGTTTCGTCACAGTCTTGCAAATCGAGTACGATGAGTATCGCGAGGCATGGTTGACATGATTGCTAGATGTGTCATATGGATAAAGTGTACTCTCTGTAGAGATTAAAATCTAATTAATTAGCCGTGCTCGCGGTCATGAGCAACTTGGAAAAATACTGTCAAGTATAGTCTTGCTTTTGCAAAAACTTTTGGAAATGGTTTTGGAATGGGTCGGTGAACTTAGAAGCCAATGGTGGTTGTTTTTACTTGTTATTCGTAGCCAAGGAGAGCTGTGAAATGTCACATATGAACTCTACTTATTGTTATTTAACTTCTTATTCAATGCTCTTTACAATCTCATTATTGTTTTATGAATCATTTATTTGCAAACAAAATCTGCCTTATGCTGAAAACGAAATTAGTGTAGAAGCTTGTCATCCTTGTTCTAGCTATGCATTTACATTATTTTGATACACTAAAGTCTTGCGAGTACATACGTGTACTCACGGTTGCTTAATCCAAATAATATAGATGATGACTTGGAAGAATGCCCCGACAATGCATATGTTACTCCAAGGATCGACGATCATGTTGATAGTTGAGCTTTTGCTTTTTCCCAAGTCGGTTGCCTATGGGTAGGGATGGGCATACCGCTGTCCTACTTTTGGTATATGTTTTATTTCCACTGCGATTTACTTTTAGACTTGTAATATTTGGCCGGTCGGCCACTACTTGTAATATTAAGTAGTTGTAATAGTTTCTAGTTTATGTTTATGCTATGCCAACTGCTTAGTCTTGTGTATATGTGTTTCGATACATCTCGAATGCGGGATATGTGGGTGCTAGGCGTTGATCTTGGGAACTAGCACTATACACATATCTGAGTACTTGGAATTGTTTTCAACCATCTAATGCATAAAGTCGAGCGGTCGTCGTTCTTTGGCTATTGAGCGCCCTCCCCTTGGTGAGTGTCGGTGATACTAAGGTTCTGAGACGGACGGCGAATGCTATACTTGGATGAGTTGGTTTCAATCCCGGTATGGTTGTTCAGAATGGAATCGAAACTCTCTTGGTTGCGTAAGTGTGTACAGTGTAACTAGGTGGCTCATATTTGCTTGAATGAGGGTCATCTGGTTAATACTCCGTGCACGGGACTTTTGGGTGATAGTGATCATACACTTAAGTGGAGTATGGGTGTCACCTCTAAGTCCAACGCACAGGCAAGGATCTATTCGTATTTTTGGGTGCCCACAGGTTGTCGGTTCGGTTTTCGGATTCTGGAAACCGTTTAAATAGAAATACCGAACCGCCCACTTCGTTCGGCACATTACATTAGCCCAGACCCAGGCGACGACTAAGGGGAAGTCTTCTCCGGTTCTCCCTCGAACGGCCAAACCCACCCCCGAAGACCTAACCCTAATCCCATTCGCCGTCTAAGCCGTCTCCCCGATAGGATCGCCACTCCGATCCGACGATCCCCAAAACCCTCCTCCCATCCTCTGCCTCAATGCTTCTCCCAAGGCGCCTGGCTCCCTCGGCGTCGCAGCCGCCGCCCCGACGCCTCCTCCCTCTGCGCCGCGGCCGCCGCCCCGACGCCTCCTCAACTCCTCCATCGACCCTCAACTCCTTCCTCAGCGCCGTCATGCAAGGCATGTACTTCCTGTCCTCCAACTTTAGCATTGAAAGATGGAGATTTCATTTAGCTTTTGTACCATGCTTGGTTATAGTGAAACAACTTCTAGCATGATAGTCAGTTAGTCACTCCAGTTTAATAGTTTATGATCTTGAGTTCTTGACTGCTATATGATTCATGGATGAAGACACATTGCGGCAAACACTGGTGACGTTGGGTTGCATGTAATTCGGTTACCGAATTAACTGAACCGAATTATTTTGGTTAATTTGGTTCGGTTTCGGTTTAGTTTGCAGATCTCAAAAACTAATTTTTGAAAAAACTAAATAAACCGAACCAAAAAACCGAATGCCCAGGCCTATCTATGTGCCCATGTGTTACAACAAAAACATATACTATATTGAAGTACATTTCAAATTGTAAAACAAATCAAAATATTAAGTTGCCAAATTATTTTTTTGCATTTATTATGAATTTTCTGTCTTTTCTAGAATTTTTTACATTAAAGAAAAATACCTTTTTCATTTCCTAACTATTGTTCCTGAATTTTAAATTTCAAATTCATAATTGTAAAAAACCTGGAGGTATTTTATTAAGGTCCTAAATAGTGTCAACTAACTCTCCAAACTTTTTTATGAATTTTGGAGTTGGATTGCTATTTTTGCAAAATCAAATAGTTCATCTGGCATTAAAGAATTTCCGAGAACAAATCTGAGAGAGCTAAAATCCTGGAAATAGTACAAAACATCAGTGCCACACCAGTCCCATCCACACAAAAAAATTCTAAAATTTTTTTAGTAACGTAGCTATGCTTAACAATTCGGACAAAGCTTATGATCAATAACCAAATTTCGAATCTCTCTCTTGTCTCATTGACAGCTTGAGCCCGTACATCAGCTTCTTCCCTCGCTGACTTGCTAACCCCACTTGTCAGCTGCTACCATCTGAAGGACCGAGATGGCGATTAGAGGGAGGGGGTGAATGATCCCAATTAAGATTTTCCCCACTTAAAATAATTCAACTAAACCCTCAGATGAAACAATCAAAAATAGCAAATGAGAAGGAGTAAATTGTTCTGGATGGCCAGTGCTACCATTGGGAGGCCGATAGCACCGCACCAGGGGCGGTAGCACCAGGCTCAAGAATAGCAGAAAAATCATCATGAGCTCTAAAACCAAAAATTATGCAACTTTTGATTTGTTGGTCAAAAACTCATGAAACTTGGCATGCACCTTCGTATGGAGGTCAAGAACTTATTCCAACCTTCAATCCGAGGGATTGGCGTCAAAATTCTGACCTTTTTCAAATCGAAGGAAGAATGCACCAAGTTGGAGCAAAAACTCAAGAATTTGATCTTGGACTTGCGAGTGGATTTTGATGACCAAGATGATCTAGGTTAGCCTCCCACACGTCAAAGTAAGCAATAACACAAGTCAAGAACACCAGAAACCGGATCTTCCAAGATTGATCATCTAAAGAGCAAAGATCGATTTCTTGCAAAGAAAAGCATAAGAATTGCCTAGATGATTTGGTTATGGTCTAAAGAAGACTCACCTATCAATCATACATCCTCGGCATAAAATCCATAAACATTTAGAATGGGGGGAGGCAAAACTAAATGTGAGGAAATTAAATTGCAAGAATGTAAATTGCGGAATTTAAAGATTGAATTTAAAGCATAATGTAAATGCGAAAAGTAAATTCAGAATTGAGATAATTTGGCTTTCATTTCTGGAAAGGAGGTTTACAAAGCTTCACAACAAGGTGGGCAAAACTCAAAGGAGCACATAAACCTCTAAAACCTTCAAGAGGGGAGAGCTACCCCTATCCTCTATTTATACTGCTCTTGAGTCATCATTCACTCTTGAATGAGTTCCTTCTATCCTAAGAAACACCATCAAGGCTAAGATTGACTCAACACACTCAGCTGCACATGGGACTAACCCGAAACCCACAAACAAACCGGATTTTACATGCTTTTCAAAGCATACTAACTAGACCCACTACCCTATCACCTAGACCGCAATCCGACGGTCCTCCTTGATCCGAATAGTTTCAGTTAACATCTCATCCATTCCTTATCTTCTAGGTTTGCAACGACTCCGTCTCCAATCATCTTCCGACGATCCCCGACCATCTAGACCTCCGGCGCATCTTATCTAGTCACGATCATTCTTCGTCTCACCATGATCAAGCACCGATGTCTTGTAATCATCAAAAACAAGAAAACACATCGAATAGCAATGTCTAAAAAACATATGCAATAAAATCTATAAAAAAATCATAATTTTTGGTTTAATCTCGCTCATAAGGACCAGTTTTCCTAAATGCTTCAAATGTCGATTTAAGCTTCAAATCAATCCTCAAACTCAAACACCAATGTAACATCCCAAAATTTGAGTTTTGGAATGTTTGAATTCAAAAATAAACCATTTGCATTTTCTTGAATTACTTCCAGCTTAATTTGAATTTTCCATTAATAAAAGGATTTAATTTGACTAAACTATTCATCAAACTTAAGAATTTCAGTTTTAGTTGGGTTCCTTGTGCTCCAAGGAATTTTTCTGTATTTTTGGGGATTTTTTCTGAATTTATTTGATATTTATTTGAATTTATTTGATTTTATTAGAATTTCTGGATTTTTCTTAAATCGGAAAAATGATTCTATTTTCAAAAACCCTCTCGGGCCGAATCCTCTCCGGCCCGCTTCGTTTTTTTTTTCCCATGCCCGCTTCCCGCTTCGCCCGCTCCGCTCGCTCCTCCGACTGCCCGCTCGCCTCGGCCTCGGCTCGCTTGGCCCGGTAGCCTCGTCCGGCCCGTCCGCCCGCCTCGGCCCGGTGGCCGTGCGCGCATGAAACCCTAACGCCGCCGCTCGAGTCCTTCCACAGACGCCGCGCCTCGGTTTGCGTCGAGCCACGCCTCGAGGGCTATAAAGCCCACCAAGACACCCCGAGGATCGCCTCTCTCGCCGCCTTTGCCCCACCTCTCGCGCCCTAGCTGCGCGCGTTGCCCGCGAGCTCGCGGAGTCCTCGCCGCGCCGAGCCCTTCCGCCGTCTTTTCCGTCGCCGCGGTGCCCTCCGCCGCATCCGTTGGCCTCCCGAGCTGCCGCGTCGCCCTCTCCCGGTTCGCCTTGGCCCCGGTCCGATCCGCCAGCGTCTCCGCCGGTTCTGTGTCTTCTTCTTCATCTCCGGTGAGTGGCGCCGCGCCGCCGTCGACCTCCGGCCGCCGCGCTCCGCCGTTGGATCTCCACCGACGCCCCGATCGCGCCACGCCTCCTTCCGCCGCAGCTCCGTTTACGGCCGTCCGATCGGCCTCTCGCGGATCTTGGCGCCGCGTGATCGCCGACGTCACCCGCCGCGTCGGCCCGCTGCGTCGGCGATGAGCGTGAGCCGTGCGCCGGGCGGACGGTGGACCGAGCCCGCGCCGTGGACCGAGTCCACCGTGAGCCGGCTGACGTCAGCGTTGCGCAATAAATCCTTTTTCCCGTACAAAAATAAATCCAAAAATTCTGATTTTCTGTATTTTCTCTGAATTTAATCTTTCGGAGGCCCATTCTCGCTCATACGAACTCCGATTGAGGCGATTCAAGTTTCTAAATTTTTTTAAAATCAAGATCTATCTTCCAGAGCCATTTATTTTCAGTTTTGAGCTTGTTTGAGTCTGTTTTGTATTTATTTGGTTTCGTTGCTTCTTTTCCGGTAGACGCTAATCCCGAGGGAGCGAACGAAGACTTTGAAGACCAAGATTCAGCACTAGATCAGCAAGGCAAGTCATAACCTTTGATCATATTGATCCTATGTTTGCAAAGTAATTTATTTTATACACTTGCATGCTATTTTGTGTATCAATGCTTATTTAATGGGGGTAGATGTATACCTAGTTGACATTATGCCACCTTGATTAGTTGTATACCATGTATCCATTGCTAAACCTAGGTTGGGACATTACTAGTTGGACATAAATATTACACCAACATTGGGTTATCGTAGCTATGCTTAGACATGCTTAGATATACGTTGGGATTCATACCACATGTTGAATAATGTTAATCTTGACTTAATGAGATATTGAATCGTGGCCGGTAGCCACTGTTGTAAAATTTGTTGTACCATGGCGGGGTTTGCCATTGGTCTTGGTTGAACGAATTGTTTTTCCTCGAGCAAGTGATCGTGAAGTAAAGGGGGTGCTTTCTAGCACATTGGGATGTGGATGTCTTGCCTGAGACAATTTAAGGACTTAATCTTGTGCGCCATTGAACTGGGCCTAACCGTACTACCACATGTCTGGAATGGGACAGACCTAGCTGATTAATTTGTAATGTCTAGTCTTGAGTACTGCCAGTTGGTGGTGTAGGTTCCGGGATGGACGGGTAGATTCGCAAGGCGCAAGAGGGGGCCCTAATGGGCAAAACCTTAGCGGGCAGTACCGAGTTTAGACCGTGCATTGTAAAGGCTCTGTCATGATATCTCTGCGACACACCAAAGGAAGTGTGTTAATATCGATTGCGCAAAGAGATTTCATGTCTTGTGGGTAAAGTTGTACAACCTCTGCAGAGTGTAAAACTATTCGAATAGCCGCGTCCGCGGTCATGGACAAAGCCCGGGAATTTCACACGGGGTATAGAGTGTTTCATAAAATGTGGAATGTGGAATTGTTGGGATGTGAACGGGGAGTTCACTATTGCTTTGTTGTCTATCATTGATCTATCAGTTATTTATTTATGTTTTCTTAAATATGCTTTCAATCTATTTATTGTATTTCAATTCAAGTATTGCTTTCTGCAAATGAACTATATAGCCATCCTTGTCAAACCGTGCATGAATATATTGCATCAATTCCCTACGGCTTGCTGAGTACCTTTGTACTCACGGCTTTATGCCCTTGTTGATCAGTTGCTGAAGGAGATAATGAATATCATGAGGAGGAATTCTATGAAGACTACGTGGATTAGGAAGGCGTTCCCCAGACGATTGCCTGTGGCATGTCGAATAGCTCAAGTTATCTTTTCCGCTGCAATAGTATTTGTTTCTTAAGCCCTTAAGGCGTAATGGTGTAAACATTGACCATAAGGTCGTTTGCTTTATTCAATAATAAATTGCTTCTTCTTAGTTAATTCGTTGTATGGAATGATATTTCATCTATGTAACCACTGTGTGCATTAGCGTGATCCTGGACTAGTGCAGTATATACAGAGGGTTTCGGATTTGCAAATCCGGGTCCCGACAACCAATTACTTAAACAATATTAATAACTCATTGCAAACACGAGGAGACCTTCACTTAGTTTTTCATCGTCACTCAAGGCGTCTCCATTTTCTGTTTTTCTCCGATAAACACGTATTCTCACATATGCGTCGTCTTCCACGAGCCCTGCCATAGCCGCACGCGTAAAGCTTTTCTATGCATGTTTTGTTGCTTCGCTCGGCTGACACCTGACCCTATCGACTCGAGCTCCCTTCCCGATGCTGCCGCTTTGCCTGGATATAGGCGATTCATACTTTGCATCTATTATTGTCAACAGACAACGCAGATGAGTCATGAATGCATCTTATCAGCACCGCAACTGCGGTTCGCAACACAGGGTTATCTCCCAGCGAGTAATTTATGAAATTTTCAACGTCTTCTTCCCTGGGTCAATTTATTTATGTTTTTCTCTCTACTTTCTCACAGAGGTTCATATATATATATATATATATATATATATATATATATATATATATATGAAAAATATCTTTTGCTTCTGAATATAGTTACTCCCACCTCTAAAATACTACCTAAACGAATTTGAAATACTCCTTTATCACTTTAGATACACTCATATACTAATTATAAGATATTCCAATGTGAACCATATGAAAAAATTGAAAGAGAGTACGTAGTTTTTAGCGTATTTTATAAATACCTTTATATATGGACATAAAAAGAAGTATGTCCAAAAAAATATACATACCACCTCTGAAAAATATAACTACCACCTAGCTAGTCTTATATGCTCATATATTACACGTACATATCCTCCGTTACATGAGATACTTCCTACGTTGTGAGATACAACGTAAGGAATAATTACTCCGGGAGTAGAAAAGAGGCTTCCTATATATATATATACGTATATGTATACATATACATATATATATATATATACATATATGTATACATATATATATATATATATATATATATATATATATATATATATATATATATATATATATATATATGTAGAATGACTATTTTGATGTTAATCTCAAACTAACAAATTTAAAGTCACCTCCCTGGGATATCATATGTCATCTTCTCCATCCATCTCCTTTCCTCTTCTCTACACCTTCCCCCACCCCTTCTTCCTCCCTCTAACACAAAAATTTAAAATTACAATATTTAGACTTTGAAATTTTTAAATAGGAAGTTTCAACTCGAAAAAATTCAACTTAAAATTTAAAACTCAAAAAAATTAAATAGGAAAAATTTAAAATAAGGAAGTTTCAAAACAAAAAATTTCAACTCAAAAAATTTCAACTCAGAAAGTTTGAAATTGAAAAGTTTTAACCCGAAAAGTTTCAACTCATAAAACTTTCGATTTAAAAAGCTTTCGGTTCGAAAAGTTTTGATTCAAAAAACTTTTGGTTCGAAAAAGTTCCGATTTAAAATTCAAATTGAAAAATATCAAACAAAAAATTTCAAAATCGGAAAATTTCAACACAAAAAATTTCAAATCGAAAAAAAATTGAACTCTAAAAATTTTAAATCAAAAAGTCAAAAGCTCCAAAAACTGCAGCTTCATGAAGTATTACACATGGACATGAAGCTGCAATTCCATGAGCGCACGAAACTGCAATTCCGTGAGCTGCAATTGCTACCTCCAAACTGCAGTTTTACCGTGTAAAACTTCATGAAGCTGCAGTTTCGTTATTATTACTAGCACGCGCTAAGTTGCGTGGTGTGAAATTGTAGAAATTCGGTCGCGCGACGTTACGCCGTACGAAAATTTAGTCAGACGGATATTTCAGTAAAAATACGTAATTTCGGTTTTCTTGATTTTTTTTTGAAAAAGATTGGCTCCTAGAAGTCGTCGACGAATTTGCGGATTGGTAGGAGCCGTCGGCGAATCTGTGTTTTTTTTGCGTAATTCCACTTTTCTTTTCTTTTTATAAAAAACAAATGGGTCGCTAGAACTCATCAGCAAATCTTTGGACTGCTATAAGCCGACGGCGAATCTGTGTGTTTTTTATTTTTTTAGAAAACTGTGAAATCATGTGCTGAAAAATTGGCTTAGTCATGAAATTGGCATTGCGAAGTGGTTGTATTCATGGCATGTGTGGTGCTTTTGCATTTACTGTTTTAGATATTTACTTGATATGCTTGTGATAGCATGGTAATGGTTCTGCTTGATGCAATGCGCTCGTGTGAGTGGTTGAATAGACTGATGTTGAGTCAAGTTGTGGACTTGTGCTCGGAATTGTTTCTTGTTTATTTATGTGCAGGTGTTGCTTGAGGACGAACGTGGTCGATGACGGGACCGGAACTAGGTTCATGGAGGAACTGAGGTTCGGGACTAGGTTCAGGGAGGAACTGAGGTCCTAGTGGTCAAGGATGTCATGTGGGACGTACGGGCTAGAGAACGGTACACATGAAGGCTGGTTAGTCACGTGAGTGCGGCAGGTGGGCCGTACGCGTGCACGTGTGAATTTTGAGTAGTTTGCATGTATTGGGCCGTGTTGGGCCAGATGGATATGCATGCGAAGTGTTGCTCATTATAAATAGGAGAGGGATGTCTCCTGAGTATTAGGGTTTGTACTCTTTTGTTTGGAGTACTCTAATTAGATTAGACAAAAAGAAATAAAATCAATTTCTTCATCTAGGGTTTTCTTCTTGCCGACTGATCTTCGGGCGGCGATCGCTCCTTGCGTTGCTGCTTGTCGATTGGTTGTATGGTGATTAGCTTCTTGCGGCCGGAATACTTCCTGGTGACTAGAAACTTCAAGTGCTTCTGGCGGCTACTCCAAGCGCTCCTGTACGCTGCATGCATGCATCTGTTGGAGCACTAGGGGTGTGTTTGGTTGCCTGCATGGGTGCCTGAATCACATGAGTGGATACAACTGTATCTATTAGACAAGTGTTTGATTTTCTGTTCATCCAGGCCAGGTGAATGCAATTGTATCCACTCATACAGGATGAAGGAAACATAAAAATTGGGCTTCTCTCTAATGCAGGCCCATGAGATGCATAAACAAGCAACCAAACAACTCAACCTGCATCTACTCATGCAGACCAAGGCTAGCCTAGATGACTCATATGGAACAAGCTAAGATGGTGCAGACAACCAAACACACCCTAGTACTCGCCATCCAGCCGGAGTTCCTGCGCTTGAAGTGCCCCTTGGTGGCTGAACTCCTGAAGAGCTCTTGGAGGCTGTAGTGTTTTGTGGTGCACGTCACGAACAGCAGATATTTGTCTGGAGGTCGAACATCTCCTGGTGCTGGTGCTGGTGCTGGGAATCCGAAGGGAGCAATCCAAGCGAGCAAAACATTGAAGCTACAGTACTCGCTACGGTTCGCATCTTACTGTTCATGCATGCTTTGCTTGGGTAATCAGTTCCAGGTTTTGATTGCTCGTTTTCGTTTAATAGATTGAATCATTGTCTATCTTGATTCCTTGAGTTTCTTCTTAATTTGATCCATCCAAAACCTTACTAGAGCATCAATTTAGAGTTCCTGAAAAGTTTTGTTGGTTAATCTTTTGTAGATTGTGATTAATCACGAAATTAGGGTTTGATCAGTTCTCGTCATAATCTGTTATAGCATACTTGCGAGGTTAATAACTTTTGATCCGTTGGTCCGATCGGGCTGCTTCTTTTTTTATTAGATTCTTATTGGAATCTAGTTTCTAAATTTAAAATTTTAGGTCAATCCGACGGTTGGATCTCTAGGAATTAGCGATTTACCGAATGTATCTAACTCTGTTTTGTTGAATACGAAGCAATTATTTGAGTCCGAATTAGGGTGAATTTTTAGTAGATCGAAAATTTTGTTTTAGCTTCCGCGCAATCATTCAACCCCTCTCTGATTGCTAGTTTAGTATATATCGATCCTATAAAAACAAACTTATTTTTGTTTTTTTTTCCGTAATTCTGGTTTTCTTGTTTTTTTAAAGAAAAATAGGTCGTTAGGATCCGTTAGTGAATCTATGGACTGCCATAAACCGTCGACGAATCTGTGTGTTTTTTAGAAAACCGTGGATGGGTCTAAACGTAATTTTGTTTTTCTTAAGGTCCAATATGATAAAAATCGATTTCTCAGGACCTATACGTAATTTTGTTTTTTATCGGGTCTATTCTACTAAAAACCGCCGAGAGGGCTGAACGTAAACCGCGGAGGGACTCAAACATAACTTTATTTTTTTCTGTTAAAAACCGATCAGAGGACCTATATGTAATTTCAAATTTTTTGGATGACCTTTTCGCGAAGAAGATGACATGGCTACGCTGGTTGCTCTCCATTCCTCTCCACTATAATGTATAGTACTAGCCAGGGCCTCGCGCTACATTGCGTCGTGCGAAATTTGATTTCGATCGACGGCGAATTTGCGGAAATGCAGACTCCTTTTTGGGAAAAACCGTTAGGGACCTGAACATAATTTTATTTTTTTATTCATTTTATAAAAAAACCGGTGGAGGACCCGTCCGTGAATATGCGAAACAACGAGACCTTTGCTGGAAAAATTACTAGTGAAAGGACCCAAACGTAATTTGAAAATTTAATGCCTATGCGGGAAAAATTGTACCAAAATACAAAACTTTTAATGCCTTCTGTGAAAAAGTCTAGGAGCATATGCGGGAAAAATTGTACCAAAATACAAAACTTTTAATGCCTTCTGTCAAAAAGAAACCCCTAAAAAATTCGGGGTGGTCATTTCGTAAAAAACAGCATTTTTAGTCCTTTCCGCGTAATTACAAAAAAACTACATAGACCGCTAAAAAAATAAAAGAAATAATACATAAGTCTGGAGGCATGCACGGGAAAAACTGTACCAAAAATCGAAACTTTTGAGGCCTTTTCTGAAAAAAAAACCTCTAAAAAAATTCGGACGGGCATTTCGCAAAAAACAGCATTTTTAGGCCTTTTTGCATAACTACAAAAATTTTGGGGGCTTCTTTGCAAAAAAACTCGATGCCACGTGTCGGGCGCGTGGCCGGCCACGCGACCGCGCCACGTGTCGCTCGCAGAAAAAACCGAGCGCGGCGACGCGAGAGCGGGCGAGCGGACCCAAACGCGGGTCGCTCGCCCGCGCGCGAGAGCTCCCACCGCTGCGTCGCGCTGCCGTTTGTGTTTAAGCGCGGTAATCTTTTACTTGAGGTTGAACACGAGCTTAGCCACGTGGACGACGTGGAGCGACGGCGCGCGACCACGTCGGCTCGAAATCGATGTGCCCATGTCGAGAGAGCCGGAATCCTCCTAAGTTTAATATCTGTATTACTCGCAAGGGAGGATGGCCACCAGAGACGCCGCCGCCGGACAACATAACCTGAAGCTCCAATGAAGCCACCGGAGACGCCGCCGCCGTTGGAAGCGTCGAGGAGATCTCAATACGTTTCTGGTTTAGTTTGGGGCTGGGAAGGATCGGGAGGAAGGATGGGCTGTCGCGTGGAGGGCTCCGCAGTCCCGGTTCCATGGCTCTGGACGGGTCGTCGACTGCGACACGTGGACAGCTGGATTGGCACGCACGCTAACGACGGACGGACAAGCGAAGAGAAACGACAGGCGCTCGGGACGCATCTCGGCCGCGAGTAGTCGAACGGACAGCCCGGACGAAGAGAGGTGACGTGGACCGGTGGAGGTCGCGTGAAATCCTTCCGCTTTAATAGATACTAGCATCTTGGACGCGGCGTGTCACGCCGCGGGCGCCGCCTTCCACACGAGAAAATTGAGTTTTTTTTTCGGGAAAAAGGCTTAAACTTAATGGTAAAAAAGAGCGGGAAGAAATATATGTTTTTTTTCGGTAAGAAGGATCCGTACGGTTTTTTTCTTGACGGAAAAGGACCTAAACGTAATTTTGATTCTGTGGAAAAGGACCCGAGCGCAAGCAGTAAAAACGTATAAAGGACTTAAGTGTGATATATATTTTTTTTGAAAAAAAGGGACCTATTCGTAACGTAAAAGGACCTAGATGTAATTTTTTTTATGGAAAAGGACCCGAGCGCAAGCCTTAAAAACGCATAAAGGGCCAAATCGTAATATATATTCTTTTTCGGGAAGAAGGACCTGTTTATAATTTTTTTTACGAACAAGGACCTGATTGTAATTTTTTTTTGTAAAAAAGGACCTATCTGTAAATAGAAAAGGACCTATCCGTAAATATTTTTCGGCTCGGCTCGCGGCTCGAGCCGAGCCGAGCCGGCTCCGGCGACACGTGGCTGCTCTCCCCATCCAGGGATTCTTCCAGGTATAGTAGGGTTATTACTAGGTAAGTTTATGCAAGACGCCACGCATAAATCATCTTGGTCGAAGAAAAGAATCGGAGAAAAAATCTGAGAATTTTTTGGACTGCACTATCACAGAGAACCGAGCTAGACGTTGAAATTAAGGTATGTCGAAGGATATTTCTGACAGAAGAAAAGATATATGCCGGTCGAAGAAAAGAATCGGAGAAAAAATCTGAGAATTTTTTGGACTGCACTATCACAGAGAACCGAGCTAGACGTTGAAATTAAGGTATGTCGAAAGATATTTCTCACAGAAGAAAAGAACTACTAAAAAAAGTATAAGAAGTTTGGAAGGGCTAATCGGGAGAAAATAGATATATCTTTCTGAAGTTCCTGATCTCGAGCAGAGGAAAAACTAAGAGAATTCTAGTTGGCTTACGATGTGCAAAAAAGAAAACTTGTGCGTTATGGTCAGAAGATAACAGAGACGGGCGTGTATTTTATTGAGAAAGATAAGTTTGACATAAAGTAAACAAATGAATAGCGGCTGTCCAAGCGATAATAGAAAGATGTATATGGTGGGACTACGTTTACATTGGGGAATCTTTGTGGATCACGGAGAACAAACCTTATAATTTCCACAGTGCAATGCCTGTGGAGAACAAACAACAAAAGCTTTGTCTAGTCTGCAGTACAAAGTAAGCAAACCTTCAATAGGAAAGGATTTGATTTTGCAACTAAAGAAAAGCGAGTAGGCGAAGTCAAAGTAATGTCTTCTTCTCTCATTTCTTTCTTTTCGCTAATATCCAAGAATTAGGAGCCAAGATACGGTGTAGATCAAAAGAGCGTAGTCATAGGAGGAATATGCCAACGCTATTCACATCCAAAAAGCTAGCCACCCTCACAAGGCGCTAGTTACCATATTGTTCAGATATGGTATTATTGAAAAATATAAGTAATCAGGAATAATAAGTTGTACAAATTGTAGTTGTGTATCTAATTATGTGCAAACAACTATTCTTGTAAAGTCAAGTAATACTATATATCAAATACATCGGTGTTGCCAATACGAAGGCATTTATGTGGTACGCACCTTAAGATTGGTTGACCAAGAAAGGCTCAGATATATTAGTTAATAGAATGACATACCATCCATATAACTAAACATACTATGTCACTAAAGAAAAACTGAACGTCAATAGCGTGGAGCCTTCTTTGGTCAGACACGCTCAATACAAATCTTTTTCCGCATTGAAGAAGCACTAATCCGTAAAAGAAAGGCATCATCCGGTTTGCCTACTTGCCATGATATCCATCAATCTGGTCAAGGAACGATGAGGACGTACTCATCAAATGCTCCTCTCTGAGGTGCTAGAAATCAGACTACACGTTCGTGCGGCCGCAACTTCTATTAACCTAGCTAATACCATAAGCATCAACAAAACACACTTAGGGGCAAGATTGTACGCAAAATGGCCCTAGTAATCAGTATGCACATTTAGGAGTAATTAGACAAACCTGAATACAACACTCCCTTCTGCTCTTTCATGCGTAGTCATGGAGGCAATAAGAAAAATATTCACGACAAATAATCTAGCTATAATAGGAGACAACAATATTAGTGAGGAAGCACTAAAAGAGGCACACACTCACGAACTTAAGCGAAGACGGTGATACACATGACGTTTCATGAAGGGTGCTTTTTTTCACAACTCACGATTTGAACTCCGAATAATAGCCGTTGATCTTGTTTTTTTCAGTGGTGGTTGGGTCCTATTGTACCGAATTGGGTGGACTGAATCCACTGATGTTTTCACATGAACTAGGGGTGATCCTTCAACCATTTGATTACACTATTAAGAATGAGCGGTCGTAGGAATGCAAGGTCTCCCAAAATTCATCATAGGAATGATTTGACAAGTTTGAAATCAGAAAATATTGTTTGTTTTGCTTTGTGTATAGTAACTACGTTAGGCATGGAAAGGTACTGACCGCATAGAGGATGAAACCAAATGCAAAAGCATCGACACTTGAGTTCCTTTCTTCTGCATATAGTTTGACAAATCAGCTTGAGTTTAAAAATAACCAGATGGCAGCCCATCCAAGGGTCATACATTTGTAAGGTAGACAATGGCATATTCATATTTGTATTTGAGAAACGACAGGGCAGTCTTATTACATCTAGATGGAATTCATAAACAATCATCATAGGTATGCTCTAAGTGATGGCTCCAAGGAACAGAACAACACCTGGGTGCCGAACCTTGTCGAATACTGTCTGCTCACGCTTAAAATAGTTCCTGTAACACCAAAAAAAAGAGGTTATTTGTTTGGCAAATTAATTCATTAACAAAATTGGCAAAGAAAAATTGCACCTTGAGCACCTCACCCCCTTTCCGGAATTGGAGCTCGGATCAGCAGCTAATGAGCGGATTTGTCGAGATCAGAGAAAAAAAGAAATCATCAGCCGATGTAGAAAGAAGATATCGATTTGATCAGAGAAAGAAAAGAAATCATCACGTAATGCAGAAAGGAAATTTGAAAGCGTGAGACGGACCAGCGTCCTGCCCTCTAACCACTATGAACATATTTGTGGAGAAGCTGGAACGCTCAAGCACACTGTGAGTCAGGCGGCAAAGAGCACGAGATCCGTGAGGATGACCAGCCAGAGCTGCCACCTCCACGTCCACCCGATGTCACCATGGCGCTCCCGCTTGGGCGTCCTCCGCGCCGGCCTCGACGGCGGCGACCTCGCTGGCCTCGAGAGGGAGCACCTCCACATCGGGGAAGGGCAGGCAGAACACCAACCGCGGCATCTCGTCTCCCATCCTGGGCTCGGGGGACATAGAAGGTAGAGGAAGAAGAGCAGGAAGTGGACCTTGCTGGCCTCGCGAGGGAGCACCTCCACATCGGGGAAGGGCAGGCGGAACACCAGCCGCGGCATCTCGTCGCCCATCTTGGGCTCGAGGGACATAGAAGGCAGAGGAGGAAGAGCAGGAAGTGGCGGAACACCGGGAGCTGCGGCGCAAGCAGGACCGCCACAGGCGATAGCAGCGGTGTGAGGAGCAGCAGGCGTAGTTGGGGCATCATGATGCAACCTCAGCGAAGCGAAGTAACTACGACGCGAGATCCACCTCGAGGGCTCGGCGACGCATTCGGGGCCCGACTTCATGGTGCGGCAAGCTCGAGGGCTCCGCGAGGCGAATGAGGCCCGATCTCGCGGCGCCGCAAGGGCACGGCTCCGACGGTGGAGGAAGGGACTCCATGGCGCGGAGAGCTCGAGGGCCCCGCGAGCGACCAGCGTGGGCGCTGCCCACGAGAGCGAGGAACGAGAGGACTGGACGGGGACAGAGAAAGCGAGGCAGCGCTGGATCGAAATAAGAGAGCTCTAGAAGATACTGGGACAGCTGGAGGTCGAGGCCTCCGGTGGGGTGTAGGACATGACCGGCGACGAGCCATCGACGATGGACACGTACGATCGCGTCGACAAAAAACCTAAAGAAAACACCGTGCAGGCAACCGAGGCCACCACGCGTCGACCATCTAAAAAAAATCAAGTCCAGGCGCGCACGGGGAAGACTCAAACTCGGGTGGCCGGGCTGTACGCGAGGGACCTCGCCACTGCGCTGCGCGCTCGCACGCGAAAATTGGCCGCGACGAAATACTTGAGGTGGGCAAGCGCGTGAGCCATGTGGGCGACGTGGCTCAACGGTGACACAGCCGTACGCACGGACGACTGGTTTCCTGTGGACGCTCGTGACGCGGCATTGGGCGGCGCGGCCACGTCGTGCGCAAATCGACGTGGAGGCCCTGAGCGCACGAAAAAACTCCCAAGCTTATATACGGTAGTATATAAGGTATAAGTTATTATTATTATTATTCGTGCACCTTCTCTCTGGCCTCCCACATGGTGCGCGAGCTCACGGCAATCTAAGTGAGAGCGATATCTCTACTACTTCTAATTAGAAGTTGGTGGCAGTGGTCCGTTCTCCTCTAGAGTATCTGATTCATTGAATCTGACATTAACGGCTAGATAGAACAGGATTTAATCATATTTTAGATGGAAGGATTTTATCATATCTTTTTTTAATAGAAATATTATTTTAGCATATCTCTATTCACATGTTCTTACTATGGAAGGATGTTATTCATATATCTTATAAATGGAATGATTTTCTCATCATGTCCTGCACGGATAGAAGGATATACTCACCATATCCCATAATACGGGAATTCTATCTCATCATTTCTGGAAATGCATAGATTAAAAGGAAATAATCACACAACCAAATCACGTGCCAATCACGAAGATGTCGGGGAGACCTGGCTTTCATCCGTCTGCGTACGCTACCTTCTGCTTTCATCTACTCTCTATTAGAGGGCACCCACTCTCATCTCCAGGAGGACAAGCCGATCGGTAGTGGAGACACACGTAGGAAGAGAAGAGAAAAGCTGCGTGCAACAAGCAAGAAGATTTCTTACAACAGGAAGGCAATAACTTTCTCCTCCTTCAATGGTAAGGATTGATATCTCTCTACTAATTCTAATTAAGAGTTGGTGGCGATCGTCCGTTCTTCTTCAGAGTACTTGATTCGTTGGATCTAACATGAACGGTTGAGATGGACGAGAATTTAACCCGATAGTCAAATCTCTTCGGAGGAACAAACTTTTTCAACTATTGAAATATAACTAAAGTTAGTGTTCTTTACAAATAATTTTTTATCGCAAATTGAGTTTTCGTTGCAACGCACAGTCACATGACTAGTATATATATATATATAATATAATTACTTGGGACACCATAGTGCCTGGGCACCATGATCTAAAAATGATATTTTTCCTATGTATTTTCATGCGATTTTTTTTTGAAATTTTTAGGATGCTGAGTTTAACCAATTTACTAACTAGTTCAAATAAGTTTGAACTAAAATTCAAACTATAGTTTCTCTTTTTTAAGATAGTTTGATTATAGGTATGTGCTAATTTTATATATAAATCAGCAAAGCATGTGATCCAAACTCGTTCAAAATCTTTGAATTCGAGTATATTTTTTCAAAGGTATGTGTTTCATTTGAATTGTTATAGATGGGTATATACCCTAAAACTGAAATTTTTGAAAATTATACTCGAATATGGCTTGAATTTATGATTTGAAATCATGGTGCCCCATTTGCTTCTTCCTATATATATATATGGTATATATATATATATATATATATATATATATATATATATATATATATATATATATATATATATATATATATATAAGTATATGTATATATATGTGTAACATATGTAGTGAAAACCACTTTTACCGTAAAAACTATATGAAACCCACGTGTACAAATTCTCAAAAAATGACCATAGGTAGGGGAGGTGAGTTTCTACGATCTTGCAAAATTTGAAAACCAAACTCAATCGCATTTAAAAGATATGAAAAAGACAAACAACGGTTTTCAAATTTTGCAGGATTGTAGAAGCTCACCTCCCCTACCTATGGTAATTTTTTGAGAATTTATACACGTGAGTTTTACAGAGTTTTTATGGTAAAGAGGATTTTCACTAGATATGTTGCCATATATATTTTTGTGTGTATATATATATGTATATGCATATATGTATATATACATACACGTAAGTGTTATTATACACCTAAATATAGAATAGTTATTCTGCACTCTAGTCAAAAAAGCAGCGTGGCCTATGTGTTGACTAAACCAGTTAAATGGCTAGCCACCGGTAAATGCATGTAGTTTGTACATAGATCTATTTTTCATTGTTTTTGCTATATCTTTTTACTGTTAGCTCCGATTTATGAGCGATTTTCACCGGTAGCTTACTGACAATAAAAGCAACAAAATGATATAAATCCCATCACTAATGCAACATTTGTTGCCTTTTACTATTCAAAAATAACATGTTACTGACTATTACATAAGATGTTACTAAATCGAAATATTAGAACAAGAATCTATCTCTATTTGTAGGTCCTGTAGTAAAATGTTACATGGATGATCGTAAACGCTGCTGTAATAGATGATAAAATCAATTCATAACCATTCGTAAAAATATTAAGAGTAGTAAAATCATGCATGGATAAGTGATTTGGTAGTAAATCATATTTATTGTGTAAAATCCATGAAAATCATATGTACAAGTTTCGAAAAAAATCTCAAAAAATTACCTTACGTAGAGGATATGAGCTTCTACAACCCTATAAAATTTGAAGACCAAACTCACTCGCATTTGAAGGATATGAAAAGGATAAATTTACTATTCATCCCTGATTAGTGTTTATTAATTTCATATCTTTAAAATGAGACTAAGTTTGGTCTTCAAATTTTATATGGATGTAGAATCTCACATCCCCTACTTATGGTAATTTTAAGAATTTTTGAAAACATATACATCTAGTTTTCATGGATTTTATAGTTTACACAGAAATATGTTGATTATAAAGATCAAGCATTTTGACACTAAACCATATTTATCGTGTAAAATTCGTGAAAACTATATGTACAAGTCCTGAAAAATTCTTAAAAAATTATCATACGTAAGGGATGTGAGTTTCTACAACCTGTAAAATTTTAAGACCAAACCCTCTTGTATTTGAAGGATATGAAAAGGACAAATTTACTATTTATCGCTTGTTAATTTCATATCTTTCTAATGAGATTGATTTTGATTTTCAAATTTTATAGAGACATAGAATCTCACCTCCTCTATTTATGATAATTTTTTAAGAATTTTTGAAAATATATATATTTAGTTTTCATATATTTTATAGTTTACATAAGGATATGTTGTCTTTTACTGTTAAGAAAATAGCATATTACTTGCTATTACACAAGAGGTTATTATATCATGTGTAAACAACTCTTGTCGTGTAAAATATATGAAAACTATATTTCTAAATTTTCAAAAATTCTTCAAAAATTATTATACACAGGGGAGATAAGCTTTTATAACTACGCAAAATTTGAAGACCAAACTGCATTTGACAGATATGAAATTTACAAAGCGCTAAACAATAAAATATTACTATTCAGCTGAATTTGTCTTTTTCATATCTTTCAGTTGAAATTGATTTTGGTCTTCAAATTTTACAGAATTGTAAAATCACACCTCCCCTATTTATGGTAGTGTTGTGAGAATGTTTTAAAACATTTACATATGGTTTTCACGAAGAAGGATTTGTTTGTCAGTCTATTAGTAAAATATTTGAAAATTTCTTAAAATATTACCGTAAGTAGGAGAGGTAAGATTCTAAATCCCACTAACATTTACTTAATCGTATTTGAAAGATATAAAATTGACAAAGTACTAAACAGTGAAAATTCAATATTGAACCTAATTTATCTTTTTCATATCTTTCAACTGAGATTGCTTTTGGTCTTCGAATTTTATAAGGTTGTATAATCTTACCTCCCCTATGTATGGTAATTTTTTGAGCGTTTTTAAAAACTTATACGTATAATTTTCATATATTTTACACGATAGAAGTGGTTTACACAGTATATTTTGTCTTTTACTGTGCACAAAAAAATATATTACTCTTTATTACACAAGATGTTACTATATCGTGTGTAAACCATTCTTATCGTATAAAAGACATAAAAATTATATGTATATATTTTTAACAATCCTAAAAAATGTAACATACGTAGTGGAGATGAGCCTCTACAACTCCTTAAAATTTGAAAACCAAACTCAATTTTACCTTGAGCTTCTACAGTTTCTATCAAGAACGCTGGGCCTACCGTATGAAATTCAGAGGGGCGAAGCGAGTTTTCAGAGAACACATACACCTCAAAGTAGACCTCAACACTTCTTCAACCAAATCTTTGGATTATCCCCATCAAATTTAGGGAAATCCAACTTAGGTACGGAAGGCCCCTTTTGCCCAATCGGAACCCACGGTAAACTATGGTGATCATCCTCTATTCTCTCTACACGAGGCATTTGAAAATTGGAGCTAGATGCACCTGTGACCGGAGGTAGCCAGGGAGTCCGGGACTAGCAAGGAGTCCATCAGCTAGCCCCTGGTTCTTAATGTCCTTGCCGTAGCCTTAGGCCTAATGAGTAGGATCAATGGTCCGCACCAGTGTGGACGAAATTTTTTCCTAAGGTGAGGCCCAGCGTCCTAGAGGCGGAGCAGGAGGCAACGGCGGCGAAAGCGGCGGCCTCAATTCCGACGCGGTGACCCACGCGGCTTGCGAATCCACGGCTTGACTTAAATCCTTCATCGCTTCTGATTGGCTTATCCTCTAGGTCCTGTTCTTCAATTCATCAATGAATTGAGCCATCGTCTGCCAAAGTTCAGTGTATTCGACTTTAATCTTCTCCATTGATGTTGTCATCTTCACCTCCAATTGTGACAAGATTTTTTGGTCGCCAGGACTCTGATACCAAGCGTTACGATCCTCGGTAGTGAGAAGGGAATTCTAGGTAGAAGAAAGGATTTAAGGGATAAAGATAGAGACAAGGAAGATATGAGACAATAGAGACAGGAATTAGGAATTGCATTCATCAATCACACCTCTTTCTCATGCATGGCTTATATGGAGCCATGTTTGACCAATGGTCCAACCATCCAGCATGGAGTTTGTTACAAAACAAATACTTAAACCACTACATGGGCTTGGCCCTAACTTCATAACCCAGACACATTGCCGCCTCCTGCTGCTTTTTCCCTGTTCTCCTCCTCGTTGCTGACCACCATAATCTCTGTAACATCGCATTCATCGATTGGCTAGCGAACCGTAACATAAATTGTCTACATTTTTTCTTCTTCTATCCAGGGCACAAGAAACCAGCTTAGCTTGTACATGAATTCATCCATCAAGGCACACAGTCTCCTCCTGCAGCCTGCATTCCATGTCAGCAGCGCCACGACGCCCCAAAAGCCAAGCGCAAAAGAACCAGCGACGAGGGACCAGTAGACAACCTCCGAGTCGATGATGGCATCTGACGACACTCCCCCTTGCTGCTGCTGCTCAGGCAGCTTGCTGGAGCAATTCTTCCTGACAATTTCCCCGCATAGATTCTCGTTCCCTTGGAACGACGACTCGTCGAACGTCGTGAGCTGTGATTCGAACGGTATCTTGCCGGACAGATTGTTGCAAGCGACACTGAACCAGCACAAGGAGGAGAGGTTGGCCAGTTGCACCGGGAGGCTCCCGTTGAGGTGGTTGTACGAGAGGTCCAGGCTCTCCATGTCCTGCAGATACATGAAGGTCTCCGGTATCTGGCCGACAAGGCGGTTATGCGACAAGTTCAGTGACTTGAGCTGCCTCAAGAATCCGATCTGCGAAGGAATGGTGCCTGACAACTGGTTCATGGACATGTCGATGCCTGTCATGAGCGCCAGAGGCTCTCCCATGTATGTCAGGTTATCCCCTTTCGTCGTGAAGTCCACAGAAAACCGCCGCTGCGTTACATTGCCAAAGAACGGGTTATTGTTGTAGTACATCGGCAAATCTGTCCAGAAATCATTGTAGAAGCAGTCGGGTATCTCCCCGGAGAATCGGTTGTTGGAGAGATCAATGAAGTGGAGGTAGTTGTTGAAACAAAGATCCAGAGGTATTCCACCGTACAAGTCATTCCCTCCGAGGAGGATTACACCAAGCTCCTGAAAGCTGAGGATCCCATCCGGGATGGTGCCTGATAGATGATTGTTCCTTACATTGAGCGTCTTGAGCCGGCTGCTGTTTGATAGCAATGGTGACAGGGGGCCCAAGAATTTATTATTCTCGAGGCTAAGGTGAACCAAATCACTCAAGCTCCATTGGAAGGGTGGCATAGGCCCTGTCAGGCCATTGTTGGAGAGCAAAAGTGATGTTAACGTTGATGAATTCCCTCCTGTCATCGATGGCAGTACCTCCCCAGTTAGATTGTTAAATGACAAGTCAAGCACCTCCAACGATGAAGCTTCTGCTAATGATGGGATTCCACCATAAAACCTGTTGGAAGACAAGTCCAAGTACTCCAAAGACTGAAAAATATTTCCGAAGTTGTTTGGGATTGCCATCGATATCTCATTGAAAGACAAGTCGAGCGCCTGCACCGGCGAGGTCATGTTGCCACCAAGCCCATCGATGTCGATGAAATCCATGTCGTTGTGATTTAGCGAGACAAAATCTGACACGTTGGAAAACAGCCAGGATGGGATCCTCCCCTGCAGCGAGCATCGCGAAAGATCGATCCCGGATAAGCTCCTTTGAGTTGACAGAAATGTTGGTACAATTCCATTGCTCCTCTTGTTCACCATGCAGTTGCTTAAATCCAGGTACTCCAACTGGAACAATGGCGTCCATTTCACGAGCTCTGTTTCGATCTCCAACCGATGGTTGTCCGAGAGGACGATGTCGCGGAGATTTGGGTTGTTTGCGAGCTAGGAGAGCATGAATGCGCCAGTGAGATTGTTCTCCCCGAGATGTATGGTCTCCACCTGAGTTAAGTTCCTAAGTATGTTTGACGCAATCTCCCCTCTGAGAAAATTTCTGGCCATGTTAATGTGTTTTAGCTGGTGCAGTTTCCCCAGGCATGGGTTGATGGTTCCATGTAGCATGTTGGCAACAAGTTGTAGGTTCTCTAGCTGATGGAGGCTGCATATACCTGTGTAAAATTAAGGAATAAGTCCATTTTACGCCCCCTCTTTAACTTAACACTCTGAACTATAAAACCGGATAATTATCACCCTAAACTAACAAAATCGGGTCAATTTAACTTTAAAGCAGTTTTGAAGAGCGGTTTTGCTAACATGGACTCAACTTAGGGTAATTTTAGTGGTTTTTGCTCCGTTGGT
The DNA here is from genome assembly GCA_036346275.1 of Otatea glauca. Classification (NCBI taxonomy): domain Eukaryota; kingdom Viridiplantae; phylum Streptophyta; class Magnoliopsida; order Poales; family Poaceae; genus Otatea; species Otatea glauca. The sequence goes on along the minus strand of CM070717.1, from coordinate 1,898,702 downwards.
AGCCATATCATCTATTTTTTATTATATAGATCTAAATGAGAGAAGGAATGATAACGAGAAGAAGAAATAAAATGTATATAGAGACAAAAGGAGTGAGAAAGAGGTCACTTATGTTGATGTCAATACTTTTGAATTAGATCCTCAATACCAAAACTCTATGATGTAGCTGTCAATATAGCAAAACCCACATTGAGTGGGATCCAATAATCAAAACTGCCCTCTAAAACCGTCTTAGGGCGTAAATTAACCCGATTTTATATGTTTATAGGGATTAAATACCCGGTTTTGTAGTTGATGGTGTTAAATGGACTTCTTGAAAAGTTTAGGGGGTGTAAAATATACTTATTCCTAAAATAAATAATTGATGACGTGACTACAAGACTGAGCACCCCATGGTGTTCTACTAATAATTGGGTAAAAATAACTCAGACTGTCAAAGAATTGTGTTTTGTGTGATTTTGCACCTGTGTTTCCACTATTTTGTACTTATTGACTACTGTATAAGTAGGAGTAGGGAAAAGTTAACCAGAGTAGTGAGGTCTAGGAGGGTGATCGATCATACCATTGAATTCATGTAGGTTGTTCAGGGACAAATCAACAACCTTGAGAGACGTCAAATTGGATATCCAGCTTGTGCTCAGCAGCTGGTTTCCGACTAGGTGCAGCTCTGAAAGTGTAGTTAGGTTGTTAACCAGAGTAGCAACACCTTCATCCGTCATCCTGTTGTACGAAAGCTGGAGCTTCTCTAATCCACGGTATCCTACAATAATATAGAACTACGGAGTCACACATATGTAGTGTTGTTTTTAAGACGAATTTTCTTGTGTTATCTTCATTTTGTTAAGCTAAAATACTTGAAAATATATTAGCAGTGAAAAGGTTAAAAAATGGACTGTACGCAAAAATACCTACTAAATTCGTGAGTCTTACAGAAATCAGCACAATTCCTCCAAAGATCCTTCGGAATTCCTCCATTCGAATAGTCCGCTAATGCTAAATACATGACATTCTAGCCTTATTTTGTTAATAATTACTTGTCGTCCTACCATTTTGAGATATATTTTAAGTATCACTTTTGTTTATATACCAATATACTCCCTCCCTTCAGAAATATAAGACATATTTTAACTTTACACAAAGATTAAGGTTGGAGTGAAATTGAGAAAGGTACGAGTGAAAATAACTTAAATTCCTCTACTTAATTGTCTTGGAAGATAGGAGATAATAGTTTGTGTGTGATGGTAATAAATAAATGCATGTAGTTGAGAGAGAATAAATAGGGATACAGTAAAAAAAAAGCCTCATTAAATCCACATGTAAATCTTATAAATGAGACGATTCAACCTATAGACCTTGTATTTTTGACCGGGGGAGTAAATAATTAAAACTTATCTCTCCGGAAGAAAATGTACTCCCTCTATTTCTTTTTACAAGGTGCATTTTAGTCAAGTATGATGATTAAAGAGTTCATGAAACCAAGAGAATGTGAAGGGAAGGGAAATTACCATGATGTCTATGGTGTATTTAGTAACGGAAGGTGCATAAGCTTTGTTTATGCTTGCAATCATATTTTCTTAACTTGGAATTGCAAGAGGAAAATTTGAAGATAGCGTTAGTTCATTTGTCATGGGAATACCTGAAAAAGGGGGAGAAGAGAAGCCGGTGATATTATTCATCGACAGGTCCAGCTGCTGCAGCTCCGTGAACGGCGCGAACACCGTGCCGTCGAGGGCTCCGCCGATGCCGACCTGGGAGAGGGACAGAGACACGACGCGACCGCCGTCGCAACCCACGCCCTCCCAGCCGCAGCAGTGGGTGCTCTCGTTCCAGCTCTCGTAGTAGCCGAACTCGCGGCTGAAGAGTGGCTTGATGGACCGGAGGAGGGCGCGCCGCTCGCCTCCGTCGCAGCCCAGGCACACCTTGGTCAGCAAGACGAGCAATACGGTGATCAGAAGAAGAAGCGTTCGCGGGCTTCGCGGCGGCGACGGCACCATGCCTGTCGACACGGCAGTTTGCAAGTGAAAGGGCGAGAAAATAAAGCCTCGTGTGCAGTGCAGCGCAGTGCATCGCAACGACCAATATTAATACGGAATTGCTATGCCCCGTTCCGTGTGTAAGAGGAAAAAATATATATATACATCCAGCACAGCAGCCCAACTGTCCCATACCTCCCCGTCACGTATTTTCCACCACAAGTCCAAGCCTTTGAGTAAACTTCACAAAACAACAAATTTTTTATATAAATTATTCTAGCTTCTATCTCGCAAAACCAAAGATTTTAAAGGAATTTATGTCATAAAACTACAGGTTTTAGGATTAACCGTTTTTTTGTAATAAGTCTGACAGTGTGGGTCCACATGATAGCTTTGCACGTCTCTATTTCCCGTTTCACTCGCGCGTGAGGCTGTTATGTGGACCCGCACTATCAGACTCGTTACAAGAAATGGTTAATTCTAAAACATATAGTTTTGTGATATAGGTTCTCCTAAAATATGTAGTTTTATGAAATATAAACTAAAATCTACAATTTTCTAATAGTTTGTACCGAAACATATAGTTTGGTGAAATTTACTCTAAAGTCTTTTCATCTCTCACACTCTACGTGTTTTTCGGCAACCAGAGGTACACACGACGAGATGAGGTCTCCACTAGTCATCCCCTCAGTCCTTACTCTCTTACCCATGAGTTCTCTCTTGGTTGCTCCGGTCAAGCCACCGACGTCGAGCTGTGGCTAAGCGCCTCTCTCTCCCACAGAAAAGCATGTAAGCGTAGAAAAGTACTGCAAAGAAGGGAAAAGGACCTGTCGAACAAAGACCCGATCGGCGCCCACGCGTGTTTCTTCATATGAACGTGGCAATGCGGAGTATACATACTAGTATATGAAAAGTAAGCTGCTGCCTAATCAAGCCTCAGTCAAGGTCGTCTCAAAAAAGAATGCCTCACTCAGAGTTCCTACTTCCTATCAATCATCCATAGGTTCTATCGACAAAGGTGACTAATATTCTGATCTTATTAGAACTTGAATAGATTTGCATTAAGAATTTATGGACTAATCCTAATGAGTTATTTAGATACCTGACACCGTAAAGTTGTGCATGTTTCAAAATATATAATTGTAAAATCTTTTCTTCGAAATATGATATTCCTAAGTTGCCAAAATTGGATATATACCATTATAGACCAAAATACCCCTATCTTCTTCCTTTCACCTCCCCCAAATCCCAGCCTCCCAGGCTACTGCCCCAACCGTGCCACCCACTCTCTACACCGCTCTTCCTCCCCTCCCTCGACCTCATCATCACCATCGGCGGCATCCTCACTATCACCTTCCTCTCCTCCCTCCACCGCTCGGGTTGTCGTTGCTGTTGCCGTCAATGCCCTCCTCGCCATCTCTTGACGGTGAGGAGGCACATGCCGAGGTAGATGGAGAACGGGGAAAGAAGGAGGAGGAGCATTATGGTCTTAGAAAGTTTATGATGGCATCTATTTCAATTTTCACATAATTATAAGATACTCCAATGTGAGTCATATGAAAAAATTGTAAGGAAATCTATAATTTTTAGCGTATTTTGCAAATACCTTCATATATGCACATAAAAAGGAGTATGTCTAAAAAAAAATATACCACCTCTGAAAAATGTACATACCACCTAGATAATCTTATATACTCGTATACTACGCGTATATACCCTTCGTCGTATAAGATACCTTATATATTGTGAGATACGGTATAGAGAGTAATTACACCTGGAGTAGAAGCTTTTTTTTGGCAGCAGAGAGGAAGAAGTGGCGGCGGGGCCTGCGGTCATGCGCGTGGAGCTCAGGTCGACGGCGACAACGTTGGGATCTAACGTGGGCGGTGGAGTGAAGATAAGCTCTGGACTAAGGAGGAGTCGGGGCTCGAGGGGGAGGAAGAAGGAAGAATGGATAAGGTAGGCTCCTAGTTGGGCTGGGCCATGGATCCATAAATATGGATCGAAGCTTAGATAGATACAGGCCCCATCTACGAATTGGGCCTTTGGATTCCTGATTTCCATCGTCTCTTTGTTCCAGATACGCCTCCCCGCAACGTCCAAATTAGACTTCACGAAGGAGGCCGGAAGCGAGGATAAACCGGGGACGGTATGCTAGCAGCACGCCGCCCATATGGGCCGTTCGCGATGATGCCAAGAATTACTTGCTAATTCGTCGGGCAAGCTCAGCCATGAGACTTCCATAGTTATGAAGCATCTAATATAATACCTTCTAGCCATGATAAATGGACTTTCCGAGTAGTATTCTTTTCACGCGGTTGCTAATCAGTTTTGCTTGTGGGCCGCCTTAAAAATATTATTATTTCACGGTGTTCCAACGTACGTACCTCTTTTGAAATTGGTAGCAGGTGAGTGCTAATGTTCTGTATGTAAAATAAAAATGTTTCACGTATTTGGTTCCAATGTTCCACGTACTAGGTAATATTGAGGATGGGCCAATGCTTCTGGCGTTTGTTTTCAATGTTCCAACGGTTCATGAATGATGTCCTAACAGTTCGTCGATAATGTTCCGGTTAAATCAAAAGTGCTCGTGCAACAATTCAAAGCCATCGGTGGAACAAGTCAAATCTGCTTATGCAACATTTATTATTAGTGGAATATATAATTCATAACTATTAGTGTAATAAATAAGAAATGCATGCGGAACAATTCATAACTACTAGATGAGCGAATAAAAAATATTGATGGAACAAATGAATGGAAATAGTTGAGTGAATAAAAATATTAATAGAAAAATAGGAAAAATAAATAAACACGTGAAAAAAGAAACAAACCGCAACTACACGGTAAGGAAAAGAAAGAACAAACAAACGAGTGTGTTGGATCTTAATTGTCAAATCTGCAACTCGTCATATTGTATTGTTGTTGGCCTGCGGCAGCGACGGGAGGCTATGCGCTGAGGGGTTCTCTTTAAAAAAAAAGAGTGAGGCTTTTCCTCATCGAGTATATTTTTGCCTTAGATTCATTCATGTGGTTTGGGGGTATATGCTTGATATTGTACAACCACACTTGTACGAGGATCTCATAGCAGTATTATAGTCTGTTGGGTTGGCATCATAGTAAGAGATGGAATTGTAGTTGATGGTTTAGGATTGGTCATTATCACCGGGCTTTGCATGCTTGATGCTACCGAATAGATCGGGTAATTCAGCAAGGTTCGCCTTGGATCGAGTAAGCTTCCAGCCGATGCCAACACTTGAGCTATAGTCTTAACACTATTGGCTATCATCGACTTAAACGTTGTGTTTAGAGTCGATGATTGGTTAATCAGAGCACGGTGCACAAATTGATTAATCATAGCAGATAGGGAAGGTTTTGGTCAAAACACTAGACAGGTGGCCCCAACCAAGGTTTATAATATTGAAATCGTGATTTTCGAACGATTTTTTATTTTCGAATATCGGTAAAAACAGTTAGAAAATCGTCAGAAACCGGAGGGTTAAGAAATCTAAATTTTTGAAAAAAAATAAAAAAATCGACTAGTTTTCAACGAAAGCAGGTCAATTTGTTTCTTAGATAAACACTAGACAGGTGGCTCCAACTCACAGATTTTGACAGAAAAAATAGCTGACCATAATGGTTTTGGTATTGCACATAAAGATTGAAATCGACCATGCCGGAAGACTGATGCGAATTAGGAAACTGTCAACAGGAGTTCGAAGACTTGATAATTTGGAGACTGGCGAAGACTCTGTGAGAGGAATGATTGAGCTAGCACGAAGGAGACTCGAAGCACAGTCCAACAATAAGTCGGATATTTTGTGCTATAAATACCCTGTCTTGGATGATGAGAAATGATGCACACGCCAATCTGTACTAATTTTTTTGCATCTACTTTTCCTCTACCTTTGGAGTAGGCCGTAGCTGGTAAGACCTTTTCTTTGTAATTCGACTTTGAGCGATATTGCTTTGTTATATCGACGTGTTGATTAATCTGTGAGTTACACCTATTCTCTATTTCAAGATTTGTTCCTATTCGTTATTAATTTGTATCGACATTTTATCCGAGATCAATTTGTGTTCAGATTTACCTATCGTCGATTTTATCGATTTGCTAAAACAAAATCATGCATCACATCACATACGCTGCCATAAAGCACCCTCTACAAGGACACTAGGGGTGAAAACGGAACGGATAGTTCTCGCCGGATCCGGTCAAAATCGGATTCGGGAAGTAAATTGGATATCGGGTCAGATTCGGATCCGGATAGTTGAAAATGGATATCAGATCGAATTCGGAGCGTACACTATCTAGAAAATATGGGTCGAGAACCGAATATCGGGTAATCGGTAATTCGAATATCCGGTTACGGCATCTCGGTTCCAAGGTGCCTCCGTTCCCCATGACCATGACCCCAAGGCCCAAGCCATGTCCTCCGCTCCTGTCCCGTGTGCTGATCCGGATCTGATTCATCTTCAGATCTTGTCCCAAACAGCATGCCGACGATGCCGACGGAGGCCTGGATCTGCGCGAGGTCCCTGGCGGTGGCGATCAGCGTGAGGAGGTCCGTCTGCGGGTATCAGGAGAAGGAGGTAGCGTTGCCGGCATCCTCGGTGGTGTTGTACGGCAGGTCGCCGCCGCCGGTGAGCACGGCGACGTTAACGCCAACGAGGATCTTGTTGTAGCCGAAGGTGACGAGCATTGCCCAGGACTTGAGTGGGGGGTGCTAGAGTTGAGCATGGTAGCGTTGCCCCGGAAGGAGTAGGGCTGCTTGTTCTTGTCGCTGAGGAAGGGCCGGATCTTGGTGCGGTCCTCGAAGCTGTAGGTGAGTAGGATGTTGTTGCACCTGGGGTCGGGCGTTGGAGCCGCCGCCGCGGGGGTCGTCCCCCTCTGCATCGTCGCCAACCCCACAAGCAGGAGGAGCCTGAAGAGAATAGTGTGGCGAGCTAGAGAGCCAGCCATGGCTGGATTGACAGGGAGCACGGAGTGGATGGGTAGTTTGTTTGTAAAAGAAGCATTTCATTTATAACTTTATTTTCAGTTGAACATTTGTTGAAGAACACATGCTTTAGTTGCTACAAAAGAAGTGCATCCTGTTGCATGTTAAGTTGCTGAAGTCAAATTTTAACCATCTTTTTCGTAATGCATCTGTGCACTGCAAATTTAGCATTCTGATTTTAGCTTCTGACATGGACTTATTCTTTGTGAGCTATTCTGTTACGAATGAAATCTCCTATTTGTTTAAGGCACTCTTAAACCTGTTGAGCAGAAATTAACATCAAAATACCTTAGTATCATACTATTTTTTGTTAAGTATTGGGACTATTTGTCTTAATTACATTTTGATTTGCAGGTGAAGACTATATATATGAAGAACCTATCAGAGAATGCTTTTAAAGAGAAGATTAAGGAACTGTTTGAAAGACACAGAGAAGTCACAAAATCGTTTTACCGAATCAACGGGTGTATCCGAAGACTCGTTGCGTGCTAATTCCAATCTAGAAACCAACAAAGAATAAAAAGGTACGAAAACACTCCCGGGGTTTACGGCAATACGGCATTTTCTGAAATATTACCGTACATAAAGGTGCAAGCTTTTCTGGCTCGTCGTGACGCCACGTGGAATTTGGTATGGCATGGTCTCTTCCCGTGCAGCCGTGTCGCGCACACGGGAGTGCCGTGTGTACGGCTAGCGCATCTTTGAGCCACGTCGTCCGTGTGGTTAATCCAGTCATATAGCTTAACTAATTAATTGTGGTGCTAAAACTTAAACGCCGGTGTAGCGTAGCGGGAGGCGCTTCGTGCGTGACGCACACGCGCGCGTTCGAGTCCCCGCACGCGTGCGCTTCGCCCCACCGAGTTTTTCCCCACACGACGCGTGGCGCGAGCATTCGGCCGCCGCGTGGCATTTTTTTTGCGAAAAGATCTCTGAAAATCTGCAATATTACATGCAGGTCCTTTCTGCGGAAAAGATCTAAAAAATTACGGTTTTTTCAATATTCTTTTCTTTGCGGGAGGGCCCCCCACAAGGTGGTTTTTTATTGTTTTTTTGTGAAAAGATCCCCAAAAGTCTGCAATATTACATGTGGGTCCTTTCTGAGAAAAAAAAGCCTAAAAAATACGCCTTTTCCAGGAAATTTTGCAAAATTATGTCTAGATTCTTTTTTTTTTGCGGGGAGACCCTCGACAATTCAGTTTTTTGGAAATGACCCCCCAAAAAAATAAAACTTATCCCAGAGTCCCATAATCTTTTTAAAATTACAGCATGCGTTACGAAAATTATACGATTTGTCCTAAATATTTTTAAAAATTACATCTAAGTCCTTTTCTTCATGGGAAGAACCGAATTTCGCGTTGCGACTGACGCGACGCAAACATCAGTCCTATTACATTGAGGATACAAGGCTATGTATGCGCACCTGGGACCGTCATCGCGATAAGGAACCAAACCACCGAATACATCTAAAGGCAACGAACATCCGGGCAGTGCCTTTGTCATTGTTAATCCAAAAAAGGGGAAAAAAACTCATTAAAATTATAAAGACTGCAAATCGAATAATATATAACGTCCAAAATCGAAGAGTAAAAAAAAGGGTGGTTTATCGGAATAACCTATTGGGACGAATACAGTTTATAAAAACTGCAGGGACTAAATTTGCAAAGTTGCAGTACCTGCTGTTGGGGTATGCGGCTGTGGGCTGAAATAAAACGCGGGTTTGTTTTTTGGGCCTGTGCATGGCCTGAATGATTGTGGGCTAAATATGGTGGTTGGACCAAGAAAGTTGTAGCTTAATTTGAAATCAGTGCATGTGCTTTGTCAGCCTAATCTACTAAGGCTTCGTCTATCTATTGAATATGAGTTCCATAGTTATAGAATAAAAAATTCCAAATTAAGGAGGAGGGAAAATTCATAAAACAAAAGAAAATTTTGATCAACAAAATGACAATTCATTTAGGGTTAGGGTTCACTTGCCTTCTCCTATGACAGCGGCATGATCTCCGGTGATGACTGATGTTAGGGATAGGGTTAGATTTTCTGGCATAAGAGAGGGGTTCACTGGGACCCCAGGATTTTAGAGGGGAGGCGGCGGTGAACCGGCAGTGGGTGGCGATGGCTGGCGGCATGTCACGTAATGCAATGGAATATTATGTTGGGTAGTGGCCAAGCGGCGGTGCGGCGATGGCACCAACAACCATAGGTGGTGTCGACGACAGTGGAGGCGTGCAGAGCTCTTTCGGTATCGGAGAGAAAGAAGAAGTGATGGGGAGAATGGGGGCGGCGGTCATGCGTGTGGAGCTCAGACTGATGGTGACGGTGTTACGATCTGGTGTGAGCGGCGGAGTAAAGAGGAGCTGGGATTAAGAAGTCGGGGCTCTAGAGGAGGAAGAAGGAAGATTTGATAAGATAGGCTCCTAGTTGGGCCGGGAAGCTTAGATAGATAGAGGCACTATCTATTAAATGTGTTTGGTTGGTAGGATGAGATTGAATGGGTTAGGATAGTCCTGTACATTTTGTTCCTTTTTTGTGAATGGAATGGTTCAGTATCTATAGAAAATATTCCTCAAATTTATATCTCATCATTCAGAATGGGATGATTCCTTTTAAGCAACTAAACACATGAATAATTTCTTTTTTTAACCATCTGTTTGCACCAAAATTTGGCAAGTCTAGTCAAAATCGGCAATAAAGTCAAAGATACGGAAACTAGCAGATAGTTTGGGAAGATTTAAGGATATTTGGTAATAGCAAGATCTTTGAAGAAATAACTGTCCGAGATAAGACCGATACGGATCAAGTAACGGAACGTGTTGTATTAGGACACGATCGGCCGACGGGTATAAAAGAAGGGCCAGAGCAAGCCACAAGGAGGATCCAACACAATACAATCAACCAGCCTTTACTTTCTTACTTTTTCCTGTCGACTAGGAGTAGCTTTTGTAACTTAGTCATTGTAATTCGATCTTGATCAATAAAGTTGCGCATCGCCGATTGTTGATCTTCTTCAAGTTACGCCCCAGGTTTGATTTGTTCTGATTTTGTTGCGCATTGCCTTCTTCACAATCGATCTACCTTTATCATCTGATTAGCCTTAATCGGCTAATTAGACTTACCTTGTTACCTCGATCTTGATCGGCTTCAAGCTGATTAAGTCTAAGCCGATTGATCTCCACGATCGGCTTTGTGTGAATTTTATATTTTTACCTTGTCGGTTCTGAGTCAAATCGACCGCACGCCCGAACCGGTGTTAAATGCGGTGTCTTCTTTGTCCGTAAACCCTACCTCAAGTTTTTGACGCCAACACACTCTTGGCACGCCCGGTGGGACCATGTCTTCATCAGGAAAGTCGATTCCGCCATCCGATCTCAACGCAGAAGCCATAATCGTCCCAACAATGGACGATTTGACTACAAAACAACGTCAAAAGATTGAAGCCCGGAAGACTGCGTTGGAGGAGATGATGCTAAGCTGTTATCAGAAAACTAGACGTGGCGTCACTCAAAAATCCGCCCTGCCGACGGTCAACGCCCTGGGAGATGCGGGTGTCACAGAACCGGTAAGCCGATACCTGCCTGCTCAAGCCGAATTATCGGCTATGATTAATCAGTCTGTACACCATGCTTTAATAAACCAATCATCAGCTCTTGTGACAACGCTTAAGCCGATGATAGCAAATAGTGTTAAAACTATAGCCCAGGAGTTAGCCTCGTCAGGTAGTTTGCTTGACCCATTGCAAGCTCTGCCGAATTATTCTGTTTTTTCAGTAGCACAAAATATGCAGAGCTCAACGGCTGATCCTAAACCGTCGGCTATAACCTCACCCCCTACCATGATGCCTACTCAGCCGACCGTAATATTGCCTAGAGACCCTCGGCCAAGTGGGGTGACTCATTACCACGCATACACCGACGCCGTTAAGTTGGACGCATCGACAAATCTGCCGCAGTCGGCTCCGTTCTATGTTTTTCCACAATCGGTTTCACAGCCGATTGGGCCTGAAAGATACCCGCATGAACCTACCCTGTTTAGAAATCCAGGTCCGCATAGGGTAGTAACTTATTCGAGCCTTTCGTCCCGATGACCAACCTCAAGTCAGGCATAATAGGTATGATCAGAATGCTCGTGTGCCAACGACCCAGCATAATTGGCAACCCGAGTTTGCACTCGGGGGGCAGAATACCAACTATGATCAACATTATCAAGGGCCTGCGGTGCCAATGGCCGATAATGTCAACTGGGTCGACCAGATCTCCGCCGTCTTGAGGGACCAATTCGGCATACAGCCGAAGGGGAAGGTTATCGGCTATAGAATGCCGTATCCTGATTACATAGATCGTATGCCTTACCCCCACAATTTCAGAGTCCTGGATTTTGCAAAATTCTCCGGTGACGATTCAACTACTACTCTAGAACACATCGGACGCTTTATCGCTCAATGCGGCGAAGCAGCTCAGTCCGATGGACTGAAAATAAGATTGTTCCCGTTGTCACTGTCCGGAGCAGCCTTTACTTGGTTCACTTGTTTGCCTCCGAATTCGGTCCACTTATGGAACGATTTGGAAAGCCGATTCCACGAATACTTTTTCTCAGGGAGTTTAGAACTAAGGATTTCCGACCTAAGTTCTGTTTGCCAGAGATTTGGAGAATTGGTAACTGATTACATTAAGAGGTTCAGAGAAGTCGGGAACCGATGTTTTAGTGTCACGCTGCCCAACAACCAACTTGCAGATTTGGCTTTTCAGGGATTAATTCCACCACTTAGAGAGAAGTTTGGAGGGCAAGAGTTCAACGATTTAAGTCATCTGCTTCATCGCGTATCGGTTCAGGAAAGCCGATTCCCAGATAATAAAGCGTTTAAGGATAGATTTAAAAATAACGGCAATAAAGAAAAGGATAAAGTTAAAGTCAATATGGTGGATTATTGCCCAAGCGATTCTTCGGAGGATGATGAAGCAGAAATAAATATAGCCGAATGGGTAAAAGGGTCTAAAAAATCCTTAGTCTGTTCTTGGCTAAAGCCGACTAGAAATAAGTTGGAAGTTAAGTATGCTTTTGATGTTTCTAAATGTGATCGTATTTTTGATTTATTATTACAAGAAAAGATAATACGATTGCCCGAAGGACATATTATACCATCAACCGACGAGATCAAGAAACGCATGTATTGCAAGTGGCACCACTCTTTTTCTCACAATACTAACGACTGCAATATTTTTCGTCAACAGATCCAATCGGCTATTGAAGATGGTCGGCTAAAATTTGCTGATGAGCCAACCATGCAAGTTGATGCTGATCCATTTCCAATCAACATGGTTCAATGTTCGGCTAAAGGAAAGGAGCCGATGCATGATGAGACAAAGAAGGATCGGCAGGTAAAAGTTCAGCCGAATTCAGACGGCGGTCAGATGTTAAAAATTACGATCGGTTCATTACAAATAGAAGCCGATTACGAAGGAAAAAATTCAAGGACCATTAAACCCAAGGGAAATCCTCAAGTGGGTAAGTGGTACAAAGCTGAAAAATCGCCATCAAGGCAATCGGCCAAAAGGCCGGGACCAACGTTTTTACAATTGATGGAGAAATATGAAAGGATGAATAGCCGATCACGATATCCTGCTCGTCAGTCGGATAATTTATATCACACTGAAAATGTAGAGAGGGCCCATAGAAGATGTCCCTTTTGGCAGTTTTGTTGGGAAAGGGGAGTGTCACTGCCATCTCCATATACATGTCCGATGGAGCACTACCCCCGAGACGATTGGCCAAGACAATCGGCTAGAGATAGGCTGTCTGGGCCGATTCGAGATCACAGCAAAAGTTACAGGAGGCCTGTTCACGAAAGAATATCTGAACCAAACCAGGTACCGGACCAGGTCGAAACACGGAGGCCCAATTTAGACCGGGAAGGTTTGGCTGGCCAGATACAAAAGCCAATAGAGCCCAAGCCTAGGTGGTGTCCATCTGGCCTTAGCCGATCGCAGCGTAGACGGCTTCAGAGGTTAAGGACTCAATAGATCTGGGAAGCCGATGCAGAGAAACAGAGGGGCGATACTTTCAATGAGCTTCATCCAGTCAAAATTGTCAAGAAAGAATGGAGGAAAAAAGAACAAGCCGAGGAAGATTTTGAATCGGCAGACGATCTAGACTCTCCTATGATTAGGGATGATACACCCCCAATGGATATCAACATGGTGTTCACGTTGCCAGCCGAATTCAAAATCAAAACTAAATCGGCTAAAGAAACTTTTGCCCAATCTTGCTCGGGAGTCCAAAACGCAATCTTCGAGAAACCAAGAGACGATCATCGGCATCTGAAACTGTTATATCTGAAAGGGTATATAAACGGAAAGCCGATATCAAGGATGCTGGTAGACGGTGGAGCTACGGTGAACCTGATGCCATATACAACTTGCAAAAAACTGGGTAAGTCCGATGAAGACTTAATTAAAACTAACATGGTTCTAAATAACTTCACAGACGATCCCACCGAAGCCAAAGGCGTCATGGTTACAGAATTAACCGTCGGTAGCAAAACTTTGCCGACCGCTTTCTTTGTAATTGACGCCAAGGGAAACTATAGCATTCTACTAGGAAGGGACTGGATTCACGCAAACTGTTGCATCCCGTCAATTATGCATCAGGCACTTGTCCAATGGAACGGAGAGGAGGTGGAAATTGTCACGGCTGACACATCGGCTCACATATGGCCAGTTCTGATGCGAATTGGCAACATGAAGAAGCGGGATGTATATCTGGAAAAACATTAGAAGATTGTGATTTCATCTGCGTGAGGAAGATAGGATTTGTGCCGATCAGTGTCAAACCAGGCACGTTTGATCGAGCAAACGAAGTGCTACGCCGATGGGGACAAGAAAAACAGTGAAGGCATTACAAGACAAAATGCAAAGCTATCGGCAAACTACGGATATCTATGAGGCTATAGAAGACTTTCAAGAGGTGCAAAAGTTGGGTCAAGGTTTTACGTCCACCGATCTGCTTGAAGAAGTTGATATAGGTAGTGGTGATAGAAAAAGACCAACTTTTATTAGCGCAAAATTAGATGTAAAATATAAAGAGAAGTTAATAGAAATTCTTAGAGAATATAAAGATTGCTTTGCTTGGGAGTATCACGAGATGCCTGGTTTAAGCTGACAATTGGTAGAACATAGGCTACCCATTAAACAAGGTTATCGGCCGTTTAAACAGTACCCTAGGTGTTTTAATCCGGCTCTGTATAAAATTATAAAAGAAGAAATAGAGCGATTGTTGGAGGCTAAATTTATAAGACCTTGTCGATATGTGGAGTGGGTTTCCAACATTGTTCCATTCATGAAGAAAAACAGAAAACTTAGAGTATGCGTCGATTTTAGGGATTTGAATAAAGCGACACCAAAAGATGAATACCCGATGCCGATAGCTGATATGCTTATCGATGCTGCATCCGGGAATAAAATCATAAGTTTTCTAGATGGAAACGCCGGATACAATTAGATATTCATGGCAGAAGCCGATATACCAAAGACAGCTTTCAGATGTCCTGGAGCCATAGGTTTATTCGAGTGGACGGTTATGACTTTTGGCTTAAAAAATGCTGGGGCAACATATCAACGAGCCATGAACCTGATTTTTCATAACTTAATCGGTCACATCGTTGAAATATATATATTGACGATGTCGTAGTAAAATCAGCAGATGATCTGCAGCATTTGGCCGATTTGGAAAAGGTTTTCCAGAACATCAGAGCACATGGCTTGAAGATGAATCCTTTCAAATGTGCGTTTGGCTTGTCAGTTGAGCAATTTTTAGGCTTTATGGTACACGAGAGAGGTATTGAGGTTAATGAAGCAAGAGTGAAAGCCATAGCCAACACCGAGCCGTCGGCATGCAAAAACGAATTACAGAAGTTGATCGGCAAGATTAATTATCTACGGAGGTTTATCTCAAACCTTTCCGGCAGAATTCGTGCTTTTACCCTGCTGTTGAAGTTGAAGGATAATCAAGAATTTGCGTGGGGAGCCGATCAGCAAAAGGCTTTTGATGATGTTAAAAAATATTTGTCCAGTCCCTCGGTTTTGGCTGCACCACGAAAAGGGGTTCCTTTCAGATTATATGTATCGGCTGAAAAGGAAACTATTGGAGCTGTTCTAGCACAAGAGGTTGATGGTAAGGAAAGAATTATCTTTTATTTAAGCCGATGACTACTCGATGCAGAAGTCAGGTACCCTTTCGTTGATCTTTATATTTCTCATGCACGAAGTTAAGGCATTATATATTATCATCGGCTTGTAAGGTGATCTGTAAAGCCGATGTTATAAAATATATGTTATCAGCTCTAATCCTGCGGGGTCGACTTGGCAAATGGGCTTATGCCTTGGTTGAGTTCGATTTGTCTTATAAATCGGTCAAAGCAGTCAAAGGGCAGGTTCTAGCCGATTTTATAACAGGGCATGACACTACTGCCGACTTAGTATCCGTAACTCCGTGGCAATTGTTTTTTGATGGGTCTGTATGCAGAGAGGGCGATGGAATCGGTATAGTACTCATATCACCTAAAGGACATAAATTCGAATTCACATTTCGGCTGAATAGCCGATGCTCAAACAATCAAGCAGAATATGAAGCATTGCTCAAAGGTTTGCAATTATTAGAAAATATCGGAGTATGTGCGGTTGAGGCGTACGGGGACTCTATGTTAATTATACAGCAAATAAAAGGAGAATACCAATGCCGAGATGAAGTACTGCTGAAATATCTAGAATAATGCTTCGAGATAATCGGCTCATTCACATCATTTTCTATCGGTCATATCCCTCGAGAATTAAACGATAGAGCTTATGCCCTGGCTCAACAGACATCAGGGTACAAAGACTTTGACCGATATCCGGTAACTGAGCTAGTGGATAAAGCCGTCATGTGCGTGGATGTCGCGGATTGGAGAACACAAATAAAGAATTACCTTATCGATCCATCTGAGTCGACCGAACACAAGATTAGGCAACAAGCTTTGAAGTACATTGTTATGGACGATACATTGTATTATCGGACGATGGAAGGATTACTATTAAGATGTCTTGGGGCCGAAGAAGCACGAGTGGCAATTGGTGAAGTACATGAAGGCATTTGCGGTTCCCACCAATCGGCTCATAAGATGAAATGTATGCTCAAACGGACAGGTTATTTTTGGCCGACAATGCTAGAAGATTGTTTTAAGTATTATAAAGGATTTCAGACCTGTCAAAAGTTTGGCAACATACAACTAGCACCAGCATCAGCCTTGTACCCAATTATTAAGCCATGGCCGTTCAGGGGCTGGGGAATAGATGTAATCGGCCAAATATTTCCTACTTCAAGTAAAGGCCACAAATTTATTTTGGCCGCAACCGATTATTTCTCTAAATGGGTTGAAGCTATACCACTCAAGAAAGTGACCAATGTCGAAGCCATCGGTTTTATTAATGAGCACATTGTCCATCGGTTTGGAATACCGCAAACAATTACGACCGATCAAGGTACGGTGTTCATGTCTAATGAGTTTGAGTGCGCGACAAGTGCCGGGATTAAACTATTGAATTCATCCCCATACTACGCTCAGGCTAACGGACAAGCCGAGTCGTCCAACAAAACGTTAATCAAGTTGATCAAAAGAAAGATTGACGAAAAACCGAGGAATTGGCACTCAACTCTATCGGAGTCGCTTTGGGCGTATCGGCTAGCCTACCACGGAGCAACAAAGCTTTCACCTTACCAGCTGGTGTATGGTCAAGAAGCCATATTACCCGTTGAAATCAATATTGAATCTATACAAGTGGCCAGACAAAATGGTTTGTCAACTCAGGATTATAACAATTTGATGATCGACAATTTGGATGAGTTGGCAGAATTACGTTTGTCCACACTTGATCGGCTTAAAAAGAATAAAATCAGGGTTGCAAGGGCGTATAATAAAAAGGTCGTGCCTAAGTCTTTCGATCAAGCCGATTTGGTATGGAAAACGATATTGCATGTTGGTTCGAAAGATAACCGATTCGGAAAATGGTCACCTACGTGGGAAGGACCGTACAAAGTTAATCGGCTAGTCGGTGGAAATTCATACGTAATAGAAACGTTGGAAGGATATGTTTTGCCTAAAGCTATTAACGGGAAATATTTAAAGAAGTATTATCCTAGCGTTTGGGTTGGAGCCTAGCCGAAAGGATCACGCTCAAAAAGCCAAGTTAACACGGTGCTGTTAATCGGCTAAAAGAGATTGTAGACTCAGTGAAATTACAGGCAGTAAAATTAAATCGATTAAACAGCCGATTATATGCATAGCAAGAGTTACAAAATATCTTTGAGTATTCCAAAATAACCAGCAAAGTTTTACATTTCAATCTATCACTGGATGCCTGAGCCAGGAAGAGTTGCGCCTAAAGCCGACAGTGCACCTGCGGCCTTTGCGATCACGCTTTGAACTTCTTCAATAATGCGATCATCTTCTTTTTCATTTCCTGGCACTGGTACCACCTTGGACGACTGTTTTTTCACACTTACCACAGCCAAGGCGATGCTTAGTTTCTGGTCCTTTATCTCCGACGCAGTTTTTTCCACGGAGTTCTGACCTTCTTGGATTTGTTTTTCTATCTTGGCCAACTCCTCCAAAAGGAATTTCTTCTTGTTTTCAAGCTTGGAGAGGGACTCCTTGGTCAACTTCAGCTGCTGCGCATCGGCATCAAATTTGCGTTTCTTTGCCTTCCCATCTGCGACCAGCTCATCCAGAAGCTTTTGATCGTCTTCATGGGCTTCACGTCGATTAATTATGGCCTGTGCTTCCTCAACTTCGGATCTTCTCTCGTCCAAGTGGCATACATTTAGGAGGGCTTGCATCGCCTCTGGAGGTAGGTCGGCTTCCACGGCCGCCATGGCGTCTCTGATCGGCTGATTGTTCGCCAATATCTCCGATTGCGGCCTCATAACCAGGTCAAAAAGCTTGTTAAGTTTTCCGCGCATACGGGCGAGAGGTCACGGCGGTGGCGCTTCTTCGAGACTTCGGGATCGCCGATCTCTGCGTCATAATCATCCGTAGCCATGATCTCGGGATCATCAAGATCGGCCAAAGAAAAGCCCAGCAGGTTCGTTGGATCAGAGAGCTCTGGCGGAGCGGTGATCAGTGTTGTTGGCGTCGGACGTGGAGGAGATAGTGGTGCGGAAGAAATATTGGGGAGATCAGCTAAGATTTTCGCCACTTGAGCTGAGGGTGTCGGCTAAAAGAAGTAAAATACAAGGTAAGCCGACATGTTGAGGGACAATTCTTAACAAAAGTATAACGACCTACCTTGTCCGTAGCCGACGCATGTGGCGAACTCTCGCTGCTTTGCTCGTGGGGCTTGGGTCCTTTCTTTGCAGGAGCCTTGGTGTACTTCGTTTTCTTCTTTTCTGAAAATATAAATCGGCTAAAAGTCAGTTCGGCAAAAGAGAGAATAGTAATAAGTCGATTGTGTTTGTACTTACTTGGTTATTTTTTCTCAATACTCGATAAGGATGGGCTTTGAACCCCTAGGGTACCTGAAGTGTACCCAGTAAGACTAGTCAACTGATGTGGCCTTTTGCCTTCGCCACTGCTCGATTGACCAGAGACAGGCTTCTTGCCGACAGCCTTAGCCTGCAAAACGTAGCAAAAGTGATTAGAAAAATGCATCTGGCAAAGGACCGATGTACAAGAGAAGATTATTTCAAGCCGATACCTTATCAATATCTACTAGACTTGTGTTAGTGTAACCCGATGAGCTAGCTTCATTACTAGAATCGCTGTTAGACACTAAAGATGGCTCTGGCAGATTTGGAAAGAATTCCTTGATTATAAACGATGGAGTCTTCTCCATATACAAACACTTAGCAATAGCCGACCACCATGTTGTAAAACCTCCTGCCCGACGAGCGTTCAGATGGAAGTGTGGGAGACTGCGAAGTTGAAGCTCATCGGCTAACTCCAAGACTAGCCTCGCTGATGTGGCATTGCGAACCCGGGCTCTAGGTTGAAGCCGATCTAGAAGTGGCAAACTCGGAATCACCTGACCGAAGCCGAGCTGTCTTGCGTAGATTGAAGGATGGTAAAACTCCTATGAAGGTTGGAACGTCTGATTCCTAATATGGAGACCGACATGGAAAATGCACGGAGAAATGAAAATTCTATACAAATCCAAAGTCTCCTGAGGCATCAGAGAACTATCGGATTCCAAATGCAGAAATAAAGGCCAAGAAAAATCGGCTGTAGCGCTATAACTAAAGAAGTCTTGCTACTTGAAATCTTCGGTGTCCAATTGCAAAAAGAAAGACAAGAATCTTCTGCAGCTATCGGGAGAAATCCTTATCTCATTACTGGAGCACATCATAAACCTCTCACCAAAAGATCGGCATTCTCTAAATTGGATAGGTGCCCCCTCTGGTATGTCATCCCTTGGAAAAGGAGTCTCGTCGGCTGAATCCAAATAAAAGGAGCAGCTGAATAAGCAGTATAACCATATTTGCATAAACCACATCGGACCACCTAGATTACCGACGGTGAACTTCCCAAAACCGGTATAGAGCTAACTCCTTATTACATAAAGCATCTGATACACAGCGCCCAAGAAGATTTTTCCTAGTGCTAGCCGACGACCTTCAACAAGCTGCTCTGCTATCACTTGATAAACCTGAGTTGGTCCAAGAGATGCTCCACAAAACAAAAAACGGTCTAACCAAAGATTCAGAAAGGCAACATGCTCTTCGTTCGACACCAGGCCATTAATCTTGTTATTATTTCCAATATATTTGGCCCAACCTTCGCCCTTGGATCGGATAAGTTTATATTTCGGTTTTCCGCTAAAAGCCGATACTTGTTCACCATCTAGCCGAAGGCAGCATAACTGAGCAACATCTAAAAGAGTTGGGCCGATGGGACCGGTGCGGAACAAGAAAGCGTTAAAACAGTCCGACCAAAAATAACAGGCCGTGGCCACCAAGGGCTCATTGGCTTTTGGGTCGGCTAATGAAAGTGGAATACATTCGACTATGCCCATTCTTTCCCATTCACCCCTCTTTTGGGCCGCTACTCTAATAAACCAATTCCTCCATCCTTTGAGAGCTGTCGGCCAGGCTCTGAAACTTTTATTCCAACCCTCTATGTTGTGACCAGAAGCCGACAGAGGTAAACGAGGGACTTCTTGGTTTGTTACGGTATGAACATCTAGATTTCCCAATGGACCCAAAAAATATTGGTCGTTGCTATGCGGAATTGGAATAAGTACCTGGCTGGGGTCCATTGCAGCCGATGAAGAAGGGTGGACGGACTAAGGATTGCCTCGGAAGTACTTCAAATAGGAAGCTTAAGCCGATTGCAGACAACTCGAGAGCTTGTGCGCGTGAAGAATGACTGAAGTGGGGGCCGCATTTTATAGTGAGGTGAAAATCTAAAGCGGCGGGAACTGAATCTCAAAAGGCGTGAGTAGTTAAAACGCACTACCCGCATGTCAGAGAATTACGGCGCGAATAAAGTAGCAGTTATTGAGTGAAGTTCAACAGTTAGCCGATTGGAAAAGCCGATAATTGAAATTTTTGACAGATGACAAGTCATCTCTCAAAAATGGGGGCATATGTTTGCACCAAAATTTGGCAAGTCTAGTCAAAATCGGCAATAAAGTCAAAGATACGGAAACTAGCAGATAGTTTGGGAAGATTTAAGGATATTTGGTAACAGCAAGATCTTTGAAGAAATAACTGTCCGAGATAAGGCGATACGGATCAAATGTGAAGCTGTTGTATTAGGACACGATCGTAAGCGGGTATAAAAGAAGGGCCAGAGCAAGCCACAAGGAGGATCCAACACAATACAATCAACCAGCCTTTACTTTCTTACTTTTTCCTGTCGACTAGGAGTAGCTTTTGTAACTTAGTCATTGTAATTCGATCTTGATCAATAAAGTTGCGCATCGCCGATTGTTGATCTTCTTCAAGTTACGCCCCAGGTTTGATTTGTTCTGATTTTGTTGCGCGTCGCCTTCTTCACAATCGATCTACCTTTATCATCTGATTAGCCTTAATGGGCTAATTAGACTTACCTTGTTACCTCGATCTTGATCGGCTTCAAGCCGATTAAGTCTAAGCCGATTGATCTCCACGATCGGCTTTGTGTGAATTTTATATTTTTACCTTGTCGATTCTGAGTCAAATCGGTGGCATGCTCTGAACCGGTGTTAAATGCGGTGTCTTCTTTGTCGAAACCCTACCTCAAATTTTTGACGCCAACACCATCTTATACATGTATCACTTGATACAAGTACACCCTAATTGGGCCTTTTCATATATCCCTCATTTCCTGGTTTCCATCATCTCTGTGTTCTAGGAAGGCTTGGACCCCAACGATCCTTGTTACCAAACCGGAGAAGCTAAGTTAGCAGCAGCACGCCTCCCATGAGACTCCAATAGTTATAGAGCATCTACCTTCTAGCCATGATAAATGGACTCCAATAGTATAATGCTTTTGCCCACGTTGGTAATTTTCAAGACATTCAACAAGAGCATTCCATGACCGGCAATCAAAAGTGTATTCCAACTTTCCGACTAGTATTCTTTTCACGCGGTTGCTAATCAGCTTTGCTTATGGAAAAATATTATTTCACGATGTTCCGAGGTGTATCTTTCGAATTAGGTAGGAGGTGGGTGCTAATGCTTCGGTATGTAAAATGAAATGTTTCATGTATTTGATTACACTGTTTCAATAGCTCTTCGATGATGCTCCATCCATTAGTTAGATGTTTGGTTAGGTGGATAGGGATGAGTCGATTTTTTTTTGGTTGGATGGATGAGAATAGATAGGATGAGCCAATTTTTTTGTGTGGTTGGATGGATGAGGATAGATGAGCTAGTTGTAATCAAGGTTTTGAAATTTTTGAACAAAATTTGATAGAAATTTGTATTTTTGGATAAAACTTGATCGAAATTTGAATTTTCGGATAAAATTTGACTGAAATTTAAATTTTTAGACAAATTTTGAACTTCTGGACAAATTTTGATGGGAATTTGAATTTTTGGACAACTGTTGATTTTTTGTTTTGCCAAATTTGAAATTTTGGACAAAATTTGAATTTTTGGATAAAATTTGACCGAATTTTGAATTTTCGGACAAAATTTGAATTGAATTGATTATACTTCGGAAAAATTTGAATTTGACCCAGTATAACTCTTCATGCAACAAACTGGATGAGCCCATCCGGCCTTTTTTTTTTAATAGCTCTATCCAGAATCTTTAGAGAATATTCTAAAAAACTGAATGACTACATTACATCCATCCACTCAACCAAACAATTGGATGACTCCAAATCCATAGATGACCATATCCCATCCACCCTCGTCCACTCAACCAAACGCCACCTAAGTTACATTGAGGATGGGCCAATGCTCTGCGCTCTTGGTTTCGATGTTCCAATAGTTCATTAATGATGTTCGAATTAAATCAAAAATGCTTGTGGAGCAATTCAAAACTATCGGTGGAACAAATTAAAACTGACTATGAAACATTTATTATTAGTGGAACAATTCATAACTATTAGTGTAATAAATAAGAAATGCTTGCGAAGCAATTCAAAATTACTAGTGGAAGATGAGCAAATAAAAAATATTGATGGAACAAATGAATGGAATTAGCTGAGTAAATAAAAATATTAATGTAAAAATAGGAAGAAATAAATAAACATAAGGAAAAAGAAACAAACCGCAACTACACGGGGAGAGAGAAAGAGGAAATAAACAAGAGTGTTGATCGCCAAATCCGCGACGGGAGGCTATTCGCCGAGGAGTTTTCTTTTTAAAAAAAAATAAAACAGAGAGTTCGGTTTTTTCTCATCGTGTATATTTTTGCCTTAGATTCATTCATGTGGTTCGGGGGTATTGTATTGGCTTGCTCCTCTAATTTGGATTTTAGATATAAGCAAAGTAGCAATATTCTCCAACGAACGGATTATTATTCACTCCTAACATTATCCAAGTTGCAAAATTCAGCTCACAAATCAGATAAATATTTGCTTCTTTTTGTTGAAGGCTATGGAAAGTGACTATTGTGGCAATATTTGTGTGCTAAGCAGCATCACCGGATAGACCGAGATACTTATGGCTTACTATATAGGACACCAGGGTTTTCTGTCGGCTTGTATTCACCATGATTGTAACCTTGATTACGACCAATAAATTTTGCTCCGTTGAGTCTAAAAAAACGAATCTTGGCTCATATTACAAAACACTCGATGTTTACTCCGGATAGCCAGAACGGGAAGTAGTCCTTGCTTTGCAGCAATATATTCGAAAGGAAGCTAAAAAAACAAAATATAATGAAAGTGCTTTGTTAAATGAATTCACCCGTATCCATTTCATACATGCAAGCCACATTTTTCAGGCAAAGGCTTTGCTCGAAACAATTTTATGGTTTTTTTTAGAGATACAAGACGACGCACAGCACAACCCACGCAGGATGTTGCTCTTTGGACGACCGGATGGACGGAGCATGCGTTAACCTAACCTAAGCAAAGGTATGATGATTCGTTTGGTCAAGCAATGGCAGGCGCGTAGGTGGGAGGAGACGGCCGAGTCCATCCCTGCTGCCTCCGTCCACACGCACAAAATGAGTCTCCACGGTAGCGTTGACCCCCCCCCCCCACCCTTTTTTTCTTTGGTATTGCAGCACATGCATGGCACGTCATGCGTGTGGAGTGAAAGTGAAGGGCCCTCGAGCATCGCGGATGGTCAGCAAATCTCCACGCCGGACTCCCACAGTCGCCATCGCCGTCACCACTCCATGAAAAGACGGATTGGCAACGGCCACCGGCCAGGACACCACAGAAAAAGGAAAAAGGAAAAGAAGAATAGAAGCCATCAAAAACACGAGGACAGGAAGAGGCCCCCGCCGCGTGAAGATCCATCCACCTGCCGCTATTTAAGAGTGATCGATAATCATCGTCACCAAGCAATTCAGCGGCAGCAGCAGCCGCACCTCAAATCCAAGTCGAAGGCGGCCAAAACTCCTCCCTCCCTGCCCCCCACGCATCTCCCACCTCCACACATTCCTTGCCTGCCGGGCGGCAGCTCCAAGCCTCTCCCCACCTCTTGTCCTCCAATCTTTGGATTTTTCTCCCTCTCCTCCTCTTGCATCACTAGTGTTGCGGCTGCTTGCCACCTTTCTTTCTTCCCTTGCCTCGTACTCCGTACCAGCAGTCCAAGAAGAGAGAAGCACCCTGTCCGTTCTCCGTTGGGTGGTTCCAGTAGAGAGATCGGGAGAGTTTGTTTTGGTGAGCCTGCAAGTCCGACTCATATACCCAAAAGCTCTTCCCTTCTGCTGCGGAGACAGATTGATTGTGAAGATTGACTATCTTTGAGGTTCTTGCGGTGGATTACGCTAGTAGGAAAGATTGCTGTTGTATCTTCCTTGAGGATTTTTATTTTGTGGCGGAAGGGTGGGAAAAAATCGGTTCTTGTTTCTTCTTGAGGGTTTGACGTGGGATTGGTTGGGAAAAAAATCGGATCTTTTGCTGAGAATTTGGGCGTGCGAAGATGTTGGTGCTGGCTGATCTTCTGATGGGGATCCTCCGGAAGACCACCCTTAGCGGCGTCGCCCTCGAGCTCACCGCCCTCGCCGCGCCGCTCTGGCTCGCCGCGCTCGTCGGCCTGCTCGTCGGATGGGTGTGGCGCCCAAGATGGGCTGTCGCCGTCGTCGGCGATCAGGAGCAGGCGGCGGCGGAGCCTCCTGCGCCACCGCGCGCAGCGGCCACCACCGAGGAACCCTGCCGCACGACGATGGCCATCGTGCCAAGGTGAGGCACACGCGTTTCTGGAGATTTTATCCTCAATTGGACGCGTTGCTTTTATTAGTTCACTTTACCTTAATTCTTTGTAATATGATGTGGTGTAGAGCTGAGGTGGCTTCTGCGCCGATGGAGGATGAATTGGAGGTGAACACCGGGGATTTGATGCACCTCCGCCGGCTGGTCGAGGAGAAGGACGGTGGGCCGTCGTGGATTCACATGATGGATCGGACGTTACCGACGATGAGATGTCAGGCGTGGCGAAGAGATCCTGAGGTACGTGGTCCTCAGCTTTTTACCTAGTGTTCAAGTGTGCGTTGAATTGAATGTAGAATTCAAGAATTGGTGTCCAAAATTGATTGGATGTTTAGAATTCAAGACCATACGTTTCTGAATTTTAGATGTGGTTATAATGAGATTGGATGAGCGTTAGCCATGGAAGATGGCAAGATGCAGGAGCTAAGGGTTTAACAAGTGTTTGGGTGTTCTGTTTCATTCCAGAATGGCCCAACGCAGTACCGCAGCAGCACTATCTTTGAGGACGCGTCGCCAGAAGTGGTTAGGGATTTCTTCTGGGATGATGAGTTCCGGATTAAGAACGGCTGGGACGACATGCTTCTTCAGCACGAGACATTGGAGGAGTGCACCGGGACTGGAAGAATGGTTGTCCGGTGGGTCAGGAAGGTGAGTTGTTTGTATGACATCTCCTCTACTCTTTGTTGGAAGCATGATAAAGCACATATATGTTTTGCTTACACCGGATGCTTTGGCTTTGCAGTTTCCATTCTTCTGCAGTGACAGGGAGTACATTATCGGTCGCAGGATATGGGCATCGGGAAAGACGTTTTATTGTGTAACCAAGGTATGAGACGAAATACTACACCTTTATCTCTTAGCATACTAATATCAAAGCAAATGTCTGGTTTGGTTCCTGTAATTTTTACGACTATGCATTGGGTTCCTTTTGAGCAATGGGTTTGATCTGGATTTTCTTCCTTTTGATGGAAAAGTTACAGCTGGATTTTTTGCTTTGCATGAATGAAAGAGTTTGATATCCCTTTTTTTCTTTGATTATGACGTGCTATTGCATGACTAATATGCTTTCCAAGCTTTTTTTTTCTCTTGAATCAACAGGCAATATGCATTAGTGGAACCAAAAGTAGTATGAGTTTTGAACCTTGTTTAGGTTATTCTATATTCTCAAAACCATTCCACACTCAGTGATCGACATGGTTGCCCCATACTTTTCAATGTTCTATGTTTGTCCACAGGCCACAGTAGTAGAGTTGCACATGATAATGGCATGATTTTGGTCATTTTGTGAATTCATAACAGAGTTTAAAGCCACCTTTTTTATCCCCTGCCATCTGGTTATCAGAAGAGTGCCAAGCATACTTATCTTTCCATCTATAATTTCTCGTAGGCATTTTGGTTACATCTAGTTACAGGCTGCAGTTGCTTACTCAAATGCTGATTTATTTATGTGAATTAGGCCATTAAACTTCTACTGTAACTTTTCAGGGTGTGCCTCGTCCCTCTGTTCCAAGACACAACAAACCTCGTCGTGTAGACTTGTACTACTCAAGTTGGTGCATCCGTCCAGGTACTAAAGCATTTTCATGACATTTCCCTCATCTTTTTTTGTAGGATAACGAATTTTGCCAGGCCAATGAATTTACGCTTATTCTTTTTTATCAGTTGAATCAAGAAATGGTGATGGTGCAATGACCGCATGTGAGGTGCTCTTGTTTCATCATGAAGACATGGGGATTCCAAGGGAAATTGCAAAGCTTGGTGTGCGGCAGGGGATGTGGGGCTGCATCAAACGGATAGAGCCTGGCCTGCGGGCATACCAAATTGCAAGGACTGCTGGCGAGCCCCTTTCGAAATTTGCTGCCATGGCACACGTCAACACAAGGTTTGATGCCGATGAGCTCATCACTGCAGAAGACAACCCCGAGCCCAGTTTAACCAGCGACAACACTGTAGCTGAGAAACCAAAGCACTGGACAGGCAACATACCCAAAGCCCTCCTGATAGGTGGGGCGGTCGCCCTAGCTTGCTCCTTTGACCATGGATTATTGACCAAGGCTGTCATATTCGGCACGGCAAGAAGGTTTGCAGGGCCACGAAGGAGATAGGAGTCAGAAACCAAAGAGCAATATTGCGCTTATTATCTTGCAACGCTGTCCTACAAAATCTTTGTACCAATGCACAAAAGATCAATGCGATTCAGTTTTTTCAGTTTTAGATATGCTCGTGTTGAAGATAAGGACCAGTTTGTTCATGTTAGATCAGTTCAGAAATAGATCCAGTGCAAAAGAAAGGGAAGCTACTGCTGCTGCTGCAGTTTCTGAGGCTTAGAGCTAGCAAGTTAGAGTAGAATCATGAGAATGAAACAGTTAAATGTTGAGATAGAAAACCATTGTATGATGTACAGTGTATAAGGCTCATATTTGTGAGGTGCTATAAAATATAGTGCTTTTGATAGTTATTAACGAGAATTCTCGCTTTTGTCGCTAACATAGTAACATGTATTGTTTTTCCCTATGTGTGGTGGACTGGTGACATATTGACATTCTTGTTGAATATTCTTCGGAGAAATCTGTATCCAATTGAATTGTTCATCACTACCGTGTTTTTCCAGCTTTCTTGCTTCAAATTATATAAGTTGAACATGTTGACGTTATCACCTTAATGCATCTTGACCGATCTTATGGTAATCTACTTTTCCAAGGTAAAAAATAGCAAGAGGCATTGCTAGCAGATGAGTATTGTATACGCTGAATTCATGTGTCTAGTACTTAACGTGTTCTGCCCTCTTCCTAAAGTTTTTCTTCTCTTACTTTTCTTTTCCTCTCTTTAGCTTTTTTTTAGGAACTCCTAGCCCATCCTTCTTCAAGCTATCCAAAAAGCAGTGCCTTAACTAGTAATGACCATTGCTTAACATCTTGTGATCCTTATGTCTCACAAAATTAAACTACTTTTCAAAGGCATCAGTTCTCCACTGGGCAATGTGCTTTTCCAAGGAAAAAAAGGGATGTGATGTTACTAACTAAAAAGGTGAATGTTAGGCATCGGTTATGACTTATCTATGGATCCAACACCACAAAATTGACAGTAATGGCAACTTCAGAAACACAGAAAAGGAAGCTCATACGGCTGTCATTACGCTGTAGCTTCCGAGAAGGTACCAAGGAGGTACTACTTTCAAGCTTCCACATGAACTAGTCCAATAATAATGGTAACTGGTATCATTGGTCTAAATTAAGATGCACAATTGCAACCTACCGAATTCGAACTTGCTATCTGTCTTGCCCTTCATGTTAAGATGGCATACAAATGCAGTCGCCAATGCAACCCAGCTATTGGAATTGCCAAATTTCAGACTTTGTAAAACAAGGCTATCACCAACCATTGCAGAACATTGACCAGAATCTAGGTGCAATGTGGCATCACGTAGATGTAAAACTAGCAAGAATACGGTAGGTTTCCAACAAATCTTTCACCTACTCATATTTGGGTTTCCAAGAAATCTTTCACTTACATATATTTAGGTTTCCAACAAATTTGTTATTTAAATTTGAGTGCAAACCGAGCTCCCACGTTGCATTGCATGCTCAAATCAGTTGCAACCTTCTATCATCTTGAATCCATGTTTGGGAAGGCAAGAATTACACATAAAATAGTTAGATTTTCTTAGTAATCTGAAAAAAAATTCACGTTCGAAATAGAACCTGAACATTTTTCTAAGTTGGACCGGACTTGAGTTTGGGGTGATTGAACTTGGGCTGGACTTGGGCCAAGTTCATTGGGTTAGCTTTTCTTTCTTTTGGGAGAGGATTTATGAATTTTTTTTTATTTAATATTTATTTTTATTCTTTTTTTCAAAACTATAACAATCATTGTTCAAGCGGTTAGAATAATATCGAGCGACCTCAAAACTTGTGAGAACCGGTTTGTTGCATTCTTAGGCTTGCATAGGTCACAATTATGTAAAAATATTTAGATGTCACTTTAATTTGCACTATTTTATTGTTGTCAGAACATGCAATCGGTAAAACATGAAAATTGCGTATCTTTCATAAGCGATGGTAAAACTTCGATGAAATCGGATATAATGATGAAAATGCTATAACCTATCTCGATGGAGAAAAATAACATCATTTGGGACACTGGAGGCGATGGGACACATACTAGCCCTCGGACGGTGAGCATACTCTTGAAGGTTGGGCGCTTTGTTTATTCGACTTAAAACTAAAAAGAGTACCACGAACAAGGAAAACCAAAGTTAACACGGGCGTCTATTGAGTGCTTGAGGCCACTTCCCATTCGCCCATGCCTCGTGGAGCTTCTGCAACGCGTCGCGCCTCTCTCGTTTCTCTCTCTCTCGCCTCCTTCTCCTCAGCTTCCTTCCTACATGCCTCCTCGCGTGCGGCATGGCCAGCTGTTCTTGAAACGCCGCGTGAACTCATCTGCCGGTTGGCTTGGTCAAGCGTTGGTCCTCGGGGTTGATCTCCGTATCAAACCTTGCTCAAATTCACGATGGCGGAGGTAGTGCATGAAGCGTAAATTAGCAAAGTTTCATTCACAAATATTATGTAACCCGTGCGATTGTTACCATGCGGCGATCCTTGAGGCTCTTCTCGTGGATCGAAGGCGTAGTTGCGGCACTTCAATACCTCCTCTTCCAAGTTGAAATTTCCCAAGAGCGGACAAGCTGCAAAGATCTCGCACATACACATGGCGCTCTGACTCCACGAGGTAGGAAGAGATCTTGATGCGCTAAATTCAGCGGGCATGCACTCGCTTCTTCCTTTGCCTTCCCTTACCCTTTGCACTTGCGCCTCGGCATTTTGATTGATGCTCACCCTCTATTCTTTCTCCATTTGTTCTTTGCGAGACCGCTTGTGAGCAGATGTTATAAAGGCGGATATCGCGGGTATGAGGCGATCGCCTCATATTTGGCGATTGCCCCATGTAAGCGATCGCCTCACATTAGAGCGATCGCCCTACTAAGCGATAGGTGCAAAGCGTTGGTGTGTTGTCACGTCGTGTGGCATAGGCAAGCAATGCATAAATGATTTGAACAATTTATAGTGATAATTTGTCATGTTACTAACTCGGGAGTTATACAATGTCTTCTTGAGCGTAAAGCCATTAAAAAAATACATCCGTACAACAAGTCCAATCACGGCCACGCTTCCTAATCGGCCCGTGGGGTAGGTGAGTGGCGGCGGACGGACGTCCCTCTAGGCCGACCTGCTTGCGCGGCGTAGAAGTAGTCTTGTGGCGAGGCCAAGTCTGTGGCGGCGCGCGAGAGGCGAGAGGGTCGAGGTAGTCGGTCGAAAGGTACTCCTCGGTCGAACTCGTCGTCGAAGGCTCGTCGAAACCACCACAGGGTCTGGCTGGGCGCGGGACGAGGAGGAGCCTCCGCGACCAGGCTGCCCTTGCTGCTGCTGCGTGGGAGCGTGGCGAGAACCGGCGGGGTAGGGGCGAGGCGAAGGAGCCTCCCAGCCACTGTCCCCACTGCTGCTGCGTGGGGCGTAGCGAGGAAGCGGGGTAGGGCGAGGCGCGGAAGGAGCCTCGTCGACCCTGTCCCCCTGCGGTGCGTGGGGCGTGGCGAGGCACCGGGTGGGTAGAGGCGAGTCTTTGGGGCGAAGTGGCGTGGTGTCTTTGCGTCGCCGGCGTCTCGCGCCCTCGGCGGTGGCGAGCCAGCCGCCTCACCGTGGCGAGGACCCGACCCCAAGGTGTCTCGGACTCGGCGGTGGTCACTGTATGCCCCCTCTGGCGCGTCAACATGGACCTGACCTCCACCTCAATCTCCGCCAAGGTAGATGCATGTAACGTCGAGGTTGGCATTACGTAAGTTACATGAAAAGGCGTGCCCATGTAGGTTCGATTGTGACACTTCAGAGCGTTGTCCCTGCGGGACATCTGTGAAGAAGTGCGTGTCGCTACCGATACTGCCGTCACGACGTCACGGTCTTTGGTGTGTACCCACCACGAGCGAGTCTTGTGAGCGAACCACTCCATGTCTTGATCGTACATGTCATGGTCGTCTGGCGGGTCTCGGTGACCCTCTCGTCGAGTCTGGCGTCCCAACTGCGGGGCCCATGGCTGCATACGGTCTGTGGCCGAGAGCCAGCGCGGCACCCATCGGGTCATCTGCAATGCAAAAGCGATGAAATCGCGACACATTAATTTCGCAAAGATGCGGAGTAGTAGGATTAGGGCAAGTACACATGGCGCCACGTGCGACAGCGTGTGGCGGCAAAGGAAAGAGGCTGGAACAGGCGAGGCTGCCGCATGGCACTCGGTCGCGGGAGTACTCCTCGACACAAGGTCAAAGGCAGGCACCTTACGGGTGAGCCAAAGGCCTCATCGGCGTGCAAAGCACGGAGACCCGTGAGTGCTCGGGCGTGGCGCGTCGTCAGCGGTGTATGGCGTCCACCGCGTCCTCGTCGTGGAAGCGGTCGAACTCGAGCGAACTCTGATAGGACCTCCTCACTGTAGGTGCGCGAACCTCATTGCGAGGAAATAAGAAATGGCGAAGGTTATTCAAGTGCGTTAGTGGGAAAAGATCACGAGGGCGTGCACATCGTCGGACCCGTGGTGGCCCATGGTGGGCGATCCGCGGTCGTCTCCGTAAAGCTCCTCGAGTGCGGTGTCGTGTCAACAACGAACTGCCGCGGAAGCGCTCCCAAGACCTGGCGGAGAGTAGGGCGCGGCGACATCGTCGCGTCGTGCTCGCCCGAGAAACGGCGTCGCCTGCAGACCTCTGTCGTCGCCGCAAGCACGGTGAGGCCCGACCCTTTGCATCACTGTTTACAAGGGGAGTTAGGCGTGCTCGTTGAGGCGAGATTGGGCCGAGTGTGTTACCTCATCCACCGGGTGTCGGCGATGTCTTTGGCGTACTCGATCGGTGGCGGTCCACCGTGTTCCGTGGGAGGGCGGAACATCACCCAACCGAGCAACAACGGGAGGTATGCCTCCAAGTGGCGAACCACGTCCGCCTCCTCCGCGTCTTGGTGGGAAGGTCGATCTGCGGCGTTCGCAACAAACATTATCGGCAACTTGGCGCTTCTATTTTAATTCTCAAAGAAAGAGGTACTCACCGTGGTAGGCGACCACGCCGTCGGTCGTGGCGCTCGGCCTCCTAAGAAATTTGGTAGGGGCTGCCGGGGTGCGCGCACCTCGGCAAGCAGCGGACAACTCGGCGTGCCGCGTGGCGGGCGTCGTGCGGCACTGGCTGCTGAGCCCGCACAAGGGAGGCCTAAGAGTGCGACCGTCTGCGGCGTCGGAGCCATCTCTCGCGCGGAAGGTGGGCGTGTCGTCTCGGTCTCCCGGTCCACGAGTGTGGCCGGCGGGGACGGTCGTGCGAACGCGGCACCTCCTTGCCCTCTAGCAGGCGATCACGGCTCCACCATCCTACAAAGAGGAAGTAAGCCGGCCGCTTCGCAACTTTGCATGTAGTTAGAATTGCATTCACGGTAAGTATGTATGCGTAAAAGAGTGCAAGCGTTCGCGACTGCCGTGGAACCCAGCGTGGGTCGATCGCGGCGGCTCACAGGCACTCGGTCGAAGTGGCCCTAGCACTCAGTTCTCCTGCGGAGTACCTAGGCCGGTGGAGTCGCATCGGCGGTCACGTCCGGACTCGAGGGCAAGGTCGGCGCCATCGTGGCACATTACAAAGCAAATACAGCAGTTTATCGGTAATTACATGTGCACACAAAATGAAATGCGAAATAACGAATTGTACCATACTCAACAAACAATACAACCGAAGTGTGGGAGCAAAAAAAAACTCGGATTGCAAACATCACGAAAGACAAAGACATGTTCGACGAGGCACTGGCGTCGAGAATTACATTATCCTCGTAGGTACTAAGCGGGACATCGGAGAATAACATGATCACGAACAACAACTTACTAGTACATTGAAAATTACATCGAACATTACAGCGTACATTCGACTCGGTCCATTGAATAATACAAGATGGGAACAACATGCAAAGTTACATTATCCGCGGTTGCGGCGCGCCTCGGACTTCGTCCATATCGTTCGAATCGCCTTGTCCTTGACGCCCGACCTTCATCTTCAACATTCGGATGTCGGTACCCATCGATGGTCGGAGAACATTGTTGTGAGCGATCCATCCACTCGGTACCGTACACCTCATGATGCCCAGCGCTCGCTTGTAGATGCGGGGAGATGAGCGGACGGCGAGATTGATCGTCTGCGGCAATGGCGTGCGAGCACGGCAAGTCGGCGGCGTGGTTTAGCGAGAGCACTGCAATGTCGGTGCTCGGGTATCCGGATGGGAAGTCCTCTCGGTGGGCACCCTGCGACCTCGGTCAACGTGGTATCTCCGTTCCACGCCACTCTCGGTGTAACCCGATGTTCTGCGCCTTTCTTGTTTTCTTGGACATGTAGGTAGACACGCAGTTGAGTAAGACAATCGATTGTCAGACATACATCTGCGGAGGTCTTGTATCGCTCAATGAAATATTCTGTGTCCCTAATAAGACACCCTCAACTATACCCACGATGGAAGGCATCGGTGACCGATTGTAAAATTCGTTGTCATGATCCCATAGCGATCGTGAAGGACCATTTCTCCAAAGGCTCATGTCGTACAATCGGTGAAACTCTTTATCTTTGTACCGGCCTCCGGAGGTTTAGGATCATCGGCCACTGTGGGTCCTCTCCTTGCTCATGGTACACCATCGGGTTCCTTGATGAACTAAGCGGTACCTCTGGGATCCATTGATTGCTTCTTCGTTAGTTAGTCCACGTCTTCCAAAGCGCGTCGAACTTCCTCCGTTGGTTCTGTTTAGGCGCTTGAACATGTTCATAAGCTCCTTATTCTGAGCCAGCGGAAAAAATTGGCACCCATGTGCCTCATGCACCACTGCTCCTCGGATGGCCACTTCTTTGCTCCCACGACGGACCCTTGTTGCATATCCACGATCGCCCTTAGCGACCACGCTCGGTCATGGATGACACAAACATCGAACTGTCGAGAACAACTGCCGACTTCACTCTTTCAAGGAACGATACCAGCTCTCGTGTTTCCCCCTCCACGAATGCCAGCATAGCCGGTAGAACACGGTTGTTGGCATCCACCGCGATCATGATTAGAATCGGCCCTTGTACTTCCCGTGAGAATGTGCCATCCATGCAAAGGGCCAGGCGGCGATGCGGAACGCATTTATGCATGCGCCAGGCGAAGAATGCATGTTGCAATACCCACTTCGGTGCACGCACCACCCGCGAGGAACTCGCAAGGTCGATGGATGTCTGGGGTTCCTTTGTGCGATTGCCACGAGCAAGTGGGAATATTCTCGTCTGAAGCCTCGTCGTCGAACCGTATTTCAGAGCTGTCCTTTTGCTCTCCATGCCTTTGCGTAGCTAATCTTATCTTGAAACCTCTCCTCCACGGCCGTGATAATAGATCGAGGTGCGGATGGGGATTGTCCACGATCGACCATAAAACACATTTGCCACCCAAGTGGACGACAGTTGCGGTGTCCCTGCTCCGCTTCTTCCGGCAGCATGATTATGCTCCATCACTATGGAGCATTTCGATGTCCGTCCACTTCCCTGGTATGCATGCACCGCCATGGGCACGAATCAACTCGCACTTCACGTCGTAGTCCTTCTTCTTGGACTTCACAACCTGAATT
The DNA here is from genome assembly GCA_036346275.1 of Otatea glauca. Lineage (NCBI taxonomy): Eukaryota > Viridiplantae > Streptophyta > Magnoliopsida > Poales > Poaceae > Otatea > Otatea glauca. Next base: position 1,864,235 of record CM070717.1, on the reverse strand, counting down.
GCCGGGAGAGACATTGCCCGATGCTTCACGCATCCATCACAGCCTCCTTGTCTTTATATCGGCCCCTGCGTCACCTCGTTCTCACGATACTCCCATGCATCAATGTTCCCTTCATTCATTGTTAGGTCTTGAAATTATGGTGGTCCACGCACGAGGATAGGCACCCAGGCGTTGTCCTCCTCGTCAGTGCTCACCATCGAGGACTTCCTCATCCGCACGGTCCTCCTCTTCCATCAAGTCAACAATGTCCTCCACCTCCTCCCCTCGTCGGCCACCCTCGCGCCTCCACCATTGTCTCCTCTGCCCCGGTCCCTTCGTCACCGCCAGTCTCGTGCTCCTCGTCTCGGGCTCCTCGCGCCTTCCTCTTCGCATCCTTCTACATTTGATGTCCCCTCCGCCGTAATGTCACCCGACATCACGAACTTGCGACACCGATGGAGCTACTGGGTAGCCTTGTGCCAACAACATGGCGCCAACCCGCTCTACGGCAAAACCAACATAACTCCTCCATGTGGACGTCGAGTTAACAGAATCAACTCTCCGTAAAAGCGGTCTTGCGCTCGGCTCCTCTGCTCGACCAGAACCGAACAGTCTGGGCATCAAACCGAACATCCGAGACATCCACTCCAACAAACCCCTGTATGTCCTATCGCTCGGTGCGCATATGCCCGTCGACTCTTGAAAATGATGATAGATCCACCCCATCCGCCCCTGTGCTATCTCCCCATCTCCATAAAATATTTGGAAATACAATTTCTCAGACATGCCGCAACGTCAAACGGAAAAATATTACTCTAAAATACAATCTACAAAATACGACTATGAATAAGTGATTCGACTAGCCTACTATACGGTCTAATATTAAATTTCTACTACATTACATTTGTATATATTGCCTAATACATTACTAACATAATAAAATTAGTAATACACGACCATACTAAATTAAATTCATACCACATTACATTTGTATATATATTGCCTAATACATTATTTGCATAACAAAATTACTAATACACAACCCTACTAAATTAAATTCGAAATATTGTCTAATATTTCTACTATATTAAATTTCTACATCTTGAATACTACATTAAATTTGCACATACTTACGATACTAAATTAAATTTGTAAATACTACATACTACATTAAATTTACGAATATTAAGCTGCTATATTAAATTTCTAAACAATACATAATCCTAAAATTTCTAAATACTACAATTCCTAAATATTAAATGCTACATTAAATTTTAAATCTTGTATAACCTAACAAAAATTCCTACATTTACCTCTACAAAAATTGATAAACTAACTCTACAATAAAATTCAAAAATTTACCTAAATTTTTCTTCTCCTTCTCTTCTTCTTCTCTTCCTCTTCTCCTCTCTTCTCCTCTCTTTTCTCTGCGGTGCGCTCGCTCCGCTTCTTCTCTTGGCCAACCGAGAGTGGGCGGGGATAAAGGAGCTGTCGCCTGTGAGGCGTCGCCTTCTGAGGCGATGGGGGCCCTGGCGGCGGCATTGCAGGCGGGCGGCACTAGCAATGAGCGGGGCTATCGCGGGTGTATGGGCGATCGCCCCATACACGAACAGCAGGGCATTTTGTCATTTTTTTTTTCGGACGCATAGTTTTGAAAAAAAGAATAAAAAAAATATTAAATAAAAAAAAATTCGAGGATTTATTGGGTTAGATAAGCCTGGGTATTTGTTAAAAAAAAGAATAAGCCTATTTTACACATTTAACTTTTCAAAAAGTCCATTCGATACCTTCAACTACAAGACCGGTATTTAACCCCAATCTTACATAATTGTAACATCCCAAATTTTGCCCTAAATATTATTTTAATTGTCATTTGTGGATTTGGTGATTTTCTGGAATTTATTGGATTTTTCCTGATTTTATTTGAATTAATTTTAAATTATGTATATTAGCCTTTTTGTAAAAACGAATTAAATATATACAAAGTTGATATAAAGTTTTGCCAAAAATATTTTATTTGAGTTCAAAATGTCTCCAAGTATTTTTGAGAATTTTATTGGGATTTTCCTGGTATTTTTATTGCCTAGAATTAATTAAACTAAGTTCTGCAATTATTTTAAAAGGAAAATCGGCAAAAACAGAATAAACAGTACTGGGCCGAGCCCATGTACTGTACACATGCGTCGACTCGCGTTCTAGTAGTGTAATCGCTAGCCGATGATCTCGCATTGGACGATCAGGAGCGATCGCGCATAAGATCAAAACCCTAGCGCTGGCGAACCGTGAGATCAGGATCAGACGGTAAAGAGTGAGCCGTATCGGTTTAGGAAAGTTGAGATCGTGTTTGTTGGTTAGTTGCGGGCGGATCTGATCCAGCCACGTTAGCGTGAATCACAGCCATTCGTCCACCATCGGATAGTTGTCCGCTGTCGTGTTCGCGTGGGACTCGGGTGCTGTCGCCGTATCCGAGATGGACATTGCCGCCGCGTCGGTTGGGTTTCCTAGCGCCGTACACGACCGTCGAGGGCTATTTAAGGGTGTCGCAGCCTCTCCGAGGTTCGTCATTGTGCGCCGTAGCGTTTGGTCGGAGCCGTTTCGCGAGAGCCATCACAGAACGCGCCTAGGAGCTCACCGGAGCAGAGGACGCAGCCGCCGCGGGTTTTCTTCAAGAACGCCCGCGATTCGCCTTCCTTCACCGAGCGTGAGGACCCTTCGAGACCGCCGCAGTGGGCCACGTCAGATCCGGCTAAACCCGTGCCGAGAAGATCACTGCAACGTCAAGTCCGCCATCATCTTCCTCACGTCCGATGAGTGCCGCGCTGCCGTGACATTGATTCTGTTGGGAGAGCTGTCAGCCGTTGGATCTAAGGTATCGGGTAAGATCGCGCCACGTGGGAGCCTTCGGGAGTCGCCGCGTGTTGCCTTGTGTCGGGGCTAGTCATAGCCGTTGGATCTCATCACGTGGCCTAGATCACGCCGGGCGCAGGACCAATCGCTTGGTGACGCGTGGTGCTCGGAGGCCGAAGCATCATGAACCGAGTCCATTGTGGACCAGTGTAGCACCGTAGACCAGGTCTATGGACCGCGTGCACGTGTCGGCCTCTGACTGGTCCAAGCCGACGTTGACGTCAGCATGACGTAATAAATCAGTTTTTCTTTATAAAAATAATTTGGTTTATTATTTGATTTCTAATTTTCTGATTTTTAGGATTTCGAATCTTCCGAGAGCCCATTCTCCCTCATACGAACTCCGATTGAGTTTATTCAAGTTTTTAAAATTTTGTAAAATTGAGATCTATTTATTGGTGGATTTTATTTGATATTTGGAGTTTATTTGCTCTCTATTTTGGTATTTATTTGCTTTTCTCCTTCGGTTCGCGTAGACGTTGAATTGTGCGACGCTTCGGAGGAGGATCCGTCAACTCAAGATCAAGTTCCAGAGCAAGACAAGAACCTATTCTAAGGCAAGTTATGCTTTGATCATGTTAACCCATGTTTATAAAATGGCTATATTGTTTTACCCTATTGCATATTATTTCAAGTATACAATTGTTTCGAATTAAATTGGGACTTAGCTATTATACCAAATTGATCTATACCCTACCTTGTCATTTGTATGCCATGATCTATTGTCACCCTAGATTGGTTTACTATAGTTAGTTGGTATTGAAATCAACATGGGAAGGTTAGAACGTCACAGTTGCTTAGTCATGCCACGTCATCACATGTACATGAATCATTAATGTTTAATGTTGACTAATGGAATATAGAACAATGATATGAACTTGTGTGTCATGTGAGATCACACAATGAGATTGAGTTGTAGTGGCGAGTCATGTCACGCAACGATGTTGAATTGTTGAGGGCACTTGGTGCTTGGTAATCAACTGGGGTGATAATCACTTAGATTGGGGCAAGTGACAAGGGGCGAGTATGTCAAGGTGGGCCCGATGGGCAGAGGGTATGTGGAAGTCTTGCTTCAATTATCCTAAGGACTTAAACTTATAAGCCTTTGACCTGAGTCAATCATGCAATCACATGTCTGGTATGGGACAGCCTAGCTGATTAATTTGCAATATCTTAGTTTGGTACTATCATTGGCAGTGTGAGTTTTCGAGTTATGGAGTAATTCACAAGGCGCAAGAGGGGGGCCCTGGTTGTGGTTTTCAAACCCACTAGTGTTGAAACCTTAGCGGGTAGTATCAGGTTAAAGTAGTGCATTGTAAAGGCTTTGTGAAAGTGCATCTAGGCACTTATGTTATTTTGGTGATTAATGACAAACACACATAATGACAATCTATGTAATTGAGTAAATGCTTAACTTAGTGCTTAACAAATGACAAACCTCTAATATGATTATATTGGTATGAGACTAACTTGTTATTGCCTAGTTGAGTATCAGTCTCATCTATTTAGAGGAAAATCGAGTGGGATGGTTAAGCAAAGATAAGGTATGCAATTTTAGTATCTATTCTATATTTGTTATTGCATTCCTTTCGTGCAAATGCATAGTGAACTCCAATTAGCATGTTGATTATATATATGAACATTGGTTCATGTCATATTTATTTGTGCATATATATTCATTTGAGTTCATTATGTGCTTTGTTTTTAGTATGCATGTATTAACTAGAGTTAAACTTCATATTGCTATAGATTGACTTGGTGCATGCATGTTTTAGTTGTATATCTTCTCATGCAATTCACTTAGTGAGGTTTAATCTAGTGTTGGATCACATATTTACTCTTATTCCAAATATTATTTGCACATATACAATTCGTGTATATTCTATCATGTGCTTCATTTAAGTAAAGACTGTGATCCTTGCCATGATTTAATTGATTCATCATATTGGCAATTATCTCTCTAGTGCATATAGATCAATTACATATTCATCATGATGTACTTAGTAGAGAACATTTCTTATATCAAGTGTTTCCATTTATGTTGTGCTTCCTTATATGAAACACTTGTTGTAATCAATTGTTCACAAATATCAATTTATTCATATCTATTGAGCTTTTGGGACTAATGTCTTTCATGAGTAGTTTGGAAAGAATTAGGTCCCGTATGTGTATGATGACTAAGGTATCTTGGAGGATGATCGTTAAGCCGAGGTCAACAAGACGGCGGTGTCACCAAGAGTTGAGGACTAAGTCAGGATCGACTTGGCGTGGAGATCGTCAGAGAGGATGATCAAGTCAAGGTTGATAGGACGAGAGTCTCATGAGGTGAGTCGAGTCGAGTTGGACAAGGCGAAAATGTCATCAATTATATGGTGAAGGTCTTCATGCACCGGCATTAAGAAAGAAGACAGCAAGTGACTATTTCTAGACTTGTATTATCTTTGTTTTATTTTGAGTCTAAGGATTATCGTACTATTAAGAGGGATGCGATGTCGAATGACTTTTAGATGTGTCAAGTGCTCAAGTGATCCATCCTTGTGAATCTTAGAAAGAGAGTGGTGTTGGTGGTACCGGAAAGTCAGGGTTGTAGGTCTCCCTTGGATTCTTTGTGAAATCTGTATTTATCCTTTGGGTTTTGAGTAGTGAGACCTTGTTGGTTGTGTAGCCCTCGTTCTTAGCTTTCGGTAGAGTCCAAGATCTCTGAAATCGGAGTCCGGAGTCAAAAGTTATGCTCGTTTTCGTCGGGCTGCTCAATGCTATTCTGACAATCCGGAGTATCCGGACATTTGGTCCGGACACTCCGGGTTGACCCCCTCGGTGGCTACTCTCATTTGGTCCGGAGTATCCGGTGTTAAGTCCGGACACTCCGAGTTGAGTTAGTCCGGAGTATCCGGGGTATTTATCCGGAGTCTCCGGGTTGTGCGCAGCTGTCTCCAACGGCTAGTTTTTGGGACCTCTATTTAAAGCCCCCTTCTTCCTCATTTCGAAGAAGGGCTGTGTTCCCACTGATTAGAGGTGCTATACCCTTGTTCTTGAGCCCCCAAAACACCTCTTTACCCTTAGATCTAAGTGATCCCCTTGGTGAGAAGGGTTGGGAAGAGTTTGAGAAGTGATGTGCTAGGTTGAGTGAGATTTGAGTTGATTGAGCACTTGATTTCATCTCCAAGCTTGTTCTTCGTGAGCATTTGTTACTCTTGGAGGTTGAGGACTCTTAGACGGCTAGGAGGTCGCCTACGAGCCACCGAAGCTTTGGGTGGTTGGCCGTGGGAAGTTTGTGAAGGCCGGTTCCGCCTCCGTAAGGAAAGGAATCAAAGGAGTGAAGACCGGCGAGTGCATTTGTGCAACACCGGGAGGAAGAGGGTTGAAAGAGACCCCGGCTCAAGTGTGACCGAGCCGCCTCAACGGAGACGTAGGATCCCCTCAAGGATCCGAACTTCGGGTGAAAAATCATTGTCTCCAAGTTTGCTTCTTACTCTTGTTTTAGTATTTATTTTTGAATCTTGAAATTGCCCGATCTACTCTTTTGTTGTGTTTGGCTCCAGATCTACAATATCTCCAGGTACCTGATAGCATTTAGATCTTTTGTATTCAAGTAGATTGTTGAAAAATTGCAGGGATTTAAAATCTTATTTCGAGGTCTTAAATCCGGAGTATCCAAACTTCTGAACCTGGATAGTCCGGACATTTCGGAGTATCCGGAGATAAGTCCCGGACACTCCGGTCTGAGTCCCACGGATCCAATCCGGAGTATCCGGACTCCTGAACCCAGACAGTCCGGACATTTCGGAGTATCCGGATAAAAATCCCGGACACTCCGGACTTAGACCCTCGGGAGATTTTATTTAGCTACAAATTTTTTATTCCGCTGCATTTAGTTACAAAGTTTTTAATTCGCCTATTCACCCCCCCTCTAGGTGTCATCCCCTGTCCTTTCACTTTGTTATAGTCACTCGCCTTTGTGGTGTATAATTGTATCGTGTGGGTAAAGTGCATCACCTCCGCAGAGTGTAAAACTATTCGAATAGCCGTGCTCGCGGTATTGAGCAATGCTCGGGAATTACAGTTAAGGGTTAGTTTAATTAAATAGAAAATTTGGTTGGGATGGCAGGATTGCCATATGGAAGGTTGGAACTTGACTTAGGAGTGAAAAGTTGGTTTACTTGAGAAATGTTGAATCTATCTATTACTGTTATTTGTTTTACAGTCTTTACAATCTATTTACTGTAATTGTTCATAAATGCTGCTTATTGCAAAATAGCCATAATAGCCTTTTCCTTTGGAATAAGCCTTGCATATAGTTACATAGAATTGCATTCTATGCACAACTTGTTGAGTGCTTTATGTACTCACCCTTACTAAACAACAACAATCAACAGTTGAAGAGTCTACACTTGTGTTGGGGGAGGAGCTCCAGGAGGATACGAGTCGTTAGGGTCCGAGCCTTGTCAGTTGCCTGTGGTAAACTGATGAGTCATCTATTTATTCTATTTTCCGCTGCTTATTTCTTAGTTTATATTTCAAGTCTAGCCCTGCGTGGCTTAATAATGTAAGTTGGTCATAAGATCATACACTTAGCTATATCAATAAATAGAGTATTATTATTATTATTATTATTATCGTTGAGTATGATGTGATATGTACCAATGTTAAGCTGTGTGCACTAGCGTTAATCCTGGGACTAGTGTGGTAAACACAGTGGATTCGGATCCTTACAGAGGTGGTATCAGAACATACTGACTGTAGGTCTTGGCCCTAGATAGAATGGTGGTGTCCTAGGTATGTCCAAAACTATTTTCTAAAGAAAAATCTAAATTTGAGTAACAAGACACTCTTGAACCTTCTTATTCTCTACTTCTCGCCTTTGCTGAATTTACCGTTTTTTCGTTGCCATTTCGAGTGGAGGACTTATTCAAAGTTCTTTGTGGAGCAGATGCCGATCTCCCCGAACTTTGAGGAGAGAGAGGGAGGCTATGCCAAGGAGTTGTGGAGAGTTCTTCAGATGCTTGGAGGTTTCTATCGTCCACTTTACCGAGGAGGCAGCTGGACAGTCAATGGTGTGCACCGAGGGTTCATCTGCAAATTGATTATCTACGCCCGGGAGAACAAGAGCGCCAGCAGGCCGATTCACATCACCGTGAGGAGGTTCTCGTACGAGGTTGGGATTCAGGAGGATGCTCGACTTGCACTTCGTCGCGTCTGCCACGACTACGCTGACGAGCTTCACGACACGGTGTTCAGGCTTCACCCTACTATACGAGCGAGCTGACGTCGACGGATCGAGGAGGACGAGTGTGCTACTGCGGTACACCTTGCGGAGTTTGCTCTTGCCCAGGAGGAGCATATGAGAGAGACCACACAGGAGCTGGAGATGGTGTACGAGGCGCTGAGGGTGACAGAGTAGGAGCTTCAAGAGACTCGTGCCGCAGCCGCTGAGGTGGTCACCGAGCTAGAGGAGGATTTGCGAGAGGCTGAAGACCAAGCAGCTTAGGGAACTCAGGGCGTTCAGAAGCCAGTAGAGTGAGTTGAAGAAGACGAGGAGGACCCCAAGGAGGTCGAGTATGAGCTAGAGGAGTAAGAGTCTTAGAGTTGGGTTGAGACTCAAGTGTTGAGTCGCGTCTTTAAGATAGTCTTTACATTTTTAGCAGTCGTTAAGGTTGTGTGTTTAGTTTGGATCTTTGATTGCTGAGTGTACAGTATATATTGCATAGCCTTTAGGCTTTTGTAAGCAACCATATGAAGTATTAATAAAGTTGATAAATTTGGGTTTAACCTACTTCCCCACCTTAGAAATTCTTACGTCTTATCTATGCTATATCTACCTTTCCTAACCCAAGAAGTAAACAGCAGATGATGAATACTCGTGGCAACAATGGTGCTTCAGGAAGTGGCCTTCGCCATAATGACAACCCCAATGATGGAGTATCGTTGCAACCATCGCCGTCTGTAGACATGCAGAATTTAGGAGCTTTTCTCGCAGCACAGACCCAACTTATGCAGACGATGATGCAACAGATGCAGGATATGACCAGCCAAGCAGCTATCAACAACAACAGTGTTCAACATAGCAATAATGGACCGCGTCCTTACTCCAAACTGTCTGATTTCATGAGGACTCGTTCGCCGACATTCTCAGGCAATGTCAACCCCTTGGAAGCTGATGATTGGCTTAGGACGATTGAGAGAAAGCTGCACATTACTCAATATGAAGGAAATGAGAAGGTGCTTTATGCTTCTCATCAGTTAGAAGGAACTGCGGCAAAATGGTGGGAGAACTATTGTGCCGCACATGAAGCCCCACAGGAGATCACATGGGATGAGTTTACTACTGTTTTTTGTCAGTACCATGTACCTGAAGGCATGATGGACCTCAAGAAGGAGGAATTTAGAGCTTTGAAGCAAGGAGGCTAGTCAGTGGCCGATTACTTGAACAAATTTACTCAGTTAGCTCGCTATGCTCCAGAGGATGTGGCTACAAACAAGGCTAGGCAGTCACACTTTATGAAGGGATTAAACTCTGGATTGCAAGTGGGATTGATCACCCATAACTTTCCTGAATTCCAGGAATTGGTTAACAAGGCTTTGATTTTGGAGGATAAACGCAAAGAGCTTGGTGAGGATCGCAAGCGCAGGATGGTTAACCAAGGAGGGCGACCAAACCAGTTCAGATTGAGGATGTCACCACAACAGTTTTCTAGGTTTCAGCCACAAGCAGCAAATAAGACGTCAACCTCTGCACCTCGCCCTGCTAATCAGAATTTTCAGACGCCAGCTCAAGGGAACAATGCACCAGGAGGAAATCAACAGTCTACTATCAGACGTTGCTATGCTTGCAATGAGCTAGGACATTTTGCTAACAAGTGTCCGCAGAAAGGAGGAATCACGCCAGTTCGCTTCAACTTGGGAACGACACCTGCTAAGGCACCTGCATCAGGAGGGAATCGCACACTAGTGCAAACTGGAGCAGCACCCCAATCAACAGTAAGTGGTAGAGTCAACCACATCACAGCGGATGAAGCTCAGGAGGCTACGGATGTTGTACTAGGTAAGTTTCTGGTTAACTCAGTACCTGCTACAATTTTATTTGATTCTGGAGCTTCGCATTCGTTTGTTTCTCGGAGCTTCGCATTCGTTCGTTTGTTTAATTGTTTCTGGAGCTTCGCATTCGTGTGCACTAGTGTTGATCCTGAGACTAGTGCAGTAAATACAGTGGGTTCGAATCAGTGGATTCGGGTCCTTACAATAACAGGGTTAGTTTACACCATAAGACGGTTTTAGATGATGATTTTGATGATTCGGATTCCACTCAAGATGGTTTTCGCTATATTGGCTACGACATCATCGAGTTTTGGTAATAAGAATCAAATTCAACTCAACAGCATCGATCTCTTTCTCACTCCTTTTCTCTCTATATATACATTCTCTTTCTTCTTCTCGTCATCATTCCTTTTCTTATTTGGATCTATAACAGCAAAAATTAATGACATGGTTAACAACATAGCAAATATCACAAAAATCACCATCTCTGTCAAGAAACCACCTTAAGGTGTAAATTGACCCTGTTTTGTAAGTTTGAGGTGCTAAATAACCGGTTTTATAGTTAAGTGTGTTAAATAGACTTTTTAAAAGTTAAGCAGTGTAAATAAACTTATTCTCAAAAAAACAAAATAAAAAAAGATAAGCCTGAGTAGGTTTGTGCTCAAGCTGGGCTTGGGTTAGCCACATATTAATCTAAGCTTGGGCTTGTATGTTCTCTTCCGTACAAGTAACTGGAAAGGTAAAAAGGAGATAGATATACACACCAGAAGTATAAGACATAACAAAGCAGAATGCAGGAGAATAATCAGGACATTTTGTAAATTTGAAGGAACTGATGTAGAATTGTAGGGCATGACTCTGGTATCAAGGAAAAATCCAATTGTGGACAACCATCCACAAGGATACCTGAAATTTTTCTCCCAAAAATACAAATGCTCCGGGTTACCAACTCCCAGCTCTGAGGTGACAACAATGGCATCTGACAAGATGCATATGGCTCTCATGAACTGGAACTGAAGGACAGGAAGATGTCACTGTCTGTTCATGATCTCCCAAGTCCCAAGCAACCCAGTAGTGTTCATGATCTCCCAAGTCCCAAGCAACCCAGTAGAAAAAAAAGACAACAGATATTGTCTGCTATAGCTGTCCAAACTTCAAACCAGACGTAGAACTATAAGTAAATTTCATAAAACTACATATTTCTTATACAAATTATCAGAAAAATACCGATTTTAGCTTTAATTACACAAAACTATAGATTTTAGAAGAACATGTATCACAAAACTATAAGTTTTAGAATTAACAGTTTCTTGTAACGGGTGTCTGACATTATAAAAAATTCTAAAACATGTAGTTTTGTGAAACAAGTTTTTTAGTTCTGTGAAATTTACTCTAGTTGAAGACCAACCGAAACACATTGGGTAAAACTGGGGCAGTAGTTGAGCACAGTGATGAATTACACAATACTACAGGACGTCTAAGAATGAAAGAAATGATGTGTCTTGTGCTTACAGTGCGCTTCACATGTTCGCATGTTCAACAAAACTAGGATGGGGGTAGCTAGACAGGTACAGGAAGCAAGACAAAACAATTGATCAGTGCCTCTGTGGAGCCTTAGACTTGAGCCGTGCCTTGCGTGAACTTGGGGTCCTCGCACCTGTACCTCCCGTCAGGACCAATGCCAAAGCCTTTGGGATCAGCAAAGACATTTTCCAACAGCTGGCTCCGTGGAGGGTGTGGGCTTGCGTCAGCGAACTCCACAGCCTCTTCAACAACATCATCGATCTTCTTCTCGATGCTCTTCAGCTCGGATTCAGTTGCAAGGTTCTGTTCAATGACGTACTTCTTCAAGGCTGTAATGGGATCCCTTTCAGCATAATGAGATTTCTCATCTGTGCAGAGTCAGACCAAATTAGCAAAGAAAGAGGAAACCCGTGCAGCATGACAATTCAGGAGCCGATAACTAATTGGTCTGTTACAAATCATACAACGCAGTAATAAAGAGAGTATGGAATATGAATGCAGATATACACTGATAGTGTTGCGAGTTACGATAGTCATGAATCAAGATTCAAACAAAGTGTGCAGAGCAATCGTTTCCTTAATAGATACATAGATCATGAAAAAAATATGGTCAGGTTATAGAGAGAAAACAAGCTAAGTGGATGATAAAAAATAGAGATAGCTACCTACGGTTATGATATTATTTTCGTAGTGCCACAAAGCAAATCCAAATTGAGCTAACTAAATTGCTTCGACCTTTAGGACCACAAAGCTAACGGATACCATACTATCAGGGGGAAAGTAAAACAGCATGGGACACAAGATTATAAGTGACTGTGTGTTGACCCAATCTAGAGATACTGGGACAAACGATTACGAGTGACTGTGTGTCGACCCAACTAGGGATAGCATCGCAATTACCATACACGTAGGATTTAAAGTTTAAGCAGTCATGAGGTCCCATGGACCAACAACCTGTATACATAGTTGAGAAAACCTTTTATTAAAACATACCATGTATCTACTTTTCCCACGAGTTCACTGAAGTACTTTTCCTCAGAGATAAAGGTGAAAAACTCAAAAAAAAAAATCTTATCAAGGTTAATACAATTAGAAACTCCAAAACAAACTAAGTTGCAATTCATTGGAGACCTAAAAGATGCAATTAATCATCGCACATGATCACAAGAGCAAACTTATCATCAACTGGAATTGTAGTAAAGAAAATAGAAGTCCAGGACAGCAGACATGCTTTCCAAAAAAAAACTGGTATTTTTTCTTTGGATTTTTTGAGGAAAAAAAAAAGTGGTGTCAGATGCCCTATGAAGTGGCTATGAGATAGTCTAGCCATGCCTATCTGGATGTTGATATGTCAGACAAGATGACTGCAATGATGACAAGAACAAAAGGTAGTCTTTGAGAAATTTTCCACTCACTAGTTCAATTGGCACCACAAAACTAGATTGTTCTATCACAATAACAATTCTAACCAGTTTTCATCAAGTCAAATGATCTTGTTGGCCATCCCATCCGCCAACCAAATCCCACATTTACAGAGCTAACAAAATAAGATAGCTTAGATAAACTAAATTTACTAACAAATTTTGCATCTATTACTAACACAGTAACTGCTGTTGAAATCTTATTACCACTCATTCAGCCATGTAGTTAGATCCTGCTTGTAATCATATTAAACCGTAGGCAGTTCTCACATTTATGATGCCACTAAACAGGATCACAGGACTTGCCTTAGCAAATTATATGTGATGTATTAGTAGTGTATTACTAGTAATCTAGTATATAGTACTTCAACTCAGATACAAAGCAAATAGATTAAACAACAATGGTGCAAAAAAAACTTAGTGACTAGAATATTTTTCTTCCATTTTCCATTTTGCCAGTTAGTTAGCCTAGGAGGCACAAGCAGTACTACTTATAAAATAAAAGTGAAGTAAAAAGAAATAGGAAAGTAATCCTTACCAGGCTTCCTAAGCTCATCTGGATCGGCAAGAGAGTGACCTCTGAACCGGTAAGTTTCACATTCCACTAGGGTTGGTCCTTCACCTCTCCTTGCTCTCTCAATTGCCTCTTTAGCCACCTCCCTGACCTTCAGGACATCCATCCCATCGACATGCACCCCAGGCATTCCAAATGTTGGGCCCTTCTTATAAATCTCTGGGTCTGAAGTAGCCCTAAGGTGTGACATCCCGATTGCCCATAGGTTGTTTTCCACAACAAACACAATAGGAAGCTTCCACAGCTGAGCCATGTTCAGGCACTCGAAGAATTGGCCGTTGTTACAGGTACCATCTCCAAAGAATGCAAGTGTGACATCGAGCCCATCAGGGCCAGACTCCTTGAGCACCTCATGGCGATACTTAGCAGCAAAGGCAGCACCAGTGGCAACAGGGATGCCCTCTCCGATGAAGGCAAAACCTCCAAGGAGGTTGTGGGGAGCAGAGAACATGTGCATGGAACCGCCCTGTCCACGGCAGCAGCCAGTGGCCTTGCCAAAGAGCTCAGCCATGACAGAACGGGCTGGGACACCCTTGGACAGCGCATGGACATGGTCACGGTATGTGCTAACAACACAGTCAGCTTGGTTGAGCAGCTTGATGAAGCCAGTGGAGACGGCCTCCTGCCCGTTGTAAAGGTGGACGAAACCAAACATTTTGCCACGGTAGTACATTTGCGCGCACATGTCCTCAAAAAGACGGCCAAGAACCATATCCTCATACAGCTCCAATGCCTCTTCTCGTGTCACAGCCTGGAGAAAACGAGACACCTTGAATTAAAAACACAGTAATTGCTCAACTTGAACAGACTTGCAACATTTAACAATAGGAAAACAACTATTCCAGATCCAAGCACCACGAAAAGTCTGATATTACAACATTTTCAAGCTGCATCTTGAGGAGGAGGCAATTCTCCAATTCTGAAATTGCCATAAATAGAACCTAGAGTTTAGCAGAGCAAAAAGGGGATATTTTTCACAGGATGTGCAAGTGACCCTTAAAACTACTAAAAGAAAGCTCAGTTAAGAGGATCAGAATACAGAAAAGTTCAGACATTAGTACATGGGCAGTAGTGCCCAAGAGAACAAACTTTTATAGCACTTCCAATCATAAAAGTGCAACTTCTGAGGCATTGGGAGTGCTCAAAGTACAGGCAGGACACGAGATTACGGAGGCTAGCTCAGCATTCCAAGCATCTGAGTAGTCGAACTATAATCCAACCTCGGAGAAGAGGATTTTGCACACTTACAAGCAAACCAATCCAATCTAAGCGACTCGAGGAGCGCGTGTGCATCCAAAATGTGACCCCAAGAAGGACAAGCGCGCAAGCAAACCAACTGCGCCTTAAATCTCCCCGCGGATCTACAAATCACAGCACGCAGGATCCAATCATGGGACGAGGTAAAAACCGTAAAAGCGCCCTCAAGATCGCATTTTTTTTACACTCGGGCAGAGTCCAACATCGCATTTTTTTCCCCTTCAGGCAGGGAGGGAAAAGAAAGATTTCTCACCGGATGCGCGGCGGCGGCGGCGGGCGCTGCCTTGTTTCCGGCGAGCACGTCGGAGGATACGGCGAGCGCCGTGCGGAGGCGCGGCGCCGGCCAGCGGCGCTGCCTCACGGAGGGGTTGGCGGGGAGGGGCGCCCTGTCGCCACCGGATCTCGCGGCCACTGGCGCCAAGAACTTGGCGGCCGTGAAGGAGGCGGCGGCGGCCATCTCCTCTCGGCTCTCGCTGCTTGGCTCGCGCGCGTGTGCAATGCAGTGATGAGGAGGAGAGGAGAAGGGAGGCGGAGGCGTATAAGGAGAGGAGAGGGGGGAGCGGGGGCGGAGAGAACGAGGATGAAAGAGGTTAGGGAAACACAACGCCTCTCGCTCTTCAGCTTTGATGGTTCCGCCCAACGCTCAACTATGCACTCTGCATCCATCCTTGGCGGCTGTATAATTAGTTTCTTGTTCAGCCAGCCACAAAAAAAAATTCAGGTATCGACACTCTTGACTGGAAGGAGTCTTGACATTCTCACTGGAGGGAAATTCTTGTTGCATCAATATGTAGCATGAAATTTTATTGTATACTTGTGGGAAGTATATTTGTAGTATTACGGTGAAATCGTTTCATTCTTATGATGAAAGCTACATATAGAAAAACATCTCATAGAACCCATGCAGACTCCACCGTCGGTCAACAAACCGTTAGAAATTTGAGGCTAAGAAATCTTCACAAGAAATGTGCACGAGGCTTCTTCAGTTTATTCCATAATTAATAGTTTTATTAATAAAAATTACCTAATGTCCAAATTCATTAAGGACAAATATATCCAAACCCAATATTACGCAAACAAGCAAGGCCGAAGCAAGATATACCTAATTAGTCCGTAGACCGATACCAATTGTCAATCAAAATATGGATACTTTACTAGACGTATGATCATGTTAGCTAAAGGTTATATTGCACTTACATTTGTATGGTGGGTTAGTATGTTCCAATACAACTCCCACAATTTTCTTTGAGGACATCTAAGCTACGGGTGTCTACGACGCCCAACAGCGCAACGAGCACAACTTTACCTACCAGTGTCTCCTATAATTTTCAATCTGGTAACTTTCAATTTAGTAAAAAAAAACTTTTGAATCAGGAATTTTCACTTGATGCACAGACATTTGGTAACTTTCAAATTATAAAATACGTTTCGAGTTAGGAAATTTCAAATCAAATTCAAAAAAATTCAAAATCGAATGTAAGTGTTGAAGTATAAGTGAATTGCCCACCTTTCCTCATCAGCTTAAGCTTTTGAGTGAACTGGCTGGTGTATGCAACTTAATATGGTATCAGAGCCAAGAGGTCTCGAGTTCAAGACCCGGTTGACGCAATTAAAAAAATAATTGCAGTCCACTTCTATTCCACGTCCTAGACCTGAGGGAGTCTATACGTGAGGGGGGGTGTTGAAGTACAAGTGAATTGCCCTTCTTTCCTCATCAGCTTAAGATTTTGGGTGAACTGGTTGGTGCATGCAACTCAATAGTAAGGAGAACCATAGACATGGCACTAGGATCCATGTCTTAGTGTTGGTGACGTCTTCCGCATGTACACCTAGAGAAGTGACACAATAAGCGGTGGCCCGTAGGCCGTAGCGACAGCCCCTAATATCCTGAACGCCAATGCTTGCCCCTAACCCACCCCTGCTTGGCACCGCCAAAAGAGTGAGACTAAACCATGGACAGCAAATTCTATGGGATGTTTGGTTCTAATCCTATGTATGCCCCTAGTTTCTTTGGTGTGCCAAGTAGCTGTGTCCCTTATTTTTCTTGCATATGCCTGGTGCAATCTTGTGTTGATGTGTGTACGAATGGCACGACGAAACCATTGCATCGCATGTTCTTTTTTTATTAGACGCACAATTATGTTAGCTAAAGGTTATATCGCACTTACATTTGTATCTGGTGGGTTAGTGTGTTCCAATACAACTCCCTCAATTTTCTTTGAGGACATCTAGCTACGAGCGACGCCCCACGGCGATGAGCACAACATTGCCCACTAATGTCTTCCATAATTTTCAATCTGGTAACTTTCAATTTAGTCAAAAAAAACTTTTGAATCAGGAATTTTTCACTTGATGCACAGACATTTGGGAACTTTCAAATTATAAAATACGTTTCGAGTTAGGGACTTTCAAATCAAATTCAAAAAAATTCAAAATCGAATGTAAGGGGAACCATAGACATGGCACTAGGATCCATGTCTTAGTGCTGGTGACGTCTTCCGCATGCACACCTAGAGAAGTGACACAATAAGCGGTGGCCCGTAGGCCGTAGCGACAGCCCCTAATATCTTGAACGCCAATGCCTGCCCCTAATCCACCCCTCCTTGGCACTGACAAAAGAGTGAGACTAAGCCATGGACAACAAATTCTATGGGATGTTTGGTTCTAAGCCTATGTATGCCCCCTAGTTTCTTTTGTGTGCCAAGTAGTTGTGTCCCTTATTTTTCTTGCATATGCCTGGTGCAGTCTTGTGTTGATGTGTGTACAAATGGCACGACGAAACCATTGCATCGCATGTTCTTTTTTTTATTAGACGCACAATTATGTTAGCTAAAGGTTATATTGCACTTACATTTGTATTTGGTGGGTTAGTGTGTTCCAATACAACTCCCTCAATTTTCTTTGAGGACATCTAGCTATGAGCGACGCCCCACGGCGATGAGCACAACATTGCCCACCAATGTCTTCCATAATTTTCAATCTGGTAACTTTCAATTTATTAAAAAAAAACTTTTGAATTAGGAATTTTCACTTGATGCACAGACATTTGGGAACTTTCAAATTATAAAATACGTTTCGAGTTAGGAAATTTCAAATCAAATTCAAAAAAAATCAAAATCGAAGGTAAGGAGAACTATAGACATGGCACTAGGATCTATGTCTTAGTGCTGGTGACGTCTACCGCATGTACACCTAGAGAAGTGACACAATAAACGGTGGCCCGTAGGCCGTAGCGACAGCCCCCAATATCCTGAACGCCAATGCCTGCCCCTAACCCACCCCTGCTTGGCACTGACAAAAGAGTGAGACTAAGCCATGAACAGCAAATTCTATGGGATGTTTGGTTCTAAGCCTATGTATACCCCTAGTTTCTTTTGTGTGCCAAGTAGCTGTGTCCCTTATTTTTCTTGCATATGCCTGGTGCAGTCTTGTGTTGATGTGTGTACAAATGGCACGACGAAACCATTGCATCGCATGTTCTTTTTTTATATAAAAATACTATTTACTACTATTTGAAACTGCACTCAATAATTTGCAAGAATATTTTTTTAGGATTTAAGGATTCCCACGAGTAATACGTAAACAAGGTGAGGTTGAGCAAGCCCACGAGGCTAGGCTCGAGCTCCATACAAATATGAGCCAAACTCAAGCAAACATAGGTTGAGTCTCTAGCTTCGAGCTATTTTTACAGTCCTATCCATGACTACAATAAAAGCTTACGCATTGTAACATAGTAGCCCTGTATATGACCACAGTAATAGCGTATGCATTGTCACAAAGTGAATGTGCTTCACTATTTTGCATCGCATACTTACAGTTTTCACAGGCACACCCACACATGCATACATGAAACGCAAAGCACTTAGCCTCGTAGAAAACAAATTGTTGAACCCCATGACATCAAGATGGAACACACAACGAAATTTTTTTTTTATCGTCGTGTTTGGAGGAACAATTACATGTATATAACCTCGCCAAAAAAAAACAATTTTTCGAATTAAATAAACACAAGGAATCAACCAGTTAACTAGCGCTTGCTTCAGCGAGGGACCAGGGTTTCGAAGCAATTCAGCCCATCCAACTCGACGGCGAAGCGTGGCTTCAGCTGCTGCTGCTGCTTGTTAACGATCTTCACACTGACAGCAGCATAACTGCTCATCTCCTTATTCTTCACCTGTCTTCTGCTGCCACTAGCAGTGATGCCATCAGATTGCTGCTTCTGTACCTGTACTACAGGGCTCGCCACGTACTGCAAATAACAAATGTGAATCAGTTAAGAACTGTACAAGATGGCGTCTATGTGTATGAGAAATTGAACCGCAAGAAATCAAGGAGGTTAGCAACGAAATCAGGCATGCATGTATGAGAGAGTGAGAACCTTGTTGACCTGAAAGCATTCGCCGGCCACCTGAGAAGACAAGATGGCGTCTGCAGACGCCATGAGAGCTATAGCTACCTAGTAGATGACAATGCAACACATGCAGCTCCGAGCACTGAAAATAATTACCACTCTCACTGCTGTGTGTGTCTGAATCCCACTGGCTATATACTACTGCACATTTGATCATGTAACATTTCTCTCTTTATATATAAGACGAGTTTTCGGTAGAATGAGAGAGAAGTGTTGGGATTGAGTTCCTGTTTCAATGGCTTAAGTTGCATGAGGATAGGGCTATCTTCAGTAAGAGCCTTGGTGTCATTGACTCCACGTAGCTCGCCCGAGTGAGCTTGTGTAGTTTTGCTAGAAGAAAGCTATAGTTGTAGTAGTAGCATCTCTTCTTATCCATAAGGCACCCCAGATAAGGTGTTGTGCACTTTTTCCTCTTCTCACGGACGATAGATGGTGTGATGGCAAGTATTTTGGGCCTGTACGGCCGGAAAACGTGCGCAGAAACAATACACAGAAACTTTCAGATAATCTCTAAAGAAAGAATTAATTTTTTAAGAATTTCACATGATGAAGACGTGTAATGGCACAGGTTTAGTACGAAATCCCATTAAGTGAGACCTTACCTGCAGTGTGGTTAATGGCTCATAATAAATCTTTGTTCTTTACTATAGTTACAAATTAAGAAACTAGCAGCAATGGTTCATCTGCCTCTCTTCTACTCTCTCCTCATATAAGAATTGCGTACTAACATGCGAGCCTTCCACGTTCAATCCCTAGCTTCCTTGCTCTACCATGCCAATTCTACCTGCCTCTGATTTTTTTCACCTACAGACCGAATCTCTAAATCAAATCCCCATCCAACCACCTTCCAAATCATCTGATTATTAATCCTCTTTCCAAGCCTAACATCCCAAAACTCAATCCCCAGTAACCATAAATTACACCCAAAAAATTACAAAGAGAGAACATGGAGAAGTGACGATCGCTATTGAGGAATGCAAGGCGGAGGAGCTCGTCCTTGCCGAGCACCAACGAGATAGTCGGTGGCAACGGTGAAAAGGTTGCCGCAAGAGGCTGGAGGAGGAGGTCGCGGAGCCGTGGTCAGGGCAGCTGGATTCGGCTTGATAGAGGAGGATACACGACGGAAGGAGGAGATCGACATGGTGGTGGAATAAGACCCAGAGCTCGGGCGCGTGGCAGTGAAAGGAGGAGACATGAAGCAGCTCAGAGGCAATGGTAGACGAAGGCTCGGGGTGGACCCGGTGGAGGAGGTGGTGGTGTGAATCCTACCAGAGGCCGGATATGGCTGGTCCGAGCCACCGCTGTCATCGGATCCGTTTGGCCCTTGCCGCACCACCATCGAATCCGACAAGACCCATCCATCCCAAGGTGGCACGGTGAACAAAGGAGGCAGTGCGGCATACAGAGACATGGAGCTCGGGCGCCGTGGCGAATGGAGGAGACGTGGGGCTTGGAGGTGGAAGTGGACAGAGGAGACGCGGAGCTCGACGGAGGCTATAGGAAGATCTGGCGAAGGAGGAGGTGGTGTGGATCCCGCTGAAGTCGAATAATCAATGGATTTTGAGATTAAATAATAATAATAAGGAGCATAGTGACAAATGGAAGGACAGAAGCAAGCCACCAGAGTCAGGTGGTCAGCATTAAGTTTCAGGTTTAATTGTTCTCATGCAACCACCTTTTCTATTTGTTTCTAGCTACCAAAAAAATGTTGACAAAAGGGAAATAGCTTTATATGTTCCCGTCGAGGGTGCGAGACATGCCGAGCATAGCGATGGAGGCACAACGTGTGTTGTAGAGGACTTGCCCAAGAGTGGCGACACAATCGAGGGCGTAACATAGACCAAGCATGGTGATGGAGGTATGATGCGAGGTCGATGGTGTGGTGTACGCTACGCCCGCTAACGGTAGCTTGACATGCTAATGTTCCATAGTAAAGCACAGCATTCAGCTAATAGTATATAAAAAGCCTTTTTGTTCTTTCTAGCATGGCCACGCCCATGCAACTATGCCAGGAAATATTTCGTTGGTGACCTTGAAAACCTACCTTGGTCTCATGAAACCAAGGTTGTATCCATAGGGGAAAAATTGCTATGAGACTGGGCGGACCTATACACTCGATCGTCTCTTTAGACCCTATCTTAGATTCAGTCTCGTTGTAATATTTATGCATGTTAAAACCCACTTCAAATGTGGCGTTTGAAAACTAACCATGACCATTGAGGCATATATTACAATGGTAATAAAAGAATTTTCCATAAGAGCGGCCCGATAAGATCTAGAGAAACACAAGAGAGTTTTAGGGCAAGGTGAACTCGAAAATAAAGGCAAAATAGAGAGAACTCAAGACAATGGCCAAGTAAGCATCATCTACCAGGTAACCCTGCATGTGGCTTAACAATATGTCTAATTGATTTCTCCATGCCTGATGAAGCATTGTAATCTTATGATTACATGAAACTGTATCCACTGAGTCTAAGAATACTCAAGAAGTTACACAATTAGCCTAGATAAGAACTTATTTGAAACTAAGAAATTTCACACAAATGCTATTTGAGCGGAGCTATCAGGAGTCAGCTGAAAATTCTGTACGTGCCTAGCCCATTACAAAAAGAGGCTACATTATATGTGCATCACGGAGATCATATTTTTTTTCATATAAGATCTAAGCATAAAAAGTTTTACATGAATTTAAAAAGTGAAACATTATATGAAATTATCATATTTTAAATGGAGCCGACTGGTCTTCTTTTTGAGAAAAAAACCCTCTAATTTATATTGATAACTTATGTAAAGTACATGGCTACCTAGCTTTTATATTGAAGATTCTAGATGAACAACGTGTAATTATCAAGCCTTTGAGTTGATGAACCAGCTTTTATATTGAAGATTCTAGATGAACAATGTGTTATCATCTAGTCCTTGAGTTGATTAACATAATAAACTTATTTGTTTTCCATATCATAGACTTCGTACCTTACAACGGTGTCATGCCAATCACGGTAGCAGGAAGTAGAACATTGATGATCTCTATTGATGTGTAGGACCTACGCCTCATATAATATTGTTCGTCGAAAAAAAAAATCAAAGAGTATTTCTTTATACCCGACTTGGCCTGATGTCAATCTCCAACATAGGTGTCACCATCGTTTTCTAGGTGAGTCGGTCCAATAAAACCGATCATAGGTATAGAAAGTCAGAGAAAGGACTCACCGAAGAAGAATAAAACTAGAACAAATTGATCTAAGAAAACAAGAGAGAAGAAACTAAAGAAATCTAAATCTACTTCTAGAATTAAACGGTCCCCGTTCACACACCTCCGGTGAGAATAGAGACGGCTAAACGGGCGGTACGGCACGAGCCGTTTAGGCCCGGCTACTAAATGGGCCGTGTCGTGCCGGCCCACGTGCCGGGGTGGCGGCTTAGGCATGGCCCATTAGCCTCTCGGGTCGTGTCGTGCAGGCCCGATCCTTCACGGATCTAACGGGTCGGGTCGGCCCGGTAGCCCGTTAGCGTATTTTTTTTAAAAAACTATAAAAACATAGGAAAAGTATGAAAAAAATGCAAAAAAATAAGAAAAATATTTAGAATAATTAGAAAAAGTAGAAGTATGTAGATTTTTTTGTATTTTTTTTGATTTTTTAATCCTAAAACGACTATAAAACGGATATTTTTCAAACTAAACGGGCTAAACGGGCCGTGCCATGCCGGCCCACCCGTAAACTGACCGTGCCGGGGTGTCGGCCCAAACACGACACGGGCTCGCAGGCTGTGACGGCACGACCCGTTTAAGATCCGCGTGCCTCGGGCCGGCCCATGACCATGGCGGACCGACGGAGCTGTGGACTGCGGCTCCCTCGGGACGGTGGCGAGCCGACCGGTCTTGGTTAGGGCTTCTGGCCCTGGGCCGGTCTATTGGAGAACTACAAACGTGGCCCGGCCCAACCAGCCTAGACAAAAACCAACCGTACAAGGGACGTGAACCAAAAGCCCTAGCCGCCTCTCCTCTCTCTCGCGTCTTCCTCACGACGACGGCGACGCAGGTATCTATCTCTCCCTGCTCCCCCTCTCCTCACCTAGGCTAGGCTAGGCTAGGCTAGGGTTCTCGACTCCTCTTATGCCTGCGAAATCTCCGCTCCTCGGCCGCCAGGATTTGATCTACTCTCCTTTGCTAGGGTTTCTTGTTGTTGTGCGATCTTGGATCTTGGTTCAGGGGGATCCTTGTTGTTGAGGAAGATGAAGCCCGTGTTCGTGGGGAACCTGGACTACGACACCCGCCACTCGGAGCTCGACCGCCTCTTCTACCGCTACGGCAGGATCGAGCGCATCGACATGAAGTCAGGTCTGCCTTCTCCCATCTCTCTTCTTTTCCCCTCCCTCTCCTCTTCTCTCCCGTTCTATTGTTTCGAATTCCATTTGATTCACATGTGCCCCCCCAATTTGTTCATCGTTTTTCTTTAGGAAATAATTTGTTCATCGCTTAGAGAGTCGAGTTCTTCGTTTCTTGGGTGAAAGGGAAGAAAACAAGATTAGCGGTGGATGCAGTGTAATTATTCTTGATAAGATGCATCCTATGCAAGCGTCGCAATAGTTTTGACTGATTACTGAATAACCGTGGGAATAATTTGTATGTGTAAGAATGTTTTTATGCTGTGCATATTTCGTGGCACTTAACCCTTACGCCCGATAATCTGAACATAAATTGTATTAACCTGTGATTGGAACAATTAGGATGTTTACCTTTACTGATCTCTATCAGCTGTGCGTGTCTGACATGTATGGTGTGGAACACATAATTGCACACAGAGATATTATGATGTTCCATGTCATGTAAACACAATTGTAACGTATGTATAGTAGGCAGCAAGATGTTTAAATGTTTACTGTGACGCAGGAACTACCGAGGCAAACATAGCTCCCCCAGGGCTCCTCAACTCCTGAAACACCATCCATTCACTCTTCCGGCCATCATTCCCTTCACTTGACCATCCGTTCCATGATGCACACTGTTCACTGTTACCACTGCCCAAGCATGTTTAGCAGGGACTGACATCATCATGTGATTCATGCCATGCCATGAGTTCCATCTAGCAGTATCACCATGCCATGACTAGCGGTATCACCATGCCATCCTCCCGGCAGCAACATGACAACATGCTATATGTGCTGTCTCAATAAGCAATGTCTGTGAGGCTTATTCTATTAATGGTGAAGTGTTTTCAATATCTCCAGCCATACCTTTTTACTTTGGATATAAGTTGTACAACACCATGCTTAGCTCATCATGAATGGAATCTACCAATAACCACACTAGTGCTCTTCATACCATCAGATGTATGCAGGTGCAGTACTCTTCTGTTTCTATTAGGCTTGATTGAATAAGTTGATGTGTTGAGTTGCTTATCAAAAAAGAAAATAGGAGATGCTGTCAGTGAATGGTGTTGGTGCAATACAAGTCCATTTAAATTTCTACAATTCTTACCTACATGTTTATTTTCTTAGGATTTGCTTTTGTCTACTTTGAGGATGAGCGTGATGGTGATGATGCCATACGGGCTCTTGATGGTTATCCCTTTGGCCCTGGGAGGCGCAGGCTTTCAGTGGAGTGGTCACGGGTAATTTCTATTAGTTTTCTTGCAATCTGAAACCTGTGCACTCACATGTTGAGAGTGATTCCTGTTTGGTTTAGTTGGTATTTATGCCAAGTAATGTTTTGGTCAGCATATTCGGTAATTCATCTTCTGGCATTTCCAATAACAGGGTGAACGTGGTTCCAGACGTGATGGCTATAATAAACCAGCAGCAAATACTAAGCGCACTAAGACACTGTTTGTCATTAACTTTGATCCCATCGACACAAGAGTTACTGATATTGAAAGGCATTTTGAACCATTTGGGAAGATTTCAAATGTTCGGATCAGGAGGAACTTTGCATTTGTGCAGTTTGAAACACAGGAAGAAGCCGCAAAGGCCCTTGAAGCTACTCATTCTACGTAAGTACCACCTTTCGTTCCCAAGTTCATTGAATGAGTAAAATTTGACTTCTATTGACATAATCGATATTTATGGTTTAACTTTTTGAATATCTTATGGTGTACATTGCAAAAAAATTTAATTTTTATAGTCAATGAGGAAATGGCACTGGTTAACATTGATTTATTGTATGTTATTTCTGAAGCTTAAGCGTAGTTGAGGGCATCCATATGATTTTGACAGTTTGAACTTAATCTTAGCATGTAACCATGTATCTTATGAATTCTTTTATCCCCTCTGCAGCAAGATATTGGACAGGGTGATTTCTGTTGAGTATGCATTTAGGGATGATACTGAACGAAGTGACAGGTATGATAGCCCAAGAAGAGGTGGCTATGGTAGGCGGGATGGTAGTCCATATCGCCGATCTGTTAGCCCAGTATACCAAAGGTCACGACCGAGTCCTGACTATGGTCGTCCACGCAGTCCTGCATATGGTTCATATGACAGGAGCAGGAGTCCTGTTCGTGGGCGCTATCGGAGGTAATGCCCTTGAATTGTTTTTGTTTGGTCCTCATTAGGTTGCATCATCATGCTCGACCATGTTATGGCAGGAGTCCTGCTAGCTAATGTTTTTGTTAGGGCGTAAGAACATATTCTTATGTTTGGTAAAAACATTCAGTATAGCCATCCCGCTTTTTGGCTGATTAGTAATTGCACTACCTTTTGTGTGATATGCATATACTGCTGTTTACGCTACCTTGCTTCCTTCGAATACAATGGTTAGACCTGAAATTTCTGAATATTAGTTACTAGGTTTCTTTGTCGTGCTCCTGGAATCACCTGGTTGCCAACATTGTAGATTCTACCTTGTTAAATTCCGCTTGCAATATAAGCTTCCATAATTCCTTGAATTCATTCAATCCTTCATTTGTTCATATTGTATTGTCAGCTTATTGTTTCTTGTTATTTGACAAAAACCATGTGATATCATTGCAGCCGATCTCCTGTCCAGCGGTCAAGATCCCCACCCCCACAGGCCAATAGAAGAGCATATGACTGATTGAGGATTATCTCAGTTCCGGTAGTAGGCGGCTTGTATCTGCCTTTCTAGCTCCAGCACTAGTAGCAATAACTTCTGTACCTGTACCTGTACTTGTACCGGAGCTTTCTGTTTAGCTGACATGAACTCCGTATTATAGGCTTTGGGCTAAGCGCTTATGTCACAGCGTTTAGTATGCCTTGAACTATACTCTGTCGTTTATTGCGTTATGTTTCTATCTGGCTGTTAATCTGTCAAACCTAGTTAGTACCTTCTGTTATCCTTGGTTAAGCTATGGTCATTATCTAGTTCGTCACGAACATCTTTTTAGTTTCGAAAGAGAATTTAGTGTGTTTGAAAAACACCGGAACTTAATAGGAATCATCAAACCTATTCCACTCAGGGTTTAAAATGCCGACGAAAACCGGTCGGTTTTCGCGAAAACCGGCCGTGCCGAGCCGGTTCGGCGAGTAAAACCGTTCGGAAAACCGTTCAGATGAATAGTAAATTTAAAAAATTTGAAGAAATTTCGCAAAAAGTGTCAAAAAAAAATTTGAATTTTTTTTTGTGCGGTCCCGAGGCCATCCTAATGATTGTATAAAATTTTCAGATTATTATCAGATACGTACATTTTTTAAAAATTCTGACAGTGATACTGTCACAATATATGCTCTTTAGTTTTTTATTTTCTAGGGCACAAAATGAAGTCTAATATTTCTTAAACTTTTTTGTGATGTTATAACTTATTTACAATGATTATGTAAAATTTTCGAAGATGATCGATATGTGTATTTTTAAAAATTCGAAAGTGATATTATCATTGTATATGCTCTTCTATTTTGATTTTATATAGGTACTAAATGAAGTCTAATATTTTTCAAAATTTTATTGCATAATACTTTGGAACTATTTATGGTTACATTAAATTTTCAGAATATAAAAAATCTTTTAAATATTTATAAAAATCTGACAATATCTTTGTTCCTTTTTCTTAATTGCTGTTTTGGATTTTTTAGAAGTAACAAATGATTTCAAAAATTATTTAAATTTCTCTGAGGTGTTTTATAGATTAATTGGGATTTTGTGTAATTTTTTCAATTTTTTTTGCATTTTTTTTGCATTTTTCCTTTCATTTCCACCATTTTTCCTTCTGTCGTCGGTTTTTCGACGAAAACCGACCGGTTTTCGGCAAAAACTGACCGGTTTTCGAGCTTTTCGACCGGTTTTCGTTTTTTTTGAATTGGTTTGACCACCTGTTTGACTTTCGTAAACCGATCGGTTTTTACCGAATTTCGACCGGTTTTCGCGAAAAAGCGGTGCCGAGCAATTCTCGAAATTCAGTTCGAAAACAAAATTGTTAACCCTGATTCCACTTCATACGTCAGTCATCTGGAAAAGTAGAAATTGGCACAGCTGACAGTGATGTAACCGCTTGAATGGTAATTCCTGTCGTATTGACAAATAAATATTTCTTGTAATTTTACCGAGTACAAGAGCATGCTATGCTTGTCTGTATGGTGTATGAACTGAACAATTTTCTTTCACCAAACAAAAGTGTGCTAATATGCTTTTACCAGTAATCCCCACACGAGCAGGCGCCGTCACGGAAATGGTGAAACCTTCTGACATCCCTCAGCACAATCTCCCGCCCAACCATCTTGGAGATGAACTTGGCGGCCTCATGGCAGTCGTTGCACACCCTCAGATTCTTGGCCACCCTAATGGTGGCGCCCGGCGGCGCCTTGAGCAGACCGAAGGCGATGGCGAGCTTCTCGCTGTGGTACCGGAGTATCGTCGCCTTCTCGCCGTCGTCAATGTCGTGGAGCACGCACGATGTGTCCGGTGTGTACCCCTGGCTCCGCATCCGCTCCCAGAGCGCGTCCATGTGCGCGTGCACCTGCGCGCTCTCCGGGTGCGTGGACTCACCAGCCATGAACCGGTGGATCGCGCCGTCGAGCTCGATCCAGCTGCAGCCGGGCTCCTTGGTGATGCCGCTCCTCCGCATCCTGCTCCTCACCTCCGCAGACTTCTCCCACAGGCCGGCGGCGGAGTAGATGTTGCAGAGGAGCACGTAGTGGCTGGCCTCGTTGGGCTCAAGCTCGAACAGCCGCTCGGCGGCGATCTCGCCGAGCCGGACGTTCCGGTGCAGCCGGCACGCGCCGAGCATGCTGCTCCACGCCGACACCTGGTGCTCCCCTGGCTCCATTGAGCTGATGATGCCGTAGGCCTCGTCCAGCCTGCCCGCCCGGCCGAGGATGTCGACGACGCAGGCGTGGAGGTCCGGCGTTGGCTCGACGCCGTGGTCCCTCTTCATGCCGTGGAACAGCTCGAGGCCACGATCAACCATGCCGGAGTGACTGCAGGCCGCCAGGGCGGCGATGAATGTGACCTCGTTGGGCGCCGCCTCACCGCTCGCCGCCATCCGGTCGAACAGCGCGATCGCCTCGCCGCCGAGCCCGTGCATCCCGTAGGCCAGGATGAGGACGTTCCAGGTGATGACGTTCCTCCTCGGCAGCCGGTCGAACACGGCCCTAGAGAGAGCCAGGCAACCGCACTTGGCGTACATGTCCACCAGCGCGCTCCCCACGGCGACGTCCGAGTCCAGCCCATGCCTCACCGCGTACCCGTGGATCTCCTTCCCCCTCGCCGGCGCCGCAAGGATGGCGCAGCCGGGGAGGAGGGTCATCAGGGTGACGTTGTTAGGCATACTGCAGTGTCCGGCAACGTCGTCATCCTTGTCAACGGTGTCTTCTTCCATTGCCGCATCGGTAGCTGCTGTTCTTTCTTGCTGCTGCATCTCCCTGACCAGCTGAAATGCCTCGCCAATGTGGCCCTGCACGACGCAGCCGGTGATGAGGGTGTTCCAGGAGACCACGTCGTGGAGCTCTATCATGTCGAAGATCTTGCGCGCGACGTGCATCTCGCCGAGGCGCGCGTACATGTCCATGAGCGCGTTCTGCACGAACCGGTTGTCCGCCATGCTGCGCTTGACTACGTACCCGTGAACGGCCTCCTTGCCGGCGAACACCTCCGAGCGCGCGCACGCGGGCAGCACGCTGGCCATGGTGGTCTCGCTGGGCACGAACCCGGCTTCGGCCTCCATCCGGGCGAAAAGCTCCAGCGCCTCCTCGTCCATGCCGTCCTGTGCGTACCCGCAGATCATGGCGTTCCACAGTCCGAGCTGCCGGCCGGACTCGGGCACCATGTCGAACACCCGCCTCCCCTTGGCCACCTGCTCGTGGTTGGCGTACATGTCCACCAGCGCGCTCGCCACGAAGGAGTTGGCGGCGAGCTCGGCGTCCTTGAGGACGTAGGCGTGCATCTCCCTACCCACGGCGAGCATCTCCAGCTGCGAGCACGCCGGAAGCGCGCTCGCGAAGGTGATGCCGTCCGGCCTCACGCCGAGCGCGACCATGTCGTAGAGGGTCTGGACGGCCTCGCCGCACCGGCCGCTCTGCACGAGCAGGCTGATCATGGTGTTCCAGGTGACGACGTCGCCGCCGGGCTTCCGCGCGGCGGTGGCGAAGAGCCTCTGCGCGTCGGCGACGAGGCCAAGGCGGGCATACATGGAGAGGAGCGCGTTGAAGGGGAAGCGCTCGCGGCCGTCGTCCAGGAAGCCATTCTTGAGCGCGAAGGCGTGCGCCTCGCGGCCGAGGCGGGGGCCGTCGGTGAGGTTGGAGCAGGCGAGGAGGACGCTGACGAGGGTGAAGGAGGTGAGCGGGTGGCCCTCGTCGAGCATGGTGCGGAGGGCGGCGAGGGCGGGGTCCCAGCGGCGGAAGAGGCAGAGCGCGGAGATGAGGGAGTTGAAGGAGACAGCGTCACGGAGCGGCGGGGGCACGGCGGCGAACAGGGCGAGCGCGGCGGGTAGGTTGCCGCAGCGGGCGTAGGCGGTGAGGAGGGCGTTGGCGACGGCGGGTGTGGGGCGGTGGAGGAGGTCCCGGGAGAGCGCGGCGGCGTGGATGGCGCGGGCGGCGCGGGAGTCACGGAGGGCGGCGGCGGACTTGAGGGCGGGCGGGAGGGCGAAGTGGTCGAGCGGGACGGAGGGGGAAGCCGCGGCGGCCATGGAGGAGAGAGCGCGGAGGGCGGCGGCGTGGTGGCCGGCGGCGGTGAGGGAGCGGATGGCGGCGGAGGTGGGGGGTTGAGGCGGAGGCGTGGATGCCGGTGGGGTGGCGGGTAGTGGGGGCGGAGAGGTGAGGGGAAGTGGGGTGGCGGCCATGGATGGGAGCTGAGCTGAGTGGAGGGAAGCTGAGCTTGGAGCCTTGGAGCAGAGGGTGGATAAGCCGCAGATGAAGGGGATATATTTTTTTCTTCACTAAATTTGGCACCCATTCCGTTCCGAGCCGAATCGATCCCATAGGAAACAATTTTATTTATTTATTTATTTATTACAACAGACGAACGCATGCATCTTTCTCGAGCCAGAACGAAGCCCGCAATCCATTTCTCTCCGCTGTCTCCCGTAATCCCCAAATCTAGCACGGCGATGTTGTCTGTGCGGAGGAGCCTAGGGGTGATCACAGCTCTTATCCAGCTTCTTTAGCAATCAAGTTAGTTTGATATAAAATTATTTTATTTATTATGTAAGTGGTTACTTTAAATTCAACTTAACGAACCAATACTTAGTCGAGCATTATTAATTCCCTTCTTTTTTTTCTCTCGAAATAGACTCAATTAAAATTTAAACCTATTACCTATTGTAATCGAAGTAATTTTGATTCGAACCATAAGGAGTTTTTTTGCTGGCCCTAGCAACAACGGCCGAGGAGTCTAATGACAGCGATCGAGGATGCCTGACAGGGACGAAGGGCGATGATAGCATGCAATGCATTGGCAGCGGATATGGAGCCGAGGCCACCAACCAAACAAGCCCTCGCTCCTACGCTGCCTAGCTTTTACGTTGCTCGGACCTTGGAGTGTAATGACCCCCATTTTCACATAAATGCAAAAATGAAAATCTCATGTGCATACAATATTAGTACCATGATCAGTGGCTAGCACGCACATTTACACCAATTGATATCACATCCATACTCTTTATTACAAATAATAAAGATAATTTATACAATAAAAGATCTTACAATATAGAGAAATGCAGCGGAGAGATTTAAGTCTTGTAGTGCCCATCCAACCCTCAGGCAACTGACAAGGCATAATCCCTAGAAAAGCTTCATCGTTAACATTCCCGAATACTGCGACAAATATGTTTCATCGAGCTAATCTGATTCTTCACCTAAAAACAACAATTAAGCAAGGGTGAGTACTTTCGTACTCCGCAAGACTTTTGCAAAACCTATGATATATGCAAGACATTTCAAAGGAAAGGCTAGTATGGTTAGTTTGCATAAAGCCAATTTGAAATGTAAATACAGAATAGTAGATTGCAAAATGGAATTTAAGTAAAAGTAATTTAATACGGAAAGTAACAGAATATAAGCATAAATAAATCTTATATACCTGGGTATCATGACCATATCCACAAACCATTTTCCACTAACACACAGTAGAAATCACCGATACACGGTGGAAACCAGATTTTATGAAAATAAAAACCATCTAACTAGTGCTGGCGCACCAAGATTCCCATAACAGCGGAAACGGCTTTTCGAAAAGTTTCACACTCTGCAGAGGTGTACATCTTTACCCACAAGTCATGACCTTTTCCTTTTGCCGCATATTTCTCGCACCTTTGGCGTAGTAGCCAGAATGTTCATGACGAAAACCTTTACATTATCTAGGCTAACTTTGCACCAGCACGGTGACGATAAAACCCGTACTATGGTGTAAATATTTGTACAGTCACTGCACAGTAATGAATAAGCATATCCATAGTATGGCGTACACCGTTGTATCAGCAAACGTGATTCCCAACACCTTGGTGTGGGCGCCCTTTCGAGCAACCAGTCACTGAAGAAGCTCGTACTACTCCGGCCTACCAATGTGCAAAGTTAAACCAGACAACTTAATTGGTTTAAGGCTATCCCATACCAGCACTTGTGGTTGTACGGTAATTCTTGGGTTTAACGAACACGTAGTTCGGTCCTTAATCCGACACGGGCAATAATCTCCCCCTATACTACGTACAAGTCCCTTGTACATGCGGCTATTGCCAATAATTGCCCGCATCAAAATCATAGTTTTATTTTAATTTTCATCAAAAATACCTATCATAAAGAAAGGTCATACCCATTAAATGTCATATCCAATATTTTTAATAATGTCAAGGTTTTATGTTGCTTTAAGTATGGCTAAGCATAACACTAAGTGTGAGTAACCCAAATTGACATCAAATATTGTCTATATTATTCTAGGGTTATCAAGGTTCACAAATTCATACTTATCAAGGAAGTTCTATGAAACTGCAGGTTCAACTACCAATACTCACAATATAGCGGACTTTAATAAAAGTAACGTATGCAGTAAAACGTTTAATGAAAATATTTATAAAACTGGGATCAATATGATCAAAGGGGGTGCTTACCTTGCTTATTTACTGCTTACGAGGAAGATGAAGCCACGGCTGACGGAGGCAACGACGAAATTCGCGACGTCGGATTCTACACGTCGTTCAATCGGAAATATAGCAAATATCCAACTTTAATAAGGGCAAAAAGAAAACAGACAGAAAACCAAATAAAGATTCAATGCAGAAAATAGGAATATTTTAGGGTTAGAATTGTGATTTCAAGGCCTCACGATTTAGTTATTTATACATTCATATTGTTAATGACTTTTTATGATGAACAAACATGGTTTCTTTTATAGATTATCTTTTCTAGAATTACAAATTCAAGAGGCTAAAATTATGAATTCTTGCATTTATAACTTCGAATTATAGATGCTAAAATTATTTAGATTAATAGAAGTAAAACACAAATTAAATGGTTATGCGAATAGCACTTAATTCTTTAAGTGATTTTGGATAAGAAGTGACTTTGAATATGTTAGATCTATTGAGTACTAGATTTATTTATGGTTTTTAAGAAGGTTCTGGTAATACAATTATCTTAACTACATATTTCTTCATTGTTTCCGAATTTGTTTATTTACAATATGAAGTTCAAAAATCATATTACTTAAGGTTATTTGGCTACTAGGATTTATATGCAAAACATGATGAAGTAAGATTATTTCTTCAGAATAGGATAGTCTATACTTTGAAGGATGTTCTTAAACTGATTTCATACATTTTAGTGTTTAGACGAGATATTATATTCATTGTTGAAAAGGCTTATATGATATTAAGGGTTACGATGACCATAATGCTTAAGGGTATTGGGCTAGCCAGATTCAGATGCAAAGCAAGTTAAAAATAAAATATTTTTCAAAAATATGGTAGTACATATTTTAAATATCATTTATAGGTTAATCCTTTTAATAATTGTATTTAGACGAGATATTCTACGGGCTGTTGAAAATGCTTAAGTGATTCTGACTTTTATGCGACAAGGGTTCAATTTTAGTTCTTAGTTTGCGATTGACCCTTACATAATTATTTATTTATTTTTCCTGGCATTAGCATGGGACATCATTAAGAGTGTTTTAAAGTTGGTTTCACAATACTTTGCTTTTATCCGAGATGTTTTCCATATAAGTAAACATTAAGATCTAATATGTACTTAATTCAAATATGCGCAAACATGAGGTATTCTTGCATAACAGGGGTATTATGGTTTTATTAAAGATCTAGGAATCATTTTACCATTATTTGAACTTGTATGCTTTAAGTTACATTTATTTTGATTTCTATACATTGGAAGGTAATCTATCTTCAAATTTAATTCAAACTAGATTCAATTCTAAATGTTTTTGCATATCTAAGTATATTACTAATTTTTAAACACATAGGAACTGGTTTGGCATGAATTGTATCTTTTTTGCAAAAGATATTCATATTTGAACATTCAATACATTGGAAACAACTTACTTTAGAAAATGATGTAAATCAAGTCAAAATATAAATAATTTTGCATATTTAGGTTCCTGAGGATTTAAGGTTTCTAAAAAAATTGGTTTCATTCAAATTAGAGTCTATTTACAAAAATTCTGTATAGAGCATATTTTAGACCCATTTCTTTAAATTAAGTTTAAAATTTAAACAGAGTTCATTTTCAAAATATTTTTGTATATTCTATATCTAAATGATTTATCATGAATATATAAATTTATTTCATTTCATTTGGATTTGAAATGCAAAAGATATGACCATTTGAATAATCTAGGGCTTTGTAAATTCTGAAAATTAGGAAATTAGCCTAAAAAGGAAAGTACGCTTTTGAGCCAAAATTACACTTTCTACTCTTGGGTCACGGCTGTGCTAACAAGCTGACAAACCGGGTCCATATGATAGTGGGCCTGCTCGGTTTCAACGGCTGGCTAGTGGGGTCGCGAGGCTAGCGACTAGCGTGGAGTTGGAGGCTGACGAATGGGACCCGCTCGGCAGCGACCGAGAGCAGAGGAAGGCACTTCCGAGGCTCGCCGGCGGCAAGGCTTTGTCGGAGAAGGTGAATGGGTTCCACCACAGGCCTCAGCACACTTGTGCGCACACGGGGGTGCTATTAGTTTGGCCGGAGGCGACCAGAATCGACGCGCCGCCGTGAAGGGGCGGCGGTCGCCATGTCCGGCGGAGCAAGCTCAAGTTTCGCGGCGATTTAATGGAAATTAAGGTTCGGTCGAGCATCACCGAGCTACAAGGACTCTATTTTTCCACTTATTCCAAAAGATGAGTAAAGGGTTCGGGCTCTCACCGTGCGGGGTGACGGCGGAGGAAGAAGTTCGGCGCAGCAGCTCGACGAGGAAGGTTAGCTTCGGTTGAGGTTGGGAACAAGTACTGGGCATCGAGTAGAAGCTCTAGCCTCGTTGGATTTCAGAATGACTCATCAGCGGCTTGGTTCGGGTTCGATCCCCCTTTTCTTAGGTTTTTGCCGATGGCATTGTATTTTAGCGCAAATGATTGAGCTAATCTGTGGTTGAAGCAGAGATGGAGATGAAAGAAGGGTTGAGGGAGTAACTGAACTACGGCTGTGCTTAAGTAGACAAATGAGGCGGCGAAAACAGGGTTTGAGCGCTGGTTCGGTTTTGCGACGGCTGAGCAAGGTGGCCATGAGTCTTCGTGAAATCTTGCGGGACAGGCAAATTCAGTGCTTTTGACACCGCGGCTTAAGGAATGATGTGCGGTGGCCTCGGGATCTGAGTTGCGCGTGTGAAGAGACAAGGAAGGAAAGCGTCATGAAGTGGTTTGGCTGGCTCGAGGGAAAGACAGAGAGAGGAGAAGAAGGAAGAAGAAGGTTGGAGAAGAGTGGCTGACGCGTGGGGCCAGAATACAGTGAAGGAAGTCGGCAGGGATAGCTATGACGCCGGGCCCACTTGTAAGCGAGTAAGAAATACAGTTCAGACGAATTGTCTTGTCAGGCCGAGATAGATTCACCGAATCAAGCTGTCAAAATGACTTAAAATTTTATAAAACTTTTTCCATAGGTCGGCAAGGAAAATCTAAAGATCTAGTAAAATTTTTAGGTAAAAATTATGGGTAAAAATATTGTTAATAATCTGACAATGCATGATTTTCATTTTCTGCTCATTCTGATTTTTATTTAATTGGGGTTCAAGATCAGATTATTATTTAATGAAACTTTTTGACAGGATCTGGAATTATATTATTTATATTATATAAATTTTTAGATTTTTATATTTGATATTTGAAGTTTAATAATTCTTACATTACTGTTTTCAGAATTAATTTCTCTGTGTTTTTGAATTTTTAAAGATTACAAATATAACTTTTAATTTATGATATTTTTACCAGAGATAAGGATAGAGTTGATGTCGGCATGGTAAAAATCTTGGCTTCAGGTAAGCTTCAAAGATTTCTACAAAAATCGGACATGCTCTTTGATTGACATTGTTTCTCATGATTACAGTATCTAATACTTTATTTCATGTACTCAGATTACCTTTGACAGCATGACAAGGGCTATAACTGTTTCTAATATTTTAATATTATTTTTGCAGATTTTTTTTGCTATTGTGTTTTTACCTTTTTACTTTTACCATTTTACCATTTCAATATATATTACTTTTTCTTTTAGAGCAGAACTCAAGAAAAATCAACCAATTAAGAAAACTCAGGAAATTAAAATTCAAATTAAATATCACATCTCAAATTCATTTTTATATTTTGTTTGTTTTTGGAAGAAATAGTTTTAATAATGGAAAATTTTATTTTCTTAAGATTAGAATGCAAGAAAAGAGGAAAATATATTGTTTAAAATCAAAATATTAATTTCAATTAAAAATTTTCATTCAATTCCATTTTTAAATTTCAAACTTTTCATTTTTCATATTTTTAAATTTTATGGGATGTTACACGGAGCTTGTCCTTGTCGTCCTCTGCGCAAGCTCCAAGAGCGCCGCATTGCTAAAGACACAAAAATATACATATGCTCGATAAGCCCATCTGTGTGTAATTAAGAAACCAAACAATTACTCCTAAAAAAGAAGCCAAACAATTTGCCATTCAGTAATTAGAATGGAAATATACATATTATGCACGGCAGGAGCGGACTTAAGGAAGAAGATTGCCGAGGTCAATACAAACTCATAACACTAATATGTAACTTTTAATAAGAGAATCATACGTTTATATATTAAAGAACCATTTAAGATAGGTTAGAGAACATTGGTGTCACTTAACCTGACTTATCCGCCCCTTACGCACGGTCGAAATAGAAGCAACAAGAATATTAAATCACACTTTTACACGTCCTTATTATTAAGTAATTAAACAGTGTGCTGCCATATCCATGCATGGCGTGTGGTGGAGATACGGACGTAGCAGCAGCGAGCGCGAGGTACGCGCGTAGTAGCTAGTTTACTACATTTGGCGGGAACTTGGACTTGATGGACTCGACCAGGCCGGCGTCGATCTGGAACGCCGTGGCCAGCACGTCCGTCGGCACCGCCGGCGCGGCTCCGAACAACGCCTCGGCCACGGACTGCGTGCCCGGCAGCTGGCTGCCGAACGCCGCGATGGCGACGGCCGGCGACTCGCCGTTGTTGTTCTTCTGGAAGTGGACGAGGCCGCGGGGGAAGACGAACACCTCGCCCTTGCGGACGGTGCGGGAGAAGAGCTTGTTGGCCGTGGTGACGAAGCCGACGTCGAGGGAGCCCTCGAGCATGAAGATGATCTCGGTGGCGCGCGGGTGGGTGTGCGGCGGGTTCAGCCCTCGCGGCGCGAAGTCGATGCGCGCCATGGACACGCCCAGGGTGTTGAGCCCCGGGAGCTTCTCCACGTTTGCCGCCGTCACCGCCGACCCCACCGCGTTGCTGGTGTTGCCGGGGTTCGCCAGCCCAGCGAAGAAGAAGTCGTTGGCCGTCACGTTCTCCGGCCTCTTGCACGGGAACCCGTTCAGCCGCAGCGCTGCATCGTATCATATCCATGCCAATTAAGCAAGCATATATGATATTCCTTGAGTGGGGATTTAATCCAGTGATATTGAGAGGGTGATGCATGGACTACTTACGGCCCTGGAGGGATTTGTAATCGGCGACGCAGATGTCCTGGAGCATGTCGGGGTCGCCGGCCAGCGAGGGGGCGGCGAGCGCCAGGAGGAGGACAACCACAGCCAAGGACGCCATGCTCAACACGCAACAACCCTTACAACTTATCTAGCTTGCTTGGTATTGTTCTTAGCTAGCTTAATTAGGTTTGTCTGAGATGGACGAGGAGGCCGGGAAGGGAAGATGGTATTTATAGGGTGCGTAGCTTGATCATGAAGACGTGATCAATTAATTAGCAGCTTCAGATAGACAAAGTTAGGGTTAGCCGATCGATGAATGAGCAGAAATTGCAGTTTAAAGTATTCTAAGGTGCTCCTACTAACCTCCGTTCCTAATTAATCCATGAAAAGGCTCCGTGAGATCCAGTGAGCAGAAATGGAATAAGTAAAAGCACGTGGCATGGTTCAATTCTCTATTTGTTACACACTCGTACTTTTGAATCGATTGTGAAACACGATACTATCGGAGTGAAAGAAGGGATCTATGGAAAAATATAATCTAATTTTTTTTATTAGCACCCTGTAAATACTTTGTTTGGACCACGTAAGAAAACGATATCGAAGGAACAACAACTAATCAAGAGATAACGCATAAAGCAATTTATCATAACTAAATTTGTAAGCCAACTTGGATATTGAGTATATATTTACCCATAAGTATATGATTCTTTTCGATGCGTAGTTACGTTATATCCACGCCATTAATGTCTCCATTTGGAGACCATATGATTTCGGAAGCAGCAAGTAAAAGGGAATTAATCACGTTGCACTTCAGTCGCTCGATCACAGCATAAGTATTCCATTTGGAGACCATCTAGCCGGCATCACTGCATGCACAGGCTGCCGAAAAAAAATGTTCGTCAGAGCGCGGAGCCAAGAAAATTTGAGAGCCTGAGTAGGCTTGTATAGGATGTCGATGAATTCTTTGCCAAATTAGTTTGTGTCAAAGTCTGTAACTGGAGTTTGAAGAGGTAAGGTAAGTTTCAGAGTTCAGTTCTGTTTCGGTAGAAAGCAGAGGGTTGTGTTTTCGGATGAGTCACAGTATAAGTGTTTGAGTAGAACTCCAGTTTTGAATCTGGGTCAGTTGGAGTCTATAATCGAGTCTGTAAAGTTTGGGATATGTATTCTCTATATATTGGCAATACAAAAATAGAAAAGCTGCGGTTGTTTGCAGCACCAAAATCTCTTATTCAGAGTTTCTCTGAATATCAAGTTGTTAGTTGTTTCGGTTGTGCTGTTTTGTTCCGTTCAGCTGCGCAGTTGTTTGTTCCGGTTAGCAGAAACAAAAGAAGATCAACGACTTCAGAGCATCGGCAAAAACAGAAGAACAGTAGCGACAACAGAGGTTCAGACAACAACGATCTTGTGACTTTGCTACAACAAGCCTGCTGCTCTGGTTCGCGATGCTGCTCCTCGCCAGCCGCTGGCCGTCGTCCCAGGCAGGAGGTGGGCCGTGATGTGGGCGAGCCTCCCCTCTGCCCCTGTGCGACGCCATGAGCTCGGGCAGGTGCCCGCCCTGCCCGGGAGTTGGCTCCGCCGCTGGTTAGAGTTTGAATCAAAATTGTTTCGATTATACTAGTTAATGAGTTTAAAATCGAAAAAAGTCTATTTCAAACAAAAAATATTAATGAGACTCGGTTCGACAATGGCTCGTTAGTTTGAATTTAAAATAACTATTTAAATAGTTAATAAAATAATTGTATGTCGAATTACGTTAATTTCGAAAGAAGTCTGATAACAGCTCGTTATGTTCTGTAGCCAGCCCACACATGAACTAACTTATATAATCAAGTCGTACGTTGGTTAGCTAGGATTGTCCATATATATCATGGTCTATTCATATGTCTCATGCGACCTTACTTCTATCCTATCGCCAGTACATTCCTACGGATAATGCCGTGGCAACAACTACGTGCATGTCATGCACTTACCGTTATTAATTAAAGGAAAAGTGCAGAATAAGCGTTAGTACTAGGTTTGTTCTCCTTTTTTTTTACTCGTCATTTTGAACATTTATATAGATCACCGACGAACATCTTTGACTATTAATTTTTCTAATTAAATGTTAGTAATTTTTTAAAAAATTATAATGGTATGAATGTATTTTTATGATAAATCTAGTAATATCAATTCTACATGGTAAATCCAAATATTTTTTGTGTATGATAGCTGTCAAACTTTAAAAAGATTAACTACACGTATTCTAAAACAATATCTAAAGAAGAACGAAAGGACTGTTCCCTCCAATTCACGAAAACCTAGCATTTGCCATCTCAAAGAATGACACTCAGTCAAAATTTTGAAACGTGAGCTATCGATATACTTTTAAATGTTTAGATTAGTTACATGAAATTTGTGCATATAGTTTCGTCTCGAAATTTACTTTCATAATATTGTAATTTTATTGGATTTTATAAATATATTACAATACAAATTAGTGGTTGAAGTTGCGTTTTGGAGACTATATCGATGTCCAAAACGACATGTTTTGTGACCGAAGGGAGTAGAAAATAAGGGACACCCTATAATTAAGGGAAAACCTAGCATTTTCCTCCTCAAAGAATGTCACTTAGTGATTTGCCACTTTTTCCATTGAAACCGGCGATTTTGGCACTCTTCATATGTTCTCGTATATTTTCTTTTCTTCCCTAAAATCACATGTAAAACGACTGAATTAATGCTCCTCTTCTCCCCACTCCCTTTTTTTAGAGAAAATGCAATACTCATACAACGGGTACTGATCGACTGCCAATTCATGCTGCTAACTTTACTGCCAGCGTGTTTGTTAATCAATCACTGCCTGGTGCTGCTACTCTAATGATAAAGCTTACCAGAAGGCATAAAGAAGAGACCAAACACAAGTCCAGAATTCCATGTCACAGTACAGAATAGCCGAACAACCGATTCCAGGCTCATCACATAAACTCCACCCCTAGACACTGAAATCTCAGCAGATTCTTGCAGATTTTTGCACGTCCTTTTTTTTATATATGTATATCTGGCAGCTCAGATTGACCTTGATATTAGATCCACCGGTACTCTAGCTGTAACATCCTCAATTTTCAAAATTTTGTTAATTGTATTTAAATTATTCATTTCTAAAATTTTAGAAATTTCCAAAGATTTTCTAGAATTTTAAATGCTTTTATCAATTTTAGAAGCCAAAAATGAATTTCTAGAGAAATAAAAGTTAATGGGGGCACATAAATATTTTATTTTAGTTCAATATAATGCAAAGTGCATTTTAGATTTTTTTTCTTGGAATTTTTGGAGCTCATTTGGTGCTTTTACCACCTCAAAACAATTTAATGCATTTAATCAATTCCAAATCAATTTTATTTTCCCTTAACATTTTGGGCTAACCTAGCTTTGGCCCAGCATTGTCCAATTCTCGGTTCAACTCCGAGCCCCGACGTAACCGCCTCCATCTCCTACGTTTTTCCGCTTTCTCCTTAGGAAGGCATACTATCCGAGTTCGCCATCTCCCTTGTCTCCCTTCCGCTGATGCCCGGGGCTCACTTGTCAGGACTCATCTTCCACCTTGCATCGCCTCCATTGGAGCGAGCTCAAGCGCGCTGCAAAAGCCAGCCTCTCCAACACCCTGAGAGCGATAGTCAAGGCTCCTATTTCCTGAGGTCTCGGTCGGAGGAGGAGCCGCATAGCATGGCATTTGTGCGAGAAATCGAGCTCAGTCACGAGTAGGGATGGCAATGAGGCCCTGATCCCCGTTTCCCAATGTAACATCCCTAAAATTCTAAATAAGAAAAATAGAAATAGAAATATTATTTTATTTATTATTTGTTTGTGCAGAGGAGCCTAGGGGTGATCAGGGCTCTTATATATCCAGCTTCTTTAGCAATCAACCTAGTTTAATATAAAATTATTTTATTTATTATGTAAGTGGTTATTTCAAATTCAAGCTAAGGAACCAATATTTAGTCGAGCATCATTAATGTATTGACCCCCATTTTCACATAAATGCAAAAATAGAAATCTCATGTGCATACAGTACTAATCCCATGATCAGTGGCTAGCACACACATTTACAACAATTGATATCACATTCATACTCTTTATTACAAATGATAATGGTAATTTATACAATAAGGTCTTACAATACAGAGAAATACAGCGGAGAGATTCAAAAGTTTTGTAGTGTGCCCATCCAACCCTCAGGCAACTGACAAGGCATAATCCCTCGAAAAGCTCATCGTTAATATCCCGAATCCTGCGACAAATATGTTTCA
Source organism: Otatea glauca (assembly GCA_036346275.1). NCBI lineage: Eukaryota > Viridiplantae > Streptophyta > Magnoliopsida > Poales > Poaceae > Otatea > Otatea glauca. The sequence goes on along the minus strand of CM070717.1, from coordinate 1,822,313 downwards.
TCGGGCTAATACGATTCTTCACCTAAAAAACAATTAAGCAAGAGTGAGTACTTTCGTACTCCGCAAGACTTTTGCAAAACCTATAATATATGCAAGCCATTTCAAAGGAAAGGCTACTATTGTTAATTTGCATAAAGCCAATTTGAAATGTAAATACAGAATAATAGATTGCAAACGGAATTTTTAAGTAAAAGTAATTTCATATGTAGAATAACAGTATGTAAATATGAATAAGTGAAATAACGAACCTGGGTATCATGACCACATTGACGAACCAATTTCTACCAACACCTAGTAGAGTCCAGAGTTTTATGAAAATAGAAACAGTTAACTATGTGATGACTTTACCAAGTGCCCATAACCGCGAGCGCGGCTAATCGATTAGTTTTACACTCTGCAGAGATGTACAACTTTACCCACAAGAAATGATCAACCTCTTTTGCCAGGCCAGTAACACACTTCCTTTGGTGTGTTGGCAAGGAGATCATAACATAACCGTTACATTACTTAATCCTAACTTTGCACCAGTCCGGTGATGAACCCACACTATGACAACAGAAGATGTGTGACCAGTACGATAAGTGGTGACACACACCAAATTGTCCCACTTCTCCCTACGGTGGCAGAAGATAAGTGACTAGTACGACAAATGATGACACACATCAAATTGTCCCACTTCTTCCCATAGCATGGCGTACACACCGCTTCAGCCTACTAATGTGTAAAGCTAGTTTTAAGCAACTTACTAGGTTAATACTGTCCCATACCAGTACTTGTGGTTGTACGAGTTTCTTGGCCTGAAAACAACCCATAGTTCGGTCCTTAATCCGACACGGGCAATAATCTCCCCCTATACTACGTACAAGTCCCTTGTACATATGGCTATTGCAATAATTGCCCGCATCTAAACCATAGTTTTATTTTCATTTTTGATCAAAATACAAACCATAAATGTCATACCCATTAAATGTCATATCCAACATTTTAATCATGTCAAAGTTTTTATGTTTCTTTAAGCATGGCTAAGCATGACACTAAGTGTGAGTAACCCAAATTGACATCAAATACTGTCTATGTTATTCTAGGGTTATCAAGGTTCACAAATCCATACTTATCAAGGAAGTTCTATAAAACTACAGGTACAACTACCAATACCCATAAAATAGCAGACTTTAATAAAAGAAACGTATGCAGTAAAACATTTAATGAAAACATTTATAAAACTGGGATCAATATGATCAAAGGGGGTGCTTGCCTTGCTTATTTATTGCTTACGACGAAGTCAAGATCGTAGTCGACGTTGTCGATGACGGAATCAATGACGTCGGGTTCTACACGTGTTGAACGAAGAACACAACACAACAAATTCAATAAGGATAAAAAATCAAATAAAATCAATTATAAGAAATAGGGGTAACTTAGGGTTTGTGTTGAACGATTACATGGTCTCGCATTTTGATTGGTTGACTATATATACATTCATATCGCTAATGGCTTTTAGGTTGAGCGATGCATGGTTTCTTTTATAGACTATCTATTCTTGATTTACGAATTCTAGATGCTAAAATTATTTGGATTAATAGAATTAATCACATTAGATCATTAAGTTTCTTGCTGAGAATGGATAGCACTTAATCCTTAATTGATTTTGCACGAAAAGTAGTTTTGAATATATTAGATCTGTTAAGTTAGGTTACAGGTTATATATATGTGGTTCTTAAGAAGGATTTGATGTTACACATATCTTAACTATAGATTTCTTCAATGCTACTAAGTTTGTTTATTCATATTATAAAGTCTAGAAATCATAATACTTAAGGTTATTTGGCTAATAGGATTTATATGCAAAACATGATGAAATAAGATTATTTCTTCAGAATAGGATAGTATTTACTTTGAAGAACATTCTTAAGCTAATCTAATACATTTTAGTGCTTAGACGAGACATTATATTCATCGCTGAAATAGCTTATATGGCATTAAGGTTGCTGATGATCATGACACTTAAGGGTATTGGGCTAGCAGGATTCAGATGCAAAGCAAGTTGTAATAAGAATATTATTCTAGATTATAGTAGTCCATATTTGTAACATCCCATAAAATTTAAAAATAGGAAAAATGAAAAGTTTGAAATTTAAAAATAGAATTGAATAAAATTATTTGAAGTAAAAACATTTGTAATAAGTATTTCTTGCTTCATGTGAAATAATCATTTTATTTTTAACGAATTCTAGATGCTAAAATTATTTGAAGTAAAAAGATTTGTCTTATGGTGATAACATAAAATAGCGTGTTGTTAAAAGGATTCAGATGCAAAGCAATGTATTTATAGACTTTTGAATTACTCATTCATCACCAAACTTCTTACTGCCATTTTATTATGGATGCATAACCTACCAAGTTATGTACTAAATCCTCATGTGCTATTTATTAGATGCATGCATGGTGTCGGGACCCGGATTTGCAAATTCGAAACCCTCTGTGTATACTGCACTAGTCCAGGATCACGCTAGTGCACACAGTGGAAACATAGATGAAATATCATTCCATACAACGAATTAACTAAGAAGAAGCAAATTATTATTAAATAAAGCAAACGACCTTATGGTCAATGTTTACACCATTATGCCTTAAGGGCTTAAGAAACAAATAACTATTGCAGCGGAAAAGATAACTTGGGCCATTCGACATGCCACAGGTAATCGTTTGGGAACGCCTTCCTAATCCACGTAGTCTTCATAGTATTCCTCCTCATGATATTCAACATTTCCTGATCCTTCCTCAGCAACTGATCAACAAAGGCGTATAGCCGTGAGTACAAAAAGTACTCAGCAAGCCGTAGGGAATTGATGCAATATATTCATGCACGACTTGACAAAGGATAGCCATATGGTTCTTTTGCAGAAAGCAATAACTTGAATTGAAATACAATAAATAGATGGAAAGCGTATTTATGAAAAGATAAATAAATAACTGATAGATCAATGGTAGACAACATGAACAGAATGACGAGGCATCACCCTACGCCATCTAAAATAAGTATCAACCAATAAATTCAACAGTATTACTTTAGATAACAAAACGATAGTGAACTCCCCGTTCACATCCCAACAATTCCACATCCCAACAATTCCACATCCCACATTTTATGACACACTCTATACCCCGTGTGAAATTCTCGGGCTTGTCCATGACCGCGGACGCGGCTACTCGAATAGTTTTACACTCTGCAGAGGTTGTACAACTTTACCCACAAGACATGATCAGCTCTTGTTGCCAAGCGCTAATAACACACTTCCTTTGGTGTGTCGGCAGAGAGATCATGACAAAGCCTTTACAATGCATGTCTAAACTCGGTACTGCCCGCTAAGGTTTCGCCCCTTAGGGCCCCCTCTTGCGCCTTGCGAATCTACCCGTCCATCCCGGAACCCACACCACTAATTGGCTGTACTCAAGGCTAGACATTGCAAATTAATCAGCTAGATCTGTCCCATACCAGACATGTGGTAGTACGGTTAGGCCCAGTTCAATGGCGCACAAGATTAAGTCCTTAAGTTGTCTCAGGCAAGACATCCACATCCCAATGTGCTAGAAAGCACCCCCTTTACTACACGATCACTTGCCCGAGGGAAAACAATTCGTTCAACCAAGACCAATGGCAAACCCCACCATGGTACAATAAATTTTACAACAGTGGCTAACGGTCACGATTCAATATCTCATTAAGTCAAGATTAACATTATTCAATATGTGACATGAATCTCTTTGTACAACTAAACATGTCTAAGCATAGCTACGATAACCCAATGTTGGTATAATGATTATGTCCAACTAGTAATGTCCCAACCTAGATTTAACAATGGATACATGGCATCCCAATAATCAAAGTGGCATAATGTCAACTAGGTATATATCTATTCCCAGCAAATAATCATTGTACAAAATAGCATGCAATTGTATAACGCAAAGTACTTTTGTAAACATAGGTTCAATATGATCAAAGGTTACAACGTGCCTTGCTGATCTAATGCTGAGTCTTGGTCTTCGAAGTCTCCATTTGCTTCCTCGGAATTAGCGTCTACTGGAAAAGAAAGCAACGAATACAAATAAATACCAAATAGAGACTCAAACAAGCTCAAAACTGAAAATAAATGGCTCTGAAAGGTAGAGCTTGATTTTAGAAAAATTTAGAAACTTGAATCGTCTCAATTGGAGTTCGTATGAGAGAGAACGAGCCTCCGAAAGATTAAATTCAGAGAAAAAGGCTGAAAATCAGAAAATCCGAATTTCCGATTTATTTTTCTATTGGAAAATCGATTTATTGCACAACGCTGATGTCAGCAATCAATTTCCCGAATTAAAATAAATCAAAAAATCCTATTTCGCTGACACGTGGGACCTTCGGTCTATGGACCGAGTTCACGGGAAGGCTCTGGTCCACGGTGGACCGGGCTCACGGGATCTAGGGCTGACGTCATGGATGAAATCGGCGCTGACGCAGCGATGACGCAAGCGGGTGACGCAGGCAGCCACGCGTCGCGCATCGGCGGCACGGTCAGATCGGACGGCGGAAAGGCGAGGGCGCGGCGACGAAGGACGTGGCGCGATTAGGAGCATTGGAGCGAGATCGGACGGTCGAGGTTCTTTGACGGACATGACGGCAAGGCAGTGGCGCAACTCACCGGTAGCGGGGAAGATGACATGGCAAGCGACGGAGGAGCGACGGAGCGACTTCGGTTCGGTGCGGATCTGGAAGAAGAGATTGCGGGCAACGCAACGGCGCAACCAGAGACGGCGGAGACGCAGCAGCACGGCCACACGACGGGGAAGGGATTTCGGCTGCGGCGGCGGAGCTACGGCGAGCTCGCAGCGATGGCTGGCGGGGTCTTGGGCAACGGGAAAGCGGCGCAAGGTGCGGCGCGACGAGAGGAACCCGGATCAAACGACGACTCGGCTTTTTATAGCCTCGAGGGACACGCAACGGACGCGGCACGGACGCCAAGGCGTGGGTAGCACGGACTCTATGACGGCGGTGGCTAGGGTTCGCGAGCTCGGCTCGGCGGCGCGGCTGAATCCCAGTCGTGCACATGTCGTCCATCCGACGGTGGTGGCGAGTGAAATTTGGTGGCCGGGTGATCGGCATGGCAAGCTGGTCAAGTGAGCGGGCTGGCGGAGCGGGCTGGGGGAGGAAAATGGGCCGGAGAGACAGATTCAGCCCGAAAGAAGATTTAGAAAAAAAAACATTTCCGAATTAAGAAATTGCCAGAAATTCATATAAAATCAAATAAATTCAATTAAATAGCAAATAAATTCAGAAAAATCCCCAAAAATACATAAAAATTCCTTGAAGCACAATGAACCTAACTAAAACTGAAAATCTTAAATTTGATGAATATTTTAATCAAATTAAATCCTTTTATTATTAGAAATTCAAATTAAGCTGGGATTAATTCAAGAAAAATGCAAATGATTTATTTTTGAATTCAAACATTCCAAAACTCAAATTTTTCGATGTTACACATGACCTTATATAAACACATACCACACACACACACACACACACACACACATATATATATATATAAATATATATATGCATATGCTTACTTATGCCCTTTTATACTAGAACACAACCTATTTGCATAACCCATTAGTTATCCATTGTTTTTATCTAGCCTAACATCATACTACTATCATGCTGAAAAAGAAATATGCTTAGCACCCTCCTGAAATTCTTTTCTTATTAATTTATTTATTATTATATAATCAAACTAACAACATTTAATTTCAATAGAAAAGACCTAAAATAACTAGTTAACCAAATATTTTTATATGCATGGGTTCCTAGTAGAATGAGAATCATAATAAAATTGGTTCCATACAATTTCAACTTTATTTGCAAAGTTTCTACATTTAGTCTATTTTCATTTCTAGTATTCACCTTTGTATTAAAATATTTTTCTAGAATAGTTTTTCAAAATATTTTTGCATATTCTGGAAGCTCTAAAGTTTAGGTGAATTTAGAAATTGGTTTCATCTCATTTGGATTTAAAATGCAAAAGATATTGAAGTTTGAATTTGAACTAGTTCTGAAAAACAGGAAAAATAACGAAATACGCTTTCACTGAACCGAAAACGTCTTTCGCTGCGCGCCAGATTCTATTTGAATCCCGCCGAGTCGCTAACAAGCTGGGTCTACCTGTCAGGGATACGAAATAGGGCGCGCACGGCTTTGGCTCGCCGCCGGTGAACTAGCTCCGGCCAGGAGGAATGGGTTACACCTACAGCTTCATCATGATAGTGCGCACCTAGGGGATAGCTCAAAGGTCCTCGGCGACAACCGGAGATGCGTCGCCACCGTGGCCGAGCGGCGAAGGCCATGGCAACCTGCCGTGCCGGCGACAGAGGGCATCTCCGATGGAATCGGTTCTACCTAAAGCATCCACGTGTCCTAGAGGTTCCATTTTGATCAGTAGAGAGCACAGAGGAGAGTCGAATTAGCTCACCACCGTTCGCCGGTTTTGGAGAAGAAGGGGGCTCGGTGGCGGCGGAGCTCGGTTGAAGATCCATGGAAATAACAGAGGGGTTTTGATTCTTGTGAGCTGGTGATGCTATAACGAAAAGCAATTGATGAATGGTTGGTTGCATCACCTTCAATCGATCATGAACCGAAAGCTAGGGTTCTTCGACTGATTCGGGAAAATGCGAATTGGCAGTGATCAGTGGAGTAGGATGGACGAGACTAGAGGGGTTTTGAAGCACGGTCTTTGGCGAACTCAATCCGGTATTTATAGCTGAGGGATTCACTGTAGTTGAGCCCGTCACCTGGTGTGAACTCGGCTGAGTTTTTGCGGCGCCAGAACATGAGAAGGCATGGGCCAAATTGCGGATTTTCAGGGCGAGGACAAGGCGTGGCAAGCTAGTAATGAGGCGGTTTTCTCGGGAGTCGCAGAGTGGCAGAGGTGGCGAAGCTACAGCCGGCGATGCGCTCCGGTCACGCGAGAGCTTGGCTGCGAGAGGGGAAGAAGAAGGCGGTGGCAGCGGCTGACAGGTGGGACCACACAATGAATCGGGCCCGCGCGGCAGAGAGAGAGGAGGAGAACTCCGGTTTGATCTGCGAGAGGGCCGAATTGGGTTCACTGAATCCATTTTCAATCTAATCGGTAAATTAATGAGGAATTTACTGAGTGTACCTGAACTAGTTTAGAACCTACCATAAAAATTTCAGACCTATTGGATGCATGTAGAATTTACAAAATTTCTGACAATGCATTGTGCACAAATTTATGCATTCTGTTTTATATTTATTTAGGTACATATACCTTATTCAAAAATTTAGAAACGTTTTTTACAGGTTCCTTATGGGAACATTGACTTCCTGTAAGATTTTCATCTTCAGATTCAAGACAGTTTATTTAATAAAATTCTGACATTGGAGTTTTCAGATTCTTAGCTATTCAGTTTTTGAATTTTTATAAATATCAAACCTAAGGATTATCTCCTGATATTTTTACTGTAGATGACTCTATCCAGGGGGAGAATAATATAAAAATATTTACATCGAAATTATGAACATTTAATTTCTGACATTTTTACTATTGCTAGTCTTGATTCATTAAATTACCTTACTTTTCATCATTTAATATTTTGAAATGACTTTAAAATTATATTTTGTGTTTTGGATAGCTCGACAAATTTTACAAGGATTGTTTTTTTATTACTTTGTTGTTTTACAAATCTTTTCTTATTACTTTAGTAATGGTTGGTTGATTAGAAAAAGGAATTTTCTCTTTAAGCAATAATAAAAAAATCAAGAAAAATCATAAAAATTCAGAAAAACCAAGGGAAATAAAAATTAAAACTTATTCAAATATATTATTTAATTTCTTATTATTACCCATTTTTCAGGATGTTACAAACCTACCCCCCTTACAAAAAATCTCATCCTCGAGATTTGGCGAGGGCTAGAAGAAGTATGGAAATTCCATCCTGAGTTGATCTTCACGTTCCCATGTGACTTCATCTTCTGAGTGGTTGCTCCATTGAACTTTTAGCATTTTGTGGGACTTATTCCTGGTATGGCGTTCTGCCTCTTCGAGAATGCGGATTGGGTGCTCTCGATAGGATAGATCAGGTTGAAGATCGATGTTTTCCAGATTTGCGAGTTCAATAGGAACATGCAGGCACTTTTTAAGTTGGGAGACATGGAAAACATTATGCACTTCAGATAATTGGGGTGGCAATTCCAACTTGTAAGCCATCTCACCCATTTTCTCAACGATTTGATATGGACCAATGAATCGAGGAGCCAACTTTCCCCAGATGTGAAAACGACGAACTCCACAGAGAGGTGAGACTTTTAGATAGACATGATCACCGACTTCGAAGCTGAGTTCACGTCGACGATTGTCGGTGTAACTCTTTTGACGAGATTGGGCTTCTTTTAATCGACTTCTGATCATATCCACTTGCTCTTGAGCTTCTTGGATGAGATTTGGTCCGAAGAACTTTCTTTCTCCTACTTCAGACCGAAAGAGAGGTGTTCTGCACTTTCTTCCATAGAGTGCCTCAAAAGGTGACATTTGGAAACTGGCTTGGAAACTGTTATTATAAGAGAACTCAGCGAATGCTAAACTCTTTTCCCAATTAGTACTATAAGACTGTACATAGGCTCTTAACATGTCTTCCAAGATTTGGTTAGTCCTTTCTATTTGACCGTCTGTTTGAGGATGATAAGCTGTACTGAAATTTAGCTTAGTCCCTAGAAGATCATGCAAACTTTCCCAGAAACGGGATGTAAACTGGGATCCTCGATCAGAGACAATGATCTTTGGGACTCCATGCAAACGAACAATATTTTCCAAATATAGTTCGGCAAGCTTATCTCCAAAATGAGTGGTCTTGATAGGTATAAAGTGGGCCACTTTAGTTAATCGATCCACGATCACCCAAATAGAGTAATGTCCTTTTCTGGTCCTAGGCAGACCAGTGATGAAATCCATGCTGCTATCATCCCATTTCCATTCAGGAACTTTTAAAGGCTGAAGGAGTCCAGCAGAACATTGATGTTCGGCTTTAACTCGACGGCATACGTCGCAAATTGTAACATATGCTGCGATATCCTTTTTCATGTCGGGCCACCAATATTCTTGCCGGAGATCTTGATACATTTTTGTACATCCGGGATGGATTGACAGAGGTGATTCATGAGCTTCTGAAGGACCATGTGGAGGTCCATCCATGTTTGTGATGAGTATTTGACTTTATTTGAGCAAGGTGTGCTCAAGTTTGAGTTTGGTTTGGATTGATTTTCAAAATGAAGCAATTTGAGTTGTCTCTGCCAGGAGTGGCAGTACCGGTCGTATGGACGCGGTATTGATGGGTTGGATGGTTTATTGCACATCTTTGTGGGCATTGCTATGTGAGGAGTTTCCTTGTTTTTGATGGTTGCAGGACGACGGTGCTAGATCATGGTGAGGCGAAGGATGACCGGGACTAGGCGAGGAGCGTCGGAGGTCTAGACGGTTGGGAGATCGCCGGAAGATGATCGGAGACGGAGTCTAGGCAAGTCAAGAAGACAAGGAAAGGAGTTGATGCTAGCTAGATGCCGTGTGGATCAATGAGGGCCGTCGGATTGAGGTCTAGTTGATAGGTTAGCGGGTCTAGGTAGTATGCTTTGAAAACCGTGCAAGAAAACCCGGTATGTGTGTGGGTTTTGGGTTAGCCCTTGCATGGCTGTGTGTGTGGGTTAATCCTAGCCCTTAGATGAGTGCTCTAGGGTTGAGGGACTCATCCAAGGGTGGTAGGTGGCCCAAGAGTAGTATAAATAGGGGTGGAGGGGTAGCCTCCTTCCCTTGAAGGTTTTTGATGCTCCTTTAAGCTTTGCCCACATGAATGTGAGGCTTTGTAACCTCTCCTTTCAGAAATGAAATGTTTCCTCATATCATTTCTTTTATTTGTGCATTTACATTACGCATTTAAATTACGCAATTTACATTATGCACTTAAATTCCGCACTTAAATTCCGCAATTAAATTCAGCACTTACATTCTTGCAATTTACATTTATGCAATTTGGATTTGCCTCCCCTCCTTCTAAATGCTGTTATTCTAGGATGTCTTGAGGGTGTTCATTTGGTTTTACATCTTTCTTACACCCTTGGATAGACTAGAGATCAAGTTTTTTTTTCAAATTGCAAATCTGTCCAGAACTTGTTCTTCGCGCAGCAGTGTTTGATTTTTATCAAAATATATAAAAATCATTTTTAAGTGATTATTTTTTTATAAGGTTCATAACTAATATATACATCGTTATAAACTTTTTTGAGTCCACTGGTTGCACCGTTTGAGAGCTATGAAGTGAAAACTGAGCCTCAAACTTTCTTATCGAAGTTCCTGACTGTCTGTATTGCTTGATTTTTCATTCTTATTCTACAAAGAATTCTGATTTGATTTTTGGTGGAGTGGTTCACGTATCAACTGCTCACAGGGAAAAAATTCCCAAAAATTCTAGAGTAACATAAACTCACCAACCACCTGTTCCAACTGAGGACAATTTCTGAAAATCTGCTTTAAACTTTTCTGAAAAGAGACTTTGGTGTTTTAGCTTTATCTCTTTTAGAAAAGAAGTCTTTTGAATTCATTCCTCTTTTGTTTGGACACTTGACAACCAGGATTGTGATTAAAAACCCCTCACATGATTCATGGTTCTTATCCATGCAAGCTCGGGGTACACATAGTTGTCTAATTGTTCTAGATTTTTGGAGGGTGTGCGAATCTGAGAAGCACCAGTTTGAACGAAAATCTTTGGGTGCTTTAGATTTTTATTGCAAGAGTGTTTGGAGTACTTTGAGTGGGGGAAATTTTATTTGGGATCATTCACCCCCCCCTCTGATCGCCATTTCGATCTTTCAATTGGTATCAGAGCCGGTTTTGCTCTTCCATAGATCTTGACCGGTCTCAAGAGCCATGGCGACGGACAAATATTCCACCAAGCCTCCCATCTTTAATGGAGTTGATTTTCCTTTTGGAAGTCCGGATGGAGTCATACATCACGCCTGGGTTACGATATGGCGAAGGTGAAACTCCGTATGAGGTTCCTGGCGATGAAAATGTCACGGCCATCAATATGGTTGACGTTGAGGCGAATGCTAAGGCAAGGAACATTCTCATGCGAGGTCTTAGCCATGATGAGTATGATAGGATTTCTCACCTTCGCTCGCTCACGAGATTTGGGTAACCTCGATGCTTACCATGAGGGCTCTACTCAAATCAAGGCGTGAGGCGAGACCAGTTCAAGCGAGTACAACAAATTTGATCAACGAGTGGTGAGAGTCTCGGCGAGTGTTTTGGTCGGTTTACAAAGATTTTGAGCGACCTCCGAGCGGTTGGTTGCATATACTCGACTCGGACAATGCTCGGCATTTCTTGACCGCACTCGACCTTGGGTTTGGGAGATGAAGGTGACCACCATCAAGGACACCACCGACTTATCGACTCGACTCTTGGCGGGCTTTATTCCCGTCTCAAGACTCATGAGATCGATGTCGTCTCTCGGAAGACGAAATCTCGATCGATAGCTTTGGTCACCGATCCCATTGGATCTTCTTCTTCCGATCCTTCTATTGGTTTCTCTCTTTCGCCCTTTGCGAGCTAGCGATGACCAACTGGAAAAATTTCGAGAAAATGAGCTTGCTCTTCTCGCCGCAAGTTTTCTCATGCATACAAGAGGTGAGAGAGAGAGAGGTGGCATGATCACCGCTTCGAGTGTGGTGGCCCCAACCACATTCGGCGAATTGTCCCAAAGCGGAGAAGGGCAAGAACGATGTTGGCGGTTCGGGCAAGAACGACTACACCGACAAGAACCGCAACAAGAAGCCTCGGTTCGTGAACGCACACGAGAAGAAGTACCGCAACTTCTCCAAGAACAAGAAGCTCTTCCACCGCGTCCTCGCGCGCAGCGACATCAACCTCTCCGACACGGAGACATGGAGCGATGAGGCGAGGATGATCCGCAAGAGAAGAAGGCGGCGATGACTTCTCGGCATGTGCTTCATGGCCGACACCAACGACATCGGCGACTCGAGCTCTCAATGACTCGGATGAGGTACCCTCCTATGACCAGCTCAACGAAGCTTTCTGCAAATTAGGAAAATTCCATGCTAGAGTTAGAGCTAGGTGTACGGAGCTTGAGAAGGAAGTAGGTACCTTGACTCGGGAGTTAGCTTCACTTAGATCTTCTCCCTCCCGAGTCATTGATGATTGCTCTTTGTGTGATGCTATTCTTGTGGAGTTGGAGAACCTAAGGACCATACATGATAGTGTGCTTCTTGAACTTGATGGTCTTAGGTTGAAGAATGCTAGCACTAGTTCTGTTGATGCTATTCTGTTGAGGCTAGTTTTCTTCATGCTCACTCCACTCCATCATGTGCTAATTGCCCTAAATTGCTTGCGAAATTGATGCCATGGCGAACACCTTAGAAAGCTTTCGCTAGAAATGATGAACTTGAATTGCATGCTTCTAAGGACCCATCTGCTCATGTGAGGGTCAGAGGCAACTAAAACTTGACAATGATGTTTTGAATGTCAAGTGTGATCAACTTGCTAAGGACTTACTAGTTAAGTCAAAAACTGGTTGCTTCTTTGTGTGTTGGGGTTAAGGATGATATGGATCAAATCCATGTCGAGCTTAAGAAGAAGTTAAAAGACCAAACCTTTAGGATTAGAGATGCTCCTTGCGTTTCTTGTGATGCCCTCAAGATTGAGGCAGCCGTGCTAAGGAACAAAAGCACGTCTTTGAGAGATCTTCTCTTTACGGTTCTTCTTCTTCCTCTCCTTCTCCTGTTCTTCTTGTGCTTCTTTCTTCCGAGATTGCGGTATCTTATGAGCACTCTCGAAAAGTTTGTTGGAGGCAAGAAGAAGCTCAATCTTATTCTAGACCAATCCAAGATTAGTAGATTCAATCAAGGTCTAGGATTTGATCCTTGGAGCACGCTCGGCGCATCCTCCCACCATTGTGCGCGGCTCCAAGAGTGGTGAGATTGTGGTAGCTCCCAAAGTGAGTACCACCGTGTTTAGGTCATTGGGGTTGTCCATAGGACTTGACCGGAAGGGTGTTACTCCTATTGCTTACGCCTCTAGCAAGGCGAAGTACACATGCACCTTACGTAAGAAGGATGATCACCTAGTAGATTTACGCTTCAAGCGCCAAGATCACTCGGCGTGGCGTGTTGTTGCTCTTAGGGGTATTCGGGGTCATCCCGGACTTTGAGTGCTCCTAAGGTACACACCGCTTCTAGACAGTTAGAGAGTCGCTGTTTTGGGGCGTCCGGGACTCGGTTTTCATGCTGGTTCTTTGAGTTTTAGTCTTGGAGCTGTTCGTAGTCAGTCTTTCTGCCGTCCTTTTGATATTCCTCGTTTTTCCCATCGAGGTAGATATCAGCGGCGTGAGGTGTTTTCTGGTAGGAGATTTAGGAAGCCTCACTGGGATGGTCTAGCTTTTGCACCACGGCGGGCTAACTTGATTCGGCTCCTAGATCATCTACTAGAGTTGCTACTGATCATGTTAAGGTTAAACGACAGAGAGACACTCGAGTCCAGTCTTCTTCTGTGGCTGGTACTCTGAGGCGTCGAGTGGTTCAGTATTAGGTCCCCAAGTCTTCACTCTATCCCAGTACTGAGTCATCTTTCCCTCTTGTGTCAATTCCTTGTGTCATGTCTATGCGATGATGCTTTTAAGTGCCTTTTGCCTTTCTCATGGCATGAGTCGCTTGAGGCTAGCTTGAGGATGTGATCACTGCCTAGTGGAGTGGTTTTGGGTCATCTTGTGGACTTGTCCTTTCTTAGTTCGATTCTTAGTCCATGAGTTGTCCTGAGGCATCATCTTCGCCGTACATAAGTAGTGGACCTCGTTTTTTCTTGAGGTACCCACTCACGGCAAGAGTTGAAGGTAAGTATGTTGGTCATGTTGATCTTTACTAATCTCATCTAGGATCGGTTTGTTGCTTTTCAATGTTGGCACTCGATGTGAATTCCAAGTTGGCCTTTGCGGCTTGTCTCTAGAGGATTGGATCTTCCTGCATGACCATCATGAGCATCATGCTAACCTGCATGTACTTTCAACTTTGTTTGCCTCGTGTTTTTCTCCACAAGTGTTGAGCTTCATGATAACAGCAATGGGGACTTCCACTTCCATGGTGAGCTATCTCATACCCTCATGTCGGTTATACTTGTGATCATCATTTCCATGACATGTTGTGATTGCTCTTGCTCCCATGTGTATTATATGGACTTTGCTAGGTCTTGTTAGTTTTTGTTTGTCTTGTTTTGTGCCATAGCATGTTTTCCCCAACCATCTTTGTGCTTCATGTATTATATCCTAAATTCATGAGCTCTTTCCCAGCATGTGATTTTCTTGTTTTTATCCTGTCCATGATATTGTTCATTTGGTATGAGCATTTGTGTTAACTATGGGCACGTGCTATATATCATTTACTTTATTTTGTCATGAGTAGTATCTAGGTTATATGACCCTGATTTTCTATTACATCCATGATTAGCTTTGTTTAGACTTTGTTTGTCAGACTTTGTGCTACATGTGAATGCCTTTCATGAGATTAGGGTCATATGATCTAGCTGCCGCTGTATGACTTATATTGTTCATGATCACCTTTTATTGTCCTTCACGCTTATATGCTTCATACCTATTTTTGCATGAGCTCGTGCTCTTCATTCATGGCATGTATTCATCATCATGCATAGAGTGTTGCCATAAGTAGCTTCTCATCTTTGTGTCCATTGTCACCATTTACTTTCATGCTGTCTGTGTCCTCATGACCTTTTGTTTGGTCTTCTTTTGACGGGCCTTTTCGCAGCATGTAAATATTGTTATTGAGACTATGGATAAATGGATCTTGATGTTGCTAATTGGTTTGTTTTATGCATGATCCTCTTTAGTTGTCTTCATTCATCTTGCTCATGGTATATCTAGTAGCATGTTGTTGTGCTTCATTGTGGTATTTCTTCATTTACATGCTCATTGCCATGTTTAGGGTAGTATCTTGATCCATGTATTTCTAGGCTTGCACATGATCCCTGCTAGCATTTTGTTCTTTGTGATGCATCTTGCTTAGCTTCTTCTTGACAGATGAGTGCTATGATGCACCTTCTTTGTTGTTTATCATGTGGATATGTTTTCACTGTTGTCTATGGATATATGGATCTTGATGCTATCTTTAGCTTGGTTGTGATCATGATCTTACATTACCTTCTGCATCATGTTCATGCTCTAGATGATCATTTGCCACACTTTTCCTGTATCTTGTCCATTCGTGCCTAGGAACTGGATCTACCTAACCCCAGTTTCGAAAGCATAGATTTGTTGGATGCATGTGTGTAGGCTTTCTAGTGGGGAGACCATCATCCTAGGAAAATCTCTAAGTCTTCTTCCTCTGCTTTTTGGATCCACTTCAGGTCATTTGCCACTACTTGCACTACACTGCAGTAGGTAAGTACCTCTGAAAATGTTGATGATAGTGATGGGTCTCTTAGGAGGTTGTGGTTCTTTTGTAGGTAGAGCTTGTGTCCTGTTTGTCTAGAGTCTTTTGGTTGGACTTCTAGCATAGTTAGGTTGCTTCTTACCTTGAGCCATCTTGCTCCTTAGAGACTATGTGGTTTTAGATCTTATCTCTTCTCCTCTAGCTTTCTACCTATCTCTTGTGAGGTGAGAGTTTTAGAGTGTGCCTCAAGGGGAGTAGAGTGTGTTCAGGGGGATTTGAGCTTGGGTTTATGAGCTCATATGGCATTTCTTGAGGGGGAGTTGATCTGTATTTTATGTACTATATATTTTCTTCCAGCATTTCCTTTCTTCTTCTGGGTGACTTTGGGCTTGTTTTCTTGAGTTGAGTTCACTCACTTAGAATTCTGGCATGCCTTGCATGGTCCTCTTATCTTGTGCTTTAGGTTGTTATCATGCATGATTAGCTGTTCTCTCTTCTCTCTAGGTTGAGTTCCCTCACGTCTTATAAGTCTAGCGGTTTTGGGGCCTCCTGGTAGGCAGGTGCATGTGCACTCCTTAGTTGGGATCTAGAGTCGCTTCCCTATGTCGATCTCTGGGGAAGATAAGAACGAGTCTGAGCCGTAGTGAGTCTCTTCTATCTTATCTATGCTCAATAGCCATCCAGTTTTGCAGTTTCTCGACTTCTTCTCCTCATTCTGTTTTTCTGGTTATTATTGAGTTCATTCGGGTTTTCTTTATGCCTAATCTTGATAATAACTCAACTTTAACCAGATTTGAGCTTAAAATTGATTCATTTGTTGAGGGGGAGTTTGACAATCTATTCATGCATTGCATATAGACTGCATTTCCTGTTTAATGAGCTTTGTCTATTATGCAATTGATTTCTTCTTCATGCTATATACCATGCTACATCATATGGAGGAAATCACTAGCTTAGATATGTCCAAGTTCATTTAACTTGCTAAGCTTAAAAATGAAATATGCCTTAAATGAAGAACTTGATGAAACTTGTTGCTTTTACTTGCTAGGTTTCTTCTCTAGAGGTTTGTGCTATAATTTGAGAAATTTTGGAGTTCTCTAGAGTCCTTATAGCAACTTGGGTGAAACTAGTTTGATTCATGCTAGAGTCCTTCAATTGCTCATAAATCATTGTGCTAAAAATGAAAATTAAACAAAATTGACTCTTCTTGTGCACATACGACTCAACACCTTGCATTCACAAGACCGCTTCCCATTGCACTTGGGATGAACTTGGAATACATCGTGTTTGACCTAGACCATCCTCTTAAGAGTTCATCTTGAGATGGTCGCATACGGCTTAAGTCAATTGGTTGTCAAAAGAAAATGCAAATAAATTAAAAACAAAGACATATGTGGGTAAAGAATGCAAATAATGTCAAACATTTGCACCCCACTATGTCTTGTATGATGATAAATCAAAAATTTGCATTAAGTGATAAATGAGCCCGAAGGACCTTGTATGCACTTCCAGATTCCCCAAAGTGTTGAGTAGGTTGAACTCTAGGTTTTCCTTTTGATCCTTAGAGTGGCTATTCTTCTATTTTTGAAACTAAAGCTAAGTGTTGCACCTGTCAAATCTTGCTAAAAATAAAATATTCAAAACTAAGCTCGTATTTGCACTTGGACATGTCTTAGACTAGTCTAATCTAAAAAATTGACTAGCTTGGTGTCATATCTTGTCATTGCGATCAATTGGATAATCTTCAAAGCTCCCTTAGGATGCATTTCATGCATACATAAAAAGAGGGAGAAAATTCCATTTTGATGCCTATATTGCCAAAAGGGGAGAAAATGTAGAAAAGGCATATTTTAAAAAAATTAATTAAAAAAAAGAGATAAAAATGTGAAAGCTTGTTGGTTCTTATGATCTTTGTAAATCTTTGCTATTTTTTATGGATCATAATCACATTTGGCACTTACGATTGGTTTTTAGAGCTTTTGTGGAAAACTTGCTCTTTTCATGGTCTTGCTCTAAATTCTTTCTGCCAACTTGGTCATGATTTTATATCTTTCTCTCTAGATCAAGTTTGGCTTTGCAATCAAATTGCTTTCTTCTTCTCTCTTTCAAACTCAAA
The DNA here is from genome assembly GCA_036346275.1 of Otatea glauca. NCBI lineage: Eukaryota > Viridiplantae > Streptophyta > Magnoliopsida > Poales > Poaceae > Otatea > Otatea glauca. The sequence continues at coordinate 1,804,701 of CM070717.1, read as the reverse complement.
TTTATGCCTTTTGTGTTGTTTGTCAATATACTCATCAAGGGGGAGATTGAAGGACCATGTGGAGGTCAATCCATGTTTGTGATGAGTATTTGACTTTATTTGAGCAAGGTGTGCTCAAGTTTGAGTTTGGTTTGGATTGATTTTCAAAATGAAGCAATTTGAGTTGTCTCTGCCTGGAGTGGCAGTACCGGTCGTATGGACGCGGTATTGATGAGTTGGATGGTTTATTGCACATCTTTGTGGGCATTGCTATGTGAGGAGTTTCCTTGTTTTTGATGGTTGCAGGACGACGGTGCTAGGTCATGGTGAGGCGAAGGATGACCGGGACAAGGCGAGGAGCGTCGGAGGTCCAGATGGTTGGGAGATCACCGGAAGATGATCGGAGACAGAGTCCGGGCAAGTCAAGAAGACAAGGAAAGGAGTTGATTCTAGCTAGATGCCGCGTGGATCAATGAGGGTCGTCGGATTGAGGTCTAGTTGATAGGTTAGCGGGTCTAGGTAGTATGCTTTGAAAATCGTGCAAGAAAACACGATATGTGTGTGGGTTTTGGGTTAGCCCTTGCATGGCTGTGTGTGTGGGTTAATCCTAGCCCTTAGATGAGTGCTCTAGGGTTGAGGACTCATCCAAGGGTGGTAGGTGGCCCAAGAGTATGGAGGGGTAGCCCCCTTCCCTTGAAGGTTTTTGAGGTTTTTGATGCTCCTTTGAGCTTTGCCCACATGAATGTGAGGCTTTGTAACCTCTCCTTTCAGAAATGAAATGTTTCCTCATATCATTTCTTTTCTTTGTGCATTTACATTACACATTTAAATTACGCAATTTACATTATGCACTTAAATTCCGCAATTAAATTCAGCACTTACATTCTTGCAATTTACATTTATGCAATTTGGATTTGCCTCCCCTCCTTCTAAATGCTGTTATTCTAGGATGTCTTGAGGATGTTCATTTGGTTTTACATCTTTCTTACACCCTTGGATAGACTAGAGATCAAGTTTTTTTATTAAATTGCAAATCTATCCAGAACTTGTTCTTCGCGCAGCAGTCAGTGTTTGATTTTTATAAAAATATAGAAAAATCATTTTTAATTGATTCTTTTTGTATAAGGTTCATAACTAATGTATACATCTGTATAAAATTTCTTGAGTCCACTGGTTGCACCGTTTGAGATCTATGAAGTGAAAACCGAGCCTCAAACTTTCTTGTCGAAGTTCCTGACTGTCTGTATTGCTTGATTTTTCATTCTTATTGTACATAGCATTCTGAGGTGATTTTTGGTGGATTGGTTCACGTCTCAACTCCTCACAGGGACAAAAATTCCCAAAAATTTTAGAGCATCATAAACTCACCAACCACCTGTTCCAACTGAGGACAATTTCTGAAAATCTGCTTTAAACTTTTTTGAAAAGAGACTTTTGTGTTTTAGCTTTATCGCTTTTAGAAAAGAAGTCTTTTGAATTGATTCCTCTTTTGTTTGGACAATTGACAACCAGGATTGTGATTAAAAACCCCTCACATGATTCATGGTTCTTATCCATGCAAGCTAGGGGTACACATAGTTGTCTAATTGTTCTGGATTTTTGGAGGGTGTGTGAATCTGAGAAGCACCAGTTTGAACAAAAATCTTTGGGTGCTTTAGATTTTTATTGCAAGAGTGTTTGGAGTACTTTGAGTGGGGAAAATTTTATTTGGGATCATTCACCCCTCCCCCTCTGATCGCCATTTCGATCTTTCAGCTTCTTTTAGGATCAAATTCTTAAGGTCGGAATCATTGGGAATATAAATTTGTTTCTTATGCATAAGAAGGTCGTCAGAACCTTCCAAGAATTCAGAGCCAATGCCTTGCTTTAACTCTTCTCAGATTTTGATGATGGCTTCATCAACAAGTTGGGCAGCTTTAATTTGGAATTTCAAGGTTGGTTGCACTTCCAGTGCGGCCAGAAATCCTTTTTTCAATAATTCCTAAATTAAGCTTTTGAAATTCATTTTATAGTTCAGATTGTCTGGTGAAAGCCGAGATGGAGATACAGTGGAGTTTCCGACTAAGGGCGTCGGCTACGACATTAACTTTACCTGGGTGGTAATTAATGCTAAGATCATAGTCCTTGATTAGCTCCAACCATCTTCTCTGTCTAAGGTTCAAGTCCGATTGAGTGAAGAAATATTTCAGGCTTTTATGATCAGTGAATACATTGCATCGATTACCAATGAGGTAATGACGCTAGATCTTTAGAGCATGAACCACAGCGGCAATTCCAAGTCATGGGTAGGATAGTTTTGCTCATGGGGACGGAGCTGCCGAGAAGCATATGCTACAGCTCTGGATTCTTGCATCAGCACGCATCCAAGACCGTGTCGTGATGCATCACAGAAGATGTCAAAATTCTTATGGACGTCAGGCAACACAAGGACAGGTGTCGTAGTTAGCCTTTTCTTCAATTCTTGAAAACTTGATTCACATTCGGGTGTCCATTCAAACTTCTTTTCTTTCTTTAATAACTGAGTCATCGGTCTAGCGATTTTGGAGAAGTTTTCGATAAAGCGGCGATAGTATCCTGCTAAACCGAGAAAACTTCGAATCTGTGGAACAGACTTGGGTTGTTCCCAGGCTTGAACAGCTTGAATTTTACTGGGGTCAACAGAAATCCTTCTTTCTGAAAGAATATGACCAAGAAATGCAATTTCCTTTAGCCAAAAATCACATTTTTCAAATTTGGCATAGAGTCGGTGGACTCGAAGATTTTCAAGAACCATGTGCAAATGTTGCGCATGTTCTTCTTCAGATTTGGAATAGATGAGAATATCATCAATGAATACCACAACGAACTTGTACAAATACTCCATAAAGACCTTATTCATAAGGCACATAAAACTTGCGGGAGCATTGGTTAGTCCGAAGGACATCATGACGTACTCAAAGAGTCCATATCAAGTGGTAAATGCAGTTTTTGGAATATCATAGGGTCTGATTTTTAGTTGGTAGTACCCATGTCTTAAGTCAATCTTTGAAAAGACTCGAGCACCACTCAATTGATCAAATAGATCATCAATGCAAGGAAGAGGATATTTATTTTTGATGGTGACGTCATTTAAAGCACGATAATCTATGCACATGCGTAGACTACCATCCTTTTTGTTAACAAACAGAACTGGGCTTCCCTAAGGAGATGAACTGGGGCGAATGAACGCTTTGTCCAATTGTTCTTTAATTTGCTTCTTAAGTTCAACCAGTTCAGTTGGGGCCATTCGATAAGGACGTTTAGAAATTGGAGCGGTACCGGGATAAGATTGATAACAAACTCCATGTCTCTATCTGGAGGTAAACCTAGTAGCTCATTTGGAAAAACATCAGGATAATCACAAACTACTCGTACTTGAGAGAGTTCTTTCATTGAGGTAGAACAAAGGAATGATTGGGAAGGTGATTTATCTTGGTTGGACGAGAACTCTACCATAATTTCTTCTAGGCTTAGCAAGGATATGGATCGATTAGCACAATCTATACAACCTTTATGCTTGGATAACCAACCATACCAAGAATTATATCTAAGCCTTGAGTTTCGATAACGATGAGATCAGCATAAAATAATACTCCATTTATTTCAGTGCTCACTCCAGGGCAAAGACTGAAAGTTTTAATTTTGGCTCCAGGGGAAGATATTATCATGATAGAAGGCAAAAGATCAATAGGAATTTCATTTTGATCCACAAATTTCTTGGAAATGAAAGAATGCGAAGCTCCAGAATCAAATAACACCAAAGTTGGAATAGAGTGGACTAGCAACGTACCTATCACCACGTCAGGTGCCTCGCTTGCATCCTCAGCGGTCACATGATGCAAGCGACCGCGAGTAGGTCCTTGAAAATTATTGGGGGCTGTCCTGACAGGTTGCGATCCTCCATATCCTTGTGGGCGACCTGGGGGTCGTTGTTGAGCTCCCTGGGATTGCGAACGAGTTGAATTTTTCTTGGGACATTTATTAGCATAATGCCCCTGCTCATTGTAGTGGAAACAGGTTACATTGGCTGCCGGGTTTTGACCACCCGAAGACCGCTTGCCAATATTACTGGCGGGGTGAGCAGGAGGCTGTTGGCGGGAAGCTTGAGGTTGAGGTGGTTGACCTTGACGTATTTGCTGAAATGGTGGAGCAGAAGATTTGGGATTGAATGATTGCCCAAATCGTGGCTTAGAAGGATTAACACTCATATTCTTCCTGGCCATCCATTTTCGCTTTGCGACTCAGAAATTGTTCGAGTGCCTTGCTCAACTCGAAGGGCCTTGTCCACCAAAGTTTGAAAATCATGGATATCATGGGCCACAAGGGTCCATTTAATTTCATCGTTCAAATGTTCCCTGAAACGCTCAAGCCTTTTCTCTTCTGTGGTGACTTCAGAGGGAGCATATCGAGCCAAATAATTGAAGCGATGGAGATACTCTACAACTTTCATGTTGCCTTGGTGAAGATCCAGGAATTCCCTTTTCTTAAACTCCATCAGACTAGATGGAATGTGAGTTTTGCGAAAAGCTTCCTTAAAAGCTTCACAAGGGATAACTTGGTTTGGAGGCATTATAGCTTGATAATTCTCCCACCAAGCTGCTGCAGCTCCTTGCAGCTAGTAGGGTGTGTAGAGTACTTTCTCTTGGTCATTGCATTGTGCGATGGCCAATTTACTCTCGACTGAATGAAGCCAGTCATCAGCTTCCAATGGATTAGTTGTGGAAGAAAAGATGGGTGGTCGAGTTTTAAGAAACTCATTTAGCTTGGAGTAATGGGGAGTGTTTCCATTGCCACCTCTAGCAATGGCTGTGCCAATATTAGCTGTATTCTGAATCATTTGCTGGAGAAGAATAGTCTGAGTTTGACAGTTTTGCTCAATCATGGCGAGAACTTGAGCCATGGTCGGGGGTTCAGGTAATTGATCTTCTGGAATTGGATTTGGTTGATTTTGTGGGGGAGGAGGATTGACGTGATTAGCGGGTTGGGACGATGAGGTTCTTGCTGAGGGATGCATTGGATTTGGTTGAGCTGGTGTCGGGATTACATTCCTTTGAGATTGGGTCTCGGGGGTAGCCTCACTTTCCAAAAGATGACTAAGGGATCGTGTTACTGGCATCCTGCAAAGTAGCGAGAATTATTTTATTAGCATTGATAAATATAAAATATATAGTAGTTATTTTTAATAAGCAATAGGTATATACTCATGCTGCTCCAAGGATCATCTCATCAAAAACTTTCACTTCCAAGTTATATTAGCGAGAGATATCCATAAGATAACACAAAGAGAACTCTCGAACAAGAAGTCATACAATACCAAAAGATCACATATATATCGGTATATGTATTATAAACTGACTAACTTAACTACTACCTCAAACCTATAACATAAAACTCTATTACTCCCTTAATCAGAATCGCTAGGTATAATCCCTACACCTCGAACTACTGGATAAGGCGGTGGTGAATTTACGTCACAGCTATTTTCTGAACTAGAAGGTAAAGGTGGATGGTTCTGCACTCCAACTGGTTGGAATTGGCGCAAATACTCGCGTCGATTACCAACTCGATGCCTTGGTTCTCTTGCTGGATTTTGGGATCCCATACAGGCCTCATATGATCGGACATACGCCTTCATATCAATATGGTGTGCTTTGCATATCCGGCGCATAAGCTTACGGCCTGACTCTTGAATTGCTTGATGCTTAGATTCAATATGGTGTTTCACATTATGATGCAATTTTTGGCCTTTAAGAGTTGTGGTGGCATAACTAGAAACTTTATATCCAATTTGTGTTTGCTTGATATCAAAAATAGGTGCATGCTTTTTATGACCTAAATTTTCAGCCAACTCTCTTGCAATATCAGACCAGTTTATATTTTTAGCCATCTGAAATTATTATAAAAGAGAAATAATTAGTAACAACATAAAAATATAATACTTCAAATTGGAAGAAAAGGATTACAATAATTATTTTTCTCTCACCATGCCATCTTTTGTGAGAAAGTTTGCAATATCGCGAAAAATTTAACTTTATGTTAAATATTTATGAATGCAATCCAAGGAATACAAAAATTTCTTGACACCCAAAATTTTTCATTCATATAGATAATATTTTACATTCCTAACAGTACAATACTAAGGACTTCCTTGCTAAGTATATTACATAACATACTACCATACAATACCAAAAGTCTGCCTTGCTACCTATATTATATAGTGTCACCTCTTATTCCTACGAGGTCTTAAGCTATCCTAATCACTGGTTTCAAGCCAACTAGCAAAACTCGTATTGAGATCGTCATCATTCAGCGGTGGAAACTTCTCTGAAGAGCTTCCTACTGAAGCTGAGCAAGCATCTCGGGACGCCTGAGTCGTCTTGGGATGACGGGAAGTAGAAGTTCCGAACTCCGCATTATGTTTGGCAAGGAGGGGTCGGCTACCTCCCACTGACATGTGGGCGGTGCGACGAAGGCTGGTGGGTGTGTGAGGCGGTGGTGAAAGCAGATGGCGAGGGATAGCAGTGCGGTGGAACTTGGGGTGCAGCTGGTGCAGCGTTACCCAGAACTAAGCGAGAGATAAACCCCATGTTTACAAATGGGGTGATCACTCCTTCCAGATAGCCCACACGACGGCGACAAACAACTGCCTCCTGGGCTATGCGGCGATGATGCTCATCGGCAGCATTACTAAACTCCACCAAGGTGTGAAGTCTATCCAGGTGAATGCCCTGAAGGATTTGGGTAGGAAGTGTCTCCAAGTGGCGATCGAGAGGGATACAAGCGATATGCAGAATGCAGTTCTGGGAGAGCTTGGTGCAGGCGAACAACAGCAATGTAAGCAGCATCGCTCATAGCAACATCCATAGTTGATCCATAGCCTTCGAAATTACGCTCCCCTTCATCATACAAAGCGCGGGCAGGAATATGTAGTCGGGCTGCATACTCGACTGAGGAGGAACTGAGAGCCACGTAGTACACCATATAGCGAGGATTCTCAGTATATTGTGCCACATCCAACATTTTGGCTAGCACTCCCTTAATTCCTGTCTCCTCACGAGCATTCGACTCATAGCATAGGATAATATCCATCTGTTTTAAACAAAGAGAAGATTAGAAATTTTCAATTTCGAGTAGATAAGAAGGTTTAACAGATAGTTAAGGACAGATAGTTAAGGTAATAAAGAGAAGTATTAGTAAAGATATATTTATAAATTAAGCTCTAGTTCTTAAACTTATTAAATTTTCTTTTGACTAGCGGCCATGCTAACTAAGGTTTTTCTACAGTCTGCATGGCTCTGATACCAACTTGTGAGGCCCCATTTTTATATTTAATACCAACAATGGGTTCCCAGTGCATACTATACTAGTCTCATGATCAGTGGCTAGTATGCACAGATTACAAATTGAGATCACATCCATACACAATAATATTACACATGATAAATGTATGAGATTACATAATAGTAATACAAGCCAAAAACTTAAAAGTAGCAGCGGAAACTATATTTCTCTTGTAGTATGCCCATTCACCCTCAGGCAATAGACAAGGTAAAGCCCTAGAAAAGATCGTCATCATAACCCCCGAATCCTATATGGTCGTAATGATCATCGGAGTATTCGATATCATCACCTAAAAACAACATTGATAGCAAGATTGAGTACATGGTGTACTCAGCAAGTCTCATAGTGTATATCAAACGCAAATATAATAAATGTAGGTCATAGCAATGGAATGGTTTCTACAGTTATTTTTGCATTGGCAAATTGACGCATAATCATATACTAGATTGCAACCGAAATTTTTAAAAGAGCATTTGTTGTAATAATAAGCATTTGTTGTAATAATAAGTATTGACAGCATAAATGTAACGACCCCCATTTTCACATAAATGCAAAAATGGAAATCTAATGCGCATACAGTACTAGTCCCATGATCAGTGGCTAGTACGCACATTTTCAACAATTGGAATCACATCCATACATTATTTTATTCAAACGGAAGCTATTTGTACAATATATTCTTACAACTCAGAGTATATAAATATAGCAACAGAAGAAGCAAAGTCTTGTAGTGTGCCCATCCAATCCCTCAGGCAACTGACAAGGCATAATCCCTAGAAAAGTCGCTTTATTGAAAATCCCGCATCCTGCGACGATAAGAGATCTTTCGAAGCTTCGCTATCTTTTTCCACCTAAAACAACATATAAGCAAGGGTGAGTACTTTACGTACTCTGCAAGACTTTAGCAAATCCTATAATATATGCAGGCCATTTCAAAGGAAAGGCTTCTATGGTTAATTTGCATAAAGCAAAATGGAATTTGTAAATCAAGTTGTCATTTGCAAACGGAATTTAATAAAGCAAGTTTAACTGATAAGAAATAAATAAAGCATAAGTAATACTCATAGCCCTTCGTGAGCATTAAATAATTCAATGATCCAATAATCCAATCCTGCCATATCAATTCCTTGCCAACATGTGGCATAACCATAATCTTTGCCAAAACAAGGCATATTAGAAGAAATCATCCCATTTTGAAAATAGTAAAACATTTAGCTATGTGATGACGTTACCAAATGCCTTTGACCGTAGGCGCGGCTAATTAATTAGATTTACACTCTGCAGAGGCGTACAACTTTACCCACAAGAAATGATCAACCTTTTCGCCAGATCAATTAACACACTTCCTTTGGTGTGTCGGCAAGGAGATCATAACATAACCGTTACATTACCTAATCCTAGCTTTGCACCAGCCTGATGACGTTAAGTCCTTGTTATGGAGAAGAAACATGACAGTGTATCCCCGTCATTAAAAGTGGTAATTCAAGCAGTAAATCCCTGCGATAGAAGTAGTAAATCCCTGCGGTAAAGGTTTCTTCCCATACCAAGGCGTACACCGTTATACCGATATGCGTTTACCCACAACGAAGTGTGGAAGCCCCTCATAAGAAAACCTAGAAAGGATTGCTCATACTATCTCCCGCCTACCAATGTGCAAAGCCAGACCTAAGCAACTTAATAGGTTAAGGTTGCCCCATATCAGCACTTGTGGTTGCACGATTTTCTTGGCTTGAAAACAACCCATAGCTCGGTCCTTAATTCGACACGGGCAATGCTCCACCCTACACTACGTACAAGTCTAGCCCTTGCACAACCGACTATTGCCAATAATTGCCCGCATCTAAACCATAGTTTTATTTGGGGGTTTTTAGTCAAAATACCAACAATTGATATCATGTCATAACCAACCATTTTCAATTCTCAAGAATAAATTTTGATCTGATCATATTCAACGTTGGTTCTAAAGCATGATTAATAATCGCATATACCCAAGTTGACATTATGTATTGTCTAACCCATTTCTATGGTTATCAAGGTTCACTCATTCATACTTATCAAGGAAGTTTCGTGAGACAACAGGTATATCTACCAGTACCATAAGATAGCATATTTACAGAAAACATGAAACATTTTGATAAACACAATGAAAATTAAATACTGGGATCAATATGATCAAAGGGGTGCTTGCCTTGCTTAATCGTTGTTTACGACGAAGTCGCGGTCGAAGCCTGTGTTGTCGACGACGGAATTAATGACGTCGGGTTCTACACGTCGTTCAATGGAAATATAGCGAAACAACAATTTCAATAAGGGCAAAAAGAAGACAGACAGTAAATCAAATAAAACATGCTATAAAGAAACATACGCATATTCTTTTATAGATTATTTATTCTTGTTTTACGAATTCAAGAGGCTAAAATTATGTATTCTTGTATTTATAACTTCGAATTATAGATGCTAAAATTATTTAAATTAGAAAGATTTGTCTTATGGTGATATCGTAGAATAGTATGTTGTTAATAGGATTTAGATGCAAAGCAATGTATTTAGAGACTTTTAAATTAAACATTTATCACTAAATTTCTGGCTGCCATTTTATGAGGCATAACACATTAAATTATCTACCCCATATTCATGAACTAATTGCTAGAAGCAAGCATGGTCCCATATGCACACATACTTATATATATACATATATACCTATTATGCTCTTCATACTAAATCACATATTATTTGCATAAATCATTATTTGTTCAATATTTTTACCTAGCCTAACATTATTCCACCATTATGCTAAAAATAAATATGTTTAACAAACTTTCAAGAAATTCTTTTCTTATCCATTTAGTTATTATATCATAGTTACTAATAATGTTAGACTTCAATAGAAAAGACATAAAACAACTAGTTACCCAAATATTTTTATAGAAATGGGTTCATAGCAGAATAAGGATCTTAATAAAATTGGTTTCAAATAATATTAACTTTGTTTGCAAAATTTTCATAATTAGTCTACTTTCATATGTACTATTCACCTTTGTATTAAAATATTTTTCCAGAATAGATTTTCAAAATATTTTTGCATATTCTGGAAGCTCTTGATTTTAGATGAATTTATAAATTGGTTTCATATGCGAAAGATATTCAAGTTTGAAGTTGGTTCGGGTATGAAAATTCAGGAAAATCAGAAAATACGCTTTCAATACTTTGAAAGCGCCTTCTTCCTTTTTCGTGGGTTTTCTTTTAAATCAGCTGACCGACAGGTGGGGCCTGCGGGTCAGTGAAAGGGTGAAGCTAAGAGGCGCGGTGAATGATAGATGGGTCCCGCATGTCAGCGACACAAGGCAGAGACACCTTCGCGGCTCATCGCCGGTGAAGTAGCTCGGGGAAGGTTCGACCGGCGGTGCAGGGAGCATCAGGGAGATGAGCCGCACGCGGGGAAAGTACCGATTCGGCTTGAGGTGGACTGAGATGAACTGGCACCGAGAGGAGGCGGCGGCGGCAATGGCGGATCGTCGGAGAAGAAGACAACCGGTTGTGAGCTCGGATGGGTAGCTGGATGAGCATTAGGGGACACTAGGAGTTCCATTTTTGCGGTTAATGGGGTCGGAGGCTTACCGGATCACCTTGCCACCGTTCGCCGTGCTTGAGGAAGAAGGGTCAAAGCGGCGGCAGAGCTACGGTGGATGAAACCTAAACCAAATTGAGGGGTTTTGATCCTATAGGCTTGATGATGCTACGGTTTGAAGGAATTGGCAAATGGTTGAATGTATCGGCTTGATTTGAGTTCGACCCTATCCTAGGGTTCTTCGGTCACAGAGGGGAATTGATGAAATTGGTGATGGTTCAGTGTATGGAAGTAGACGATATGAGGGGGAAATGAGGGGAACTCTACGGCGATCACAGAGCAAGAGATGACGCCATGGAGGGAGCTCGGGCATGCATAGCCGGTGGCAACCATTCAGCAAGGAAACCAAGAAATAAACTTGAGATTTCTATTCGGTAGTGCTTGATGATACTCCAGGCCAGCTTAAATGAGATTTGTGGCTGTGAATGGAAAAATGGCTGGGTGAGGCAGGCTCAATGGCTTTTATAGCCCAGCAAGGCTGTGGAGGAGCTAGATGACGAGTGGGCCCGGGAATTGTTCATTGAAGTGACACAAAACAAACCTCATCTCCTCCTTATCGCCAGAAGATCTGGATTCCATTCAGTGAACCGAATAGCAATCATGATGGTAAATTAATGAGGAATTTATGGAGTGTACTAAAGATAGGTTTGAAGGTTCTTAAAATTTTTCAGAATTATATCATGCTTTATAATTTATAAAAATTCTAACAGTGCATTGTGCACAGATTTCAGTTTTCTGTGTTTAATTTATCTTAGAGTTCATAACTTATGAAATATCTTTGAAACTTTTTTTGGAGGTTCCTTACAGCTTTCTTAGGCCCTGTTTGGCAGAGCTCCAGATCCCAGCTCCACCTCAGAGCTGGAGTTTGTAGGCTGAAATAAAGTGAATTAAATTTATATTTTTAGTCTAAAATGTAAACAAGATGACCTACATAAATACTCTTAATGTACCCACAGCTCCAGCTTCATAAATTTCTGGAGCTAGGAATGCCCTGCTCCACCAACTCCAAGAATTTTGGTGGAGCTGGAGCTGTCCCAAACACCCCTTAGTCTCCTGTAAAATTTCCAGCTTCAAATTATTTATATTTTATTTACTAAAATTCTGAGATTGGAATTAACAGATTTTCAGCCTTTCAGTTTTCGAATTTGTAAAATTAACAAATATAATTATTATTTTCTGATAGTTTTAATGTTCATAGGCTGATCCATAATAAAGATATTATAAAAAATTCAGGTCGAATTAATTCAGCATTATTTTTATTTAAATCTGACAATTTCACTGTTGCTAGTCATGGATTCATTAATTGCACTCATAATTGCTTTGATGTGACATGTAACTTCCTAAAATATCTCCATATGACCCTTAACTGCTAAAATTAATTTATTAATAATTTTATATGTTTAAATAAATTTTTGTTTATTTTTTCGTTATAAACTTTTTACTCTTTTCTTTATCTATTATCATGTTTATATGAAAAGACTTTTCCTTTGTAACAAAAATCAAGGAAATTCAAGAAAATAAAAATGAATTAAGAACAAATCATAGAAATCATCAATAAATATATTTTAATGTTGAACTTTATTTGCTTGTTGTACTTTAAGTTTTGTATTGTAGAGAAAATGAAATTAGTACATTTAAAGATTCTCTTAAAAACCAAAATTCAATAAAGTTTTGATTAGTTGGAATTTCAATGTAAATTTTCATTTCCAACTTATTTTCATATTTTGTTTGATTTGAAGTTTTATTTTTCAACTCATACTTTTATTATGGTTGTATTTCAAGATATTGAAATAGAAGATAATATTTTAATTCATTCTTGATATTCTAATTAAAAATTCTATTCCATTACATTTTCTAATTTTTATATTTCTATTTTTATTATTTATAATTTTTGAGATGTTACAATAAATTAATCATCATAACACAGTCTACCCGACTGATTCAATCCATTCCCCTGTCATCCCCTGACATGAAATATATTCCAAAACACTATTTTCCCATCAAATCATTTTGGAAATATCAAAACTCTAACCATGTGATGACTTTACCAAGTGCCTTTAACTGTAAGCGCGGCTAATTAATTACATCTCCCCCCTACACTACGTACAAGTCTAGCTCTTGCACAACCGGCTAATGCCAATAATTGCCCACATCTAAACCATAGTTTTATTTTGAGTTTGTAGTCAAATTATCCACAATTTACACTTAGTAATCCCAACATTTTCAAATTCCCAAGAAGCAGTTTGATTTGATCATCTATCCCATTGTTAAATGAGCATGGCTAAGCATCGTTATTAATCGAGTATACCCAACTTGACATTATGTAGTGTCTACCCTTTTTCTATGGTTATCAAGGTTCACATATCCATACTTATCAAGGAAGTTCTATGAGATATTAGGTATATCTACCAATATTCTAACATAGCATTTTTATGACAAGTATGCGCATGCATAATAGCTATTTGAAGTAATAGGATCAATATGGTTAAGGGGGTGCTTGCCTTGCTGATCGCAGTCGGGAATAAAGTCCGGATCGTCGGCGAGGTCGTCGTCTACTAACTCAGGCTCGTCGGAATCTACTCGTCGATCATTAAGAATAACATACAATAAATAGCGAACCAATATAAGGGCAAAAAGAAGACAGATAGAAAATCCAAATAAAAGCTTATTCGGAGAACCATGAGTATCTATTGGTAAGATTTTGATTCATGTTTATATGGTTATACTGTCTTTTCATTGGTGGTTACCTTTAATGCTTTTGGACTAAAAGATGTCAAGTATTTCTTGCTTCATGTGAAATAATCATTTTATTTGTAACGAATTCTAATGCTAAAATTATTTGAAGTAAAAAGATTTGTCTTATGGTGATAACATAAAATAGCATGTTGTTAAAAGGATTCAGATGCAAAGCAATGTATTTATAGACTTTTGAATTACTTATTCATCACCAAACTTCTTGCAGCCATTTTATTATGGATGCATAACCTACCAGGTTATGTACTAAATCCTTATGTGCTATTTATTAGATGCATGCATGGCCTTATATAAACACATACCCATATACACACACACATATATATTCATATGCTTACTTATGCCCTTTTATACTAGAACACAACCTATTTGCATAACCCATTAGTTATCCAATGTTTTTATCTAGCCTAACATCATACTACTATCATGCTGAAAAAGAAATATGCTTAGCACCCTCCTGAAATTCTTTTCATTTTAATTTATTTATTATTATATAATCAAACTAACAACATTTGATTTCAATAGAAAAGACCTAAAATAACTAGTTAACCAAATATTTTTATATGCATGGGTTCCTAGTAGAATGAGAATCATAACAAAATTGGTTCCATACAATTTCAACTTTATTTTCAAAGTTTCAACATTTAGTCTTTTTTCATATCTACTATTCACCTTTGTATTAAAATATTTTTCCAGAATAGTTTTTTCATAATATTTTTGCATATTCTAGAAGCTCTTGATTTTAGGTGAATTTATAAATTGGTTTCATCTCATTTGGATTTAAAATGCAAAAGATATTGAAGTTTGAATTTGAAGTAGTTCTGAAAAACAGGAAAAATAACGAATTACGCTATCACTGAACCGAAAACGTCTTTCGCGGCGCGCCAGATTCTATTTGAATCCTGCCGAGTCGCTGACAAGCCGGGTCTACCTGTCAGGGACACGAAATTGGGCGCGCACGGCTTTGGCTCACCGCCGGCGAACTAGCTCCGGCCAGGAGGAATTTGTTACAACTACGACTTCATCATGATAGTGTGCACCTAGGGGATAGCTCAAAGGCCCTCGGCGACGACGGAGATGCGTCGCCACCGTGGCCGAGCGGCGAAGGCCATGGCAACGTGCCGTGCCGGCGACAGAGGGCATCTCCGATGGAATCGATTCTACCTAAAGCATCCACGGGTCCTAAAGGTTCCATTTTGATTAGTAGAGAGCACAGAGGAGAGTCGAATTAGCTCACCACCGTTCGCCAGTTTTGGAGAAGAAGGGGGCTTGGTGGCGGCGGAGCTCCGGTTGATGATCCCTAGAAATAACAGAGGGGTTTTGATTCTTGTGAGCTGGTGATGCTATAACGAAAAGCAATTGATGAATAGTTGGTTGCATCACCTTCAATCGATCATGAATCGAAAGCTAGGGTTCTTCGACTGATTCGGGAAAACGCGAAATTGGGAGTAATCAGTGGAGTAGGATGGACGAGACTAGAGGGGTTTTGAAGCACAGTCTTTGGTGAACTCAATTTGGTATTTATAGCCGAGGGATTCGCTGTAGATGAGCCCGTCACCTAGTGTGAACACGACTGAGTTTTTGCGGTGCCAGAATAGGAGAAGGCATGGGCCAAATTGCTGATTTTCAGGGCAAGGACAAGGCATGTCAAGCTAGTAATGTGGCGGTTTTCTCGGGAGTCGCAGAGTGGCAGAGGTGGCGAAGCTACAGCCAGCGATGCGCTCCGGTCACACACGAGCTCGGCTGTGAGAGGGGAAGAAGAAGGCAGTGGCAGCGGCTGACAGGTGGGACCACACAGTGAATCGGGCCCGCGCGGCAGAGAGAGAGGAGGAGAACTCCGGATTGATCTGCGAGAGGGCCGAATTGGGTTCATTGAATCCGTTTTCAATCTAATCGATAAATTAATGAGGAATTTACTGAGTGTACCTGAGGTAGATTAGAACCTACCATAAAAATTTTAGACCTATTGGACCCATGTAGAATTTACAAAAATTCTGACAATGCACTGTGCACAAATTTATGCATTCTGTTTTATATTTATTTAGGTACATATACCTTATTCAAAAATTTAGAAAGTTTTTTTACTGGTTCACATTGATTTCTTGTAATATTTTAATCTTCAGATTCAAGACAATTTATTTAATAAAATTCTAACATTGGAGTTTTCAGATTTTTAGCTATTCAGTTTTTCAATTTTTATAAATATCAAACCTAAGGATTATCTCCTGATCTTTTTACTGCAGATGACTCTATCCAAGGAGAGGATAATATAAAAATGTTTACATCAAAATTATGAACATTTAATTTCTGACATTTTTACTATTGCTAGTCTTGATTCATTAAATTACCTTTCTTTTCATCATTTAATATTTTGGCATGACTTTAAAATTATATTTTGTGTTCTGGATAGTTCGACAAATTTTACAAGGATTGTTTTTTATTACTTTGTTGTTTTACAAATCTTTTCTTATTAGTTAAGTAATGGTTGGTTGATTAGAAAAAGGAATTTTCTCTTTAAGCAATAATCAAAAGAAATCAAGAAAACTCATAAAAATTCAGAAAAACCCAGGGAAATACAAATTAAAACTTATTCAAATATATTATTTAATTTCTTATTATTACCCATTTTTCAGGATGTTACATATATTTTCGTTGTCCATATACTGGGGTATGTTTCAGGACCATTTCCCCCAAAATTTATGTTTAGCCGTGTAGTTTTACAAGCTGTCGAAAGTGCTAAAGTGTTTCTGAAATTGTGCAATTTGTGATCGTTTGGGGTTCTTGCTTTAGTCGGATTTAGATACAAAGCAAGTTATAATTAAGATATTTTCCATAATATAGTAGTATATATACTAACCATAATTTTTGTACCATTTTCCTTTAAATTTACATTTAGACGAGATACTTTACGGATTGCCGAAAAGGCTTAAGTAATATGGTTTTGGTGCAGTTTGAATCTTGCATGTTAGTAAGGTTTTAAGCAATCAATTTTTGATTAAAAATACATTCAAATCTAAATCTTTTTACAGAAATGGAACATCTAGGGTTGCAGGAACCTATGTGATTTATTTCATGATTTATAGAACTAGGAATTATATAGTTACTTCAAACTCTAATTAAAATATTTTTCTGCAAGTAACATATGAAATTTTATTGCAGATTATAACTCCTTATTTCATAATTCAAATTTAGAAACTAGGTTTGCTTAATTTGGGCACTCCTAGTAAAAGTTACAATTGATTGAACTTAGCATAGTTTGGAAAAAAGTGCTGAAATAGCTAAATACGCCTTCAGTATTTGGAAAGCGCCTTTTCGGATTTGAACTGGGCTGCCATGTTTGACTGACCGGTGGGACCTACCTGTCAGTGAGACCGAGCAGAGGAGGTTGGCGTGGTGGCTGCCGGCGGCGAGAGGACGGCAGATTCGGTCGGCGGGCAGGTGAGGAAGCTGAAGGGCAACTCGGGGAAGCTAGGGCACCCCTCGGTCTTGGCCGGCGATCACCGGAGATATGCCGCCACCGCAGCCCTGCGGCGCCAGCAATGGCGATTTGGGGAGGAGATGATTTAGTGAAGTTTGATGCAAATTGGAGCCATAAGGAGCATCACTGAGCTTATAGAGTTGTGTCTCAGGGCTCACCTTTGTCGGAACACGGGTGGGTTGCACGGTCACCGAACGCCGGACTTGGGGAAGATGAAGTCTCGGGGCGAATGCTTCCCGACCAACGGAAGCTGCAACGTGAAGTTGAAATGAGCTCAGGGAAGTGTGGAGTAGCCGTGGGTGGTGAGGATGACCGGCAAGCTCACCTGACGGTCGTTCACTCGGTTTGGGCGAAGCTCTCGGCGGAATGGCAAGAGCAAGCAAGCAAAGAGGTAGAGAGTGGCTTGCCTGGCCTTTGTGGGATGCAGTGAGGTAGCTGAGTGGAGTGGTGATGGGACGGAACAGGAATCATAGGGCTCAAGGCCGCGTTTGTCAGGGTAGCGCCGAACGCAGCAGAGAGCCAGGGAGAGAGAGAGGAAGGAGAAGAAGGGAAGAAGAGAGGAACGTTGGGCGGGAGGCTGGCCGGTGGGGTTGCAGGCGAGTAGGGGCCACTGCCAGAGACCTTTGGCTACGTCTTGATCGAGCATGAAGGTCGCCCACTGGTCATTGCGATGAAAAGATAGAATTCAGTGTAGTGAGATGGGTAGGCTTGGCAAGAGTGCTGTGTTGGCTAATTTTTTTTCCAAATTTTTGTGTTGGTAGAAAAATTCATGTAGTTTCCATTCCTTTTGGTTTCATTTGATTCTCTCATGCGGTTTAAGAGCAGTAATTCTTCAAATTTGACTGATTTCAAACTATTTTTGAATTTTTAAGCTATTTAGATTGTGTGCAAAAATTATGAAAAAATTATATTTATACATATTATGTTCTCTAGTATTTTATAAAATTATTTTCTATAGTATGTTGTTTGGTGTTGTTTGGAGTTTTTTAATGTGCTTGGTTTGGGTATTTAAAAGTCAAAAATTCGAAAAATCAAATAATGAAATAAATAGATAACCCAAAGATAAATTCAAATGAAAATCCAAATGCACAATAATATTCATGACATGTCACTTTATTTATTTTTATAAAGTTTTTACTTTTGATTGTATTATTTTAAATTAATTCGGGTTTTGATTCCTCTCCAACACTAAATGAGTTCACTTGTATTTGAAAATTCCTGAAGATGACCAGGGATGATTTTGGATTTATGTGAATTGTTTTCCAGATTTTATCTCTTAAGTGATTTTGGATTTTTTTTGGAACAAAAGAAAACAATTAAGTTAAAAGATTTTCTTAAAGACCAAAATTCAAGAAAATTCCATAGAAGATGGAAATTCAAAATAAACTGTTATCTCAAACTCATTTTCATAATTTATTTATTTTAGAAGAAGAAGTTTTATTTTGTAGCTTATACTTTTCTAAAGACTAGAACTCAAGAAAACGAAGGAAAAGATAATATTTTAATTCAAAATATTATTTTCAATTTAAATTTTCATTCCATTTCATTTTAAAATTTTATTTTTCCTATTTTTGGAATTTTCGGGATGTTACAGCCGAGGAGTCTAATGATAGCCATCGAGGACGCCTGATAGAGAGGAAGGGCGATGATAGCATGCAATGCATTGGCAACGGATAAGGCTTTAAAGATAGGCTAGCATGACACGAAGAGTAGCAAGGAGTTGCTATTGAGCCTAGACACATCACTAAATTGTTGGTTTTTGTTTTTGTTGAAATCTAGTGTAATTTATTTGAAAATTGTGTTCAAATCTACTCAAAACATGAAATCATGTTTGAAATTTATTCGAATTTGAAATTTTTTGTGAAATTTTGGGGGAAGCCCTAATAAACCTTTCTTAAACATATTGAATCTTGCTTGAAATTATTTCTAGATCAACTTCCTAAAATTGGTTAAGAAACAAACTAAAATCTGCTTGAAGCATTAAACTTGAATTTTTTTTCAATGAAACATGCTTTGAAACTTCATTCTTGAAACCTGAAACATTCGTGGAACTTTTACGCAAACAAAACCTCATGAAACTCGATGAAGCTGCCATTCCAGTATTGGCTTGGCTAATAGCTTCCTTCTGTTCGACACCAATCCGTAATTATATATACCTGCTAAGATTCTTGGCTCTTTAGTTCATTTTTGTAACGACCCCCATTTTCACATAAATGCAAAAATGGAAATCTCATGTGCATTTTGTACTAGTCCCATGATCAGTAGCTAGTACGCACATTTATAACAATTGGAATCACAACCATACACAATAATATTAAAGCAGAAACTATTACACAAAGTAATCTTACAACTCAGAGCATTTATATAGTGGCAGAAGAAGCAAAGTCTTGTAGTGTGCCCATCCGATCCTCAGGCAACTGACATGGCATAATCCCTAGAAAGATAGCATCATCGAAATTCTCGCAACCTGACGACAGAAAGATATCTTCGAAGCTTCACTAACTTTTCCACCTAAAACAACATATTAAGCAAGGGTGAGTACTTTACGTACTCCGTGAGACTTTAGCAAAACCTATAATATATGCAGGCCATTTCAAAGGAAAGGCTTCTACGGTTAATTTGCATAAAGCAATATTGAATGTATAAAGACAAGTTGTAATTTAGAAACGGAATTTGTAAAAGCATATTTGATTGATATGAAATAACTAAAGCATAAGTAATACCACAGCCCTTCGCGAGCAACGAAATCATCCAATAATCCTGCCAATCATGACACAATATGGTTTTCGCCAACACGTGGCAAATCAAATAAGTCCAAGCATTTTGAAAATAGTAAAATCTAACTTTGGAACAACTTCACCAAGTGTCCTTGATCGTGGACGCGGCTAATCAATTAGATTTACACTCTGCAGAGGTGTATAGCTTTACCCACAAAGAGTGATCAGCCTCTTTTGCTAGGCCATTCGACACACTTCCTTTGGTATGTCGGCAAGGTGATCATACATAACCGTTACATTGCTTAAACATGACTTTCCACCAGCCCAGTGACGTTAGCCCTTGCAATGTGGTAGAAACGAAAGTGTATAGGAAGTGGTAAAACGGTTGGGCACCGTTTCTACCCACAGCATGGCGTACACCGTTATACCGATATGCATTTACCCACACCGAGGTGTGGAGGCCCCTCACAAGCAAACCGAACCATAGTGATCCTACTATCTCCCGCCTACCAATGTGCAAAGCCATATTTAAGTAACTTAATAGGTTAAGACTGTCCCAAACCAGCCCTCATGGTTGTATGAGTTTCTTGGATCAATGACATCCCATTGCTCGGTCCTTAAATTGATCTGAGCGATACTCCACTCTACACTACGTGCATTTCCCTCTGTACAACCAGCTATTGCCAATAATCGCCCGCGTCAAAACTATAGTTTTCCTTTTGAGTTTTTAATCAAAATACTAGTAACCAACAGTGTCATATCCAACATTTTCCATTTCTCAAGAAACAAATTTTGATCTGATCATTTATATTGTTGGTTCTAAAGCATGGCTAAGCATGGATAAATATGTAATCGCATATACCCATGTTGACATGAAGTAATGTCTATCCTTAATCTATGGTTATCAAGGTTCACATGTCCATATTTATCAAGGAAGTTTCATGAGACAACAGGTATATCTACTAGTACAACAAAATTTCGAATTTACAGAAAATAAGCATATGCATGAAACAATTTGATAAACAAAATGAAAATTAAATACTGGGATCAATATGATCAAAGGGGGTGCTTGCCTTGCTTAATTGCTGTTTATGACAAAGTTGAGGTCGCAGCTAACGGTTTCGACGACGGAGTTAGAGATATCGGGTTCTACACGTCGTTCAACGGAAATATAGCAAATAACAAACTTCAATAAGGGCAAAAAGAAGATAGATAGAAAACCAGATAAAGACTCACTATAGAAAATAGACGAGGATTAGGGTTCGAGTTACATGATTTCATGATCTCGCATTTTAGTTGATTAAACATTCATATTGCTAACGGCTTTTATGATGAACGATGCATGGTTTTTAAGAAGGTTATGATGATACAAACATCTTAACTACAGATTTCTTCATTATTACTAAGTTTGTTTATTCATATTATGAAGTTCAGAAATCATAATACTTAAGGTTATCTTGCTAACAGGATTTATATGCAAAGCAGGACGAAATGAGATTATTTCTTTAGAATATGGTAGTATTTACATTGGGGAGCATTCCTAAACTGATTTTATAAATTTTAGGATTTGGACGAGACATTATATTCATTGCTAAAATAGCTTATATGGTATTAAGGTTTACGTTATAAGGAATTAGATTAGAATAGTGTACGATTAACACTTAGGGTTATTGCACTAGTTGGATTAAGATGATACGCAAGTTAAAATAAGAATATTTTTCTAGATTGTGGTAGTCCATATCCTAAATATTATTTCTACAATGATCTTCATAATATTTGTATTTAGACGAGATGTTTTATGAGCTGCCGAAAAGGCTTAAGTGTTTCTAAATCCTACGCGATAAAGGTTCAGTTTTCATTTTAAATTTGTGGCTGCACCTTATATGATTATTTAACCATTTTTCATGAATTAGTAGGGGATGACTCTAAGAGTGTTTTAAAGTTGGTTCTGCGATATTTTGCTTTTATCCGAGATAGTTTATAAGCATATGAATATTAAAGTCTTTTACAAATTTAATTCAAATTAGTTCTTTTATCAAAGATAAAGCTTATTGTTTTCATGCTAATTAAGTTTATACACATGCAAACTACTGATGCTGTATTTAAATTATTTCAACAGTAATGAATCAACTTCATGGTCATTCTGGAATGTATGCATCTATCTATACTACTCTTAGTTATTATACATATGCACATATATATTTATTTTACATACATCTTTTACATTTGGGTTATACTCCATTTATAAGACTTATTCAACTTAAGTTCATTAAACATTTGTTGCTGTATTCAAAACATTTCATTAGTGATAAATTACTCATTCGATACCTGTTCATATCTTTGTACAGCTATTAGATACTTTATATATGTATATATGTACTGCTACTGATTATTATATGCACACATGGATATACATACATCTTTTCATTTGGATCATTTACTATTCATAAAGCAAGTTTAAATCAAGTTCATTCCTAAATCATTTCAGCATATTAAGGTAGCCTACTGCCATACTAGCATTTAGAAATCAGTTTTATTTATTTTAGATTTCTTTTGCGCAATTAACGCATTTTTGTATATTTAATGTATTGAAATTAATCTTTAACAGAAAGTGATTCAAACAAAGTTGAAACTTAAATATTATTATATATTTGAGTTTCTAAAAGAATAAGGATTTAATTAAAATTAGTTTGATTCAATTCCGAGTTAGTTTACAATATTTTTATATATAGCATATATTTAGGCCTTTTCTTTAAATTTAAATTTCAAATTCACCCAGAGATCATTTTTAAAATATTATTCCATATTCTTGAAGTAATTTATTTTATATGATTTTATAAATTTGTTTTGTTCAGTTTGAAGATAAAATGCACAAGTTATGAATATTTGAACACTAGTCGGTTTTGAAAAATCCTATGAAACTGAAAATGCGCTACCACTGAACTGAAAGCGTATTCTTGGCTTGCGCGGGCTGCGCTTGAATTCATCAGCAGCCACTGACATATGGGGGCCAGTGGTCAGCGGCAGCAAAACAGAGGCAAGGCTAGGGCAAGCCTCCGTGACGAACTATCTCTAGTGATGTGGAACGCCAGGAACCATGAGAATTAGTGGGTCAGAGCGCACCCAATGGTGATACTAGTTCGGCTGGAGATGGTCGGGAAGTGGGCTACCACCGCGAGGGTGCGGCGGCTGCCATGGCCGAACAGGCAAGATCTCGCCGATGACCATATTTTCACCGGAGACAACTCATTAAACATTAGTGGACTGCTAAAGCTCCATTTTACCTAAGAGAGAGGTCGGAGATTGCTTGAGTCGAGCTACCACCAGTCGCCGGTGCCAAAGAAGAAATGTGTCCACTTGGAGGTGCTGCAGGGGTGAAGGATGGAAGATGAATCTTGATAAGTAACCTAGGGCATATGTAAGGACCCGAATCCACTGATTCGAACCCACTGTGTTTACCGCACTAGTCCCAGGATCAACGCTAGTGCACACAGCACAACATTGGTACATATCACATCATACTCAACGATAATAGAATAATAGTTCATTCATTGATATATCTAAAGGTATGATCTTATGACCAACTTACATTATTAAGCCACACAGGGCAAGACTGAAAATATAAACTAATAATTATGCAGCGAAAAGTAGAAAACGTAGATAGCTCATCAGTTCACCACAGGCAACCGACAAGGCTCGGATCCTAATGACTCGCGTCTTCCTGGACTTCCTCTTCCAACACAGGTGTAGATTCTTCAACTGTTGATTATTGTTGTTTGGCAAGGGTGAGTACTTAAGCACTCAACAAGTTGTGCACAGAATGCAATTCTATGTATCTATATGTAAGGCTTATTCCAATGGATAGGCTATCATGACTATTTTGCAATAAGCAGCACTTATGAACAAATACAGTAAATAGATTATAAAAGCGTAAAACAAATATCAATAGTAAATAAATTCAAGATTTCAAGTAAACCAAGTTTCCAATCCTAAGTCAAACTCCATCTTCCATATGGCATTTCGCCATCTCAACCAAGTTGTCCAATTAATTAAACTAACCCTTAATCGTAATTCCGAGCATTGCTCAATACCATGAGCACGGCTATCCGAATAGTTTCACACTCTGCAGAGGTTATGCACTTTACCCACGCGATACAACCAAACACCACCAAGGCGAGTGATTATAACAAAGCCTTTACAATGCTCTGGCTTAACCGAATACTACCCGCTAAGGTTTCAACACTGGTGGGTCTGAAAACCATAACCAGGGCCCCCCTCTTGCGCCATGTGAATTACTCCATAACTCGGGAACTCACACCAACCACGATAGTACCAAAATTAAGACATTGCAAATTACTCAGCTAGGCTGGCCCATACCAGACATGTGGTTGCCTGATTGACTCAGGTCAATGGCTTGCAAGGTTAAGTCCTTAGAATGATCAAGGCAAGACATCCACATACCCTCTGCCCATCGGGCCCACCTTGGCATCCTCGCCCCTTGTCACTTGCCCCAATCCAAGTTATTATCACCCAGTTGATTACCAAGCACCACGTGCCATCAACAATTCAACATCGTTGCGTGACATGACTCGCCACAACAACTCAATCTCATCGTGTGATTCCACATGACACACAAGTTCATAATATTGTTCCATATTCCATTAATCAAGATTAATTACCAATGATTCTGACACATGTGATGACGTGGCATGGCTAAGCAACTAATACGGACTAACCTCCAATGTTGATTATAATTATTAACCAACTATATTTAACCAATCTACGGTGACAATGGATCATGGCATACAATGACAAGGTAGGGTATAGATCAATCTGGTACATTAGCTAAACCCAATCTAATTTGAAACAATTGTATATTTGAAATATATGCAATAGGGTAAAACAAATATAGCAATTTTATAAACATGGGTTCAACATGATCAAAGCACAACTTGCCTTGGAATAGGTCCTGATCCGTTCGAACTTGCTCTTGAGTTGTTGGATCTTCCTCCAAAGCGTCGCACAATTCAACGTCTCACGCTGCATCAAGAAGAAAAGCAAATAAATACCAAAACAGAGAACAATTGAACTCCAAAATAAAATAAAATTCACCATTAAATAGATCTCAATTTCACAAATTTTTAGAAACTGGAATCACTCAAACCGAGTTACGATGCAAAAGATATAGCCTTTTGAAGTTTGAAATAAATATCAAATCAGAAATCGAAATTCGGAATTAACAGATTTATTTTATATCGAAAAGCGATTTATGACGTCAGCGTGACCTCATGATGACGTCATCAACACACAATTTCCAATCGAATTAATTTCTAATTGAAAAATACATTTATGAGGCAAGCATGACGTCGACGTGACGTCAGCCCTGGCGCCAGCCAATCAGGCAGCGACACGTGTCCCGGGCGTATGGACTGGGTCCACGGCTCCCTCGGGTTCACGATGCACCCGGTCCATGGCACCTCGCTCATCGAGCCCGACGCGCGCACGGTCGATTGGCTGCGGCGACGGCACGATCCAGAGCGCATGAATCCGATCGGACGGCTAGCGATCGCGCGCAACGTGGCGGAACCTCAACCCTCCGCTACAGATCGGACGGTCCAAAGCTTACCCGACGACAATGGCGAAGCAGCGGCGAGGCAATCCACCGGAGACTAAGAAGAAACCCTGGCGATGGCGTTCGGCGCGTTTCGACGTGAAGAAGTGAAGTAGTCATTGCGGCACACCTCGACGAGTTCGGATCGGGACCAAAATGCCGAAACCGACGAACCGGCGATGAACTCGAGCAAAAACGCGGCGGCTGCAGAGCTTCAACTCCGACGAGCTCCCGGCGCACTCCACGACGATTCTCGCGAAACCCTCCGACCAAAAGATGCGCGCGACGATGAGGATTCTCGGGAAGGATGCGGACCCCTTAAATAGCCTCGGCGGCGCAAGACGCGCTGGGATCCTAACCGACGCCTTGCGGCGAGTCCTTCTCGGATCGGCGGGCGCTCGAGTCCTCGCTCGGAGACGACGCATGGCGGCCGCCCACGTGGCGCAACGGACGCACCAGATTTCCCCGACGAGATCCAATCTGGGCCTTCGCTTGAATCAACGGCTGCGATCGGTTAGGGTTACGTGAAGACACGTTCCACCCTGACCACGCGATCACAATCCTACGGCTTAGGCACACTTGGCGACGTGGCAAGACGCAAGCCATACGATCGTGATCCAACGGCAAGACGATTATACGGAGACATGGGCTAACAGGACGCATTACACTGGGCAAGACGCAGATGCGGTGTATGGGCCGAGCCCAACACTGTTCACCGATTTTCAAAAGGATTTTCCATTTTAAATAATTCCAGAAATTCATTTTATTTATTTTAAGAGATAAAACTAATAGGAAAAACCCAAGAAAAATCTCAAAAATACTTTGAGACATTCTGGACTCAAATAAAATATTTTTGGCAAAATTTTATTTTAACTTTGCACAGATTTAAATAAATTTGAACAAAAGGCAATAAACTTGATTTGAAATTAATTCCAATAAATCCAGAAAAATTCAAATAAATTTCAGAAAATCATAAGTGCACATTTAAGAAATAAAATAATATTTAAGCCAATTTTTGGGATGTTACAGCATATGGTAAAGCTCTAGATTGAATCAATGTGAGAGATCAATACCGAATGTGCTCAAATGGCTGTTTCCCCCCTCTTCAGGTTCCTGCGGCACAGATGAAGAAAAGAGAGCTTCGGCTAACGCACTAACTTTTGTGGATTATCAGAGGTGAGGAGACGGTCTCAAGTGATACAATCAGTATTTATAGGCGACATTTGATAAGATTACAGTTTTTGAACGCTAGATGAAAATGGCGGCCGGTTCTGTTCTTCAGTGGCGAGGTGGCACGCGATTTCGGCCGATGCAGAGGACCATGGGAAGGCTAAGGATAGGCGTGGCACAAAGGAGCAGTGGCGTGTAACTTTTTCACTGAATTGGTCCAAGAGGCAGCAAGACAGAGAAAAGATCGGGAGAGGCAGAGAGTGTAACAGCCTCAAAATAAAAAGAGAAGAGAATTTAAAATATATATATATAAAAATTTCAATTTGAATTATGACCTTAATTTAAAACTTTCTGTCCATTATAAAGAAAGCTTTTAATTGGTTAAAACGGTAAAGTTTCAACTTTAAAGATTTAAAACCAAACATGCACATACATATTCAATTATCAGCAAGATATACCAATAATTGCACAAATTTCTTTTACAACCTCAAAAAAATATGATCACACATTCAATATTCTCAATCACTCAAAAGTTTCTGCAGAGATAAATGTACACATATGTGTATACTCACTCCTATGCGCTAACGAAATTCAATTACGTATCCTCTCCATTTAAACATCCAGTTTAGCATACAGTCGAAAGCAATCAAATCTAATCGATCACATCCATAATTAACAAAAGATGGAAACCAATTCGCAATATTTTATACAACAGTCATGCATATGCATATCGCCTCAAACCTACAATTACAGTCCAAATCTCATGCAACTATTACACGAGTTCTTAATCATTCACTAAAAAGAGTACACTGCACCAATCCAAAACCCTCACAAAACAATACCTGGTTCTCATTCCTTGGCCTTTAAGCTGCTGCCAGCATAGGTGGCCACCCTTTTTGCCTTCTTTGAACAAGAGGAGAAGGAGACTAGGTGACTAACTGCATGCTTGCCACCTGCCACCTGCTGTCAGCCCACAGGATCACTACTTAGCCCCTGGTTTGGATTTCAAACCACTGGCAGCACCACTTCAATGTCGGTCACCTGTGGTATAAAAAGAAAACTTCATTTCACCCCAAAGTTCTTACCACCTCAGAGTCAACCACCCACACACCTTTACTGTTGGCTTTATCTTCGCTATTCCCTGGCTGCTATCGATTTAAGACAAGGAGCAAGGCAACGATTAGTTGCCCCTTATATCCCTCCTGCCAATCTCCCTCTACATCTTCCCTGCAGAAAAGGTACTGATCATTAGTAGCTGCATTTCTTTTCCCCTCTAACCAATGAAAATCAATACTACTCATTCAGATTAACCAAAGCATAAATCAACATTCTGGTGCTCTATTTCTTGTAAACAAAGAATCTGATAATCAAAGAACACGTGAGCAAGCAATACAAGAACATGCAAAATATTTAGTTTCACAATCAGGGCAGATCTATACCAAGCCAAGACTCTAGCATCAAGCTTCACAATCATATTATGCTAGGTTATCATGTAAGTATACACAGGCAAAATAAGTAATCTCCACCAGCAAGCAAAGGTCTGTATCACGTTGACCTTAAGACATTTTCCCCTATCGCAAGCACCATTAGTCAAGTACCTTTCTCAAAATCTGAATGCAAATTATACTAACTCTCAATTTCAGCTTTTGCTCCCCTCTAAAATTAAACATATCCGCAA
The DNA here is from genome assembly GCA_036346275.1 of Otatea glauca. Taxonomy (NCBI): domain Eukaryota; kingdom Viridiplantae; phylum Streptophyta; class Magnoliopsida; order Poales; family Poaceae; genus Otatea; species Otatea glauca. Next base: position 1,776,327 of record CM070717.1, on the reverse strand, counting down.
TAATTTAGAAACCGTGTTTCTGATTCTCACATGACCACTAGAGAAATGAAGACATGAGCATAGACATGGACCATCGGTTCAACATTTTATCCTGATTGCATAATGTAAATAGCCCTTTAGCACTAATCTTCTCTCTAGCAAAAGATTCATGTGTATGTATAAATACATAATACTGCTCAGCAACTCAACAGGGTTCAATTCACAGAATTAATACAAAGCTAGTAACTCTGAACCCGAATATTGATCAATAGACATGAATATCTGTGAAGCACATAAGGGACATTGTAGTTTATACATACATACATAAACACAGAAGCACAGAGATTAATTTCTGAATCATACAAAGTTAATCAGAAGTCCAGTATACAATCTTTGAGCACAAAGGTTAAATCATAACTGACAGGCATTACTAAAACACCATACAAAAGATCTGTGAGTAGGAGTACAAGGAATATGAAATTAAGGCCTTCAAACCATACCCAAATTGGCATAAACTGCAACACATACTAACTACCATGCTTCATATCAAATAGACAAACTCAAGGCTAAGCATTTCTGTATACAACAATCACACATTCATTCATGCCCTACTCTACCTAGATCCATAAAAGTTCAGCATACATGTATAGTGAGAAACATCACAATTAGGCATTTATGCTATCAATTAGAAAGGGGGATTAAAGGGGTTCAGTACTTAGCTTGTAGAGGAGTCTGGAAGGAGAGGGGGCTCTCAGATCCGATGAGTGGTGGTGGTGCTTGGGCACAGGGTGGCCGCAAGGTCGGCGGCGGCGATGACACAAGCCCGGTTGCGACCAAGTGAAACCTAAAAAAAATGAATGATGATGAGGTAGAGATGGAGAGGTAGAAGAAAAATGAAAAGTAATGGGGAGAAATCTCTTAGCTTGGTCACCGGTGTCGAGAGCATCGAATCCGGTGGGGAAGCGCGAGATCTAGAACGGGAGAGAGGGTTGGAGACAGGAGGCGGCTCTCGATGCGCAGGCACAGGCGCAGGCGGCGGCGCACGGCGTGCAGGAGGAGGAGCGCAGGACGGTGGCACCCGGAGGAGGGCTAGAGGCCAGCGAAGGCGGCGCCGCCGAAGAAATGAGGGAGAAGCCTGGGCGTGAGACGCGAGAGGGAGAGAGAGGTGCTGGCATCCGGTTGGGGAAGAGTGAGGGAGGAGAGTGTGTGAGGGTTAGGGTTAGGTTAAGGGGGTTTTGGCTGGGCTGGTTGGGCCGAAGGAATTGGGCCGTCCGGCCGAATAAATAAATAAATATATATATAATAAAACTAAATAATAATAATATATATAATATAATAATAAATAAGTTAATGAGTGTTTAAATAAAAATAAGTATGGAGATAACATATGTCTACCAACCTGAATCGGGATTAAATTTTTTAAATACAAACACATTTAGTAAGTAACACTAAGTACATGATTTGCCAAAAGATGACTTATGTTTAATCCAATTAATTTTAGCATCTTGTATTCGGAATTTTAAAAATAAGAGTACATAACCATAACCTGTTGAATTCATAAATATATATATATATATGTATATAACTTTAGCCTCTTGAATTCGTAACAAAACACATGCAATCAAGAAACCTTAACTATAAAACAGCCTGTTTTATGTAGTAGGTTTCTATTTGATTTTTTTTATCTGATTTATTTTTGCCCTTATTAAAAGTTATTATTCGCTATATTTTGTTAAACTACGCGTAGATTTCGACGTTCTAGAGTCTGCGACGATCGACTCTGACTTCGCGATCAAATCAACGAGCAAGGCAAGCACCCCTTTGACCATGTTGATCCCGCTTTGCAAATGTTTTATTAAATGCGTATGTTCATTAAAGTTTGCTATATTGTGGGAAATGGTAATTATACATGTAGACTCATGGAACTTCCTTGATAAGTATGGACATGTGAACCTTGATAACCCTAGAATTAAGGTTAGACAATATATAATTTGGGTATAAGCGATGGATAATAATCATGCTTAGCCATGCTTTAGATCTGGGTTGAACAAATTGGATAAACGGATCAGATCAAACTTTGGTATTTTGAGACATGATGATGGTTACTGGTATTTTGGCATACAAACTCAAAACAAAATTATGGTTTGGACGCGGGCGATTACTGAGAATAGCCGAAGGTGCATGGACTTGCACGTAGTGTAGGGGGAGATTTTCGCCCGTGTCGGATTAAGGACCAAACTATGGGTTGTTTTCAAGCCAAGAAATACGTACAACCACAAGTGCTGGTATGGGACAGCCTTAACCTATTAAGTTACTTAGAACTAGCTTTGCATATTGGTAGGCTGGAGTAGTACGAGCCAAAGGATCGATTGCTCGGAGGGGCGCCACACCGAGGTGTTGGGAGCAACGCTTGTCGATATAACGGTGTACGCCATACTATGGATATGCTTAATCATCTATTGTACAAATGATCAGACAAACATTTACACCATAGTATGGGTTTAACATCTGAAATTTGGTGCAAAGCACGTGCTAGGTAATGTAACAGTTATGTAATGATTTCCCTGCCGACACACCAAAGGAAGTGTGTTACTGGCCTGGCAAAAGGGGGATGATCATTTCTTGTAGGTAAAGCTGTACACCTCTGCAGAGGGTTAATCTTTTCGAAAAGCCACGCCCGCGGATATGGGCACTTGGTAAAGTCATCTCATGGTTAGATGTTTCATTATTTTCAAAATGGCTTGGTTTCATCTGTTTGCCTCGTATTGGCAAAGAATGGTGTTGACAGGAATTGGGTGTCTCGATGCTCACATCGTGGAGGACTGTGAGTTATTACTTATGCTTTATTTACTTGTTACTTTCATATCAGTCAAATTTGCTTTGATAAATTTCGTTTTGCAAATTACAACTTGATTTGCAAATAAAATTTTGCTTTACGCGAATTAACCGTAGAAGCCTGTCCTTTGAAATGGCCTGCATATATTATAGGTTTGGAAAAAGTCTTGCTGAGTACGAAAGTACTCACCCTTGCTTATTTACTATTTTTAGGTGAAGAAACAAATTACCCCGATGATACATACTTTGACGCAGGATTCGGGGATATTAATGATGAGTTTTTCTAGGATTTACGTTGTCAGTTGCCTATGGGGATTATGGGTTAAAGGCATACTGCAAGATACATATGTCTCCACTGCAAGAGTTTATCTCGGTTTGTAAGATTAATATGTAAGAACTACTTCCGCAGTTGCAATAATAATATATGTGTGGTTGTAATATCAATTTGTGAATGTGCGTTCTAGCCACCGATCATGGGACTAGTATCAGATATACATGGTACCCATTATTGATATTTATTATCAAAATGGGGCCCCATGAGAGAGGGAGCGAGAGCCTTCATGGAGGGAAAAGAAGGAAGAGTGAGAGAGCAGAGCGCTTCGGTTGGGAGGAGATGGGTGGCTGACACATGGGTCCAGGGTCCACTTGCAGAGAAAGAGAGATGGGTAGGCTTGTGGCTTGCTGGCGAAAGGGGTCCGCACAGGAGGATGGGTCCATAGGTAAGTGAGAGAGGGAAAGAGATAAGAAGATAAGGTTTCGGGATAGATCAGTTCCGGCATTAAAATGGCTATCAAATCTCAATTCAGATCTTTGAAACTTTTTTTCTGAGGTCCTGGGATAAGTATTGACATCAAGTAAAAATACTAGGTTAAAATAATTTACCAAAAATTAATAATAATTCTGACAATCTGAACTAGTCAAAAATTCTTTTTCTGAATTTATTTTATTTGAGGATGAAAATTATTTCAAATATTTATGAAACTTTTGGAGAGAGTTTTATTTTGTCTAATACTCTTTATTTAAAAATGTCAAACTAAAATATTTCATATTTAATTTCTATTAATTCTGACATTGCAAATTTCAGATTTTTAGTGTTTCTGTTTTTGAAATTTAAAAGGCATTAAATGATATTATTAATATTTGATATTTTTACCAGAGGAAAATATTTTTTTAGATATCATGGTAAATTTTTTAGATGAGTATAATGTTCGAATATTTTTAATAGATTCTGATCATGCATTATTTGGAGGTCAAAAGATGTCTTTTCAATAATCATTTCATTATCACTTGCATTAAAATTAATTTGTTAGATGAAATGATTCACCTGAGTGTTCTAGATATTTACTATCAATTTTTAAAGATTTTAATTTTACCTTTTTACTTTTTACCATTATCCATTCATTAATTCTATTTATTGGATTTTTCATACAAAGCATAAATTCAAAGAAATCCAAATAATAACCAATTATGCCAAGAAAACTCATAAGTAGTCATACTCAATTTCCAAATATATATTTTTACTTTATTAGAATTTTCGGGATGTTACAATTTTGTTGCTAGCCAAAGTTTGAGAAAAGTCGACCATACCCCCCACACCCACACAGCAAAGCCGGATCGACAAAAAAACACCCTCAAGTTTCATAATTAGAGCACATAATCCCTGACCCTGTTGAGAAACTCGAGGGACTCAGGACGTGTTTGGATTGCGCCCCGAGCCGACATGCATTGACTTGACACATGAGTCGTTGATAAAGTAGGCATTTTTGGCTTAATTTAATCCACATAAAAACTTTATATAACATGACATCTAGCATGGTGATCACATAGCAAACATCAAGTGAATAACTCAACTGAAGGATCTCCAGATTATACTCTTGAGCGGGGCGGTCTTCGGTGGCACCAGAGGCGCTTTTTTGCAGATCATCGACATGATCGCAGTTTATCGTAGTAGTCGAACGAACTTGAAGCAGGGTAGACGGTTGTTGCAGTGTCGATTCTGACAATGTAATCGAACACAAGGAGCAGTCACGCGGTCTTCGCGTTCCACAAAAATCATATTCGCTCTCTATCCCGCAGCAGGAACGCAAGAGAACGACGATTCCAGAGGCCTGCTCACTCTGGTTCCTGTGCGCGCAGGAGACAGAGCTGGAATACCTAAGGCAGCTGTAAGTCAACTCGGGATGAGGAGGAGGAACGGTGTTGTCTCTGTAGTTTACACAGAGAGAAAGGCGCCTTTATAGGCTCCAGGAGAGGGGCCATCAACCGTAACGCTCGATTAACAATGTCGCCATAAGTAACCGACGTTGATTATGAGCGACCATCAACCACATCTCATTATCGTAATCGGCGGCGTTATCGGTCATAAACCGCCACATTGATCATCAAACGGCAAAAACAAACCGCCCCGCCAAAGACATCACGTCCGAATCGCTCGTCACGCACGCACGTCTTGTCTCGACTCGACTCAGACTCACACTCAGACTCGCACACGCACACGCCATGGTTTCGGCTGCAAGGCGCGTGTGGCACTGCCTTTTCCTTTTTCCAGTGTCACAACAGATGGACACGAGTCCAAGCTATTTAAGTTGGTCAAACCTTCTCTCAACTACCTATGTGGGACAAATGTCCTCATAACTCCTAGTATTGCACATAGGCCTTGGGATTTATTGGGACAAAAAACTAACAATCCCCACCAAATTCCAAGGCATATATGAAATACTCTCAGTTCCACTGTTGTTTGATATACCAGTGTTTCGATGGAGACTGTTAAGTTGAACATCCACCTAGGACAGAGGTTACACTCATCCACAACTGAACAATGGACTATGCCTTGAATTGGCAGTTTTGTGCGAACAAGTTTCACCAAAGCCCTTTACTGATACTAGACCGCTATAAGCATTCCCTCGGTTTGGAGCGTATAAGTCATACTCCTTGGCCTTTCATGAGTTTCTAGAGATTACCCAATCTCATAGACTATGAGTAGCAGTCAGGCTCATATAGGTGTATTCTTCATAAGATGTTCAGAGGACAACATCTCCGCTATATAAGCCACTCTAATACATTAAGATATGATCAACCTGCCATACAGAATAGGATAGTAATGCATCTCCAATGGAGTGGGCTATGTACTAAAGTCCTCTCCTCCCAGTCAACCAATAGCTTGTTTCACCACCCTACTTCACGGGATCTTCGATCACATAGGATGAGTTACCACTAAGGTGTGACTTATGTGGGTCTCAAACCCATCTCTCTCGATGCTTCATCTATCACATTCTGTGATAGTCCCTTAGTAAAGGGATCTGCCAAGTTTTTAGCCATCTGGACATAGTCCAACGCTATCACTCCGGAGTTTCTCATTTTTCTGACAGATTTCAAATGCCTCTTTACATGCCTCGACGACTTCATGTTGTCTTTAGAACTGTTCACCTTGACAATCACCGTTTGATTATCACAGTTCATTAGGATAGCCAATATTGGTTTTTCAACAACCGGTATATCCATTAGGAGTTCACGAAGCCACTCAGCCTCAACAGTGGCGGTGTCTAATGCTATGAGTTCTGCTTCCATTGTTGACCTCGTTAAGATGGTCTGCTTGCAAGACTTCCATGAAACAGCGCCACCTCCAAGTGTGAACACATATCCACTTGTGGCTTTTATCTCATCAAGATCGATATCCAATTAGAATCATCAGAACCTCTAGTACCCTTGGGTACCCAGATAGTGAATACCAAAACTCATAGTACCATGTAGATAGCGCATTACTCTTTCAAGAGCATGCCAATGATCATCTCCTGGTTTGAGACAAACCGGCTCGGCTTTGTCGACAAAGAAATGAGATGTCAGCCTCGTAGCGCTAGCTAAGTACATAAGAGAACCAATTATCTGAGAATATCTCAACTGATCTCTTGTTATCCCTTTGTTTTTCCGTAGAATCACACTAGCATCATAAGATGTTGGAGCCGACTTGCACTACTAAAACCAAAGCGACTCAAGATCTTTTCCACATAGTGGGATTGCAAAAGCGTAACCCCACCATCACCTTCTCTCACTAGCTTTATGTTTAGGATAACATCAGCTTCTCCCAGATCTTTCATCTCAAAGCTTTTGGACGAAAAGTCCTTGACTTCCTTAATCACATTAAGGCTAGTCCCAAAGATCAATATTTCATCGACATATAAGCATAAAATCACTCCCTCGCCCCCACCATAGCGATAGTACACACATTTGTCAGCTTCGTTCACAACAAAGCCAGTAGATATCAAAGTCCTGTCAAACTTCTCATGCCATTGCTTAGGTGCTTGTTTAAGGCCATATAGAGATTTCAACAATTTACACACCATGCCTTCTTGACCTTTTGCTACAAACCCATCTGGCTGATCCATATAGATCTCCTCATCTAACTCTCTATTTAAGAAAGCCGTCTTAACATCCATCTGATGAACGAGAAGACCATGAGACGCTGCCAGAGAAAGTAGCACTCGAATTGTGGTCAATCGAGCAACAGGTGAGTAAGTATCGAAGAAATCCTCTCCTTCTTTCCGGTATAACCCTTAGCCACAAGCCTTGCCTTGTACTTTTCAATCGCACCATCAGGCCTAAGCTTTTCTTGAACACCCACTTGCACCCTCTGTGTTTGCACCCATAAGTTCGCTCGACAACCTCCCAAGTTCCATTAGACATAATAGAATCCATTTCAATCCATACTGCTTCCTTCCAATAGTCAGCATCAGGAGATGAATATGCCTATTCAATGGTTCTTGGAGTGTCATCCAATAGATATACAATGAAGTCATCACCAAAATACTTTACAGTCCTTTGTCTCTTACTCTTACGAGGCGCTTCATTGTCTTCATCTACAGGATTCTCTTCAAGTGAAGGTTCAACGTGCGTTGTTGGAATGATAGGCTCATGAGAGAAGATATGTTCTTGGTTAGATAAGCTAGGTGTTTATTTCATTGGAAATACGTCCTCAAAGAATGTGACATCTCTGAACTCTATTATCGTGCCCTGATACATATCGGGTACTCCAGATTTTACTATTAAAAACCTATACCCAATGCTGTGAAAGGCATACCCAAAAAAGACACAGTCTACGGTCTTTGGTCCAAGCTTACGCTTCTTTGGGATTGGCACATTGACCTTAGCCAAACAACCTCAAGTTCGTAAGTAAGAGAGATTTAATCTTTTGTTTTCCCATTCCTCGAACGGGGTTATCTCTTTATTCTTTGTAGGAACTCTATTTAGGACATGACACGCAGTCAATATAGCCTCACCCCACCATTCCTTGGAAAGTCCCACTGTTTCTAACATGGCGTTAACTGTCGGGACCCGAATCTGCAAATCCGGACCCTCTGAGTATTCTGTGCTAGTCCAGGATCACGCTAGCACACACAGTCTTACAGGGTTGCACATCACAGACATTCATAACGATATAAGAATAAATAGTTCAAACATTTATATAAACTGAGTTGTACGACCTTATGGTCTCCTTACATAAAATCAGCCACGCAGGGCTTACATTATTCAGAGTAAAGGAAATAGCAGCGGAATAAAATAAATATCGTGGAAGCCTTCATATTGCCACAGGCAACCGACTGGGCTTGCCCCCTAATTGTCCGGATCCTCATTGTACTCCTCCTCCCACGCTGGTGTAGACTCCTCCACTGATGTTGGGGTTGATAAGCAAGGAGGGGTGAGTATACAAGGCACTCAACAAGTAATGCACAGAATGCAGCACTATTACTATATGCAAAGCTTATTCCAAAGGATTGGCTTAATTGGTTCTTTTGCTTCAAACGGCATTTTTAAACCAGTATCTTATTTAGATTAAAGTAGTGAAATAGTTATAAATAATACTAATTTCTTCAAATGGTTTTTCTTCGAGGATTCTCGGCACACAGCCTTAAAAGTTCATTTTTAATACTGGCACATAGCCACCCTTTCCACATTTTGTTTTTGAAGATCTACCCCTTGGCTGTAATCTCCGAGCAATGTCCAATACCGCGGACACGGCTATTCGAATAAATTTGACACTCCGCAGAGGTTGTACACTTTACCCACAAGATACAGCCATTCACCACACAGGTGATCGTCCGTAACAAAGCCTTTCAGAAACCTCTACCTTAACCAAAGAACCTCTCCAGTATTGCCTTCACTATCACTTCCCTCACACAGAGCCGAAGTATAGGACAGGTCAATCACCGTTGGATGGGCACCAAGCCGTAGCACGTGCACGCCCCGCATAAATACACCCCTGTATGTCACCCCGAGGTATCGAGGAAAGATAAAAACACTAATCAACTAGGTCCGTCCTGCACTGCATATGTGGTTGTACGGTGACTCAGATCAAAGGCTTGCAAGGTGAACTCCTTAACTGACCAAGGCAAGACTTCCAACACTCAACAGTGGCACACAAACTCACATCACTCATCAACCCATTGCCACACAGGCCCACCTGGCACACAGCCTCTTGCCACTTGCCCCAGTCTAAATCATTTCCCACCCAGTTGATTATTGTGCAACACATGCCAGCAATAACTCAACATCGGTACAGAACCTGTAACACCCTAATTTTTGCTCTAATTTAAATTTTGAGAGTATTTTTGATTTTTGTGAATTTTTGGGGATTTATTGAAATTTATTTGGAATTACTCAAAACTAGCCTTCCTTGAAAACAATTAAATAATGGAAAAGTTCTAGCAAAGTTTTATTGAAAATATTTTATTTGAGTTCCAAATATCTCAAAGTATTTTTCAAATTTTTCTAGAATTTTTCTCGCTATTTTAAAAGCCCCAAATGATTTAAGTGAATTTCTAGAATTATTTTTATTGAAAAAGGTTTTAAAAGTGGTTATGAACAGAATGGGCCGAGCCCATTATCGTGGCGTCGCCGCCCATCCGCGCCGAAACCCTAGCGCCGCCACCAAGCCGCTCGATCCGGATCGCGACGCAGGTGCGTGTGCACGCTGTTCGCACGCGAGCCTTCGGATCGCCGCCGCGACGGACGCTGGATTGCGCCACGCCGGCCGCTCGCGAGATCACCGAGCTAATGCCGCCGACCGCTTCCATTGCTTTCGCCATCAGAGCGCGCACGCCGAGGCCCTTTAGTGCACCGAGTAGCGCGTCCGGCAGAGCTCTTTCGCCGCGTCTTTTGACTCTCGCGACGCACGCCGAGACCCTCTCTAGCGCTCGAGCGAGCTCGCCAGAGTTGCGCCCTTGTGCCGCCGTTGTTTTTGCTTCCTCTCGCCGCCGTCCGTCGCTTCCGCTGCGTTCGCCCTGCTCCGAAGTTCACCAAGCAAGACGACGAGTGGACCACTTCTTCTCCGAGAAGCCTCGCAGCCGCCGCCGAGGTCATCTTCCCACTCCGCAACCTTTCGCTTCTTCGCCGCCGCCAACCTCGCCGAATCACGCCGACCGTCCGATTTGCATCGCTCGGTTCGTGAGTCCACGAGCCTCCATCTCAGAGATGTTTAGATTGAATCGAACCGCTAGATCTAGAACGAACGGCTTGGATTAGATCTAATGTCCGCGATATGTTTTTGTCTTAACCGCTGGATCGATAGTGGACGCAGAGGATTGAACCACGCCGCACCATGAACGATGAAATGCTACCGTACCGTGGACCGCTGGATTAGATCTGAACGGAGAGTTTGGATCTGGTTTGCCCTAAGGATCTGCGCTGCTCGATTTGAACGAAGCGGCGAGATGGCACCGCACCCGCCAAATCGCGGCCGACGTGGGCGTTTGACCGCAGCAGACCGATCCGGCCGTTGCTGCGGGCGCGCCACGCGATCGTGCCGCGTGGCTACGAGTAAACCGAGGCGCCGCGATGGCGCGTGGTCCGGGCCGTTAGATCCGAGGGCACCGCTCGATCGCGCGACGCGGGCGCGGCGGGAATCGAGGCGCCGCCGCTCGGCGCGAATCCAACCGTTGGATTTAGGCCGATCACCGGATGCGCGACGCGTGTCGCGACGATCTCGGTCGCGCCGCGGCTGCTGAGGATCTCGACCGCTCGGTTTTAGCGAACGGTCCGATTTTGTTGCGTGGTCGCATCGCTCGTGAACCAAGCCCACGTGAGACCGTAGCCAACCCGTAGACTCACCCATAGATCAGAGCGACGCGGCGCCCTCTGGCGTACACGGTCGCGGCCGACGCTATCGCCGACGCCATAAATATTTTCATATATAAAAATATTTTGGCCGGAAATTATTTTGGTGCTGACGCCATCATGAGGCATGCTGACGTCATAAATGTGAATTTCAAGTATAAAAATAATTCAGAAAAATCGGATTTTCTTAATTTCAGTATTTTGATTTTATTCAAACTTCAAATGACTATAACTTTTGCATTTTAACTCGGATTTGGGTGATTCAAATTTCTAAAAATTCATAAAATTGTGAGCTATTTATTGGTGAATTTTATTTGAATTTTGAGGACATATAGTCTTCTGTATTGGCTATTTATTGTATGCTTTGTTTGTACGCCAGAGACGTAAATTTGCGGAAGTTTCGAGGAAGAATTCGCCGCTCAAGACCAAGCTTGAACACGCACCAGCAACTCTTTGAAGGCAAGTGATGCTTTGATCATTTTGATCCCAGATTTTAAAATGTAATTTATGCTTTGAAACTATGCATGCTAATTATTTAAAATGAATTTAAATTAATTTGGGATAATGTAGTTAATCAACCCATTTTGTTATGCCACCTTGAATTATTAATTGTATGCCTAGATCATTGTCACCCTAAGTTTCGATTATATTAGTTGGATGTTAATATTGTGCCAACACGGAGGCTAGACCGTGAGTAGATGCTTAGCCTTGCAACTAATCATGAATGATCTTTCTAAAAATGCTACAATATTGATTAAAGACATATTGAATGTATTTTGAAAAGTGGTGTGATGATGCCACATGTTGAGATTGAGGTACAAAGAACTCGTGTGGTTCCGCATCGATATTGAGTTATTCTTGGCATGTGTTGCACAATAATCAACTGGGTGGAAAATGATTTAGACCGGGGCAAGTGGCAAGAGGTCTGTGTGCCTGTGGGCCTGTGGCATTGGGTTGTTGAGTGATGTGAGTCTGTGTGCTACATTGGGCCGTGTGCCACTGTTGAGTGTTGAAAGTCTTGCCTTGGCCGCTAAGGACTTCACCTTGCAAGCCTTTGATCCGAGTCACCCGTACAACCACATGTCCGACATGGGACAGACTCTAGTTGACTAGGGTTTCGATATCTTCCTCCGATACCTGGGTGACAAGACATGTGGGTGTATCTGTATGGGGAGCGCACTGTGCTACGGCTTGGTGCCCATCCAACGGTGATTGGCCGGTCCTATACTTCGCCTGTGAGGGAAGTGATAGTAAAGGCACACCGAGAGGTTCTTTGGTTAAGGTAGAAGTTCCCAAAAGCTTTGTTGCGACAATCACCTGTGTGGTGAGCGGTCAGATCTTGTGGGTAAAGTGTACAACCTCCGCAGAGTGTCAAAACTATTCGAATAGCCGTGTTTCACTAGATTGAGCATTGCTCGGGATTACACCAAGGGGTAGTTTTTCATAAACAAAACATGGAAGGGTGGCTGTGTGCCGTTGTTGGAAATGAACTAATAAGGTCAGTGCCGAGAATCTTCAAGAAAAACCATTTGAAATTAGTATTACTTATATCTGTTTCATCGCTTTAATCTAAACAAGATACTAGTTTAAAAATGTCGCTTGATGCAAAAGGATCAATTAAGCCAATCCATTGGAATAAGCTTTGCATATAGTAATAGTGTCAGATTCTCGGCATTACTTGTTGAGTGCCTTGTGTACTCACCCCACCTTGCTTATCAACCCCAACATCGTGGAGGAGACTACACCAAGATGGGAGGAGGAGTACGTCGAGGACACGAGCAACTAGGGGCAAGCCTCACTGGTTGCCTCGTGGCAAGATGGATGCTTACACGACTTTTTATGTTCCGCCGCTATTTCTTTGTTTTGAATAATGTGCCTCGCGTGGTCGATTTATCTGTAAGGAGACCATAAGGTTGTACAACCTGCTTTATATACATGTTTGCATTATTTATTCTTATATCCTTGTGAATGTCTGTGATGTGCAACCTCAGATGATGTGTGTGCTAGCGTGATCCCGGATCGCATGTAATACACAGAGGGTCCGGATTTTGCATTCGGGTCCCGACAGAGGTGGTATCAGAGCAGTTGATCAGAGGCCTTGACCTTAGTTTGTTGTGCCTAGGAGGGTGAAAACTATTTTCTAAAGACCTAATCAACTTGAGCAAGAATGTCAAAGAAATCTCGACTTATCTCTTCTCCCTTATTCATACCTATGTGAATTTTTATTATTCTCTATTTAATTTAAACAAGGTTTGTTTTGGCAGATGAGGATGATCCATACCTATGGAGAGCGACGGAGGATACGCCATGAGTTATGGCGATGATGCGCTTGTTGGAGGTTTTGACCACCACCGCATCGAGGGACTTTGTGGTACGGCAGACTTGACATCGCTGGGACGCCAAGATCACAGCAGTATGCTCTGGAGAGGACGAGGGCGAGTCGCCCCATCTACATCACCGCAGGAGGTCTTCTTTCGAGGCCGGATTCGGGAGAGACGTCGCGTCAGCGATGCGGCAAATTGCCCGCACTTACTCCGCAGAGTTAGAGGGCACCGCCTTCCGCCACCATCCGCCGCGATAATGATACAACAGATGGAGCTCGTGGAGGAGGACGCCACGATCACCCACTGGCGAGATACGCCATCGCCAGAGGACGCCTTGGACGAGATAGTCCCAGAGCCGCAGAGACCCGCGACGAGGTTATAGAGGCAAGAACCCAACACCGGAGAACTTAGCTCATGCCATATGTAAGATCCAGGAGTTGGAGATGGCTCTATATGGACCCGAGCCCAACCAGCCCCCGAGTTACATGATCCAGATCCGAGGAGCCGAGCAGAGGCGCCAAAGCAGAGCAGCAGCCCGGGACCAGCAGAGTCGATGGGGTCTTTTGCACCCGCCGCAGAGGTCACCAGACCGATTCGCCTCAATGCCGCAAAGACTCACGGCACGCCCGGGAAGCCGCAGCCGGGTTGGCTCGATGAGTGATCGAGTGTAGTAGAGTGTAGTGTCGAGACTCAATATCCGAGTCGCGCTTTGCTTCGAGTCACCCTTAGGTGTGAGTTGTCATGGATTCCTATGTTTGCTTACTTACTTTTGGTTGTGAGTGTCACGTATGTGTTGCATTGCCCTTAGGCACTTGTGAGCAACCATACCGCTTATATTATATCAATAAAGTGGCTAAATAATTTAAGTTACACCTGCTTTCCCCACATAAGTTCTTTTACTCGCCTATGCTTTCTTCTTTTCTTAACCATGGAAGCTTGCAATGATGGTGAGGACTCGTGGAAATGTTGGAGCCAATGGAAGTGGAGCTAACCAGACGGACAACCGTAATGAAGAGTCGATTCTCAACCACCGCAGTCGATATGCGTAACCCGGGAGCCTTTTTGACAGCCTCGCACTCAACTCATGACCACGATGGTTCAAACCATGCAGCAGATATCCAATCAAGCTGCGCGAATGTTCAACCTGGGGCAACCATGGACCACACCCTACTCACGGTTGTCGGAGTTTATGAGAACCCGCCCACCTACCTTCTCAGCAACGCCAATCCATCGGAGGCGACGATTGGCTAAGGACAATCGAAAGGAAGCCGCACATTACCCAATGTGTAGGACATGAGAGGGTACTCTATGCCTCTCATCAACTCAAGGGACCGCCGCAGAATGGTGGAAAACTTCGCAGACTCATGAGGACCCGCGAGTATCACATGGGAGGAGTTCACTCACCTTCCGTCGCATTTCATGTACCCGAGGGTATCATGGATCTAAAAAGGAGGAGTTCAAGCTCAAGCAAGGCGGCTACCAAGGCCGATTACCAACAAGTTCACCTAACCGCACGCTACGCACTGCAGGACGGGCTACGGATAAGGCCGCATAATCCCGCTTCATGAAGGGATTGAATGCAGGTTGCAGTGGACCGATCACCCACACATTCCCCGACTTTCAAGAGTTAGTTAACAAAGCCCCGATCTTAGAGGACAAGCGCCAGAGTTGATGACAACAGAAGCGCAGAATGGCGCAACAAGGAGGTCGTCGGGGCAGAGGCAGAGGACGGCACCCCAACAAATTCATTCGGCACCGGCCTAGAGGCAATGATGAGCACCACCGCCAAGCAAATCGCCTGATGGGTCAAAATGTTCAGACTCCAAATTAACTATGGCATGTGATCGAGGAACCTCTCAGCCGTGGGAAGACGCTATCATTGCAATGAAATGGGGCATTTTGCCAACAATCGCCCTAAGAAGGAGGTGTCACCCCGTTCGCTTTAACTTGGGGAACACACCGCAAGGACTCCGCACTAATCATGAACCGCGGGGCCAACAAAGCAATGACTCCATCCCAAGGAACGCGCACGAGGCGAGTCAACCACATCACAAGCAGATGAAGTCCGTAACGCCTGACGTTGTAATCGGGTAAGTTCCTAGTAAACTCGAGCATCAGCCATCGCTTTATTTGATTTCGAGCTTCAGATTCTTTTATTTCCGAGATTTTGCTGTTCAAAATGATATGGAAATAGTGAATCTTAAATGTGTGCTCATAGTCCAATCTCGGATCGTAACTCCGATCTAAAGTAGGATGTTCGGGTAGGAATAATAATTAATGGAGTTGAGTTCTAGCTAACTTAATCGCCCTTAATACCCAAACCTTGGATGTTATCCGGGAATGGATTGGTTAATCGATCACAAGGCGATTGGATCATGCGGAAAAGAGTCATATCTACGAGAGCCCTGATGGAAAGAAAATTGAGTTTGAAGCGAAACCAAGACGAGATGGACAATTGATGGTCAACAAAGATGAAGACTGCCACTTAGAGGAAGTCTCCATAGTCAATGAATATCCTGATGTTTTCCCGTAAGATTTACCGAATGCCGCCAGATAGAGATATCGAGTTCGTGATAGAACTAGTTCCGTGACAGCCCAATAGCTAAGAGACCTTACAGATGTCCACAGAGGAATTGGTGGAAATGAAGAAGCAAATTGAAGAATCGCTGGAAAAGGGATTTATAAGACCTAGTTCATCGCCATGGGGAGCACTGCGCTTATTCGTTAAGAAGAAGGACTAAGTTTCAGGATGTGTATAGACTATCGTGCACTCAATGATGTGACGATAAAGAATAAGTATCCGCTACCTGTGATCGATGATTTGTTTGACCATTGAGAGGAGCAGGAGTATTCTCCAAAATTGATCTTCGATCAGATACCATCACCAAGATCCGATCGAGGATATTCAAGATCGATTTTCGTCAAGATATGGACACTACGAAGTTTGAGTGATGTCTTTTGGTCCGATAAATGCACCAAAGATATTTCATGAACTTAATGAATAAGGTTTTTATGGAAAACTTGGATAAGTTCGTCGTCAGATTCATAGATGACATCCTTATCTATTCCAAGACGAGAGAAGAGCACGCCGAGCACTTGAGGCTAGTCCTTGAAAAGTTGAGGGAACAAATGTTTGTTTCGTAAATTTAGCAAATGTGATTTGAAAGATAAGGTGGAATTTCTTGGACACATAATGACAGCAGTAAGGAGTTGTCAGAGATCCAAAGAAAGTGGAAACGGTTTTACATTGGGAAGAAACCAAGACGGTAACCCAAACCGTAGTTTTTGGAATGGCGGGTATTACCGTCGATTCATTGAAGGATTCTCTACGATTAAGTAGACCTCTCACGCAATTGTTGAAAAAGAAAAGAAATTTTATGGACACCGAGTGTGAGAAGAGTTTTCGTGAATTGAAAAGGAGGTTAACATCGCACTGTATTAGTTTTACCAGACGCTCACCAAGACTTTGACATTTATTGTGATGCATCGCGTCCGGGATTGGGATGCGTGTTGATGCAAAATAGGAAGGTAATTGCCTATGCATCGAGGCAATTGAGACCACATGAGGAGAACTATCCGACTCATGATTTAGAATTAGTCAGAGTGCATGCACTAAAAATATGGCGCCATCATCTCATCGGAAATAGATGTGAAGTATATATCGATCATAAAAGCCTTAAGTATATTTTCACACAAGTCGACCTAAATATGAGGCAAAGAAGATGGTTAGAGTTAATCAAGGATTATAATGTGGGAATTCACTACCACCCGGGAAAGCCAACGTGGTGGCGACGCCTTGAGCGTAAAGAACCACGAAGTAAATATGTCGTTGGAAACAAGTCGCAGAACTGTGTAGGGATTTTTAAACTAGAATTGGAAATGGTACCAAAAGGATTCCTAGTAACTTTGAAGTAAGACCTACCGAAGATCGATCGTGGAAGGCGTAAAGATGATGATAAGATCAAAAGAATTAAGGGCAAATGGATGAAGGCAAAGCAAAAGATTTTAAACCGGATGAACAAGGTACTATGTGGTTCAAAGGGCGATTTGTGTGCGAACAAAAAGGAGTTGAAGCGCTTAATTTTGGGAGAGGCCCATGACTCCAAGTACTCAATTCATCCAGAAGTGCGAAATGTATCAAGATTTGAAGGAAAAATTTTGGTGGCCAAGCATGAAACGAGAAGTCGCTAACACGCTGCATTATGTGACATATGCCAAAGGGTCAAAGCTATGCACCAAAGGCAGCAGGCTATTACAACCCTTAAAGATACCGAATGGAAATGGGAGGAAATTGGTATGGATTTTATAACCGGATTGCCCGTAACGCAAAGTGGATATGATTCCATATGGGTCATAGTAGATCGCTTAACTAAGGTGGCACATTTCATACCAAGAAGACCACTTATTCCGAGACCGGTTAGCGTAACTTTATATGTCCGTAATTGTCTGCTTACATGGAGTGCCAAAAGATAGTGTTTGACAGAGGTACCCAATTTACCTCCAGTTTCGGGTAAGCTTCATGAAGCAATGGGGACTCGCTTGAACTTCAAGACAAAGATACCATCCGCAGCATGGATGGACAAACCGAGAGAGTCAATCGATATTGGAAGATATGTTGAGGGCATGTGCCTTAGCATATTCCACTTCATGGGACAAGTGTTTGCCTTATGCCGAGTTCAAATATAATAACAGCTTATCAAGCAAGTTTACAAATGTCTCCATTTGAAGCTCAGATGGTAGGTCCCGTTAACACCATTGAATTGGAATGAGACAAAGCGAACGACATGTTTTCGACTGTACATTCTTCAGAAGCGAAGCACGATCACCCCGGTCGTGGAAAGATTGAAGATTGCACAATCCAGTAAAAGAGTTATGCCGACAACCGTCGCAGGAACTAAGCTTTGAACCCAAGATTTTGTGTATCTTAGAGTAACACCACTCAAAGGAGTCAAGGTTCCATGCAAAAGGAAGCTCGCACCTGATATGTCTGACCATTCAAAATCTTGAGCCAGAGGTGAAGTTGCGATCAATTGAGTTACCGCAGTCTTTGGCAGAGTGCATGACGATTCCATGTGTCTCAATCAAGAAGTGTCTTCGAGTAAGGAAGAGCAAACACCTTTGGAGGCAATTGAGCCGCAAGAAGATCTCGACTTACAAAGAACATCCAATGAAGATTCGGACGAATGGACAGAGAGACAAGGAACAAGTCAACGCGCTTCTGCAGAGTTCAATGGAGCAACCATTCGAAAGTGAAGCAACGTGGGAACGTGAAGAAGATCTCAAGAAGGAGTTCCCTAACCGCTTTATAGATACTCAATCTCTGGGACTAGATTCTCATTAAGGGGAGGTTTGTAACACCCTAATTTTTGCTCTAATTTAAATTTTGAGAGTATTTTTGATTTTTGTGAATTTTGGGAATTTATTGAAATTTATTTGGAATTACTCAAAACTAGCCTTCCTTGAAAACAATTAAATAATGGAAAAGTTCTAGCAAAGTTTTATTGAAAATATTTTATTTGAGTTCCAAATATCTCAAAGTATTTTCTGAATTTTTCTAGAATTTTTCTCGCTATTTTAAAAGCCCCAAATGATTTAAGTGAATTTCTAGAATTATTTTTATTGAAAAAGGTTTTAAAGTGGTTATGAATGAAGAATGGGCCGAGCCCATCATCGTGGCGCTGCCGCCCATCCGCGCCGAAACCCTAGCGCCGCCACCAAGCCGCTCGATCCGGATCGCGACGCTCGCGGCGCAGCCACGTCGCTCAGACGCTGAGCCTTGGATCGTCGCCGCGACGGACGCTGCTGGATTGCGCCACGCCGGTCGCTTCGCGAGATCACGGAGCTAATGCCGCCGACCGCTCCGCTGCTTTCGCCGCTCAGAGCGCGCACGCCGAGGCCCCTTTAGTGCACCGAGTAGCGCCCGGCAGAGCTCCTTTCGCTGCGGCTTTTGACTCTCGACGCACGCCGAGACCCTTCTAGCGCTCGAGCGAGCTCGCCAGAAGGCGCCCTTGTGCCGCCGTTGTTTTTGCTTCTCTCGCCGCCGTCCGTCGCTTTCGCCGTGTTCGGCCCGCTCCGAAGTTCACCAAGCAAGACGACGAGTGGACCACTTCTTCTCGCCGGAGAAGCCTCGCAGCCGCCGCCGAGGTCATCTTCCCACCCCGCAACCTTTCTTCTTCGCCGCCCAACCTCGTCGAATCACGCCGACCGTCCGATTTGCATCGCTCGGCTCGTGAGTCCACGAGCCTCCATCTCTCAGAGATGTTTAGATTGAATCGTAACCGCTAGATCTAGAACGAACGGCTTGGATTAGATCTAATGTCCGCGATATGTTTTTGTCTTAACCGCTGGATCGATAGTGGACGCAGAGGATTGAACCACGCCGCACCATGAACGAAAGAAATGCTCGTACCGTGGACCGCTGGATTAGATCCGAACGGTAGAGTTTGGATCTGGTTTTGCCCTAAGGATCTCGCGCTGCTCAGATTTGAACGAGCGGCGGAGATGGCACCGCACTCGCCAAATCGCGGCCGACGCGCGGGCATGTTTTGACCGAGCAGACCGATCCGGCGTTGCCGCGCGAGCACGCGATCGCGTCGCTGCGGGCTACGAGTAAACCGAGGCGCCGCAGATGGCGTGTGGTGCTGGCCGTTAGATCCGAGGGCACCGCTCGATGCGCGACGCGTGGCCGCGGCGGGAATCGAGGCGCCGCGTCGGTGCGCGAATCCAACCGCTGATTTAGGCCGATCACCGGATGCGCGACGCGGTCGCGACGATCTCGCGCCATGCGGTGCGCGTGGGGATCCGACCGCCGGTTTTAGCGAACGGTCCGATTTTGCCGCGTGGTCGCACTGCTCGTGAACCAAGCCCACGTGAGACCGAGCCAACCCGTAGACTCACCCATAGATCAGAGCGACGTGGCGCCTCCGGCGTACACGTGTCGCGGCCGACGCTATCGCCGACGCCATAAATATTTTCATATATAAAAATATTTTGGCCGGAAATTCATTTCGGTGCTGACGTCATCATGAGGCATGCTGACGTCATAAATGTGAATTTCAAGTATAAAAATAATTCAGAAAAATCGGATTTTCTTAATTTCTGTATTTTCAGATTTTATTCAAACTTCAAATGACTATAACTTTTGCATTTTAACTCGGATTTGGGTGATTCAAATTTCTAAAAATTCATAAAATTGTGAGCTATTTATTGGTGAATTTTATTTGAATTCTTGAGGACATATAGTCTTCTGTATTGGCTATTTATTGTATGCTTTGTTTGTACGCAGAGACGAATTTGCCGGGAAGTTTCGAGGAAGAATTCGCCGCTCAAGACCAAGCTTCGAACACGCACCAGCAACTCTTTGAAGGCAAGTGATGCTTTGATCATTTTGATCCCAGATTTTAAAATGTAATTTATGCTTTGAAACTATGCATGCTAATTATTTAAAATGAATTTAAATTAATTTGGGATAATGTAGTTAATCAACCCATTTTGTTATGCCACCTTGAATTATTAATTGTATGCCTAGATCATTGTCACCCTAAGTTTCGATTATATTAGTTGGATGTTAATATTGTGCCAACACGGAGGCTAGACCGTGAGTAGATGCTTAGCCTTGCAACTAATCATGAATGATCTTTCTAAAAATGCTACAATATTGATTAAAGACATATTGAATGTATTTTGAAAAGTGGTGTGATGATGCCACATGTTGAGATTGAGGTACAAGAACCTGTGTGGTTCCGCATCGATATTGAGTTATTGGCTGCATGTGTTGCACAATAATCAACTGGTGGAAAATGATTTAGACTGGGGCAAGTGGCAAGAGGTCAGGTGCCAAAGTGGGCCTGTGTGGCATTGGGTTGTTGAGTGATGTGAGTCTGTGCTACATTGGGCCGTGTGCCATCTGTTGAGTGTTGAAAGTCTTGCCTTGGCCGCTAAGGACTTCACCTTGCAAGCCTTTGATCCGAGTCACCTGACAACCACATGTCCGACATGGGATGCAGACCTAGTTGACTAGGGTTCCGATATCTTCCTCCGATACTCTGGGTGACAAGACATGTGGGTGTATCTGTATGGGGAGCGACTGTGCTACGGCTTGGTGCCCATCCAACGGTGATTGGCCGGTCCTATACTTCGCCTGTGAGGGAAGTGATAGTAAAGGCACACCGAGAGGTTCTTGGTTAAGGTAGAAGTTCCTGAAAAGCTTTGTTATGACAATCACCGTGTGGTGAGCGTCAGATCTTGTGGGTAAAGTGTACAACCTCCGCAGAGTGTCAAAACTATTCGAATAGCCGTGTTTCACAGATTGAGCATTGCTCGGGATTACAACCAAGGGTAGTTTTTCATAAACAAAACATGGAAGGGTGGGTGTGCCGTTGTTGGAAATGAACTAATAAGGTCAGGTGCCGAGAATCTTCAAGAAAACCATTTGAAATTAGTATTACTTATATCTGTTTCAACGCTTTAATCTAAACAAGATACTAGTTTAAAAATGTCGCTTGATGCAAAAAGGATCAATTAAGCCAATCCATTGGAATAAGCTTTGCATATAGTAATAGTGCCGCATTCTCGCATTACTTGTTGAGTGCCTTGTGTACTCACCCCACCTTGCTTATCAACCCCAACATCGGAGGAGACTACACCAAGATGGGAGGAGGAGTACGCCGAGGACACGAGCAACTAGGGGCAAGCTCATTGGTTGCCTCGTGGCAAGATGGATGCTTACACGACTTTTTATGTTCCGCCGCTATTTCTTTGTTTTGAATAATGTGCTCGTGGTCGACTTATCCGTAAGGAGACCATAAGGTTGTACAACTGCTTTATATACATGTTTGCACTATTTATTCTTATATCCTTGTGAATGTCTGTGATGTGCAACCTCAGATGATCAGGTGTGCTAGCGTGATCCCGGATCGCATGTAATACACAGAGGGTCCGGATTTGCGATTCGGTCCCGGATGTAACCACATGTGTCTTTGTACCTCAATCTCATCATGTGGCATCATCACACCACTTTCAAAATACATTCAATATTTCTTTAATCAATATTGTAGCATTTTTCCGAAAGATCATTCATGATTCGTTGTAAGGCTAAGCATCTACTCACTGCCTAGCCTCCCGTGTTGGCACAATATTAACATCCAACTAATACAATCAAACTTAGGTGACAAAGATTTCGTGGCTTACAGATAATACTTTCATGGTGACAATAACAATATGGGTTGATTAGCTACATTACCCAATTTAATTTAAATTCACTTTAAATAAATTAGCATGCATAATTTCAAAGCATAAATTACATTTTAAAATCTGGGATCAAAATGATCAAAGCATCACTTGCCTTCAAAGAGTTGCTGTTCGTGTTCCGAAGCTTGGTCTTGAGCGACGAACCCTTCCTCGAAACCTTCCGACAAATTTGCGTCTACGTGTACAAACAATATATGCAATAAATAACTAATAAAGTAGATTAAATGACATCAAAAATTCAAATAAAATTCACCATTAAATAGATCACAATTTTATGAATTTTTAGAAATTTGAATCACCCAAATCCGAGTTAAAATGCAAAAGTTATAGCCGTCTGAAGTTTGAATAAAATATGAAAATACAGAAATTAGAAAATCCGATTTTTCCGAATTATTTTTATACTAAAAAATCGCATTTATGACGTCAGCATCGCATCATGATGACGTCAGCACAGAAAATAATTTTGGCCAAAATATTTTTCTGGAGAAATGACGTCAGCATGACGTCATCTCACACGTGGCATGCTCTGGGGCTTCCACGTCGCCTCGGTCTATGGACCCGATCCACAGCTCGGCTCTGGTCCACGGTGGACTCAATCCACGAAACAGAGCACCTGGCACCCACCAGATGATGTCAAGATCGACGCCATCACGACGCCACCGATCGCTTCGAGATTCGTGGCACAAACACGGACACTATCTCGCCATCGCCAACCTACGGCCAGATCTTAGCTATGCGGCGTAAATCGGCCGCCAAAGGATTCAACGCCGATCTCACGCGCAAGACGCTCGCCGGTGGCGCCGATTTCGCCGCCACGCTGCACGACCGATGGTGCGCCCGAATCCAACGGCCAGTCCCACGACGTCGGCGACGCCGCTACTCCGACACGCGGCGCAATCGCGACGCAAGACTCAAATCGACTACCGATCTGGCCCCACCCCGGCCAAAACTCCCACGCGCCGCCAGCGATTTGGCGAGGGTACCGCCATCACCGCCGCAGACGCTCAAATCGAACGCGCGGATCCTTAGGGCAAAACCAGATCCGAACTCAACCGCTCAGATCCGATCCAACGCCGCAGTTACCAAGCGTTTCATCGCTCATCTTAACTACGCGCGCAATCTCACGCGCACACCAACGATCCAACTACCGAGATCTACTAAAAGACCTAATATCCAGATCTAATCTACGCCGCACATCACAGATCTAACGGTTACGATCTAATCCAAACGTAAATAGAGAAGGGCTACGTGGACGTACCACAACGGTTGGATGGCGATCGAACGGTCGACGGAGCTCGCGATGGTCGACGGCGGCGAAGAAGAAGAGGTTGCCGGAGCTGAGGAAGATGGCGTAGTCGACGGTGCTACGGTGGCTCTCCGGCGTGAATAAGTGATCCAAACGGCGCGGCTTCCTTTGGCGAACTCGGGACGAGGTCAGAGCACGGCGGAATAGCTCGGACGACGGCGGGAGGAAGCAAAAACTACGGCGGTAAGAGGAAGCAACTACGGCGAGCTCGCACGGGCGCTAGAGAAGGTCTCGCCGTGCCTGCAAGGAGTCTAAAAGGAGCGGCGAAGAGCTTCTACAGCGCAAAGAACCGACACTTTAAAAGGAGCTCGACGCAGCGCGCGCCGCAGCGGCGAACAAGTGGAAACGCCGACGGCAAGTAATCCGCGACACGCCCGGCCGCACGATGTGGCTCCATCACTACTGCTCAAGCGCCAAGATCCGGCGGCGCACGCTCACGCGCGACGCGGCAACAAAGGACTGCTGGATCTCGATCCGACGGCTCGACACATGGCTGGCTTAGGGTTTCGCGAATCGGGGCTAAGCACAAGGTTGGCCGCCCAAGATTATTCACCCAATTTTTAAAACATTTCGGATTAAAAATAAATCGATAAATAAACAAAGCCAAAATAAATAACAAAAATACCTAAAAATTCATAGAAATTCTAGAAAATACTTTGAGACATTTGATCTCAAATAAAATAGTTTCAATAAAACTTTGCATAAAATTTTGCATGAATTTAATTGAATTCAAGAAAGGTGAGAAATGAATAAATCCAATTTTAATTCTAATAAATTCTCGTAAATTCTCAAAATAAAAATACTCCAAAATTTAAATTAGAGCAAATTTTAGGTGTTACAAACCTCCTCCCTTAATGTAATCTCATCCCCGAAGTTTCGTGGTCGTTTACGTAAATAGGTTAGGAACTCCTTCTTCGATCTTCTTCACGCTCCTGTGTTGCTTCACTTTCCGAGTGGTTGCTCCATCGAACTCGCAAAGCGCAGACTTGTTCCTCATTTTTCCGTCCATCGATCTAGAATCTTCACCGATGCTCTTTATAGGTTAAATCTTCTTGCACCAATTGCTTCTAAAGGCGCTTGTTCTTCTAGTACTGGAGACACTTCTTTAATTGAGACACATGGAATACATCATGCACTCCTGCCAAGGATGTGGCAAATCCAATCGGTATGCAACTTCACCTCAATGCTCAAGATCTTGAATGGTCCGACATATCTAGGTGCAAGCTTCCTTTGCATGAAACCTCCCGACTTCTTTGAGTGGTGTAACTCTAAGGTATATATAATCTTCGTGTTCAAAGCTCAATTCTTCATGACGATTGTCTGATAACTCTTCCGCTTTGATTGTGCAATCTTTAATCTTTCTCTCGATCATAGCGACCGTTCTTCCGCTTGTCAAGAATATCCAATCCAAAAGCATGCCGCTCCCCGCCTCATTCCAATTCAAGGGCGCTCGACAGATCGACCATACAGAGCTTCAAATGGAGACATCTCAAAACTCGCTTGATAATCTTATTGTAGCCGAACTCAAAGATAAGGCAAACACTTGTCCCATGAAGTAGAATATGCTAAAGCACGTGCTCAAAGATATCTTCCAAAGATTCGTTAACT
This sequence comes from Otatea glauca, assembly GCA_036346275.1. NCBI lineage: Eukaryota > Viridiplantae > Streptophyta > Magnoliopsida > Poales > Poaceae > Otatea > Otatea glauca. Next base: position 1,750,920 of record CM070717.1, on the reverse strand, counting down.
CTCTCTGCTTGTCCATCCGTCATGGATGGTATGTCAGATCAAGTTCGCACGAGTTCCCATGGCTTCATGCAATTTTCCCAAAACCTTGAGGTAAATTGGGTACTCTATCCGATACTATCTTCTTCTAAGACTCCATGCAAGCAAACAATTCTTGACATATAGAGTTCTACTAACCTATCGCCCGAGTAAGTGGTCTTCACAGGTACAAAATGTGCAACCTTGGTCAAACGATCCACTATAACCCATATAAAGTCATATCCATTCCGAGTCCTCGGTAAACTGGTTATGAAATCCATACCGATCTCTTCCCATTTCCATTCGTATCTTTAGGGGCTGCAATAATCCTGCTGGCCTCTGATACATAGCTTTGACTCTTTAGCATATGTCACATAATGCAACATATTCGGCAATTTCCGCTTCATGCTTGGCCACCAAAATCTTTCTTTAAATCTCGATACATTTTTGCACTTCCTCGGATGAATTGAGTACTTGGAGTCATGGGCTTCCTCCAAAATTAGTCGCTTTAGTTTTTCTTATTCGGCACATAAATGCGCCTTTAAACCACATAGTACCCTACTCATCCAGCTTTGAAATCCTTTGTCTTGCCTCGCATCCTCTTGTCCTTAATTCTCTTGATTTTGTCGCCATCTTTCTCGCCTTCCCGATCCGATCTTCCAGTAGGTTTTACTTCCAAGGTAGCCAAAATCCTTCCGTACCACTTCCAATCCTAGCTTCGAAATCCTTACACAACTCGGTCCGACTTGGTTCTAACAAAGATATTTTACTGTGGTTCTTCCGCTTAAGGCATCACCACAACATTGGCTTTACCCGTGGTAATGAATTCCAACATTGTAGTCCTTGATTAGTTCTAGCCATCTTCTTTGCCTCATATTTAGGTCAGCTTGCGTGAAGATATACTTAAGACTTTTATGATCAGTATACACTTCACATCTGTTTCCAAGGAGATAGTGACGCCATATTTTTAGGGTATGCACTACGGCAGCTAATTCCAAATCATGAGTCGGATAGTTCTCCTCATGCAACCTCAATTGCCTTGATCCATATGCGATTACCTTTCGGTTTTGCATCAATACACACCCCAATCCTTGACGCGATGAATCGCAATAGATGTCGAAGCCTTGATGAACGTCACGTAAAACTAATACAGGTGCTGATGTTAGTCTTTTCTTCAACTCCTGAAAACTCTTCTCACACTCAGGTGTCCATAAGAATTTCTTTTCCTTTTTCAACAATTGCGTAAGAGGTCTCGCAATCGTGGAGAATCCTTCGATGAAACGATGGTAATATCCCGCCATTCCAAGGAAACTACGGATTTGGGTTACCGCCTTCTGCTGTTCTAATGCAAAACCTGTTTCCACTTTCTTTGGATCTACCGCAACTCCTTCGCAGTCATTATGTGTCCAAGAAATTCAACCTTATTCTTTCGTAAATCACATTTACTAAATTTTGCAAACAATCGTTGTTCCTCAATTTCAAGGACTAGCCTTAAATGTTCGCGCGGTCTTCCTTCGCCTTGGAATAAATAAGGATATCATCTATAAACACGACGACTAACTTATCCAAATATTCCATAAAACCTTATTCATTAAGTTCATGAAATATGCCGTGCATTTGTCAAACCAAAAGACATCATCAGAACTCGTAATGTCCATATCTTGATGAAAAAGTTTTTGGAATATCCTCTGATCGGATCTTCAGTTGATGGTATCCTGATCGGAGATCAATCTTGGAGAAGACTCCAGCTCCTCTCAACTGATCGAATAGATCATTGATCCTGGGTAGCGGATACTTATTCTTTATCGTCACATCATTGAGTGCACGATAGTCTATACACATCCTAAAACTCCTGTCCTTCTTCTTAACGAACAAGACAGGCGCTCCCTATGGCGATGAACTAGGTCTTATGAATCCTTTTTCTAGCAGCTCTTCAATTTGCTTCTTCATTTCCACTAATTCCTCCATGGACATCCTGTAAGGTCTCTTAGCTATTGTAGCTATCCCTGGAACAAGCTCTATCACGAACTCGATATCTCTTTTCGGCGGCATTCTAGGTAGATCCTCCGGGAAAACATCCGGATATTCATTGACTATGGAAACTTCCTCCAAGCCGACAGTCTTCATGCTGTTGACCATTAATTGTCCATCTCGTACTACTTTTGCTTCAAACTCAACCCTTCTCCCTTCTGGGCTCTCGATTCATATAACTCTTTTTCCGCAGTCCAGCACTGCCTTGTGTTTGGTTAACCAACCCATTCCCATTTAAGATAATTAAGTTCGCTAGGAACTCTATTCCCTTAATTATTAGTCTCACCCGTAACATCCTAAATTGGATCGAGTTCGATCCAGGATTGACTACAAGTACACACTTAAGTTCCACAATATCCAAATTGTTATAACAAAGAAAATCTTGAGAAACAAATGAATGTGACGCCCCGAGTCAAATAAAACAAGAGTGGTAATCGAAGTTTACTAGAACTTGCCCAAGATAACGCTCGAGGCGCTCGACTTCATCTCGCGTGAATGTGGTTGACTCACCGCGCGCTCCTTGAGATGGAGTTGTCGATGTCAATGCTCCACGGTTCACGCTGGTGCAGGATTCCTTGTAGGCGATTCCCTGTGTTAAATCGACCCCACCTCCCTTCTTCGGGCAATTGTTGGCGGCGCCCCACCGCTGCGCTGATAACAACGCCTTCCCGCCGCTTATGAGGTTCCTCCACCGTACTACGCCTCGCCGAGTCCGCATTCGCCCATCGACGATTTGCCAGTGGTGCCTCGTCACCGCCTCGGGTTGGAACCAGATGAACGTTGGGTGCCGCCCTTCGCTCTCGCTGCCCGGACGCCCTCCTTGTTGCGCCATTCGCACTTCCGATTGTCATCCAACTCTCGGCGCTTGTCCTCCGTAATAAGAGCCTTGTTAACCAGCCTCTGAAGTCCGAAATGCGGGTGATCACCCCACTTGTAATTCCTCGCATTCAATCCTTCATGAAGCGGATTGTCCGCCTTGTCCGTGGCTACATCCTCCGGTGCGAGCGGTTAGCCGGGTAAACTTATTCAAGTAGTCGCCACCGATCGCCACCCGCTTGAGATTCCTAATTCTCCTTCTTGAGATCCATGATACCTCCAGATATGGTATTGGCGAATAGTCGAGGTGAATTCTCCCACGTAATACTCTGGGTCTTCATGAGCGCGCAGGTTTTCCCACCACTGCGCAGCCTTCCAGTTGATGAGAGGCATAGAGCACCCTCTCATGTCCTACACACTAGGTAATGTGCAGCTTCCTTTCGATTGTCCTTAGCCAATCGTCCGCTTCCATCGGATTGGCGTTGCTTGAGAAGGTGGGTGGACAAGTTCGCATAAACTCCGACAACCTTGAATAGGGGTGTGGTCCATGGTTACCCCCATGTTGAACATTCGCAGCAGCTTGATTAGAGATCTGCTGCATGGTCTGCACCACTGTGTTCATGAGTTGAGTTTGGGTAGCCAGAAAGGCTCCCAGATTCTGCATATCAACCTGAGGTGGTTGAGGAATTGGCTCCTTATTCTGGTTGTCAGCCTGATTAGCTCCACTTCCGCTCTAGTGGTTCCGTGAGTCCTCACCATCTGTTGCAAACTTCCAAGGTTAAGAAAAGAAGAAAGCATAGACAAGTAAAAGAACTTATGCGGGGGAAACAGGTGTAACTTAAATTATTTAGCAACTTTATTGATATAATATAAGGTAGTATGGTTGCTCACAAGTGCCTAAGGGCAATGCAACACATACAAGACACTCACAACCAAAAACAAGTAAACAAACATAGGACTCCACAACGACTCACACCTAATGGTGACTCTGAAACAAAAGACGCGACTCAAACACTCGAGTCTCGACACTACACCTGACTAGACTCGATTACTCAACAAGCCAACCCGGCTGCGGCTCCCCCGGAGCATACACCGGCGGGTGCTCTGGCATCGGGGCGAACTGGTCCTAATGACCTACTACAGCTGGTGCAAACGACCCCATCGACTCCATCGTCCTGTGGCTCGCTCGCCTCGTGCGGTGGCTCCTCGTGACCGGTGCCTCCTACTGCTCCTCCGGACTGGATCGCAGCCCAGGATTAGCTCAGCTCAGTCCATACAGGCCATCTCCAGCCTCTTGGACCTTCTCGCATGGAGTGAGCTAAGCCCTCCCGCAGCTTGAGTCCTCGCCCATGACCTCGCCACGAGTCCTCCGCAGCCCCTGACCGTCTTATCCATGGCGCCCTCCTAGGCGATGACATACCTTGCCGATGAATGATCGTGGCATCCTCCTCCATGACCTTCATCCTGGTCATAGCGATTATCTCGGCGCTGGTGTTGACGAAAAACAAGGCCTCCAACTCGGCGGAGTAGGTGCGCAACCGCCGATCGCAAGACGTGTCGCCTCTCGGATCCCGCCCAAAAGAAGTCCTCCCGGTGGTGATGTAGATAGGACGGCTCGCCTTGTCCTCTCCCCGGCGTAAATAAAGGATCTTGACATCCCAGCGATATCAAATCCTGCGCTCGCACTACGCTGGTCCCCGATAAAGCGGCTTATCGAAACCTCCGAGCAGCCGTGATCATACGCCATAACTCAGTGGGCTAATCCTCCAAAGGCGCCTCCATAGGTGTGGATCATCCTCATCCGCCAAAACAAACCTCGCTTAAATTAAACATATAATAATAATAAGGTTTCAAAGATAGATATGAAGCAAGAGAGAAAGGATAAGTCGAGATTTCATTAATATTCTTGCTCAAGTTGTTAAATTCATAGAAAATAGTTTTATCCACCAAACACACTAATCTAGTTTTGGGTCAAGACCTACAATCACCGCTTGATACCACTCTGCGGGACCCGAACCGCAAATTGACTCTCTATGTATCTCTGCTAGTCCAGATCACGCTAGCACACACAAGCCTTACTGTGGTTGCACATCACGCATATTCACGCTATATAAGAATAAATAGTGCAAACATTTATATAAACTGAGTTGTATGACCTTATGGTCTCCTTACATAAAATTAGCCACGCAGGGCTTACATTATTCAGAGTAAAGGAAATAGCAGCGGAATAAAATAAATATCGTGGAAGCCTTCATCTTGCCACAGGCAACCGACTGGGCTTGCCCCCTAATTGTCCGGATCCTCATTGTACTCCTCCTCCCACGCTGGTGTAGACTCCTCCACTAATGTTGGGGTTGATAAGCAAGGAGGGGTGAGTATACAAGGCACTCAACAAGTAATGCACAGAATACAGCACTATTACTATATGCAAAGCTTATTCCAAAGGATTGGCTTAATTGGTTCTTTTGCTTCAAACGGCATTTTTAAACCAGTATCTTATTTAGATTAAAGTAGTGAAACAGTTATAAATAATACTAATTTCTTCAAATGGTTTTTCTTCAAGATTCTCAAGACACACCTTTAATAGCTCATTTTTAACACCGCACATGTACCACCATTTCCACATTTTGTTTTTGAAGATCTACCCTTGATCAGAATCTCCGAGCAATGTCCAATACCGCTGACATGGCTATTCAATAGATTTGACACTGCAGAGGTCAGACACTTTACCCACAAGATACGGCCATTCACCACACAGTGATCGTCCGTAACAAAGCTTTTCAGAACCTCTACCTTAACTAAAGAACCTCTCCCAGATTGCCTTCACTATCACTTCCTCACACAGAGCCAAGTATAGGATGTGCCAATCACCGTTAGATGGGCACTGCCGTAGCACACGCACGCCTCCCGCATGCATACACCCTCGCATCACACACCGAGGTATCGTGAGGAAAGATAAAAGAACCTTAATCAACTAGGTCCGCCCCATACCGCATATGTGATTGTACGGTGACTCAGATCAAAGGCTTGCAAGGTGAAGTCCTTAATCGACTAAGGCAAGACTTCCAACACTCAACAAAGGCACATAGCCCAATGTGGCACATGACTCACATAACTCATCAACCCATTGCCACACAGCCCACCGCACACACCTCTTGCCACTTGCCCCATTCTAAATCATTTCCCACCCAGCTTGATTATTGTGCAACACATGCCAAGAATAACTCAACATCTGCATGTAACCACACATGTCTCTGCACTCAATCTCATCATGTGGCATCATCACACCACTTTCAAAATACATTCAATATTTCTTTAATAAATATTGTAGCATTTTTCCCGAAAGATCATTCATGATTCGCTGCAAGGCTAAGCATCTACTCACGGTCCGCCTCCTCAGATTGGCACAATATTAACATCCAACTAATACAATCAAACTTAGGTGACAAAGATTTCAGGCATACAGATAATACTTTCATGGTGACAATAATAATATGGGTTGCTGGTCGTGTTCAAGCTTGGTCTTGAGCGATTTAACTCTTCCTCTAAACATTCGACAAATTTGCGCCTACACGCATAAACAATATATGAAATAAATAACTAATACAGTAGACTAAATGACCTCAAAAATTCAAATAAAATTCACCATTAAATATATCACAATTTTATGAATTTTTAGAAACTTGAATCACCCAAACCGAGTTAAAATGCAAAAGTTATAGCCGCTTGAAGTTTGAATAAAATCAAAATACAGAATTAGAAAATCCGATTTTTCCGAATTATTTTAATACTGAAAATCGCATTTATGACGTCAGCATCGCATCATGATGACGTCAGCACGTAAAAGAATTTCGCCAAAATATTTTTTCGAGAAATGACGCCGCGATGACGCCATCCGACACATGGCATGCTCGGGCTTCCACGCCGCCGATCTATGGACCTGGCCCACGGCCAGGCTCGTCCATGGTGGACTCTGGCCCATGAAACAGAGCACCGCCCCACCAGATGACGCCAACCGATCGCTTTGAGATTCGTGCACGAGCACGCGACACTATCTCGCCATCGCCAACCTACGCCGATCTTAGCCACGCGCGAAATCGTGGCGCCAAAGGATTCAACGGCCAGATCTCACGCACATTCGCCCTGGCGCTCGATTTCTCATCGCCATGCGGACGATCCGACGATGCGCCCAATCCAACGGTCAGTCCCACGACGCCGGGCGACGCCGGCTACTCAACGACACGCGGCGCAATCGCGACGGCAAGACCAAATCGACGGCCGGATCTCGGTCTCGCCCCGGCCAAAACGCCCACGCCACAAGACGCGATTTGGCGAGGGTACGGCGCCATCACCGCCGACGCTCAAATCTAAACGCGCGGATCCTTAGGGCAAAACCAGATCCAACTCAACCGCTCGATCCGATCCAACGACGCAGTTACCGGGCGTTGCATCGCTCATCTTAACTACACGACGCAATCTCACGGTACACTAATGATCCAACTACCGAGATATACTAAAAGACCTAATATCCAGATCTAATCTACGCACATCACGTATCTAACTGTTACGATCTAATCCAAACGTAAATGAGAAGGGCTACGTGGACGCACCACAACGGTTGGATGGCGATCGAACAATGACTGAGCTCGCGAAGGTTGACAATGCGAAGAAGAAGAGGTCATTGAGTCGAGGAAGACGGCGCAATGACGGCGCTACTGGGTGGCTCGGATTGAATAAGTGATCCAAACAGCGGGCTTCCTTTTGCGAACTCGGACGGGTCTGAGCACGGCGAATAAAAATCTGACGACGGCGGAGGAAGCAAAACTACGGCGGCGTAGAGGAAGCAACTATGACGAGCTCAAGACGGGCGCTAGAGAAGGTGTCGTGCGCGGCAAGGAGTCTAAAAGGAGCGCGAGAAGAGCTCTACACGGGCAAGAAGAATCGACACTTTAAAAGGAGCTCGACGCGCCGCAGTGGCGAACAAGCGAAAACGCCGCGACGTTAACTCCAGCCGACACGCCGGCCGACCGACGTGGCTCCATCACGGCCGCTCAAGCAGCCGACGATCCGATGGCGACGCTCGAGGGCGACGCGCGCAACGGTGACTGCTGGATCTCGATCCGACGGCTCGATCGCGGCTAGGGTTTCGCGAATCGGGGCTAAGCATAGTGTTAATGGCCAAGATTATTCACCCGATTTTAAAACATTTCGATTAAAAATAAATCGATAAATAAACAAAGCCAAAATAAATAGCAAAAATAATTCAAAAAATTCGTAAAAATTCTAGAAAATACTTTGAGACATTTGGATCTCAAATAGAATAGTTTCAATAAAACTTTGCATAAAATTTTGCATGAATTTAATTGAATTCAAGAATGGTCGTAAATGAATAAATCCAATTTTAATTCTAATAAATTCTCAAAATAAAAATACTCCAAAATTTAAATTAGAGCAAATTTTAGGTGTTACATTAACCATCTCATTTAGAGTGCGGTTCTTTCTTTCGCAATCCCGTTAGACTCACAGTGAATAGCTAAGGTCCTCTCATGAATTATACCGTGTTCCTCACAAAATAAATTGAAATCATTTGAGAAATACTTCCACCGTGATCGGACCTAACTCGCTTAATCTTTTTCTCAAGTTGGTTTTCGCCTCACCAGATAAAGTTTAAAATAATGAAGTGCCTCATCTTTTGATTTCAAAAATACACATAGCAATATCTAGTAGAATTATCTATTAAAGTCATGAAATATCTCTTCCGCTTTTGTCAACACATCGCTCATCTCGCATGATCCGAGTGAACTAGTTCTAATGGTGCCAAACTCCTCCTCTCCGCTTTGTGAGGCTTAAGTAGTTTGCTTAGATTGCACACATACTTGGCACTTAGAACCTTTGACATAGGTAAACTTCGATTAAACTCATATCGCAAGCCGCACATGCAACCAAGATTAATATGACAAAGTCGTGAATGCCAAACATTAGACTCATCATTACATACATGGTTCACCACATTATTACACATGTCCGATAACTAAAAGCTTAACAAACCTTCGTGACTCATAGCCTTTACCAATAAAAGATCCAAATCTTGATATAAAACATTTATTGACTCAAAACTAGCTTATAACCATCTCTACATAATAGAGATCCACCGACAAGGTTCTTATTAATCGCAGACATGTTGCACGCTCTTCAACAAGACGACCTTGCTCAAGTGAACTTCAGATCAACTGCGTCAACCCCACGCACAAATGCTCGTGATCCATTACACATCAAAGACAGAGGAAGTCCTTGTGATCCGTAAGAAGAAAACAAAGCTTTGTTAGCACATACATGTATATTGGCCCCAGTGTCAACCCACCAATCTGGTGAATGACATACTGAAAGAACAAGAGGTACTGTTATGTACCCGGATGCTCCCTCTTTAGTATTACCAATGACAATGTTAGCAGACTTTTTCTGCTTGTCTTTGCGCTCAGTGCATTCCTTAGCCCAGTGGCCAGGTTTGCCGCATACAAAGCAGTCTCCCTTCCCTTTATTCTTCTTCTTGAAGCTAGTAGTCCGTTGGCTTTATTCTTGTTATCACTTTGTTCTTATTTTTCTTTGGGATTGAAAATTCCTTTCTGCACTAAATTGGCACCGAATTTCCTCATGTCCATTTCCACGAATATCCTTTGCCCTCGCTTTCTCCTCAACATTAAGAGACCCAATCAAGTCAGCGACGCTCAACTCTTGTCAAAATCCCTCCAAGAGAGTGGCAGTTTCGCAATGATGCATCCTTGTAAGGCCCCCATTTTTGATATTTAATACCAACAATGGGTTCCTCGTGCAAACCGTATTAGTCCCATGATCAAGGGCAAGACGCATTGATTACAAATTGAGATCACATCCATACACAATAATATCACATACGTTAAGCGTTAGAGATTACATAATAGTATTACAAGCCAAAAACTTGAAAGAAACAGCGGAAGCTTTATTTCTCTTGTAGTATGCCCATTCACCCTCAGGCAACAAACATGGTAAAGCCCTAGAAAAGGTCATCATCATAACCCCGAATCTTGTATGGTCGTAATGGTCATCGGAGTATTCGATATCATCACCTAAAAACAACATTGATAGCAAGATTGAGTACATTGTGTACTCAGCAAGTCTTATAGTGTATCACAGATGCAAATATAAGTAAATGCAGGTTATATCAAAGGCAAGGTTTCTACAGTTATTTTGCGTTGGCAATTTAAAGCATAATTATATATATTAGGTTGCAACTGGTATTTGTAAAAGTGCATCTGTTGTAGTATCCAAGTACTAATATAGTGATAAGATTATATCATAGTCTCCCTGACCGATTCAATCCATTCCCATGTCATCCCCTGACATGAAGTATATTTCAAAACATCCTTTTTCCATCAAAACATTTTGGAAATGTTAAACTCTAACCATGTGAAGACTTTACCAAGATCCTTTAACCGAAAGCATGGCTAATTAATTAGATTTACCATCTACAGAGGTGTACAGCTTTACCCACAAGAAATGATCTGCCATTTTTGCCAGGTCAGTTGACACTCTTTCTTTGGGTGTCGGCATGGTGATCATGACATAACCGTTACATTGTTTAGACCTAACTTTGCACCAGCCCAATGACGTTAAATCCTTGTTATGGAGAAGAAAACATGACAATAATTCCCTGTCATTTTAAAGTGGTAACACGAGCAACAAATCCCTGCGAAAAAGGTCTCTTCCCATATCAAGGCGTACACCGTTATACCGATATGCATTTACCCATAACGAAGTGTGGAAGCCCCTCATAAGCATACCTAAAAAGGAATGCTCATACTATCTCCCGCCTACCAATGTGCAAAGCCAGACCTAAGCATCTTAATAGGTTAAGGCTGCCCCATCTCAAAGCACTTGTGGTTGCACGGAATTCTTGGCTTTAAAACAACCCATAGCTCAGTCCTTAAAATCCGACACGAGCAATAATCTCCCTACACTACGTACAAGTCTAGCCCTTGCACAACCGGCTATTGCCAATAATTGCCCGCATCTAAACCATAGTTTTATTTTAAGTTTTTAGTCAAAATATCCACAATTGACACTTAGCAATCCAACACTTTCAGATTCCCAGGAAGCAGTTTGATTTGAACATCTATCCCTTTGCTAAATGAGCATGGCTAAGCATGGTTATTAGTTGAGTATACCCAATTTGATATTATGCAATGTCTACCCTTTTTTTATGGTTATCAAGGTTCACGTACCCATACTTATCAAGGAAGTCCCACGAGATATTAGGTATATCTACCAATTTTCCAACATAGCATTTTTATGACAAGTACGCGCATGTGTAATAGCTTTGCAAACATTGAAAGTAAATATTTGAAGTAATAGGATCAAATGGTCAAGTGGGTGCTTGCCTTGCTGATCGTCGTCGGGAATATAGTCCGGATCGTCTTCGCAGGTCGCTGCCTACTAATTCAGTGCTCATCGAATCTACTCGCCGATCATCAAGAATAACATATAATAAATAGCGAACTAGCATAAGGGCAAAAGAAGACAGATAGAAAATCCGAATAAAAGCTTATTCGGAGAACTATGAGTATTTATTGGTAAGATTTTGATTCATGTTTATGTGGTTATACTGTCTTTTCATTGGTGGTTACCTTTATTGTTTTTGGACTAAAAGATATCAAGTATTTCTTGCTTGATATGAATTATTCATTTTATGCTAACGAATTCTAGATGCTAAAATTATTTAAAGAAGGATTTGTCTTACAATGATAACGTCAAATAGCATGTTGTTAAAAGGATTCAGATGCAAAGCAATGTATTTATAGACTTTGAATTACTCATTCATCACCAAATTTCTTGCTGCCATTTTATCATGGATGCATAACATACCAGGTTATGTACTACATCCTCATGTGCTATTTATTAGATGCATGCATGGCCTTATATAAACACATACCCATATACACACACATATTTATATATGCATATGCTTACTTATGCCCTTTTACACTAGAAAACAACCTATTTGCGTAACCCATTAGTTATCCAATGCTTTTATCTAGCCTAACATCATACTACTATTATGCTAAAAAAAAAGAAATACGTTTAGCAATCTCCTGAAATTCTTTTCTTATCGATATATTCATTATTGCATAATCAAACTAACAATATTAAACTTCAATAGAAAAGACATAAAACAACTAGTTACCCCAAATATTTTAATATGAATGGGTTCCTAGCAGAATAAGGATCATGATAAAATTAGTTCCATACAAATTCAACTTCATTTGGAAAGTTTCTACATTTAGTCTATTTCCATATCTACTATTCACCTTTGTATTAAAATATTTTTCCAGGGTAGATTTTCTAAATATTTTTGCATATTCTAGAAGCTCTCGATTTTAGATGAATTTAGAAATTAATTTCATCACATTTGGATTTTAAATGCAAAAGATATTCAAGTTTGAATTTGATCTAGTTCTGAAAATCAAATGGAAATAATGAAATACACTTTCAACGTTCTGAAAACGCCTTTCATCGCGCGCAGATTTCACGCTTAAACCCGCTGGTCATTGACATTCGGGCCCACCCCGCTGACCTCGGTCTTGCGCACGCCCACACCTGACTCTGCCACTAACAGTGGGAGCCCACCGGTCGGTAACTCCAAACAGGGGTGCTCGGTTTTTGGCTCGCCGCCGGCGAACTAGCTCCGGCCAGGAGGAATGGGTAGCACCTACAGCTCCAGCATGCTCAAGCACACCTAGGGGATAGCCCAATGACCCTCGGCGATGACCGGAGATGGGTCGCCGTCGTGGCCGAGCGGCGGAGGTCATGGCGACATGCCGCGCCGGCGACAGAAGACCAAAGAGCTGAATGGGTTACAGTCTAAGCATCTACGAATGCTAAGCATTCCATTTTGGTATCATAGAAGTACAGAGGCTCATTGAGAGGCTTACCACCACGGGTTTGGGGAAGAAGGGGTCTCGACGGCGGCAAGGTCTGATTGAAGATACTTAAAATAACAAAGGGCTTTTGATCAAGAGATGCCACTGTGCTATGGTCAAGTTTAATTGAGAAACGAAAGAAGGTACCGATCTAAATTGAGATGATCCCAATATCTAGGGTTCTTCTACTGAATCGAGAAACAAGAAATTAGCAAGGCTCATGGAGTAGGAGGGATGAAATGAGAGGGTTTTGAAGCACTGATCTTGGCGAGCTTGGTTCGGTATTTATAGGCCAAGGATTCTGTAGAGTAGCTTGATTCCCGTGTGAACATGGCGGGGTTTTATGCCGCTCGAATAGGAGCTAGGATGGGTGGTTCTGAATGATCGAGCAAGGACATGCGCGCTAAGCTCAGAGGCGGTTTCCTGGGCGGCGCAGAGAGCATCGGTGGCATGGCACTACACGGGCGAGGTGGTCTCACCACGCATGAAGAGCTCGCCTGTGGTGAGGAAGAAGACACAGCCGAGGCTAACAGGTGGGGCCGCACAAAGGATCGGGCCAGTGGGCGTAAAGAGAGAGAACTCCGCTTGAACTGCAAGAGGCTCAATTGGTTCATCAATTTGTTGCCTATCTAATCGGTAAATTAATGAGGAATTTACTGGGTGTACCAGAGCTAGTTTAGGATCTACCATAAACATTTTAGACCTATTGGACGCATGTCGAATTTACAAAAATTCTGACAATGCACTGTGCACAAATTTATGCATTCTGTTTTATATTTATTTAGGTACTTTTATCTTATTCAAAAATTTAGAATTTTTTTTGAAGGTTCCTTATGGGCACTTTATCCTCCTTTAAAATTTTCATCTTCAGATTCATGACAGTTTATTTAATAAAATTCTGACATTTGAGTTTTCAGATTTTTAGCTATTCAGTTTTTGAATTTTTATAAATATCAAACCTAAAGATTATCTTCTGATATTTTTAATGCAGATGAATCTATCCAGGGAGAAGATAATATAAAATTTTTCACATCGAAATTATGAACATTTAATTCCTGTCATTTTTACTATTGCTAGTCTTGATTCATTAAGTTACCTTTCTTTTCATAATTTAATATTTTGACATGACCTAAAAATTATATTTTGGTGTTCGGATAGCCCCTACGAATTTTACAGGATTTTTATTATTTTTTGTTTTACAAATCTGTTCTTATTACTTATGTAATGGTTGGTTGATTAGAAAAGAAATTTTCCTTTAAGCAATAATCAAAAGAAGTCAAGAAAACTCATGAAAAATTCAAAAAAATACAAATTAAAACTTATTCAGCTGTATTATTTAATTTATTATTATTATCCATTTTTCAAGATGTTACTTGTCGTGCAATACGCATGAAAATGCTCAAGCTCCTTTGATGAAACCGCCCATGCCTCGTGATTCGAGACCAAATTCGTCAGAGTAGTCGAATGAACTTGAAGCGAGAACGACGATTCGGAGGCCGTGTTATCTCTGTAGTTTACAGAGGAGAGAAGGGCGATCGACACGCACACGCCACGACTCGGAGCGTGAGCGCTGCGGTGGAACCGCTTTTCCTTTTTCCAACCTCACAACAGATGGACACGAGTCCAAACTATTTAAGTTGATCAAACCTTCTCTCAACTACCCATGTGGGACAAATGTTCTCATAACTTCTAGTATTGTACATGGGCCTTGAGATTTATTGGGCCAAAACTAACATGAGCTTCCATAGGAAGCTCCGGGACGGTTTGGTCGCCACCGCTTGGTCCAAGCTGGGTCGACGCCAGGCCTAGGTGCTCAAAAACGGACGCTTGGGAGGCCAGCGAGTGAGCGAGCGACGGTCGCCATCTCACCGTGACCGAAAGTGACATTGTCCGTCTTCCAGCCATAATCGAGCAACCGTCGTCTTCCCGCCATGACCGATCGAGTCCGTCTCGATCTCTCCGTCGCCATCGAGGCGGATCTTGCCAAGGCCGAGAACAGCGACCGTCCATGAGATTATTTGGGGACGCTTTAAGGGTCCTTATGAAAGCGTATTTCCTACTTTTTATACTTTTAAGGGCCCTTATCAAAGATTATTTGGGCAAAAATCATCCGATTTCTAGGCTACCTCTAGGCACTACTTTTTCCCATGTATGGAGCCGAGGCCAACAACCAAACAAGTTTTGCTCGCTGCGCTGCCTAGCTTTTACGCTGCTCGGACCTCGGAGCTTGTCCTTGCCGTCGCATTGCTAAAGACACAAAAATATACATATGCTCCATAAGGCCATCTGTGTGTAATTAAGAAACCAAACAATTACTCCTAAAAAAGAAGCCAAACAATTTGCCATTCATTAATTAGAATGGAAATATACATATTATGCACGGCAGGAGCGGACTTAAGGAAGAAGATTGCCGAGGTCAATACAAATTCATAACACTAATATGTAACTTTTAATAAAAGGATCATACGTTTATATATTAAAAGAACCATTTGAGACAGGTTAGAGAACATTGGTGTCACTTAATCCCGACATATCCACCCCTTACGCACGGTCGAAATAGAAGCAACAAGAATATTAAATCACACTTTTACACGTCCTCATTATTAAGTAATTAACCAGTGTGCTGCCATATCCATGCATGGCGTGTGGTGGATATATGGACGTAGCAGCCAGCGAGCGCGAGGTACGCGCGTAGTAGCTAGTTTACTACATTTGGCGGAACTTGACTTGATGGACTCGACCAGGCCGGCGTCGATCTGGAACGCCGCGGCCAGCACGTCCGTCGGCACCGCCGGCGCGGCTCCGAACAACGCCTCGGCCACGGACTGCGTGCCCGGCAGCTGGCTGCCGAACGCCGCGATGGCGACGGCCGGCGACTCGCCGTTGTTGTTCTTCTGGAAGTGAACGAGGCCGCGGGGGAAGACGAACACCTCGCCCTTGCGGACGGTGAGGGAGAAGAGCTTGTTGGCCGTGGTGACGAAGCCGACGTCGAGGGAGCCCTCGAGCATGAAGATGATCTCGGTGGCGCGCGGGTGGGTGTGCGGCGGGTTCAGCTCGCGGCGCGAAGTCGATGCGCGCCATGGACACGCCCATGGTGTTGAGCCCCGGAGCTCCACGTTTGCCGCCGTCACCGCCGACCCCACCGCGTTGCTGGTGTTGCCGGGGTTCGCCAGCCCAGCGAAGAAGAAGTCGTTGGCCGTCACGTTCTCCGGCCTCTTGCACGGGAACCCGTTCAGCCGCAGCGCTGCATCGTATCATATCCATGCCAATTAAGCAAGCATACATGATATTCCTTGAGTGGGGATTTAATCCAGTGATATTGAGAGGGTGATGCATGGACTACTTACGGCCCTGGAGGGATTTGTAATCGGCGACGCAGATGTCCTGGAGCATGTCGGGGTCGCCGGCCAGCGAGGGGGCGGCGAGCGCCAGGAGGAGGACAACCACGGCCAAGGACGCCATGCTCAACACGCAACAACCCTTACAACTTATCTAGCTTGCTTGGTATTGTTCTTAGCTAGCTTAATTAGGTTTGTCTGAGACGGACGAGGAGGCCGGGAAGGAAGATGGTATTTATAGGGTGCGTAGCTTGATCATGAAGACGTGATCAATTAATTAGCAGCTTCAGATAGACAAAGTTAGGGTTAGCTGATCGATGAATGAGCAGAAATTGCAGTTTAAAGTATTCTAAGGTGCTCCTACTAACCTCCGTTCCTAATTAATCCATGAAAAGGCTCCGTGAGATCCAGTGAGCAGAAATGGAATAAGTAAAAGCACGTGGCATGGTTCAATTTCTATTTGTTGCACACTCGTACTTTTGAATCCATTGTGAAACACGATACTATCGGAGTGAAAGAAGGGATCTATGGAAAAATATAATCTAATTTTTTTATTAGCACCCTGTAAATACTTTGTTTGGACCACGTAAGAAAACGATATCGAAGGAACAACAACTAATCAAGAGATAACGCATAAAGCAATTTATCATAACTAAATTTGTAAGCCAACTTGGATATTGAGTATATATTTACCCATAAGTATATGATTCTTTTCGATGCGTAGTTATGAAAGATCAAAAGGCGACTAGAGGGGTGAATAGGAGCCAAATAAAATTTTCTAATAAATTCTTCCAGAGAATTCAATCGAACCATCGATCGTGCAAATTCATGAACAGAGGTCTTACCGCTAAGGTTGGATGAACAGAAAACTGACCGGCCGGGTAGCTCGGTCGGATGAACAAGATCGCGAATCGGTTTGATGAATAAAGATTCGACCGAAGTGGTCGGATGAACAAAGATTCCGACCGAAGTGGTCGGATGAACAAGATTCCGACCAAGTGGTCGGATGAACAAAGACGGTGAGCAGATCCCGATCGGACGACAAGACGCCCGACCGCGAGGCCTGATGAACAAGACTGTGAATAGTGCTTAGATGAACAAGATTCTCCCGACCGATGATCAAGACGTCCGACCTACAGAGGTCGGATGAACAGCGTTCGGTCGGATGAACAAAGAAATCAGACGATCTTAAAAATGTAAATCGATGTAACTTTTGATCGGCTGATCCAAAAAAGGAAACTTGTGTGCACCTCCCTAAGGATGTCAGAACCTATTTCACCATCAATCGAAGGAATTGATACCAAGGTTCCGCCCCTTTCAGTTTAACAAATGCAACACCCAAAACAGAGTCAATAACACAGATTTCACTCCCTAACTTGTCGGTGGGAGTTGATGGTCGAATATCCTGGATAACTCTCCACAAATCACAGCAAGTAAGTACACGAAGAAACAACCCTTCAAACAGATAGAAACACTATCTCAAAACTAGGCACGTAAATTGGTTTCTTCCAAAATTGAATAGAAGAGGTTGTAGATTGCCTAGATGATTGGGATATGATCTATAGAAGATTCATCCAGAATCTTTCATCCTTGGCAATAAGAACCAAGCCAATCAAGACTAACGAATCGCAAGTCACACGCTTACGCACTTTTAGAACACGATTTACAACTTGCAACAAGAACGCAAGGATTGCCTAAATGATTGAAAGCACCCAATCCAGAGAAGAGTTCATCAATCATGAATTTCAAAAAGGACTCAAAAGCATGTAGAAGGAGATGAGGCAAATCCAAATTACGTAAAGTAAATTGCAAGTAAGTAAATGCGAATTTAGATAATGTAATTTAAGTGCGAATGTAAATACGTAAGAGAAATGAAACAAGAATATAAGTGAAGAACATTTCATTTCGGAAGGAGGTTTACAAAGCCTCATAACAAAGTGGGCAAAACTCAAACGAGCAAAGAAAAACCTCGTAACCTTCATTAACCTTCACCGAGGAGGCTGCCCTACCCTCTATTTATAGGACTGGGATCAATTCCACCTTGGATGTTCTCGCTCAACCTAAGCCAACATCCAAGAGCCAGATTTGATCCTACATCGCCACTCTCAACAACTCTCAACTACTCACGAGACTTTCCTCACCGCCACCCCAAGGAGACACCCCTCCCTCGCTATTCATAGCAGCTTGAACACCTACCACCCTTGGATGAGCCTCTAAACCCTAGAGCACTCCATCAAGGGCTAAGATTTTACCCACTCACAAAGCTATGCATGGCTCACCCAAACCCAACAACCCAACGGGTTTTGCACGCTCAACTCACACTAACTTGACTCGCATACTCATCTTCCCGATCGCGATCCAACGGTCCTCCTAGATCGAGCAACTCCAAGTTAGCATCTCATCCATTCCTTTGTCTTCTCGGCTTGGCCTACTCCCCGACCTCACCATCTTTGGCGACACCTTGATCATCTGACCTCAGCCCCACCTAGTCCCGATTCCCTTCACCACCATGACCTAGCTCCAAAGTCCCGCAACCATCATAGACAAGGAAACCACATCACATAGCAATGTCCAACAACACGATCCATCTCAACAGAAGATAT